>BMAU01017970.1:127500-852585 GCA_019973935.1 Trichonephila clavipes | reverse complement strand
TTACGTATTGCTAAACAACCAGCTCCCTGCAGTTTTGGCAGGTAATGAACGCGCTTTTGTTGCTTTCTTAGTAAGTGAATATAAAAATAACAAATACAAAAATAAGTCATGTGAAATCCTTTATATATTTTAATAACAATGAATTGTGAACTTAATTTCCAATTCATTGTCACGAGTTGCGTAACTACGGTACTCTATCGACCGTGACTTCTTATATATATATATATATAAATAAATAAAAGAAGCGTACGGTTGATAGGTACCCAATAAGTATAACGCAATTTTATATTTCGTTCTCGTAAACTTACCCTTTTTAAACATGTATTGCCAAAATACTCTCCTTTTGTATATTTATAAAATTTTAAAAAATATAATGGTTATCTTACCCAACAATTTAAATCAGGGGCGGCAACTGTGGTAGCTAAGACGGTGCCAAACCAATCAGTCAGTATCATTCAGCGTGCCACATAGTAGGAAATTTTTGAAATCCTTCGATTCTTACGGTAATATTTGCAGATTTAAAGAATAGAGGTAAATAATTTAGATTTCTTACAGTTTTATTTTATATTAATTATGGATCAATAAAATACATTTATTAACATAAAAATAAACAATATAAAATGTTACTATTTCTTCAACAAAAATAAAAAAATTAAAAATGTATGTTTCCAACATATTTATTTAAATAAGAAATAGACAAAATGAAATATAAATTATTCCCTTCATTACAGTTAAATGAAAAATTGTAATGCGAATTAACTCCTTTCTTCACCACTTCTTCTTTCATATCGCAAATAAAGGGGTATAATGCGTGACACGATTCTGGAGCATTCAGTTACATAAACAATTTCGAGCCGAAATATTTTTCATATTAGGAAAGATTTTACTCGATATGCCGAATCATAAGTGGGAAAGCAGAGTACATGCAATTTCTTTTTTCAACAATTAAATCCCCCTAGCAATAACATTCAAGTATTTACAAAATAGCTAAATTTATCCTTAGAATTATCTTTCAGATTATTTTGTAGTCTTAAAATGTCCATAACTCAGAAGATGTTTGTCAAATAAGGTCTATTATCAACTTTCATCCACTCAAGAATTGACAAATCAGAGTAGTGCTCAGTGCCACTAAGAATTGTACCACATGCCGCACAGGTCCATATAGATTGCCGATACGTTTTAAATGTTCTTATTAACTAACCATCTCCTATTCAAACACTATTTATATGATAAAAAAAGAGTTTTCATTCATTTTGTAGGAATTGTATTAGATTCAACCATAAGTAATTTTGTGTATCAAAAAAAATTACATTGTTTCCCGGGGATCCCCTTAGAGCAAATTGAAAGGAATTTGACATAATTATAGTAAGTTTCTCTAAAAAGGGGAAACGTTCACTTTCAAAAATACACTGCATAAAGGGGTTTTAGGTGTACGAAGTTATATTCACTATTATTCTCTAAATAAATTTGATATTTTGGTTTTTCGTTAAGTTTTGAAGTTATTTCTTCAAATATACTTCTCCATTACATTTCTTTCAAACTTGCTATTTTCGTTTGCGGCCACGGTAGCCTGATGGTCATATGAACTTCCGTGTCCAGAGTTCGAGCCCTGGTACCACAAAAGTTTAGCGTTGAAGAGGAGCTGATGCACGCTAAACACGCGTCGAGGTCAAAAGTCCGCCACGTTGGTGTGATGTGGAAGTTTGGAAGGGGAGTTATCAGCTCAGGTATCGTCCTCGTCACTTAACCACGGTTCAAAATTACGTAGTCTCTCGTCAGTAGCCACCGTGTTGACTTAGAATGCGATAAAACCCTGACGTGCACTCTGAGTTAATTCGAGCACGCTAAACAGTTCCAAATATGCACATTAGATATAATTCAAACTAGGTCGTATTTTATGCTGCTGTAATTTTTCACACAAGCGTATCAGCGAGCGCCGTCTGAACTCGTGATATTTGACTGTTGTTTCTTATTTACGTGATTTAGTCATGAAATATCAAAAACTTGATAAAATATTTGTATAAAAAAATTAAGGGAAAAGGAATACTTAGATTTTAGAAGCAAATTACCAGAAAATATGTTAGGAATATTTACAAGATATAATTCACGACTCTATCTTGAACAGGAAAGACGCCTAAGGGATTAGAATACACTCATCTTCAAAGTTAAAAAAATCTGAGAAACACATTTAAAATTTGTAAAGGCATAAAAAAAATTCCAATGCCTGTAAAGCTTTTAATTTAATATGTTACTATCCAACTTATGTTCTATACATGAAAATTTACTCTTGAAATAAATATGACTGAAAATATCTTTCTAATTCAAAATTTTCTTCGACATAATATTGATAACAATTGTTAATTTGATCAATTATTCCGTTTTATCAGAACCATATATTCTCAAGAGTTTTTTAAATGCAAAATATTTATACAGAAAATAGTAGTGATACAAACGTAATCCAGAAAAAAAGATTGTAAATAATATTTTTTTTCCTCAGTTCCCCATCGTGGCAGGTAAGCAAGTTTAAGTTTTTGTTGCATGATCTTTAAAAATACTGTAATGTAGTACGCGCGTGTACAATATATATTTATTATAATGTAGTTTGAATACGTCATTGGAAATATTTAGTTCATTCTGCAACTTTTGCATTCTGTAGTCTAATTGTAATATCACCCGAAAAGCTGGATTTTTGAATTACCATTTTCAGTCATATTCCATCCCTTTCTTTAAGTATTATATTTAAGTCATATAGTTTAAGATCTTTTATCTTATATTTCTTTCAAAAGGAAAAAAATAATGAAAACAAAAAGAGCTTTAAATTATATAAACTATGTGTCAAAAATAACCGTCTTTAAATCAATCTTACTTATAAATGTGAGAAAACTCAAAACTTATAAACATAAGCAAACAGAAAAAGGATTTTAGAAAATTAAAATTGCAGTTACAGACATTTCCACAATGAACCAATGGATTTGTGTTAAAAATATTTTTAATTAATTCAATTTTTTAATCAAAACAAACGCTTTAAAATGGAACCGAATTTAAATCAAAACTCAGAAAAATTAAAAAATTCCCTTAAAACCTAATTGGTTTTTAGATCGAAATTGAGCAAGTTTTTCAAATATGATGTATATATATATATATATATATATATATATATATATATATATATATATATATATATATATATATAAATATAATGTTTTATTGAATATATATGGGAATATAATCAATCGAAAAAAAAAAGCAGTGCTTTGGGGGTCTGGACCCAAGAATCTCTTCCCTTGTGAGCGCCCCTGATTGAATGTGTATTATGTGTGCAAATGCTGACGTAGAGAAGGAGATTTTCTCTCAGTGCAATTTGTTATGTTGATTTATAGCGAAAAAATCATTCCAACAGAAAAATATAAAGATAAAGATATATATTTGCATAAATTAAAAGGTATTGAAATGACTTTTTTATTGTGTTATTGTTAATTAAAAATATAAAAAATTGCAGAAATCCAAGTTTTATTTTACAAATTTATTCAGCATATATAATGCTACTACATTTATTATAATTTTTGTTAAATAAAAAAATAACCACTTTTACTTTTTTACCTCTATAATTAAAAATAATAAAAAAATAACAGGAAAATACTTCTTGAGTTTTCTTCGTGTCTGATATTCAACAATGATTACAGAGAGCTTCTGTATGGTTAAAATTGTAACACCGAAATAAAAATATTCCTTTTAAAAAAATTTTAAAGCTCTTAAAAATAACAGGAGAAAAAAATAAATTTTCTTTGCTTATACATATATTAAAAATATTTTTCAACTTTGAATGAGTCATTTCTTTAAAACTTTATTTTTTTACCTTTTATTTGCTTGTTTGCAATAAATTGGGAGAAGTTTCTGTTGGCCGTGAAGTGGAGAAAATGTCCATTTCACAATCCTCGCCCTAGGCCACAGCTGTGAATGAGAAACCTCCCCTTTCGAAACAACACAGAAACCGAAAAGCAACAAAATCATCCCCTCCAAAACCATTTGAGGACCCTCCCACAGTTTTAAGGGGGAAGGCATAAAACTGTGGTGCGCTGAAGCAGTTCGCGAAATTCACTGAAAACATTCGTTACCACTAGCTTGAAAAGTAGACCACTGAAGTGAAATTCAATTAGCGGGTTATCCACTCAGAGGGTTAAAAAAAACAATTTTATAAAAATCTTACCTGAAAAGTATATATATATATATATATATATATTATCCTATATTTTTCATCACAAATTATCTTCAGTATGCATTACGTGCAAGCAAAATTACGATTCATTACGTAAATATATTTCTCTCACACCTGGTCACAATTATATATCCTAATTTTGTTTCTTTTAACTCTTCTTTTAAATACGCAAAGATTTAGTAATCATTAATTAACTAATTAAAATGAATTTCAACTAAAGAAAAAGACCTAAATTTTAGTAAAAAATGCCTACATTTTTTATAACATTTACTAAAATCCACATGAAAATCTGAAATTGCCCCAAAGGTTTTGGTGAGCAAATCCAACAGTTGCACTTTACACAATTATCTTAAGTTAATTTGGGTATTAAAAAAATAAAAAAAATTAATCGAGGCTTTGCAACTTTTCCCCGGTTTTAAAAAAGGCAATGTTTACATTTCTATTTGTCAAAAATAGGCGTGGTAAATCAGCTGATTATTTTTTAAAAATCCTTTTAAAATACTTCTAATTCATAATGGCTTGTATGTTATATCATTGGAAAGGCCTTGATTTGGAGATTTTAGAAATATCAAAACTCAAAAAAAAAATCTATTTTTTAAAAGGGGTTTACCCTACTGACTGCTCTTAATCATAGTTTACATTTGATTATTTTAACGGAACTATTGATCACGTGGAACTATTGATCATAATTTATAAAAAGTAAGTTTATAAACAGATAATATTCAAATATTCTACTTTAACGTCAGACCTAGTCATTTGAATAAAACTCTGTTATTGATTTTGATAAAGAATCTTACTTGTGTTTTTTGCTTCCGCGTTGATAAGTCTGACGAAACGCTCCAAAACTTAGGTGTGATGTTTAATTTTAGAAATCTGGTTCAGTCCTTAGGTCCTGGGTAATTTTAAATCGATTCTTCGAGATTATCGTGTAATAAACCATAATCTTAAATGACAAGTTCTTGATCAGAATTTTCATAAAAACTTAAAAAATAATACTATTTATTTTTTATATTTTATAAATATTATTTTTGGTTGATCCGCCTTTTTCCTACGGTTCCTTTTATTGATGGCAAACTGGAGATTTCCACAGCTTATCTTTAAATAATATATCAGAAAATAGCTAAAAAATATAATTTTCAGATACTTGAAAATGTTTTTGTTGCATTCATTTTAAAAAAAACTCTAGCATTTTAACAGCATTTTATTTTGTTAAATACAACGCAGAAACTGAAACAAAAGTACAGAAGAGGAGTTAGCAAGATTATCATGGATTTCTAAAGAACGCTGTTGCTTGTGCTCAACGTTTGATTCAATAATAATGTGATCAATTTCAAAGTATCATATATTTTTATTGAATTAAGTTAAATACATGAAATTTTCAATGTGGATTCCTTTAGCATAGTACACTTTACGTAAATGTTCAGAGCAAACCAAAAGAGCTTTTTTGACATTTTTGGGGGTATTTTTCTTACTTACTCCTTGATTGCTTTTTGATGCCCTTGAAGTGTTCTTAATTTACGTCTATTTAATTGTTTTTTAAGTATCCCAATAAAATATAATTGCAAGAAACGAAGTCAGGTGAGGGTGGTAGTCATTTCTCGTGTAGAAAAAAATATTTTTTTATCTTTCGGCCATTTTATAGTTCATCTTGGATCTCTCTCTTTTCTCGAGGGTAAAGACATTTACCTTCTTTAATCATGTTCTCCAAACTTAATTCTGATAGTATTTAGCATCAATATTAGCCTTTAGTTTTACAAAAGCATAGTTTCATTATGCCTTAAGAACACATCCCGATCCATGCCATAACACATGATGGCCAGATTGCCTTTTGCAAAACAGCTGCGTCTTTGCTTTTCTTGTGAAATATATTGTATCCTCGTTTTTCCTGTTGTGGATGACAGATGAAGCAGTGCTTCAACAAAGTTATCCATGTTTTGGATCTGCTTTGGAAAAGCATTAATTAAAGTGGTAAGGAAAATAATTCGCTTTTCCTTGGTCTTTGTAGACAGACTTGTTTATTCACTTTTTATAACCAATTTTCTTTATCTGAAGACAAATTGTCGATTGTGATACCTATAATTTCTTTGCTAAAGTAATTTGACAAAGAGGATTTTCTACAGCAATAAGTCTTTTTAGCCGCTTCTTTTTCTTTTTCACCAAGAATTTCCTTTCGTCTACTTTTTTTTTCTTTGAGTTTTTGATTTCCAGCTAAATTTAATTTCTTTTCAAAGTTCACATAGTAATTCATAAGCAAAATGTTTTTCCCGTTTTTTAAATGATTTATTTTCAACAGAACTTGAACAACAACCTTTCAAAAGTTTTATAATTTCGTTTCGGTTTTGAGGATCGAATTTTGGATCCATACATTACTCCCACCAATAAAAATCTGAAAGCTTCACATCTTTAGGAAATGAAACTCGAAACGTTCATCCATCCCATATCTAAATGTTTTTGAGTCTTGAAGAGGATAGACCTGGATTGAGAGGGAACTTCCTGATTAGTGGACTAGAAGAAGCAAGAGAGCGTGGCTACGGTGACTGGTTCGAAAACATCCGATATGATGGAATTATTTTTCAGAGTAAACGAACGAGAGACTCGTCTGCTATTGGTCGAAAAAAACCAGTGAGTTAACACTCTATTCCCTGCCTTGAAGTTATGGAACAGAAATTGATTGGAAAAAGTGCTTGCCTGTGTGAGGTTGCAAATGGAGAATAATTTAAAATTAAGGAATGAAAAATTAGAAAATGGTCATTCGCCATGGTTGTAATGACGCAATTAATTCCTTATACGAGTCTAGAACACCAATAAAAATGGTTCGAATTGGTAATTTAAACGATTCATTTTTTTAAATAAAACTGGTAATAAAGCGATTAAAATTAAGTTATTGCTTTCCCTAATAAAAATTGTTAGAAGAGTAATTCAAATATTTAATTTTTAAAATATATTTGCGAATGAAGTAATTAAAGTGTACCATAAATAATTATATATTCTTGAAATTGGTCACACTTATTTTAAATTAGTTTATATTTCAAAAAATTTCAAAACATTGAATCATTGACTTTTTTTCTACAAGAATCTAAATGCATATTTAAAAGGGTCACCATTAGTGTAATTTTAAGGCTTTACGTTACAACATTTTAAAAGTAATATTTGAATGGAAAACAATTTTAATAATTGAATACCTTTCTGATCATAAGTGCTACTACGTTTTGGAGTGTAGTTTGGTAATTTCTTTCTTGAGCTTGGTGACCGAGATAGTTGAGTGGCTCTGATCGAAGTCGGAGTTGTTTCTGTTGAATCCTGGATTTCTGGCCTTGTAGAGATGCCGATACACGTTTAAATATGTCTAGGCTCAACCTTTTTGTAAAGACTTGTCGCGAAGAAAAGAGGATCAACTTAGGTGTTGTTATCTTTACCAGACGTTAATTTCGAAATAGGTTAATGATATGAAGATCGATCAATTATTCAAGATGATTCAGAATGAGAGATTGAAAAAAAATTGTTTTAATTTTTTTAATAAATTAGTTTAAATAATTATGTAATACCGCTTAGTGTACTTTTATATCTCTCCAACCAATACACACACACAAAATTATCACTGCTTTTGGAAAGGAATGTAATTTTTGTCGAGTTGAAATTGAATCAAATACTACTTTTAGTTTACTTGTTACTTCCTCCTATTGTTAGACGCAAACACAAGTAAGGTTTTATATTTTCATTATTTTTTTCTAACGTGTGCAGCTTTAAAATGCTAGGGAATATGTCACCCGCTTTCCGTCTTAAAACTAACTTGAATTAAAAGATTTTAACTCCTTCCTTCTTAGAAAGGAAACGCGATATGCAGATGTATGGGATAACATAAAGTGGTTCAAAGTGGAAGGGGGGGGAGTCCAATTAAAATGAAGGCCAAGAAAAAGAACCACCACATCCAACCTACCTCCCGAGTATGTTGTATGAAGATGATTGCGCACCGCAATAGAAAAATGTGTTATTGCGCCGTTGTGTATGAGCGTTGGTGCGCAGTGGCTTGTGCTCCCTACAGAGACTCCGGAAGGATGTGCTGTCGTTTGTCGTACCCATACTGCCTAATATCATCCCTCTGAATTTGCCCGTCGAATTCGGCAACATCCTGTATAAATTCCTTACTAATCCTCCCCAAAAAGTTTCATTTTTAACACAAAAACAATCTTTCTTTCTGCTTGAATTTCAGAATAAAAATGCTTAAAACTCTCAAACGAATTATTAGCCAATTATTTATAAAATAATCAAATTCATAAATTTAAAACACTCTTTATGCTTGCTTACTCTAGTGATGAATTTAATATTTGTTTATCATTCTTTCGATCTATAATTCCCTTGTCGTTTTTTAAAACTTTATCGCAGCTTTATTAGTTTTATTTACTGCAGACTGTAGGATTGTTTGAAGTATATTTTCGTAAATTTATAGTGTATGTTGATTTGCTAATGAGTATTAATAGGAATTGTTAGTTATTGGCTATAGGAATTAAAAATGATTAGGAAGGTAAAATGTGAGTTTTATAAGGAATATAATAACAAACAGTAAAATAGAAAGCTAAAAAATATTAGTTACTCACATAAACTGTTCCACCACCTAAGTTAAAATCCTGAGGAAAATGAAAATTTGAATGAAAAAATTAAAACGGATTATATTGAAATATTTTGCTTTGTAATAATGAAATCCAAGTTTAAATTCATTTAACCGCGGAATGCGGGGATGTGGGACATATATTAAAGCTTCCAAGGTCATCATAATTTAATAATTTTACATAAGCATAGAGAATTTGTGACGTGACAAAAAATAACTAAATTAAATCTTCTTGTCATTTTAACGTAAAAGCGTATGAGATGCACGAAATCATTATATCAAATGACTTTTCTGTATTTTGAGGGGAAAATAAAACCAAATTCGAAGACACGAAAAATTAAAGACAAGAGTCTTCCTTTAGAGCTTATTTTTCCTGTTAAGCTTAGCTTCATTAAAAAAATTCATGTAAAACCATTACTGTAATAAAATACGCCGACATTTACAATTTATAATCATTCCAAATTCCATACGTTCCAAATTCAGATCACATAGGCACAATCATGGGTTTCAGAAAGGGGAAAGTGTAATTAACTGTGGGTCCTGAAGGGTGAAACGCGTAATCGCACATATGTGATCATGGACCTGAACTGGAAAAAATTAGGAGATTTGAGCCCAGGTAGAGGAAGGTTTAACCCCTTGCGTACCTTGTAAATAGGGATTGCAATATTGAACCAAAAGTTCAATACCGGTATTCGGTATTTTCTTAGATCTTAATACCTGTAGTCTAAATTTTAGAAAAAAGAAAGAAAACACAGTTGTTTCTTTGTTTTATTTGCCTGTTTTATTTCGCTCAGATTTAAGCACTTCTACACATTTTTCGGCTGACATACTTCCTGAGACGTGTAAGTTTTATATTCCCAAAATTTTTATCTGAATGAATATTTATATTTAAGTTACGTCTTTTTCTTACTCTCGTCCATTCATCAAATGTAATACTAAATTGTTCAACATTTACTTTTTTCTTCCAGTAGCACAAAGCTCCATGACAAAAGTTTGGAACCCTGCTTCAGTTGCGCAAAGATGAGCTCGATGAATTCCAATTGATACCCCTTGGACGACTTACTCGCATGATCAAAATACCATAAAAAAGAAGTTGGGGACTTTATGACACGACAGTTCAGAGCTCAAAAGCCCTGGGAAGGGATTCAGAATATTCGGAAAAAGTGTGATCATTGTTAACAAGTACCTCATTCCAGAATTTAACTGCAACAGCGTATTTTCAACTACCATAGTCCGACTACGTACAAGACACTTTAAACTGATGAAAATATCCCCTGATCGCTCCTAAAGTTACGTATAACTGCCCTTGCATTCAACCTTTTCCTTATCAAAGTTTTAATTATCCTTCTATATTGGCTAAACTCCATAACATAGACCCAAGTCCCACTGCTGTTCTAGTCAAAGGTTTTCTCATCGCAAAGATTGTTTTGGATGTCATTTGATTTCTTTTCACTATTTAGACAAGACAAAAACAACAACAATATATTGATAATAAATTGTTTAGTGTTTACATGAATTTTATTTTCTTATCCTATAATTATGCGAGAAATTTGTAACGGTATTTGCAACTATCACAAAATAATGTCTCATAGAGTCTAATAGGTTTATTTTGTGAAAGGGATGTATATCTCTACATTCTTCAGTGTTCCGAAATACAGGAGTCAAGGTCTTCTTTTCCAGCGTTTTTGCAAAACTTGAACCTGAAATGTTTCCTTACAGATGTGTTTCAGATTGAGATTAGTGCTAAAAAGAAAAAGCACAGAATTTATATATAACAATTACTTCTTGTCGTTCATTTTATAACAATAGCATGGGTTTCATTATTAATTTAAAAAGCGTAAAACGAGAGGAAATATAAATTAATTCATTGAAGGTTAAAATATGTACTGTAGCGAAAGGAACTTAAAGTTTGTAAAATGATGTTACTTAATATATGTAAAATTATGTTACTTAATATGCATAAAATGATGTTACATAATATATATTAAATTATGTTATACTTTATATACATAAAATGATGTTACTTAATATATATTAAATTATGTTACTTAATATATATAAAATTATGTTACTTAATACATATATAAAATTATGTTACTTAATATATATATAAAATTATGTTACTTAATATATATATATAAAATTATTGCAAATTAAAAATGAAACTGAAAAGTACAGAAAAATATAAAGAAAAGGCAATCCCCCATAACTGATAATTAATTCTTTTCATTTATTGCGTAAACAATGGCATACATATGAAAACAATGACGGTAAAAGAAAAAAAAACTAAAATGAAAAAATTTATTTAGATAGCATATTTATTAGTTACTTCGAGGTAAAATCTATTAGTAAAAGTAAATTTCTATCCATCATAAATAAGCGAGACATTATAATCAAAATAAAATAAAAGAATAATATTGATAATAAAATTTATAAAATTTCAGTTTGATTCTTATAGTTTTGCTAGTATTTTGGAAATAAAAGTAAAATTTCAAAAAGGAAATTCTTGCGCCATTAATGTTTTTCTCATATGACGGCAGAAAATAAAAATGAATTATATGATAAATTAATCGCAATAAAGGAAGTGAGTAAATAATTTTGAATCAAAGAATACAATGCGAAGAAAATGTGAGAAATATTCAATGTTATTTATTATTTGGCTTTTCTGTGTAAAAGCTGAGACATGCTTCTTAAAATAAACCGCTATTCATTTTTTTGGTAATATATAAATGTATTCTAATATTTTCATTAGTAAATCTGTAAAACATGCATAAAAAATTGAAACTTTTAATATATATCTTATATTAATTTTTAAAAATTAGGCACGGGTATGGGATGCAATGGGGGGGGATAAAGAAGCAAGTAATCTGAAATAAGTAAATCATTCGCAAACAGTGTCAAGGTCCTTTTATTGCATTCCAAAGCCTTCGAATTAATTTTATGGAAAGCAGTGCGCAAAAAAGACCATACTTCGGAAAGATGAATATATACGTCCGGGGATATTAATGCTTTGGCTGAGCAACGTGTTTATATACGCCGGTAACACTTAAGAGGTCAAATTTGTATCGTAGTTTTAACGTCAAAGTATAGTATTATTAAATTCAATATATTGTTGTTGTATGAGGGAGGCGAAATGAAAATTATGATTGAATATTGGGTCGCGAATATTGAAACTATTTAATCCTTTAACTGGCTATACCGCGCACAGTACAAAATACTGATACTTTCTTCTTTCTATCTTTGATTTGCACATATTTTTAATTCTTGTAATGATACTATTAATGTTAGAGTTTTTAAGAGATGCAATTTGTGCCTGGTACTGAATTACTCCTCATCCAGGATTTTCTTTGTGATGAAAGCGGTATTTTTTTTATTGAAGGCAGGAATTCAAGGCAGCTCTTGAAAATTTTCGATAAAGAACAAGGGTTGCCGAGGGAATGTGCAATTTGAGAAGAAATGAAAACGGAAAGCTAATAATATAAAAATGATATTTTCTCTGTCACCATTACAAAGTAAGGCTTAATATTACACCCTGCTTCATATTATGTGTGCATATATATACATACTCTCACAAAATCCTCAATAGTTGGAAAAAGTGGTGCGAACATGTAATTTTTTTTGTAAGTATGAAAGAAATTCTTTTAGGATATATGAAGCGTTCTTTATGGCATACAGAGTGTACTTATTAAAAGCAAACATTCAGGGCTTTTTGTGTTCCACAATTAAAAAATAAAAAATGGAATATAAATATACTCAGAAGTTAATATCTAAAAAATGCTTGTTAAAAGACACAATTTTTCCTTACGAGTTTCGTCTTCTCATTTTTTTATAGTTATACTAAAATAACCAGAACCTCGTTTTACAATATGTACAGGATGTTTTGTTGTGAAGTTACAATAATAATATTTATCATCAGAATTATTTTTCTGTTTTCTATTAAGAGTTAAAACATTAAAGATAATTGAAGTTATATAGAAATAAAAATATGACTTTAAACATTTTAATGAATAAAAACAGAGTAATTCATTGCACTTACAGTCCCATTTATGCCTGCTTCACTTGGTCTTTCATTAAGTTCAACCTTTATCGCTCTATATTTGTATTTCTGTCCCTCTGCCTCGGACTGTGACTTAAAAAACCTTGTCCTAACTGGACTCAAATAAATTTCGGATACTTTGTTGGACTTTCCTTTAAATGAAAGACATAAGAACGAATATATAGTTATAACTGAAAAATATTTTAATGCAATTGCTTTATGAAGTAAAATAAACCTAAATATTAGGATATTCTAAATCAAATATTATCGTAAAAACGGAATTACTTTATGAATAAAGCAGGAACATTTCCTGTTTAATGTTTATCTATTACAATATTTTATTAATCCAGCTGTTTTTATTTCATGCGTGAGCATGGGAAAAAGTTATCTCAAACATTAGATGATTTCCTCGTAAATGAAAATGAATAACTTATGTTTATCCGTTTCATTATCTCTCTAAATCTCCTTTAATGATTTATTCTTATATTCCTATACACACTGAATTTCTTTACTTGAGGAGAGTACGTAATATTGCATGGCACCTGCTTTTGCAGAGAAAAATGAAACAACTTAACGTGATATTGTCTCAACAAGATACATGAAGTCTGAAGATATATTCAGCCACACTACACTTATATCAGTCCATAAATGCAAAAAGATTATCAACTGAATAGTGACTCATGTGACAAAGCCATTTTTTTCAAGTCATGTAGGACTCAACCGACATGCTTACAAATGCTTTAGTCAGTGGCGTGTTGTTAGTTAAGGCCCTTGAGTCATCCTTCTGTTATCGTTAATTAACACAACATTTCGCTGCAGTTGCTTCCAGACACGTCTGCCATGTCCCACATTAATTGCTGCTGTTAATTAATGCATAATGGTGTTTGTTTGGTCTGACTGACTCCAGGGCTGGATTAACACTCTTTTGGCCATTTGATATTTTCTTCAAACACGACCCGTGTCCTCTCCCACAAGAAATAGAGCGCTTACAAATATAAAACAATAAATGAAGCAAAACTAAAAAAATATCTATTTTTATTGATACATTTATTTTTTTATACATTTTACATATACATTTATTTTTTTATTATTCTTTATTATATGCAGGATGATTTACCCCTGTAGATGCAGGTTGGACGACATTGACCACTGACTTGTTCATAGTGGCATATAATGCTGAAATTATATATTATTTGCACATTTTTGATACTACAGGTGGATGAATGTTGTAATACCATTATGCTTTCAAAATGGAATAACCCATGGATGTAGCTCTACCTCTCATTTCGCATTCTAAACCTTTTAATTCTTACGTGTGTCCATAATCAAGACAGAAAACGCTTAAAAAAACACGAATTAAAGCCCTAGAATGCGCGGCCTATTCCTACATTTCTTTGGCAATGCTGTCATCTGGATATTTTAATTTTGTAATCCTAAAATGTTTTTGACACCTCAGTGTACAATATATTGTATTGCCATAAAATATATTTAAATCTATTTATAGTAAATCTGTATTATACTGAGCACGATCTTAGTAAAACAGTTTAAATTTATATAAAATATTCCAAGAGGAGTGATAGAAATTCCCAATTTAAGTAAAATTTTGTATTAGGAAGTAATTTCGATTTGCCTTAAACTGACATTGCTTGCTCATAACGGATGCCGAAATCAAAGATTAAATTTGCAAAGATGATGTCAGTGATACCAAATACAATTTAGTTCAAATTCAATGAAGGATAAGTATGTATACGTTATGTTTTAACTGTTAAATTAAATAACTGCTTACATCTGGCGTACCATTAAAATGTATTATTTGATGTAAAATGTATGATATTGATCAAATAATATAATTTTTTTCAATTCATAATAGTTTTAAAAAAAATTCATAGCTGAATTCTTTTCTTTATACCTGTTTTAGGGAAATTTATTTTCATTTTTTTTGGAGGGGGGTGGGAATGTAATATAATCTTAGTTTCTTCCATTTCTAATAATAATTTTTAGTTTATTTCTAATAATAATTTTTAGTTTATTCTCAACTTGCTATAAATAGAGCTTTCAAAAAGAAAAATAATATTGTAAATATTTTACTTTAAAAGGATAATATCAATCCGTATCAGTTATAATAATTAACAAAAGTTATTTTTTTAATGGACAGTACACTTTTATACATCATTTAGTAATAAAAATGCAATTGCTATCAATATAAAAAATGTTAATTAGTCTCGTTTAAACAAGATCAGAAGGTTAGAGGGGAAACTTATCTATACATTTTGAATTGATGTTGAAATGTGAAAAAAAAACTTCAATTCTCATCCTATTTGTAGTTCCCTATCCCCGAGTCTTTACTAAACTCTCACCAATCGAATACGTTCAGGCTGTGCTTAAACGCAACTTGCGTGACTTACCACCACATTATAGATCAGGAACATTAAAGCATCAGCACAAAAGGCTGCGATTTTTCTCTGACAGTACAAAGGAGACGAACTAGCAAATGTTGATATTGAATGGAGAAACATCTTCCCCTGGCTTCGTGCATCCCTACCCGTAGTGATCTTGCAACTTACTCAGCTGACTCTGTTCTCGCTTTTTCTAAAGAGTGTCATCTCAAAATAAACATAGCTGATGGTTCGTAGCTTTTTCTCTGTGTTAACCGCGTATAATGTCTAAGAGCCTATACATAATTGTATAAAGCACGTAATAGCTTAAAATAACGCTAGGAAGGAAGAAACAACACAATGTCACACTTACCTCGAAGACAGGAGATAATCACACTTGCAAAATAACCAACAATGAAACATGTGATGAAAGCTAAGGTTGATATCCACATGTAAGATAAACGAAACGTATCACTGTGAAAAGAATACATCAAGTTCAAATCTTCTTTTAAAATAGTGATAAGAATTGAAGCAGAAAGAAAAACAAAATTGTGCTTAATTTATTAAGTAAGGACATTGTGAATGGCTCTTAGTACCTAATACCTGAAACCATAAAAATATTTAGTTGAAAAATGTCTCAACATACAAGACAAAATAAAAAAGATCGCAGAAGATGTGTGTGAAATGTGTTGAAAAAATATCCAATATGTATTCATTAAAAATTTTATTCGTGTTCATATTCAAGACCTAAAAATATTAACGTAGGGTTACTACGCACGTTTGCTGAAGGTTTTATTAATTGAAAACCTCTTTTAACCGAGTACGCAGATATTATGTCACATCTTGCATTATAAATGCTCTGTACTGAACTCGTGTACTCTTTCCATTATTTTCGAGGTTTTTCTCATCCTGGTAAGTGTCTGAGCTTTACGCAAAATTTAAAGCTCTAGAGGTGTTCTGGTTTTTCCTGTCATTTTATCAACAATGAAAATTCAAAAACACATATTTGCATTCCCTCATTGATCGGCGACGGGCTGATATAATAACTTCTAACGCCAGGAAAGAATTCAAGCATGCACATTGGGATTCCCTAAAGCAGTGTTTCTAAAACTTTCAATACTTGCGAACCAATTTTCAATCATAATTTTAATCCCCCCTCCCCCCTACAATAATACTGTATTGAATGCAATAATAATGTACTTTGACGCCAAAACTACAATACGTATATACAATTTTGTATACATATGTTGCTTTCAAGTAATAGATATTTTAAGTAAGTTATATATATATATATATATATATATATATATATATATATATATATATATATATATGTCATGATTTTTAAGACAGAATCAGATTAAAGTTAGAAAAGTGAAAAGACAACATTTATTCCTTCATTTGTACATCTGTTCTGACACCGACAGCAGGGAGGAAAAAGCATGCCATGGTGGTGGTTTCAAGGGGATAACACTTGAAAAACATATGGTCAGTATCGCTGCTTTGAAGAGGGTGCTTTCAAGTTAATGCTGACATATGTTGACTATTAAACCTAACGATCTGGAATTAGACATGTTTATTGGCTAGGCCATATGTTCTTAAGAAATAAATGGGTGATTAGTTTGATACTTGAAGATGGGTACTGAGAAAGATGAATCAAGTGCTAGATTGGGAATTTAATTTTTAATCTAATTTAATTATCCTTACCATTGCCCCCCAATTTTAAAAGGGAGTCATGGCGTGTTTTTTTCCTCTCTTTTCAATTTTCAACAAACACAAAACAATACATAGTTATTTAGAAAGACATATTACACACAGTAGAAATATTTAAGCAATAGGAATACTAAAATCAAAATGCAATATAATAAACGAAACTATAACAACAAACACAGTAATGACAATTAATTGATAAAAATGAATTTCTATACATATAATTGAAGATTAGCTTGTTTAAATCTATTCGACATCCAGAAAAAGAGCTCGCGTTTCCTCCTATTCCTTCATAATAATAGATTTGTATTAGAGCTAGCAGATAATGTTTTCAAAAAAAATTATATTGGAAAATAATATATCAAACAATAAGATAGTAAATATAAAAATACATGATATCATAGAAATGTTAAAATAATAATTTTGTATAAAAAATCTACTCTGGTGCCATCATAGTAATACCTTATATTGTTACACACATTTTGCATATATGAAATACATTTTTTAAAAAAGATAAAAAAAATATAGACACTAATAAAATGAAAGTATTACTAATATGAAAACGGTGTACAACACACAACTTGTATGCACTATTTAACACAATAAACAATATTTTATTTCATATGCGTTATAAAATATAAAAATTATAAGAATATAGGAATAAAAGAATACAAGAATATAAGAGCACTTTTTTGTTATTTTTGAGTCAGAAAAGTGGACTCACTTCAATAATAACTTTTAGTATATATGAAAATTTTCTCAATATTCACTGTAACTTAACAATATCACATACAATATTTTGAATCTTTCCGTAACCTTCTAAAAATTCGTTTCATAGATAAAAATTCTTGATTTTCTCTTACATCACACATTCACTAATATAAACTGTATCACCTTACTTAATTTTGAACACATCTCTCTGAGAAATCTGCGTGATCAACTCACAGATGTTCAGGGATGCTGATAAGAAACAATGAGAGGTGTACATATCAAACTAAACAAGTTTGTCCTCTTAATGTTTCGAGACATATACAAAATTATAATGATTGTATTCTCCCTCATCCACTGTATAATATCCAAAATTAAGCTTCAAGTTATTAAATTAATTTTAATTTTAGATAAGGAAAATTTCGAGAAATAGTGAATCCTGATATATGGCCGGTATATCAAAACACACAATTTCAAAATAAAAAAAAATTAAATGACATGTAATAATATTACTGCTGAATAAAATAATTAACAAAACAATTGAATTCAATGGAGGAAAAAGAATACAACTTGACTTTACTTTTGTTTTCTTATAAAAATCAACATCATTAGTATTAGTACCTTATAGTCAATCCTCTAATAACTTAATTTATATCTTTCAACTTTAAAACATCAATTTCTCTCATAACTGTTAACTCATTCGACATCTTAAGATAAAATTATGAGAAGTATATTAAAATTTCTCAAAATTTTGTATGACTAAACCTATATACTTTGTTTTCTCAATTAAAATATAAAGAAAATATCTCATTTATAACACAACTATATTATAAAAATTAAATACCATATCATATCATATATTATTCTTTTTCGTAAAGTTCAGTTCAGCAAAACTCAGTTATTTCAATGTTACTAAAATTGGAAATATACAATTTAACTGACCTCCACTTTGCAGCGTCAGAAACCCTTGGTGAACCGTAATCCAGATGCTGTTGTCACTTTATTTCACTAGTAAAATTTTACTTATTTATTTACTTATTTTTCCATGTTGATACTTCACTATTTCACAGTATTACCGTGCAGACTTTCCGGCGAAAAAGATTTTTTTTCTGGTACTGTTGGTCCTTCCATCATTGTATCACTGGAACTAAATCACAATACCATTCGTAGAAGAACATATTTTATTTTTTATTATTATTCTGGTGGAAGGGATTGACGTCTTTCATCACTGAGTTGGGGAATTCACGCTTCTCTTATTGTTTTTTTCTTTTTTCGCCATTCGAAAGTTGGTCCTTTCATGGCAAACTTGCTGGTCTCTTCAGCAACGGTAGAAATAACGTTCGGTGGTAAACACTGCATTCTTCTCGGTGTTAAGAGCGATGTTCTTCCGGGGATTACTAGCGCGTTTTTTTTCCGTACTATTTTTTACTCCGGCAATCTGACGTCCTTAGCATTGAGAAATATCGTTTGACGGAGTCCCGTAATCGTTATTCGCAGCATTTATTTCGATAGCTGGCATACTTTGCACTCGTTTTTTTTTTTTAAATTCTTTAACTTAAAGAACTGATTTAAAGTAACCATTTCGAACTATATTAGCAAGTAAATCCTGCCGGCTTTAATTCTGTCATGATTTTTAAGACAGAATCAGATTAAAGTTAGAAAAGTGAAAAGACGACCTTTATTCTTTCATTTGTACATCTGTTCTGACACCGAGAGCAGGGAGGAAAAAGCACGCCATGGTGGTGGTTTCAAGTGGATAACACTTGAAAAACACATGGTAAGTATCGCTGCTTTGAAGAGGGTGCTTTCAAGTTAATGCTGACATATGTTGACTATTAAACCTAACGATCTGGAATTAGACATGTTTATTGGCTAGGCCATATGTTCGGAAGAAATAAATGGGTGATTAGTTTGATACTTGAAGATGGGACCTGAGAAAGATGAGTCAAGTGCTAGATAGAGAATTTAATTTTTAATCTAATTTAATTATCCTTACATATATATATATATATATATATATATATATATATATATATATATATATATATATATATATATACTTTTAAGTAATAAGAAAAGTATTCTGTTGCTTTTAATTTCTAATTTTTAAATTGGAACAATGAAAAATTAATGTGCAATGTGTATTTTTATTATGTCAGAATGTATTTTGTTTTGTGTGTGCTTCCTTTTCTTTATAATTCCTTAAAAACAACCTTTTGTTCTTGACATTTTGATATACTCGCTCCCAAATCATAGGGTTACCACACCTCCCTAGGTGGGGCGCACCCCACAGTTTCAGAATCAAGTGCATGAAAACACGTCTGTGTTATTTCATTTATAATTCCACTGAAAATTATGTTTGGATACTTTTTGGAAATACAAAGAGGGACCCAAAAATAACCAGAATCGAACTATTGTTCCTACATGCTTTGTAATTATGAGTTGTACAGTTAGGTGGTGTTAGTTAGGAGTCTCTCGTGACCTGGAGCGAGCCCTATTTAATCTGAGTTTAGTAGATTGCTTGAGGTTCTCTCCTGTTTCAACCCTTTGGCGATTAGACAAATGAAAGAACAAAGATTGTGAGGGAAATTTTGCTTTCTGTTGAGAAACTTAGGTCTGAGGCCGTTAGGAAGCTTTTATAAGCCTTTGATACGATGCTTTGGGAGAATCACAGGTCTACGAGTGGTTTCTCCGTTCAAATCACTCAACATGCCAACTGAATACATGCCTCACCCAGCGCATTCTTCGACAGAAAGAAATGACGTAAGCATGGTCTAAATGAAATGTGTAATTAATAAAGAGCATCGAAGGATCATTGGCCAAATTTCTGAGGGAACGATTGTATCATGGAGCTCGTTCACAACAATGCATCAGGCCACTCAGATTTGATGGTTGACAGTTTTTGACAAAGAATACGGTTGCCTGTGCCTCATGCACCCTACTCATCTTATCTGCTTCCATCGGATTACCATGGTTTTGTTTTCACGGATGATAAGTCAGAAAGGAAAGCCATTCAGAGATGTGAAAGAAGAAGAAAATAAGTCAAACAAAACAATGAGCTTTGAACAGTATCCTGCCTTAAGATAGACACAATAAGAAGCACCAGTGAGATAATACAAAAACAGACGCAATAAAAAAAATTTAAAAAAATCTTTTAAAATTTGAATTGACAATTTTAATTGAAATCCCATAGTTTGCTGTATATTTATACATATTGTGTTCACGAGGTAAGTTTTATCATCTTCTACTTTTCAATACAGTAAATTTTTTTTGGTAAGTAGTTCATGAAATTTTATTTTTATGTATATTAATTAGTATTAGTGTATTTTATTTAATAATTAACATCTATAATTTTCTTCCTTTCCCTGCGGCACATTATTTAGGCAAATGACAGGTGAAGGGTGATTGGTCACAAAACACTGTTTAAACCTGCAATCTCGGTTTCTAAGGCCAAGAGTTTGCTATTGTGCTATGGTGGCTAATATCTCTATTTTGAAAAATAATAACTTAGGTTTACAATTATTTGGATATATTATTTTCGTTTATATATATATATATATATATATATATATATATATATATATATATATATATATATATATATATATATACTGGTGTGCAAAAATTAAGGACGAAGTCGAAAATTAGCATATCAGCTGAACAAAGAGGCAGAGCGGACAGAAAGACCAATCAGGAGATTAAGTAAGGTGATGTACGGTAGCATATGCGCAGATATGCAGGTAGACGTAATGGGGGAGTGTCTGAGTAGTATAAAGCATGTTGTCGGTGTAAGATGAGTATTTTTGTGGCAAAGAGATTGCAAGCCGTATAGCAGTTAAAATCACACCAAGTTGCTGCCTCAGCGAGAAATGGCGAATAATCAATCTGTTAGACGACATCTGGATGCTTTTACCCGAGGTCGAATCATTGGGAAGTTGGAGGAAGGCCGCAGTGTAACAAGTGTGGCTGCAGAGTTCGGAATTGCTCACAGCATCGTTTCACGACTTTGGAGACAATTTCAAACTACAGGAACAGCTATCCGGGGTTTCAGTAGTGGTCGTCCACGAGGAACCACACCCGCAGATGACCGGTACATTGTCTTACAGGCCAGAAGAAGCAGGCGGCAGACAGCGGGAGAAATTGCTAGACACACGACACAGGCGACTGGACGACCGATATCCTGTTTTACCGTGGCCAGAAGACTGCACGGTGGTGGTCTGTTTGCACGACGCCCTGTACGGTGTGTACCTTTTATGCCTGCCCATCGAAAAGGCGTTCTCTGTGGTGCCGGGAACACCGGAATTGGAGAGACAAAGAATGGGGACGAGTACTCTTTACAGATGAGAGCAGATTCAGTTTGAGTAGCGATTCTCATCGCATACTCATCTGGAGAGAGCGGGGAAGCCGCAATCATCCCTCGAACATCATTGAAAGGGACAGGTATGGAGGTCGCGGTGTTCTCGTTTGGGGAGGCATCATGCTTGGTAGTCGTACAGACCTTCACATCTTCGACGCAGGTTCAGTCAACGGGACCCGTTATTGTAACGAGATTCTTCTTCCATATGTGCGTCTTTTTAGAGGCGCTATGGGACTGCAGTTCCTTTTCATGGACGACAATGCACCATGTCATCGCACAGTAGCTGCCGAACAGCTCTTAGAGAGTGAGGATATTGAACGTATGGGTTGGCCGGCACGACTTCCGGATCTCAATCCCATCGAGCATGTATGGGATTTTCTAGACAGACACTTGGCAGCTCGTACCTTACCACCAGTAACGATTCGGGAGCTTCGATTGGCGTACAAGGCGAATGGGCAGCAATGCCTCAACAACTCATTGACAACCTCATTCTCAGCATGGGCAGACGCTGTGAAACCTGCCTAGCAGTGAGGGGAGATCATATCCCCTACTAAAGACCGGATGTTTCTTGCTGGACACCCATCACAGGGATGTTTCGGCCTTCAGTCGCATTGCGCTCCATGCTACTTTTTCAATCAAGCTTCTTTTTATCCCTCTGATTTCTCTTTTAGTAAGTGTTGCTTACATTACACATGTCCTTACGTATTGGGGATGGTATTAAATGTGTTGATTTGGAAAGCTTTTGTACAAAGTTATATTGAAAAAACCGTCTCGTCCTTAATTTTTGCACACCAGTGTATATTATATATATATATATATATATATATATATATATTAAACGTCTTACATGATTTCGATTAAAAGTTTTAAAAGTAGTCCAGTAATATCTTTATAAACTAATTAAAAAAGGAAATTTTTGATGGTTAACATATATATATGTAACAAAAAATTCATATTATATCCTGTGATAAGTAGGCTTTACTTACTCCTTAGTTTTGGGTCTTGAAGTAAACGAAAATGATGTGTTTGAATAAAAATTTGCAGAGGAATATGGAAGGGTAGAAAATGCTGCGGAAGTCGATTCTGTGGCCTCTGAGGAACATTCATTGGAGAGTGGTAGAGAGGGATAAGGTTTACTTTCGGGAACAAAACTGAGATAAGCAGCCAGAGCCAAACTAATTAACATTCCCAAAATTGCACCCTGAAAGTAACCAAAAGAAAAATTTATCGAACAATTGTTGACCAAAATGATAATAATGTTAAAAAAGTTTTAAATGCTGAATGCTCTATTATTTAACCATCCTTTTAAGTATATTATAGCAGTAAACGAGTATGCAAATTTTGAATAGAATAAATTTAACAAATGTAGTTGGAGTTTCCCTATCGTGAATCCCATATTGAAATATAACTTAGTTTTTTGTGGGAAAGGAACATGGAATCAATTAGGAAAAACTGGAATTCGCGTTAATCCCTCTCCAGTCCCCACTTGAAATGAACATACTAATATTAACCCTTCCTGACAAGTGAGGTTATGTCTTTGCGTATAAATTTATTGTCGGAAAACGCGTTTTTTCTTAATCATTATAGTTATATCTCAGAATAATCAAGTGCTATCTATAATAGATTTTGCTGTCTTTGATGAAGGACATTCATTGGATAGTGCAAGAAAAGGTTGGTTTATTGTTGGGACGGAAACTTTTACATAAGCCGACACAGTCTAATGAATCAACATCCCGAGAATTACTTCCGGAATAGAGCGCAAGAGAAAAATATTTTCGACAATCGATGTCTAAAAGGATATCACCCTACAATACTCTGTTGTACTAGTTTCTAAATTTTTAACTGGAGAATTGTCAGTTTTGATATCGTCTTATACATATGAAATTGATAGATGGGGGCAGGGATTTACCTAAAATATATTCAATATATTTAGTTGACTTGACGCAGCATTAATTGTTGTAAGAATTTATTTTATGGTAAGTTATAAAAGTGTCGTTTTTCTGTATTAATTTTAATTTATTAATCTTAATTTATAATCATAGTCTGAAATTCGGATTGAAAAGCTAAATTTTTCGCAATGGTGAATAAAATGCATGTAATATTCACTATTAAAATTAAATTAGCATTCAAATTTAATGTAGATAACGAAAGACCATTAAATAACTTGGAAGCTCTTAAACGATTCAATAGAGGAAAACGGTTTCTCAGCTAAGTTTAGATATATGCACTTTATAACAAAAAATACGAAGCACCAAGAAGGAGTTGCCCGATTGTAATGAAACTTTGTATGGAATGATATTTCAACCGAACATGCAAATGATTAAAATTTGGTGCCCAATGAATGAATAAAAAGGGTTACTGCGCATCGGAACTTCGCATCCAGCTGGTATATATAAGAAAGGGTTCTTAATCTGATGGTCAAAACTTCTGTTTCATTGCAATTGAGGATGCATTTCAACGACTGAAAAAATGTCTCTCCACAGGATTTGAGCCCATTGAGAGCAACTATCAGAGTTTGAAAGAGTCCGTATCATTGGATTGAAAGAGGCAGGTTGGGAAAATTGGAGAATCGCTCGTCATATGCCTCGAAGAGATGAAATCATTAGAAGATGCTAGCAAGATTGGATGAACAATGGCAGATTTCAGCATCAGGATTGTAGCGGTCGACCTAGGTCCACAATAGATCGGAAGGACTGATTGATTGTCAGATCTGCTGTCACAGCGCTTGATTCATCGTTATCAACCATCAGATGTGTGGCCAGCACACCAGCGTCCACCATGACGATTCACAGATGGCTGATAGAGCGAAATTTACACTCCTACCGACCACTACGCAACCTGCCACTCACGCCTGTACACTCTCGAGCCACATGACAGTGGTTATTGGCTAGATTAGGTTGGAATCATGATGATTGAGGGTGTATAGTGTTTAGGGACGAATCCCACTTCCAACTGTGTCCTGACGATCATCGAAGACGTGTCTCTGGAGACGCCGAGGGCAAAGTGTCGATTCTGCTTTCAATATTGCACGTTACACAAGCCCTCAACCATTTCTTTTGACATCCGTAATCCTTAGGTCGTCATTAGAGAGACACTTACAGCACAGCGTAAGGCAACCACATTCTGAGAACTGTTTGGCGACCGTTGCTTTTCCAGTACCTTGGCCTTATTTTTCAGCAAGGCAATGCTAGACCATATACGGCACGTGTTGTTATGAACTGTCTTACAGCTTGTCAAAGACTTCCTTAGCCAGCCAGATCTAGATCTCTCTCCAGTGCTGCATGTTTGGGATATGATGGGAAGGCCACTGCATCTGCTAAGGAATGTTGATGACCTGGTCTGACAATTGGAGCGATTTTGACGAAAAATACCACCGGAAACTGTCAGGGGGTTTTATCACTCTGTGTCATGTCGTGTGGCAGCTTGCATCCAGTCTAGAGGAAAGTCAAAAACTTATTGGGCTCGTTACTTTGTAACTATCTAACTCTGAAATAAATCATTCATTTTTTGTCAAATTTTAATCATATTGTATTCTGTACGTAATCTTTCAGTTTTTGTCTTTATCGGGCAACTCGTTCTTGCTGCGTCGATTGTTATATATATATATATATATATATATATATATATATATATATATATATATATATATATATATATATATACATATATATTTACGTAGGCCGTTCAATAAGTAATAAGACTAATTTTACTGCCACAAAACCACTAATCGAAATGCTAATTTCTAAGGCATAAGAAAACCGTCTGTTTTAAGAAAAGCTGCCGAAAGATGGCATGTGCAGACTAGTATACTTGGGTATCACGTGATTGAACTGAAGCGTGTTTTGGGGCGCCTACGAGACGCGGCCAGTTGTCAAAATGGAAGCAAAAATCTATACAAATCAGCATGGGAGACCTTTGATGTGAAACGATATGATTAAAGACCGGAACACAAGAAGGCAATATTATCTTAAAACGCTTTTTCAACAGCAGACGGAGCTTGGTTGTATCACGATGATCTAACCATAAAACAACAAAACAGTGAATGGAAACATCCACCCTCACTTACTCCCTATAAAGAAAAAACTGTAAAATCGGCTGGTAAAGTTATGACCATAATTTTTTTTATTATGAAGGAATTGTGCATCAAAACACTGTCGAACCCAGTACTACCGTAAACGACTCGTACTACATGAATGTCCTGCGAATAATGGTACAGCACGTTAAAAAGAAACGTCCATTGCTTCGAAATGGCTTCTTATTGCACCATGACAATGCCCGACCACATATTGCTCGTTGCGTACTGGCTGTTTCGACACAGAATAACGAAGAGATTTTACCAACCCTCTAAACAGTCCTGATCTCACTACATGAGATTTCTGGCTGCTTCCTCAACTTAAGAAACCATTTTGAGGCAAACGTTTTGCTAAGCAACAAAGCATGTGTAGAGGCGGTTTTGAAATAGCTCTCACAAAATGGACTTTTACATGTTTTTAAGAAGTGGACAGAACATTGGGAAAAATGCATTAGGTGCCACGGAAGTTATTTTGAAAAAATCCATGTAAATGATGACGATTAAAGGTATTCTGTTTTTATTTATAATTTTAGTCTTATTACTTATTGAACAGCCCTCATCTTTAAGTGGCAACAATACAACATTTGTATGTAATTACACCTCAGCAGTATTGTTCTGGTTTTTAGGTATGCCAAAAGGTATTTAAAAAATATAATTCCTTATTTCTTTCGCTGTGTTTATTCTAATATAAAATGCTTTTTACGGGAAATTTTCCAATATATTTATTGATGTTTGAAATGGATTATGCATTAAAAATCAAATTAACGCAGTATAATAGAAGTTGTAACATTTTTCATCTGTTAAAATGTTTTTCTTGATTCTGTAGAACATGAAATATTTATAACATGAGCCTCTCTCTTACGACTTTATTCACAACATAATTTTATGCATTATATGTAGATATGAACTATATTTTTTTAAAAAAAAATTACAAATAAAATTAGCTAATTTCCTCAAAATATCCAGCATGATAAAATATAATACACGCATTGATATATAAATGTGTGTGTGTGTATAATTCTTTCCTAGCATAAATACTATTATTTCAATTAATCAATATATATATATATATATATATATATATATATATATATATATATATATATATATATATATATATATATATATATATATATATATATATATATATATATATATATACTGCTTATATAGCCCGGAACATTTTTTTTTAAATTCAAAGGAACAATGAATTGATGCTTGGAAGTAGAGATATGGACTCGTACTATATTTTAATGAATCACTACTGGAAATTATATAAAAAGCGGATTCTCTCTCAGATTTTGTCTAATCTAACTTATAAATGATCTTTAATATTAAAATGTCAAAGTTAGAAGGGAAACGTGTACCTCTTCGTTTGCCTTGGTAGTACAAGCAGCGAGCAAAAACACTCCCAGGTTGGGACCACCCACCATTCCTACGAGGATGATCGACATCTTGATGAGATGTCCAAGAGAAGAAATAAGGAAAGACATTCCCACGCAGAGGACTCCGAACATTAGACCTAAGATAGAGAACATTGAAATCATCATTGCACCTCATTCCACCCTTAACATAGCGTATCGATTCTAAAAAATAGTGTGCTTTGTAAAAAGGTGTTATTTTAAAATGAGCAAGTATCACATATTGTGTAAGTAGTTCTAACTAGACTCGGTCTAACATACGAGGGGTACCCAGAAAGTGTAAGTTTCATGTGATCCTAAAACAGAAAAAATCATAGTTGTACCGAAATCTTTATTGAAACTGATATATCGATCGTTCGACTTCTGATAACATAAGAACCACAGCAATTACAGCATTTGTCATAACGTGGAGTCAATTTTTGTATACCTGTGTTGTAGAAGCTCGCCGGCTCTGATTGATACCAATGCATAACAGTCATGTACCAATGACTGTCTCTGAGGAAATACTGAGCAGAGAAGAATATCTTCAAGTGCAGGGAAAGCGGTAATCATTAAGGTTGGAGAGAAAAAACGGTTCCCAATAGTTGGATTATGATATTCTGCCTACCGTTTGGAAGATGTTGCCCCCCATGGTGTGCCATATGTCTGTTCATGATATCCACCCTTGACACACAATGGGTTAAATTCGTGTGACGTCATAGTCACATATATGCTATCATGTGTCTCCAGCCAATCAGCGTATAAGCTTTGTTGCTGCCAACTTTTGCTTTTTTCCAGAAATTTTCTTTTAAAAATTACTATTTTTCAACAATAATAATGCACATTGGTAAAAAAAAAAGAGTATATATTTTATTTAGAAGTACAAGTACAATATAAGATTTTGTAATCTTTTTTAAATTTTGAAAAACCATTTTGAAGAATTTTAACAATTGAATATCTTTTCCCAAATATTAAATTTGCCATTTCTTCTGCCTTTTGCAAATAAAACAACATGTGCAAGCCTTATATCAGTTTTAAATTCAATGGAAAACAAGTGATTACGTTTGTCGTGTGATAATCGTGAACTTTTCTCGTTGACGATAAGTTTCGTTTTGATTAGCACTATATTCTGTGAGGTAAAGTCTTGTATATGCCCTTATAAACTGTTTTAAAACGAAGGTTATCACGATATCAGAGAGTGAAAGAATAAAATTAGACTCCTTCTGCTATAGAGACGATACTGCAAAAGATCGGAAAAAAAATCACATATAAAGGTTGTTTTTTTTAGAGGTATAGAACTTTAAATTGCAATAAAACAACGATGTATTATTCGATTGACATGA
The DNA here is from genome assembly GCA_019973935.1 of Trichonephila clavipes. Taxonomy (NCBI): domain Eukaryota; kingdom Metazoa; phylum Arthropoda; class Arachnida; order Araneae; family Nephilidae; genus Trichonephila; species Trichonephila clavipes. The sequence goes on along the minus strand of BMAU01017970.1, from coordinate 823,762 downwards.
ACTTTTTTTATTCGAAAGATAATCGTGTGGCATTACATTTTAAATATGACTTCTGGCATAGGACTGCCACGGCAGGCTCGGATGTAGTCCAATCTGGACGTCCAATTTTCGATGACTTTTTCCAACATTTGTGGCCGTATATCGGCAATAACACGGCGAATGTTGTCTTCCAAATGGTCAAGCGTTTGTGGATTATCCGCATAGACCAATGACTTTACATAGCCCCACAGAAAATAGTCTAGCGGTGTTAAATCACAAGATCTTGGAGGCCAATTCACAGGTCCAAAACGTGAAATTAGGTGGTGTCTTTCAATAAATCGATTGTGGCACGAGCTGTGTGACATGTTGCGCCGTCTTGTTGGAACCACAACTACTGGACATTATGATTGTTCAATTCAGGAATGAAAAAGTTAGTAATCATGGCTCTATACCGATCACCTTTGACTGTAACTTTGTGGGCTTCATCGGTTTTGAAGAAGTACGGACCAATGATTCCACTAGCCCATAAAGCGCACCAAACAGTCAGTTTTTCTGGATGTAACGGTATTTCGACATACACTTATGGATTAGCTTCACTCCAAATGCGGCGGTTTTTTTGTTGACCTAGCCATTCAAACAGAAGTGCGCTTCATCGCTAAACAAAATTCGCTTATGAAAATCGACCATTATTTTCGAAATAAAATTGCACAATTTGAAAGCGTTGTTCAGGCGTGAGTCTATTCATGATGAATTGCCAAACCAAACTGAGAATAAATCACTTGACAGCTGTTAAATCGGTCGCCATCTTGGAAAGTAATGCCAACTTAAACTTCTATACCTGGGGAAAAAACACTCTTTACTACGTACGACATAAATTATTTGACTTGTGGATTCGCCATTTGTGTTTTTATCACCCAGCTATTATGTGGCTTTGTGTGAAACTTATTTTCTGAATGAAACTATTAGTATAATACACTTCAAATGTTTCTGATTTTGGAAAGTAATGGATTCAGTAAATGACAGCTTGAAATTGTATGGAGCCATTAAAAAAATCTGTGATTTTTAATTAGTGTTGTTTTAATGTGGATAAAGACGCACATCTTCTAGACACACATTTTGAACTGAACCATGATCTTCACAGCTACAAAGCTTCAGATACTCAAAACAACTGGTTTTCATACTTTTTTAACTCACAAAACCCTTAGAACTATAAAGAATTTTTAGAGAACCTTATTCAACAATTAAAATAACATTTAAAGCAATATTTAAAAAATACAGTCTTAAAATAATATTTAAGAAAATATTTTTAAAAATATTAAAAAAAATATTTAAAATAATATTTAAAATAATATTTAAAATAATGTATAAAATAACATTTAAAGTAATATTTAAAATAATATCTTAAAATAATATTTAGAATAAATCAACACATATTATATGTATTTTATGTAAAAACATTTTAAAAAGCATTGTATTTTTTATTAAAATATTGTGTATAATTTTAATGTAATTTAATCATTGATAATATTCATTTAGGATCGAAAGATCACCTACCCAGGCATTATATTTAGTAAATATGTTATATATACTTGTATTTTTTTTTACAAAACCATTGAAGTCTAGGTCAACTGAAATTACCTGCTGTCACATTTCCTATTATGCGTTCAATTTATTTTGATTATTTCATTTTTGCAGCCACTCACGTTGGGAAATATTTTCCCCTTAAATACATTGTTCTAAACGGTATTTAAATGTTTTTAGGTTAGGGTGAAATCTTGAGTTTTTCGAATGTATTGGTAACCTAAAACTTAGGAAATCTTCTCGCTCGTATTCATATTTTAACATCGAATCTGATGATATGACGATAGATTGTTCTTTCTTCTTCTTCATAGTGTTTTTTTTCCTCAAATAAAGAAAAAAGTTTTTTATTTTTTCTAGAATACTATTTAGTTATGGCAAAACGTTGTACTAACGAATATAAAACCATATCGGGAAATTCTAAGTAGTAAATAATAAAATATAAAAATAAATAACGTTTTCATATTCTTTTGATTTACTGTAATAAATGTTTAAAAAGTATTACTAAACAAAAATTTTTATGGAAAAGCAAAATTTTCAGTTTTGATGATTGGAATGAACTTAAGATATATATATTTGTAGTAACGCAAACATCATAGAGAACGTGAGTCATTTCTGAGTACCTATTTGAAATTTTCTTTTTGGCTTTTTTATAATGAACCCTAGGCTTCCGTGGAACACAGTTTGAAGACGAAACCCAAACAAGAAAGTTCATTTCGCATAAATTCACCATATAGTTAATGTACAGAGAAGGTGATTCAAACATTTTTGACAAAATATCGAAGATTTATTGTAGAAACTTCTTGATCATATGTTCCTAAATGCTCGCTTTGATTCGAATCTACACAACAATAATGTTAATTTACTTCAGATTCAACTTGAGTCTACTTTTTGATTAGTCTGACCCAGAAAGTAATTTTAATATATTAGAGAATTCCTTTTATAATTGCGCGAATCCTATTTTCAATTTCTTTTAAACATTCATACACACTGAACTGTTTTTATTTTCCTTAAAATTCAGACTGAGTTAAATTAAATAATAAATTGATATGATGGATTATTATTAATTTTCCTTAACACTGTTTTCCGCTAATCTTAAAGAATAGGACCGAAATTCGGAATATTTTTTCAGATATAAAAATACTCAAACATTAATATTACATGCTGGCCTCACTATCCAGTAGATTCACATATTTTATCATACTACTCATTTTTATCCGAATTGAAATATTTTTTCTTTTATAAAATGTGTTTCGCATTTTTTCTCCTATACCGTAATGTTAAATGAGCTATTCCTTTGCATGTTAAAAAGAAAAATGAATTATTTATTGAATATTTTCAAATTTTAAAAACATCACATTTTAAACAAATCCATGAGTTACAATGTCACAATTTTTTATAAAAATTGAGGCCTTTTTTTCTGTTTGAAAATGTGTTCCACATTAAGTTCCCACTCTTGTACATACGGCGAAAACATTAGTTTCATTCAGTGATAATAAGAGTATTTTTAATAAAACCTGATTGAAACTGAAAAATAACTTGTGTATTCAATAGATTATTTTAACCATTACCTCTCTGTCTTTAGAAACTTCTAAGGTAACATTTCATTTTTCCTTCAACAGTTGTCACGCATGAGAAAGAGAACTATCTTCCTATTCCTCAATTTTATACGCATGCGTTTTTTGGAGGGGGAGCCTTAAGTGCTAACTAAGCAAGATAAATCATACTGATATGTGGAATGCTCTTACAATTTTTGCCACGTGTGGTCTTGAACGTTGTTAAAATACTTTGTTGTATTGGTTTTTGATTCTTAACGTGTCAGCGTAGAGTTTCAGAAATGAGTTATTTTACTATGCAAAAGACATACTTTAATTTTTCCTGAATCGTATTTTGAGTGTTTCAACATCTCATGAATACTCAATATAAAAGTGAACTTACATTTTTCGGCTATTAAACTAAATGAATTGCAAATTTCAATTTTTGATGATTTAAATAAGTTATAGATTTATTGATTGCATGATTATGAACGACGCTTTCTGAAGCAAAATGAAGATTATTCATTTGTCATCCAATGCACACTTGCGTTATATATGAAATTTCAATGATCCACTAACCCGTGCCATCTATTCTTTATAATTCCTACGAAAGAGAGTTTTAAGCTCATTTTCCCTATCCAATGGGTAACTCAAATACAGTTGGACCTCTATATAATGAAGTCGCTAAATCCCGAAAAATAGTTCGTTCTATGGAAATTTCGTTATACAGAGGTTCATCTTTCAATATACTTCATAAACCGCATGAAAAAAATTTTAATTCACAAACACTATAAATTAAATAAAATAATTATGCACACTTTATGTAAATTAACATCAATTTATTTTATATATCTTACCCGTCAAAAAAAGGAAAAAGAAAGAAAGAAAAACAGCACGGAAAACAAGGGGAAAAAAGAATTTCGAGGAATACACTGTATTTTCAACATAAAGTTAATAATTTTATATTAAAATTAATGAATTTTAAACACATTTTCTAATTTAGAGAGCATACAAGTAATTTTATATATAAATATACAATACTTTATAACAAGAAATCCACTGAGTGTGAAAAGGTATATCGAAGATCTTTCTAGTGAACTGGACAATGGGGGAGGGGGGTTAAGGGTTGTACTTCTTGGATAAATCTCTCAAAATTCTATTGCTCTTGGCTAGTTATATACCAAATAAAACCAGTTGAAGATTTATGAGAAAATGTGTTAAGAGAGAATAACTTGAAGTGTTTAGAAAAAAGTTCGTTACATAGAAAATGCACTTCGCTATACGAAAGTAAATTTACGAAGAAAATCGTGAAATGTTCTTGGTTCCAGGAAAAAGTTCGTTATATAGAAAAAATCTCAATATAGAGGTTCATAATTAGAAGGTTCGACTGTATATTGAAATTGTACTTTGTCGAATGTAGACCAAAACTGATCGGTCTAAGAAGCCGAGTGTGAATATTTAATGTTTTGCTTTTTCAGTTAAAGGACAAAGTCATAAAATATTTTTCTTGGGACAGTGGCTACGATAATTCTTGTATCGATTCGTTTTTTAAAGAATATATTGATGTGTGTTACCTTGTGGTCAGATTTTGAATTGTAGTTATTCCATTCCTTAAATGTGTATTGTTCTGTTATTAAAATAATGAGAATGAAATAATTCACTAATTTAGAATGGATATATATTTAAAAGCATCCTTCAACTATTATGGCGAATAATGCTTAGGTTGCGAGTATCTTAAAAAGTCATGCTAAGGCTTATTTTTCGGTTAATTCTTAATTAAGGTCCTATGTTTCTCGAGGATGAATTAATAATATTTTACGTTAGTTAATAAGTTGCATTACTTACTGATAATTTTGTTGTGGAAGACTGTGACCTTGAGGCTGGGAAAGATAGGTTTGATAAAGTCTTCCGATGTGACAGAGGCTAGACTGTTGATAGTTGATGATACTGTACTGAGCGAGGCACTGAAGATGCCACAGATGCATAAGCCCGGAAGTCCGGGAAGGTCGCTTAAGGTGGTAGTGATGAAATAAGGCAGCAACTGTAAAAATTAAGACATCTTACGCATTTTTAAGTTTAGTGATTTGGATAGTTAATTCATCTCCTATCGATTAATGCAACATATTTTAGAGGATAAAAATATGTTAATTCGAATTCACGTCAGGAAATATTAAGGGTTTATAAGGTGAGACTTCTGAAAAAGCAAAACATATTAGGTATTTCGAACTTTAGAGAATTAGATTTATTTAAATAAAATCGATTCATTCAAAATAAATTGCAAAAATTACAATAAATGATATCAAATTCTATGTAAGAAATGAAATAATTCATTAATTTTCTTATAGTTTGAAAATATTGCTCCAATGATTTAGCTCATTCTGCTGAGTTTCTTACTAACTTCTTAATGAATGAATGAATGTGTGAATATTGACGTCACACTGTTCAGCTACACGAGTGCTTTTGGTGACGGACCACTTAATTTTGAACCATGGCTAAGTGACGTGGACGACACCTGAGCTGGCACCTCCCTCTCCTCCTAACTTCTAAAAGCAACAAATTATGAATAATATAGTAAAAGAATTTAATTGCATCATATTTAAATTATTTTTTTGTATGCAATACTCTTGCCCTGCAAGAAAATGAAGGTTTATGAATACTGACAAAATTACTACCAGATAAGTCACATACTGGATGAACAGAAAGTTTCTTAAGGCTTTAAAACTTCATAAGAAAAAAAATTAGCAGGAAGAAGTGTAGTTTCTAAGAAACGATTCTCAGTTAAAACAGATCTTCTGTAGCAGCAAAAAGTTTTTAATTAAAAATATCAGTGTCAGCCTCGAAACACTATGGAGAATGCAATTGTGCGCTCCATTAACTTATTCTTGCAATAACCATAACCTTGCAATAACTTGACCTGCAGAACATTGTTCGACATAACTAAGATGAATCACTATGCCTTTTATAGCTGAATACAGCATGTTGAAACAAATTTCGGAAACCTCAAATAGATGGGATATTTGAGTTCGGCCGGCCATTAAAAGGGCCAAGTCAAAGGTTCTCAACGTGGGTGATAACGCCTCCTTGTGGGCGTTCGAGGCTTTCAAGGGGCTGTAAAAGACCCAGAGAAAATTAGGGGCGTTGAGATGGCATATAGAAGTGCGTAGGCACACTACCCAAAAATAGCCTAAAACGACTAAAAAACACGTTAATTATGTATTAACCCTTTATCTATCACATTATGATTTACTGTAGCTTTTTTCATGCAATATTTTTTTTTTTGAATCACTACATTGCAAATTAAGGGATATGCATCAACAAAATACTTAACTTTGGAAAATTTAATTAGTTAGAGCTAATTAATTAATTAAAGATATTCCACTGTAAGAGATGAATTATACACACTGTTCACTTAAAATAAATAGTCAAAGCATTTTCTAAGGTCTTCATTAACAAACAGAAAAAATAAGACACTTACCTTTTGAAATTAACTATTTTTTAGAACAAAAATGACAATATTCGCAATCCGCTGAAAACGCCATCAGCTAAAAACGCAATTTCTGCTATAAAACTATTCGCCTTCCTCACTAAAATACTCATCATAGAACCCATGCTGCCCTACATCTTGGAAGAGTGGATATAAAAGAATATCCCTCCAAAGTATCGTCAGAGTATTCGTAAAAATCGTTATTCTATGTAATTTTAAATTGAGTGGTTCTTATAAGTACCGTCGGTAGATAAAGAGTTAACAAAAGTAAACTTTAATACTGGTTACCAAATGTTGATTGTATGTACTTAGCATTGTATATTCGTGGCAATAGTTATTTCAGATTTGCAGAAAAAAAATGGGGGGGGGCTCAAGAAAGTACTAAATTAAAAATTTACTAATAGAAATTATATTCTATTGGTAATAGAATATGTTTTTAAAACATAATACGTATTTTCCCCATGTATTATGCACGTTCTTATTTCTCTGGAGTGGGTGGGGGGCGGTTTCGATATATTTACTAGGAAAGAGGACGCTAGTTCAAAAAAGGTTGGAAGCCTATGGGCTAAACAGTTCACAAGTGATTTAAAATAGCCGCAACACCATAAATTGTCCTAAGTGCTGTCGGGTGATCGCAGAGAGTATGTTATCTACTAATCTCGATCGATCATTCTGTCATCACGAAAGGTAGTCAATAGGAGTGATATAAATAGTTTGACATAGTGTGGCGGGGCGCCAACCTGCATAAAGCTCATTACAAATAACAAACCTCTATAATTTAAGGTAGGGATGATTTTTTTCATTTAAAAAAGTAAAATAGCCTTGGGTGCTTGTTATCGTGTTTTCGAGCCCAATTAGGAAAACGATTCTTTAAGGAAGAATGGTCCGATAGTAAAAATGAGATGAATCCTCTTGGCTGGGTGCAGTGACTTCGCCATGCATTCACGAAAATCCAGCGTCGTCGATATACCAATGTTCTGGATGTTGACATCTCTGAGTAGTGTGACATATGCTTTATTCGTCCAGAAAATGTTAATCAACAATATTACTAGTCACTTTCAATTCTTGCCTTAATCCACTCTGCAAATTATGCCTTCATATCTGAGGCTGCCGGTTGTAACACTTGTGGAGTACTTAAGCAATTTGTGTAAGGACAGAAATGCACACACACAATATCATTTAGCTGACTTCCGCTCATACAGAACATCTTTACTAATAATGATCCATCGGGTAATAGTAAAAATGGTAAAAGTAAATGTGAGAAATCCTCGATTGTATCACGATCTTTTACTGTATTATTTATTAATTTACATAATTTGTCTGAATCTCTCGCATGCCATTGACTGCTACAGGTGCCTTTTTTAGTACAAATGTATTGTTACACAAAGGCTCTGAGCATATTTTAGCAAAAGGAACATGTTTATCATAATGTCATCTTTTATTATGAATTTTTACAGAGCTTTTGACTCGCGCCTGGTATAAAAAAAGAACATGCGAAATAAGAGAAAATATAGGTAACACAAAATTTTTTATGTGAAAATATATTTAATTTGTCATACTTCTTTAATTATGTAAACTTTCCAGAAAATCGAAAGTAAGCAGGACATATGGAGTGTCATTTTGCGACATGATTGACTTTCGGCTTAAAGTGTTTTCCTTACTACTCTTACATCGATTGGAAATATACATATATATAAGGATAATTAAATTAGATTAAAAATTAAATTCCCTATCCAGTACTTAACTTTTATTTTTTCATTACATCTTCAAGTATCAAATTAATCACCGAATTAATTCTCCGAACCATATAGCATATCCTAAAAACACTTCTGATTCCAGATCGTTATATTTAATAGCACTATATGTTACCATTAACATTCAAGTACACTCATAAAATCCGTAATACTTATCACATCTGTGTTTAAGTGGTAACCTACTTAGTTTTTCACGGAGGCGAGCTTTTTCTCTCTGCTCTTAGTGTCAGAATATGTCGAGAATTACTTGAAGACCTTTTTAAAATTAGGTCTGATTCTGGCTCCAAGATATGTCATATATATATATATATATATATATATATATATATATATATATATAAATTATATGAATAAATATGGTTAGAAAAAATTTGTGTGTGTGAGAACAACAGTTTTGCATTAAATTAAATGCCATTGCCGAAATTGTAATAGTTTGTAGTATTTATTTATGTATGTGTATAACTAAAATTTTAATCCACGTTAATTACTTCAGTTTTTAAAATAATTTCTTCATTAGTTGAGCGTTGAGAAACTCAGTGAAAATATTTATATGATGAAAAAGTATATGGCAAACGAAATTAATAATACTAAATATTTATTCCTTACTTGATCCGCTGCTTGAATGGGGCTATCTGGAGAAGTGAGTGGATCGCAGGGTCGAAAGTAGGCATAAATGATGAGACCACATAGACAACACAATAATTGGAATGACACCAACATAGGAATGCTCAGATACACTGCTCTAAAACAAGAACAGATATTCTCATAACAATTCTTCATTACTGTAGGTTTTATTACCAAGAAATTTAAAAAAAACAACCATTCATCTCATTTTTGAAGATTCTTAAAATTAAGGAAACAAAGGGAATATCTCACAAAATATACTTAATCTCATTTTTAAGCTATTGAAATAATTTTATTATTATCATTTTTTTCAAAAAGCACGTTTTCAGCAAAATTATCAGAAATAAGTTAGTAAATACTTAGAAGTATAAAAATTTCGAAAGGAGAATTTTCACTATTTGTTTCTATTTACGCTACAAAAAAATTTTGTCCAAGTACTAAATTTCAAATTAAAAGTAAATATTTTCATCATTTTTACAAACTTGACTCCAAAAGGACGTAAACAAACTAACAGTTAAAATTGAAGCTAAGTTTCATTTAAACTGCAGGCTTTGGAAGGTCTCAGATTTAAAAAGCCAATATTTACACTTAATCTGTCAAAGAGGGCGTGACCGGGGCAGCTGATTATTTTTAAAGTCATATTAAAATACTTCTAATTCATATAATGGCTTGTATGTTACGTCATTGGAAAGGTAATGATTTGGAGATTTTAAAAATATCAAAAACTCAAAATCGATTTTCAAAAAGTTTTTATCCTACTGACTGATCTTAATACTAGGGAATATCTTACAAAAAATTATATTTTGAAACTGATAACTCTTAAAACTTTCATCAAATTATCAACTAATCGGAACTGGAATTTAATTTGAAAAGAAAGAACCTTTTGAGTATGCTTCCTGTCATGTCTTCAGAGTTTAATTTTGGATTAATTCATGGCATCTATACTTGTGCGTATTCTTTTTAACCTAATGTAAATATTAAGCAAACGTTTTATTTCTGTATTTTGGTAATTGTTAGTTTTTTGTTTTGTTTTTGTGGAATAAACTTTTTTGATTTTAAAAATGGCTGGATATTTTTTCGTTTTCAGAATCCAGAATCATTTTTAATGTTATGATTTTTTAAAAGCTATTTTGCCGTATTGAATTGTAGAACCAGATACGCCGCTAGCGTAATAGAGTTATTTCTTTGCATAAAGGATAAAATGATACTTTTTAACAGTGGGGGAAATTTTTCGAATACTGAGTATAAATAGTTTAATGGTAATTATATTTGCAAAGAAACATAAATGTTTTAAGAGGGTTGATACATAAGTCATGGCAACTATTTTTTTTCTTGTAGATATGTGAACGGATCACAAACCTTTATGTGTCGTGTGGAATTTCTGCAGGCATAGGGTGTATGCAGAACAACAGATGGATCTGTGACAGCTGGTAGTAGCACAGCGAGGGCTGTGAAATCAGTTAGTTGGTGTGTGTCGTGTGAGACGGAAGTAACCCGGGTTGAGCAGCGCGCTTACATCAAAATAGTCGTTCACCAAGGGAGAAATTCCCCCTATGACTTTGAGCTCATTCCCAAGATAAAGGAACCAATACGTGGTAGACGGTTTGCAACACGAGAGGGCATTGCAAATCTTTTAAACCGTTTGGCGAACAGCATGCAGTGCTGTTCGCCAAACGAGTGCTGTTCGCCAAACGGTTTAAAAGAACAGGTGACCCGATTCACACATGGCGCGGCAAATGCTGAGGATGGTGGTATTCAGTGCCTCCCACATCGTTAGCAGCGTGTGGTGACAGCAGCAGGGAACTACATTGAAAGTCTTTAGAGCCACGTTTCTCATGTCAGCCGTATGTGTACTGTATTGTCATTCTATTGCACAGTGAAGGCCCTATTTCCCTGTATACTACCGTAATAAATTAGTGAGTTACAATATTTCAGTGCTATTCATTGTCCACACATGTAGTTAACACCTTGTCTTTTTGTCTGTTTATGTCCCATTTTCCATCCGGACTGGTATCTTCAAGAAAAAAAATAGTTGTCATAACTTTTGCCGCTACACTCATATTATTTTTCAAAATGTAAGTAGATTAAATATTAATTAAGATATTTAATTTAAAAGGAAAGTATATGAAGCATTTATTCAATGGGTGACTTACTTTATGAAACAATTTGCCCGAACTTGTCGTCTAAGTCCATTTCTACCTGGTTAGTGACACCAGAAGCGATAGTTGTGTTCCTCGTCATGTGCATATATCCCCAAACTTCCATCAAATCCAATAATTTTTTTAATTCATACTATGCTACAGTAAGTCACCTTTTTTGTGTGCTTTTCTTTGTGTTGCAATTTTAATAGGTGACAGTGTAACTTAGAAACTCAACATTGAGTGAGAAAAGGGAAAAGTTTCGTATTTCTCTAGACTTAACTGTTAAAAAACAGTACTTAGATCTTGAGCATACTTTTACCTTCGGACTGTAAAATGCCCCAGGATTCATAAATTTGCTTAATTGCGAGGTAGTTTTATGTACTTATTCTTCAGACACATTCTATAAATAACAAAGAATATTAAAGCAAGAAAATATACACAGAGTGAGAAAAATACCTGTAATGATTAAAAAAAAATTAGCATTACAAAATTCGATATTTATGCTGAAAAATTTAAAACACACTAAATATATTTTTTTTCTACCTCAAAAAAGGTTCAAAATTTGGGGTTATTTTGTTTTTAAAATTAAGTGAGTTACTTGTTATACTTTTCTTTATATTGTTAGAAATATTAAAATGCGCTGATAATAGAAGGATGGTAAAAAGTTCTTAATAAAATATATATATTCTGATCAAGGCTATAGAAAATACATTATGATCATAATTTCTTTTTTCGTATAGTGTCCATTTTCAACTATAGATAATACATAAGTACATTCAGTTGTTGCACTGATTCCAGTTCTTTTTGGAATACATTGAATAAGTCTTCTGCCATGGGGGTGTAGGTTTTTAACTTCTTAAAAGTTAAATATTTGTGTTTAAAACTCATCTCAACCAAGTCAATCAATGCTAGATTGACCAATGTGAATGCATAAAAAGAGCAAATTTGAAAGCATAACATTCAGTCAGGATATATTTCACAGTCAACTAAACAGTAATTAAACACAGGTAAACCTGCTTAATTTGGGAAACCAAGTCATAATTTAATATTTACATCTGCCAAAGACTGTTTACAAACTATCCTGACAACAAATATCTAAACATGGATCATAAGAGATTTGAGATGGTGGCTCTTCAAATGATATGTACACGAAAATCTACCAATTCTCTTTCTCTCTAACAAAATGTTCTGCTTAAAGTTGCCGGCTGGGTGGCGTGCTTGGTTTATCGCTGGCTTTCTAGACCTAATGTTACAGGTTCGAACCCGGCCCAAGTCGGTTAATTTTCATGATGCAAAAAGTCGACAGTGGCTATGTCGTATGATTATACGGCATGTAAAAGCCCCCTATAGTGTCTGCTTGGCAAGATTAAATCCTTGCATAGATTCGCATCGTTAGAGGTCAGGTGCTTCCTTCTAGGGAGGAAACTGGGCGTCAAAATTACCTGCGGTGATTGGTATTCGCCTATAGGGTGCCGCACTAAGAAATGATATCAGCTTCTGGGGGATGTATGAGGTCTACAAAGATTAATGATCAATTCACAGTCCATTAAAACTTTTTTTAAAAGTTGAATAAACTGCATAATTTTGAAGTGTGTTTTATACTCAGAAGAAATGTATAAACTAATGAAAAATAATAGAATTTTTTGTCAAAATTTTATTTAATTAGGAATAAAACTTTGGAATTAAATTAATAACTTATAAAAAATTCATTGAATTAAATATTAAAACTGAAATATTTTAGTCATTTTTTTATATAGTACCTTATTTGGATTACATGAGAATTAGTCAAATCTGTGAACGTATAACGTGATTAACCAATATGACCTTCTGACCTGAAAAAGTATCATAACTGCTTCAGAGTTTTATGTTTCAAAATAACTAATATTCGTTCTTACTGTTTAGATTTTTTCAAACTCTCCAAGTTCCTGAGTCTTTGAACTTGAGTTTGAGAACCTGCATACAAGGACATGAGAATAACAGTTCCTTGAAAAAATATATTAAACATCGAGTAATGCACTTCCGGGTCAAAAGTGAATCTGAAAGGTAAATAAATAACTTATTGATTTTGTGGATTAAAAATTTTAAAAGGTGGGTTTTAGGCTACTTTCCAGTAAGGAAAGAGAATAAATAAAGAACAAAAAAATGTTACCCAAAGTCAAAGTAGCTTATTTTTATACTTTTAAATATGTAGATCATTTATTATCTAGGAAATAAAAGATTTTTTTGCTTATATTTCTTCTTTTTTTAGTTGTATATAATTATTGACATCGTAGAATGTGAGAGCTTAAACTATTATACACTGCTGGACAATTGCTAAGGACGGATAACACTATCATCCATAGCAACTACAAAATAAAAGGAAGCAAAATGTTGAAAATTAGAATAAGTGCGAGATATTAGTAAGAAGAAGTATGAGTATGCAAGTTTTTTTTCCACGTCTGTTCATCCCGTGATAGCGTTCATAAGAGCTTTAAAGGTTTTGACGCGTGTGGACAGTTGTTATTTCAAGTCAGTTTTACAGGAAAGATTTAATAGACGAACTTAAAATTTTTGGCATGTCTTCCCGACATCACATAGCTGATTTTAAGCGTGGCAGAATTATTGAAAAGATCGAAGAAGGGCGAAAAATAACAGATGTTGCCAGGGAGTTCGACATCGCTCACAGCGTTGTTTCACGGCTGTGGAAGTCATTTAAAACTACTGGAATGTGTAGTAGACGGCACGGGGGAGGTCGTGTTAGAAGTACGACGCCTGCAAAAGACAGATATGTCGTTCTATCAGCAAAAAGGAACAGGCGCACCACAGCTCAGCAGGTGGCAAATCAGTTTCTTGCTGCCTCAGGAAAGCAGATCTCCCGAAAAACTGTTGCCAGACGTTTAAGGGGATGAGGACTATACGCACGCAGACCTGTTGTGTGTGTCCCATTGACCAGACAGCACCGTACTGCCCGTTTGCAATGGTGTCGTGAGCATCACAATTGGACTGAACAGGACTGGGCATGCGTACTATTCTCAGATGAGAGTAGGTTCAGTCTGTCATCGGATTGTAGACGCCAACTGATCTGGCGCGAGAGTGGTACTGCTTATCGTCCAGAATATATCCAGGAAAAGGACCGATATCCGACATGCAGTATCATGGTGTGGGCCGGCATCATGATCAATGGCCACACGCGCCTACATGTGGTTGTGAATGGGACTATGACAGGCCAACGATACATTGATGAAGTTCTACTTCCTCATGTTCGTCTTTTCCGTGGTGCTGTCGGTGATAAATTTGTTTTTATGGACGACAACGCATCATGTCATCGAACACTCGCTTTTCAGGATTGTCTAGACAGCGAGGGCATTCAACGTCTCGTATGGCCAGCGCGTTCTCCAGATCTAAACCCCATTGAAAATGTGTGGGATGCTTTGGGGAGGCAAGTTTCTGGTCGAAACTATCCTCCGACAAACAAGAACACCCTCATCCGTGCACTCACAGAGGAATGGGATAAATTGCCTCAACAGATGCTGGATAATGTTGTGCAAAGTATGGTACGACGTGTGGAATGTTGCATCACACTCCACGGTGGACATATCCCGTACTGATACTTTTCTTTAAGGTGCCTGCTGACTTTTAGATGCATTGTTCCATTTTTCCGTACGCAGATCAAATGAACATTTTTTTTTCTTTCACATGTTTCACAGCTTTCGTACTTTCCAGAACAATAAATATTCTTTATTCTAATGTCTGAACAGTGTGGCAACTATATTTTATCCTACTAGGCCTCATGTCTCGCTTAATGTTTTGCTACATAGCAATTTGTGATCCGTCCTTAGTAATTGTCCAGCAGTGTACATGAGTAAAGTGTTTTAGGAAGTTTAAAAAATATTTATTAAATGCATTATTGAATCACATGAGTTGGACCACTAATAGGGAAAGAAACAAAACTTCTTACCAAATATTGGTTTGCATTTAGTATTCAGGATCGATTATTAATTAATTCATATCAATAAAAATACTTTATTATAGATCATTTTTTTTAAAAAAAATTTCCATTAAAAAGATTTTTAAAAAAATTCTTATCACACACAAGTGATCTTGGCAAATAACTTGTACTTTAAGGAATGGAAAATATATTTAAAAGTTTTGAATTCAAACCCCAAAGTTTCTTCTAATTAAAAAAAAATCTATTTGTAAGACATTTTATACTTTATATTTTATATGAAATTATATATATACTTGAATATAACTAATCATATTTAACTTGTAATACTTCAGTGCTTTTCTCATTTCTTTGTATTATTTGACAGTAAACGTAAAAATTACTTATAAAAATATTTTTAAAATATGGTGATATCTCTCTTTTATTTTAAGAGCAGAGAATGAGATATACGAATAATACGAATATTGTTATGAAATACTATTGGAATGGATAATTAAAATTACCTCGGAATAATCAATCTTCCTCCCTCGTTAGCGATTGTAAAAACTTTTCCAATACCACCCAGCAAGAAGAGTCCTTTAAATGTAATAGCAAATAGAGCAGCGAACATGAGAATCGCTTGAAACACATCAGTCCACAGCACTGCCTTCATGCCACCCTAGAGAAGAGAGAAACACTTTTACTCTGTAGGAGAGTGTTTCTCAAAGTGGGGGGTGCGCCCCTTGGGGGGGCATAATAACTCTAAGAGAGGGGCGTGAGCATATTGAAAAGTCGAAAACAAAAGATTATTTTAAAAATTTATAAATTTGCTGAAAGTAAGCAATCAAAATACATACTAACATAATAAAATACAAAACACACGTTTGCACTGATGTATTGGGTTGTTCGGAAAGTAATTTCGTTTTTTTGTGTGGAAATGAAAGCAAGTTTTCGTATAATAAATACTTTACTAAATTATATATTGGCCGTTCTGGTCCAACACCTTTTGCCATCTTTCTGATAGTAGCATAATTCCACGCTCATAAAATTTTTGGTCTTTGCTGGCAAAAAACTGATCGAAGTGGGTTTTGACCTCCTCATTTGAGGTGAAGGTTTTACCGTCTAAAAAATTTTGGAGTGACCGGAACAAATATTAATACGATGGAGCCAGGTCTGGAGAATATGGTGGGTGTGGTATTGTATCCCATTCAAGCTGTAAAAGCTTTTGGCGAATGACCAAACTTGTGTGAGGTCTCGCGTTATCTTGGTGAAACACTACACCTTTCCTGTTGATTAGTTCTGACCTTTTCCGTTGAAGTGCATCATTCAGTTTGTCCAGCTGATGACAGTAGACTTCCGAATTAATTATTGTGTTATCCGGTAAAATCTAAAAAAATCGATTCCTTTAAAATCCCACCAAACAGACAGCATCACCTTTATTTGGTGAACATCGGCTTTGGAAATGGTTTGAGTCAGTTCATCTTTTTTTTGCTCCAGGACCTTTATCATCCCCAATGATGATGCGCTTCAAAAACGGATCATTTTCATGACGTTTGAGAAGCGAATCGCAGACGTCGATGCGGCGACTCTCTGAGAGAACATGGGGAACCCATACATCGAGCTTCGAGGATAATCCCAGGCCTTTCAAGTGGTCATAAACTGTTGAATTTGATAAATTTAACCTCAATCCGATCTCACGTGTTGTTATTCGCCGGTTCGCATCAACTAATGCTTTTATCGCGTCTTTATCAGCTTCAACCGGCCTTCCCGAACGTGGTGCATCTTCGACATCAAAATTGACGGATCGAAATTTAGCGAACCAGTTCTGTAACTGGTGTACTGTCAACACACCTTCTTCATATACATCGGTCAATTTCTTTCTGGCTTGAACAGCATTTTTACCCTTTCTCTAGTAAAACAGTAAGATAAGTCGAAACTGCTGCTTATCGCTCTCCATATTTAAAAGGTCACCAACCAAAAACTACTACGTAGAATTAATTGGAATTTTTCACTCATAAGCCTTGCTAAATGAGCTCTCAAAGCATATAAAAATTATACGGCTTAAATATGAAGTCGGGTGCAAAAATATACAATTAAATCCTCTGTCGGGAAAAAATGAAATTACTTTCCGAGCAACCCAATAATACACTTATAAATGTATCAGTTCTTCGCAATGTATTTGACAATTAATTTAACAATACTAAGTTTAGAACAAGTTTAATAATTACCAGCGACTCCATGGGCTTGTCATATATAAAAGTTTTACAGGAATTAGGAGTTGTCTTGATAATTTGTCCCGTTTATAATTAATTCAGCCCCTCCCCATGCCACCATTTTCCACGTAGGCGTGAGTATATGATGAATTGGGGAGGGGTTAAAAGGAATAAATAGGTAAAATCTTCTCTGAAATAAGTAAATTTTTCGCAAACACTGTAAGGGCCTTTTGTTTTATTCCAAAGCCTTCGGAATAATTTTATGTATAGCATTTCACAAAGACGATAGTACTTCCGGAAGAC
The DNA here is from genome assembly GCA_019973935.1 of Trichonephila clavipes. NCBI lineage: Eukaryota > Metazoa > Arthropoda > Arachnida > Araneae > Nephilidae > Trichonephila > Trichonephila clavipes. The sequence continues at coordinate 806,247 of BMAU01017970.1, read as the reverse complement.
GTATAAATACGTCCGGGGTAATCAATGCTTTGGCTGTGAGCGAGACGTTTATATACTCCGTTTGTACATAAGAGGTTAAAGTCGAATTGTCGTCTTAGCGTCAAAGTATAATATTATGTTGAGTAAAACGTTTTCCGCCCCAAAAAATCATTTAAAATGATAAATACATATACACAATCAGCAGCGCTAATGAGGATAGTAATCTCCATTTAAATTTGCAATGGTCTGCCAACGTGTTTCGGCAACTTTTCAATTCCTTCTACGAAAAACTGTGGTGTGCACGAGTCCAGAAAGTGATTGACCTCATTTATGACTGTCATTTAAATAGAAGATTGTGCCCTCAAGATGCTGCTACAAATGTAAAAACAGATTGTAATAGGAAGGCGCTATGTCTGGCCTGTATGGTGAATGTTGCATCAAACCCCACTCCAGGGTGTAGAGCGTCCAACTAGTCATCGCATTAACATATGGCCAGGCGCTATCTTGATGAAAGAGAACGACCTTCCTTCTGAACTTTTTTTTACATTTTTCGCGAATGGCATCGCTAGCTTCGATTAGTATTTCACTGAATATTGCACTGTTGATAGTCTGCCTGCTTTTCAAGTTCTCCTTAGAGATAATTTCACGACAATCCTACCAGATACTGAGAAGCACTTTCTTGTTATTTAGCGTTCTTCTTGCAACCGAACCTACTGATTCCCCGCGTGCTGACCAGCCTCCTTCACTGCTTGTATTGTTGCAGTACATTCATCTTTCATCTCAGGTCAAAATTCTGCTCAGAATGTTCTTATGTTTGATCTTTGACCAGAGCCAAACAGGTCGAATTTCTCTTGATCTTGTCTCTAGCATTCGATTCGTGAAGCACCCAGCGGTTAAGCTTAAACGTATGCATTAACTATTGTTTTTTGACAAACGTCAAACTCTAATGCAATATTTGTGTTCAAACATTTCTGTATTGATCAATGATTTGCTTTTACTGGTCACAATCAACTTCAAACGGGCAGCCAGAACGTGGTTCCCTTCAATGTCGTAATTCCCAGCTTTACACTTTCGAAACCAAACTTTTATTGCATCACAAGAAACAGTTTTGAAACCTAAACTTTCACACATTTTTTGTGGCATCCAAATGCACTGAATTTATTTTAGAACTCATAGTACATAAACGTTCTGATCTGTTGATGTGAGTGCTTCATTTTAAACACTTTTTTGATGCACAAGATAAAAAAGTTTTGACAGACAAATTACACACTCGTGTAGTGCTAACCTCCAGATTTAGAATGTAAAAACCCATTTTGAGAAAGATTAACTACTATGGGAATGACCGATGATGGAGTGGAGGTATTCTCCTTGGCGGAAAACTTTTTAATCAACCTGATAATATTGAAATCAATGCATTGTTATTTCATGGAGGGTGGGGCGATGAGAATTGTGTTTGAATATTAGGTCGTTTGAGAAGCAATGCTGGGTAACGATGAGCATGCAACACCAAGCAGGAGAGATCAGAAAGTGAAGAATTTCGACAAACATAGGGAGACAGCAACAAACAACTTTAGTCATATTTATTCTTTAATGACCCTCTTAGTGAGCGGAAACAAAGGCAGGAAAGGTGGATGCAGACCACCACTGTCAGAGATACATAAAACAGCTCGTTCAGATACAGACTCAGTAAGAGTGGATATGGGAAATATTTCTTTCCCTGTAACGTTCGTCCCCTTAGTGTGGCTTTGGTGGGGAACGCAAGAGTCCTTCTACCCTATTGCAGACATGTTGCATTGGTGAGATCCATTTAAACCTATGCATATCTCGTTGAACACGTGCAGTGTATTTCTGATGTTATCATGTGCATAAAGGGCATTGGATATTCCTCGAAGGGAAAGGGGTGTTATAATACATCCCCCACGTATCTCTCGACTATCATAGTGGCCCAAACACGAATACAAGATAACCTGCTATCATACATGATGACACAAAAAAACCCTTACGGTGTGTTATCGAATTTCCACAAATGTGGCTGGATAGGATCTGTTTTTACACGCATACATGGTGACAATCAATGCACAAGAAATGTCTTGTTTTGTTTGAAACCCGACTCTACGACATTTCATTGACCAAATTACTCTAGACCGAGACCGTTACAAACAGAATTATCTATTCCGTGGTATCAATAACAGCTTCATTAACAGTGAAGGCTAATAGCAATCAGCCAAAAGGTAGTGATTCTGGTGTCTATGGCAATATCAGGAGTCTTCTGCTCACGTTGCAAAACGGCACTAAAGTTGGCTTACAGGACCGTCACCACTTGTCGGTGGATGCATCTATCCACGTGCGCTGTCACTGTTCTATTCGCAACAACTCTCGAATTTATCTCATTTGTCTTTTTCAATCATCTTAGACACAGCCAGTACACCGTGAGAGTATGAGGTGGTCTTAGCTGCAATTTGAAGTATAGATTAATCTTATCTTCTCAAATAAATTATATGTTTCTCGTAAAACCGTTTGCGAGGCAAACAACCTCCGTTAGTGGCAAAGTAGTTATTTCACATGTTCTGTGAGACAGGGAAAGAATTTTTCCAATTGTTTCCCTAAAATATTTATCGCCATGAATATTACACGTTCTGTAGAATCCCTACTTTAATATCTTATCAAAGTTTGTTGGATACAGTATTGAGAAAGAAAGTAGCTATATTTTTTACTCGTGAAAAATGCTTTATTATTAACAGTGGCTAATTCTTACGGTGGCCCTTGTGTGAAATTTAAGAGAAACATAATTATTACACACATATACAAGCCGTTGCCAAATTCGACCACCAAGTTCAGAGGGGTTATATTAGGCAGCATGGGAACAACAAGTCCCCATAAAACATGGAGTCACAAACCACGTTTAGTCTAAGTAATTAAAAAAAACAATTATGGATGGTATGAAGTACATCGGAAGAAAAAGGGCAATGAGGCGTAAGAAATACATTTATTAGATCTACAGCATGTTTACAATACGAACAATGCGTCACATATCGAAGTCAGAAATGCAACCGAATTTGTTTGAATACGTTTGACAACCCATCATCCAACAACTTGGGCTGTGCTATGATCTACTCGGATGCAAGTACGAACAATTCCTGTAACAATCACTTGTCATTGTACTTCTGACATCGAGCTGTGATACATTGTTGGTATTGTAAACATGTTTTACGTCTACTAAATGAATTTCTTGTCTCTTATTGCCCTTTTATGTTTCATTACACATCCTACCCTTCATAACGGTTTTTATAAATTACTCCTAAACGTGGTGAGTAGTGGCGTAACCGACAACCTTTGGACCCCCAAGTTGGATTTTACAAAGGGTAGGCACTTGGTAGCATTCAGACTTTGGGCCCTCTTGAACCCTGGGTTCCATCGCAATGCGGGACTGGCGGGGGTGTACGTTACGCCACAGGTGGTGAGCGTCCTCATGATCTATACTGAATTCTCGTGTCCATGCCGCTTACCCCATGCTAGAAAAATAAGAGACAAATTATCATTCCTACAAAGCTAAGCAAGAATGAAATTGGATTCTAAGAAACATATCAAAAGCCGCAGATATGATCTTTTGAACACGTTTGACATTGACTCCGCTAGTGTAGCATACAAGTTCTTGACTTTATCATTGATGAACTGTACTTCTACAGCAATTTTTATCATTTGTTCACATGCCATTTTATACAACTTAGCTAAACGATTCTTGAGAATATGCCAAAAGTTCTCATTAGGATTTAGGACTGGTGAATTATACCAGGCCAATCAAGCATTAATGTTTTAATTTTCCACATAAAAGTCTGGACTAATTTCGAATTGTGATTAAAGAGCCAAGTCATGTTTAAATGTACCTGCAAATTTTTCCATGAATTTTGCAATCCTACTGCGTAATATTTCTACGTATTTTACAGAATTTAACTTGTCCTTAAGATATCCGACTACGTTCGGAATTGTGGTTTTAAAAAAGCGCATAAATGGATAATTTTCATAATATTTAGTGTCACTCAGATTAGAATACATGCATAAAATTGTTTTAAGGACATTTTGACAAAAAAAAATATTTAAATGTAATATTTTGGCAAAAAATTAACTTAGAATAATCTTTTTTCTAAATGTTCTCCTTTTGTGAAAAAATGCTTCTATTAGAATAATATTCTGCCTGTATATAGCTCAGACCTCTGTTCAGAGGTTCAACTAGAAGTGTTGAAAAATTCACATTTTTTTCAGAGTTACTACAAATTGAAACAATTATTGGCGTTTTTTTTCTTAAAATTGCTCTACTCTGTTGTCGTAATATATGAATAAACCCACTTCCAAGTTATATGTTTCAAAAATTCTAGTTGAGCCTTTGTAGGGAGGTCTGTGCTATATACAGGCAAAATAGTATTATAATAAAAGCATTTTTCACAAAAGGAGAATATTTGGAAAAAAGATTATTCTAAGTTAATTTTTTGCCAAAATATTATATTTAAATAAATTTATTTCGTCAAAATGTCCTTAAAACAATTTTATGCATATATTCTAATCAAAGTGACACTAAATATCATGAAAATTATCCATTTATGCGCTTTGCAAACTTCCGAACGTAGTCGGATACCTTAAGATGAATTAAGTTTCCAGGGCCATTTGTTGCAAAACATTTCCTAAAACATCTCTTCAGAAGTGTGTTTTACAGTCTGCTTGAAATGATCGGGTAGCAGAGTTTCATCTTCATTTCGTCTTACTGCACTTGAATTGTATCTTGCACAAATCAATGTGTTTTATCACTTAAAATTACCTTTTTCTCGTCGGGAAGAGTCCAAGATCAGTATTTTCTGCCCCATGTTAAACGTTTTAACATCATTTTTCGAGTTAGAAATTGATTTTTTCTCGGGATTCTTGCCTTTCGACCTACTTCTAGGAGCTTTTTGGGTACAACTGACGTGCTCGATTCAACAACATAATTTAATAAATTCATTCGAAAGTCTGTACTTGTCTTTCTGGCATCTATTTTTATATTTCTAATATAATTTTATCATTTCTTGGAGAAGTTTTCCACTCCCCCCCACATTTTCCTTTTGATGTTGGAGAGGATGCTTCGGAATTTTGAAATGTTCTTAAAATTCTTCAAGCACTTGATTTGCCCTCACCAACTGTTATATCACTCCCACAGTCATAGAAATATATTCATTAAGAGCAATTATTTTAGAACGCTTCCTCGGAGAAATAACCACCTTTGAACTAGTATTACACGGACACGTAACACGTATTACACGGAACGCAAAATTATAACTACTAGATGCCACACTAAAATGCTCATAACTGACACTAAAATCAGTCAAACGAGTAAATTATAGTCAAAGTCGATCCGTCTCTCTACCGTTACGCAGACATAAACGATTTGAGGAGGTTCGGCACATCACTGGCAATACACATAAATTCAGACAGGAAAATTATTTATGTTTCAATTAATTCACACAGTATTCCATGCTGTGTGAATTAATTTATTAGTTCTAATTTTCATAAGTTCTAATATTTTCATAAGTTCTAATATCTGTTTATATTCCAGTTTCTGTTTTGTATGCTTCAACCATAGTGTTATAATGTGATTCATGTCTCTATATAGAGAATATTAACTATATATATTAGAAAATATGGTTGATTAAATTTTTAGTAAGATCACTGAAAAAAATCATACCAAAACACTTAAGTCTACAATGTAAATTTACTCGTATGCATCATTGCGATCAATAACTTTCACTTACTAGGGTGCAATAAAATGTACATACAACTCCCATAAGAATGATGGACATGTCCATCGACAAGTTGGTTACAGCACTCAAAGCTAATGCAGGAGCATACAGTGAGGCAGCTGAGTAAAGAAGCTGAAAAAAATAGAAAAAAAAATCAATATCACATACAGTAAAACTCATTTTGAGCGTTCCTTTTTTATATGATATTATTTTTGTGTGATTTTTTTTATGCGGAGTATGAATTTTAACGGCGTTGACTCCACTGCAATGTTTTATATCAGTGTACACATATACACTTTAGAAAGTTTTTTCTTTTATTAAAAACAGTCTCCAGACAATACAAATAGTAACTTTATCAACTGAAACTAAGTAAATTAAAATTGCACATTAAAGTGCCGAAGATGAATTTGAATCAATTCAACACAAGAAGATGGTAGTTTTAGATTACGACAAGTAGCAGTGAATTATGCATGTAGCATTTTGAAAATTTCTCCATGTACACAATGAGAAATTAATTGTTTTAAAATGTTTAATAAATTTAATTTTTAGTTATTTTTTATGCTTGAAATAACTTTTTCCATACATAATTGACGTATTTTCTAACTGCGATTTTTTTATGCAGTCTCTCTTTGCCGCATAACAAAAATTCCTTACTATATCTTACTAAAATGTTTTTGTTGTATGTTAGTTTTTATGAAATTTCCAAATTTTTCTGTGTGGTTTCTCTTATGCGTTCCCTACCTCTTGCAAAAAAACATGTTTAGTGTAATTCTATGTGCGTCGAATAAAATCTGATAAATACAGAATTTCGTGCATTATTTCCAAATCCATTGATACCTTAGAATTATGTTCAATAGATGAAAGAGAAACGTAACGATTATTTCATGAATTAGTTAAGTGTTTATCAGTATATTTTTCATATATTTAACTTCACCTTTTCCCCCCGTTAATGTGGTTTGGTAGTTAGAAGAGGGAGGTGCCATCTCTGGTCACTTGACCCCTGATTTGTCACTTGACCAAGGTTCAAAATCATGATGCCCCTCGCCAATATCCATAGCATTGGTTTATAACTTGACGTTAGTGTAACTCTCACTCTCATTCATTTTTCTCTCTGCAACCATCAACCGAAGACAGAGCATTACAATATAGTTTTACAAAGCAGAAGAGGGACTCCTGATATATCTGCATACACTCAGCAGAAAATTTAAATTTTCGTTTGAATTCTTACTAATACTTTCAGTGTAAATCGCCATTCATGAAGCGACTCAAATCGCTTATCCTTTGCAGAAATTTCTGATGATCCGAGGGGACATTTTGGAACCAGGGTGGGTTTTGTGTTATACCTGCCTAAAACCAAGAATATGATTCTTCTATTTTACATTTCAACAGAAAGGTTTCTCAGAAAAGAAAAGCAAACTAAAAACCTTTCTTCCATCAGCAAACTAATGATGAGGTAGGTACCACGAATGTTTAATCTGTCACTTAAGCTTGCAAAAAAGACATATATATTGAGGGCAAGTACATTTATTTTATTACATGATTGACCTAACTACACACACACAATTCATGTTTCTGTTGTTTTTATGTATTTCAATCCATCGTACAATGAACACAAGCCACAAAAAAAGTGTCTTTCTTTAATGAAATTTCAAAACAAAGTATAGAGAATAATAGAAATGTTAGGAGAATAAAGAATTTCTAAGTAACATTAATCACACAATTATTAGCTACGAAAAAAGAAATTTCTCAATTAGAACATCTAAACAATAAGAGTACAGAGAATGTAGCCCAAAGAAAGACAGAATAACTCCGATAATAGGCGTGCATTATAAATTTTCTCTTCCTGGAACATGTAAAAATTTATTAAAATTTTTATTTATTTTGAAAAAATATTGTCAGTGAGAATATGATTACGTTTAAATAAAAGTTACAACTAAAATATGAATTGTTTCATTTGTTTTTCATATTCTAGAAATCTTTTACTGTATTAAGAAGCTATTCAAAACGGGTTTGAAAAGAGAAGAGAGTGGAAAGGGAACACGAATAAACTAAAATGCGCTTCTTACAAAGATAACTACTTGATGGGTACACAAGTAAAAACTCATAAAAGAATTCTCTCTCAGTAAGTGGACTGTAGTTTTTATTACTTGTTGCTCAGCTCGCTCGTTTCGACTCCTTACTCGATGGAGTCAGAGGTTACACAGATTCGTTAGACACTCTGAGCGCTAGAGGGCGCTCTACATTTACATACGTACACTGAACATGCCGCCCGGCCTTGCAATGTTTTTCAACATGCAAGATTTACATAGAACATAATCATAAAGATAACACACAGAAATACAATACTTCAAAATACAAACAAAACAACATACAAATGAAGACAATGTATAAAAGCAATTGATAAATCACACAGAATTTTTTTTAAAAAAAATACTATTCTACACACAAACATTACTATCTGAAGGGTTATATATGCTACTTCACACACACACTGTTTCAATTGGTAGAATGCACAGTTTCGAAATGGGTCTCTTAAATATACCTCTAGTGGTTTTGACTTCCACTACTCTTACTTTAGAATCCTTTCCTGGATAAATATTGTTGATTCTACCTAATGACCATTGACATGAAGGTAAATTATCCTCTTTTATTATAACCATATCTCCAATTTTAGCATTCTTTTTCTCGAAATGCCACTTATTTCTCTGCTGCAAACTATTTAGATAGTCTACACTCCATCTTTTCCAAATTAATTGAATTATTTTTGTAATTTTCTGCCAATTATCCAACCTATTTTCATTTAAATCAGTTAAATCAGGCTCAACAATTGATGTAATTGATCTACCTATCAAAAAATGAGAAGGAGTCAATACATTTAAATCATCTAAGTCAGAAGATAATGGGACAAGAGGACGAGAATTTAACATCCCCTCTATTTGGATAATCACGGTCAGAAACTCTTCATATGTTAATCTAATGTTACCTACTACTCTCTTTAAATAGAACTTAAAAAGATTTAACGCCTGCCTCCCAGAGACCTCCAAAATTTGGGGCTCTAGGGGGGAGGAATTTCCAATCTATTCCTTCAGAGGCCATATAACTTGCAAGTGCCTCATCAGGTTTACACACCAAATTAAACATTTTTTTAAGTTCTATATTTGCACCCACAAAATTTGTTGCATTATCAGAATACAACTTAGCACATTTACCTCTTCTAAATATAAAACGCTTAAGTGTAGCAATAAATGCATTAGAGGTTAAATCAGTCACAATATCTAAGTGCACAGCTTTAGAAACAAAACATATAAATATACAAACATAGATTTTGTTATATACACCTTTTCTCTGCCCTTTATACTTAATGTAAAAGGGGCCACAGAAGTCCACACCTGACACATTGAATGGATAATTTTTGATAACTCTATCCTTTGGCAAGTCAGCCATTATTTGATCAGTGCAAGTAGGATTGGCCTTACAACAAATTACACAATTATGAACAACTTTTCTACAAATATTACGGCCATTCAATATCCAAAAATTTTGCCTGATCTGATACAACAAGGATTGTGGACCACTATGTAAAAACTTTTTATGAAAATACTCAACTATTAAATAAGTCAATTTATGTTTCGAAGGCAAAAGAATTGGAAATTTCTGGTTATAATTAATATCACTATTTCTCAATCGACCTCCAACTCTCAAAATCCCTTCACTATCAATAAATGGATTGAGTGTTTTTACTCGACTGTTGGAAGGTACCATGGCAGAATTTTGAATACCATTCATCTCTACTTTAAACTCTTCCTTTTGTACTAATTTCAATAAAAGCTGTTCAGCCTTTTTTAATTCTCCTAAATCTAGAGGCCCAATTCTTTTGCTCTCTTTGCTCTTACAATTATAAACAAATCTACAAATAAAACTTAAGACACGAATAATTTTAAAATAGTCATTACTAAGGTTAAGTAAATTATTTACAAAAGAGTTAGTAGCAGAATCAAGAAAAAAGTTAGAAAAGTCACTACAGTTTTTAAGTTCACCTGGATCCTTGATCACTGCAACAGGAATTTGTCGTTGTGGGTACTGGTTGCTCATCAGAAATTTAGGACCATTCCACCACAACTCACAGGTTTTAAGTTTTAGAGAATCCATTCCTCTGGAAACGAAGTCGGCAGGATTGTCCTCTGTTGCCACATAACGCCATTGCTCACTGGAAGTCATCTCCTGGATTGTAGCAATCCTGTTAGCCACAAAGGTTTTTAGTTGATATGACTCCTTCCTTATCCATGACAAAACTATCATGGAGTCACTCCAAAAAAAAAATTAGTCACATTTAATTTCAAAGCTTGCTTGACACGATGCACTAATTTTGCTAACAGCACAGCGGCACATAGCTCAAGTCTGGGAATCGTTGTTTGCTTGGTAGGCGCAACTCGGGATTTACTGGCAATAAGATGCACAAGCATCTTTCCATCTGAGGTTATGGATTTGCAGTAGACGACAGCTCCATATGCTGACTGGGACGCGTCGGAGAATCCATGCAGCTCGATCACTTCCGGTTGCTCTACCACAATGCATCGATTGATGTTGATGTCATTTACTACCTGAAGTGATTCGACAAATTGTCGCCATTCTCTATTGATTGTATCTGGAAGCAAATCTGTCCAATCAATCTTTAGCATCCATAATTTTTGAAGGAAGATTTTCGCCTTCGCCACCACAGGACCTAAAAGACCTAGAGGATCATATATCCTGGCGATGGTTGACAAAACATCCCGTTTGGTATTTAATTCGTGCAAGTCTATTTTTACTCTGAAGGAGAAGCAATCATGCTTGGGGTTCCAATAAACACCCAACACTTTTATCTCTGATGAATCTGAAAAATCATAATTTTCGGAAACCTCAATCAATTCCGTATTATTTCCGCACCACTTATGCAAAACCATACCTCCTTTAGCGAAGATATTGATCAGTTGATTTTTCAGTTCTTTTGCTTCTAATAAGGTCTCTGCACCGGTAAGTACATCATCAATGTACATGTCACTCATCACAACTGAAGAACCTAATGGAAAATTCCCTGCTTCATCTAGGGCTAATTGTTTTAGCGTACGTGTCGCTAAAAATGGTGCACTCGTTGTTCCATAGGTCACAGTTGACAACTCAAACGTTTTTATTGGTTCGTCCATGTTCTCTCTCCACAGAATGCGCTGAAGTTTACGCTGATCTGGATTAATCCAAATCATTCGATACATTTTTTGCACATCCGCAATGAATGCAAATATATGCTTTCTAAAGCGAACCATTATTGAAAAAAAAAAAGTCATTTTGAGCAACTCCCCATTGTATTGTAGAGTTTAAAGAATAACCGTTTGTAGTTGCACTCGACGCATTAAAAACTACTCTCAATTTACTTGTTTTTTTATCAGAGCGATAAACACCAAGATGTGGTATGAAATACATTCCACACTCCTCTCTCTCGTCTACCTCTTGCATATGGCCTAGCTCTTTATACTCTTTTAAAAAATCTCTATATAATTTTAAATAGTTAGGCTCACGCTTTAATCTATTCCATAAAGAATTTAATTTTTTAAGGGCAATATCTTTTGACTGGCCTAAACAATTTGGATCCTTTTTAAATGGCATAGATACTATATATCTTCCCGTACTATCTCTAGTATGATTTTTTTTTTTTTGAAAATGCTCCTCACAAATTATCGTTTCCTTATTTTTTATTGTCTCAGGTTCAACATTTTCGATTTCCCAAAATCTCCTCATTGTCTTTTCTAAATCGACATTATCTTTGATTAACCCACAGTGAGGTTTATTTTCACTAGAAACTGGAATACTCCCACTCGCAATATAGCCGAAGACTGTATTCTGAAAAATTAATTTTGTATTTAAAAGATTTGTTTGTCCTGGTAAAAGAATTTCATAAAAGATTTCTGCTCCCAACAATAAATCAATATTTCCCGGAATGTTGAAATTTTCATCCGCTAATTTCTCTCTACTGAAATTACCCAAACTAACGTTAAATGGTTGAGAAGGAATCATATCCGTAATTCGCGGCACTACAAAAAAGTCTGCATTAGTTTCATAACTATTTCCTCTATTTGCAATTGTTGCATTAACGCGCGATTTAATCGTTAACTCTGAATTATTTAATCCTGAAACTAAAATGTTTATTTTCTCTCTTTTTAAATTGAGTCTATTCATACACTGTTGCGAAATAAAATTGCTTGTTGAACCACCGTCCAACAGTGCTCTTCCTGCATTTTCCCAAAGGAATTCTAATGAAACAAATCGCGGTTGCAAGTAAAACGGATTTCGATTTTACGTAACTCGTTGCAGTAAACAGATCTCCTACACCCTGAGACTCTTTCGAAATCTCCCCTATGTAATTTATGGGTTTGAACACAGACGCCTTCGCTGAAAGTTGACTCATCGAGGATTCCTCTGTTTCCGGCTCTTTCTGCCCCCCAATGAAGAAGGTTGAATGACCCTTTCACTCGTAAAATTTGGGTCTCCAGAGAAACACAAGGAAGAATGATGCTTTTTTTTTGCAGCATTTACAAAGAACTTTAGATTTACAAAACTTGACTCTATGCAAATTTAAACAATTAAAACACAAGGAATTATTTTTAACAAGTTCTACCCGTTTATTTACTGATAATTGCTTATATTGAGGACATTTATTTAAAAAATGACTATCAGATTGACACAAAACACATTTTTTTCCCTTGACATCTGAGAAAAATACTCTAGACATATTTTTAGAATTTTGATTTTTGCGACAATAATTAATATTCTCACTCAGTGGTTTTCCTCGCGATGAATAAAATAAATCAATTTCTTTTCCCAACGTTAAAGGATCAAACCATTTATCTGCTTGTCTGACACTAATATGCGATGCGGTTTCTTTATCTAAAGTACTAAATATTTTGTCTGAAACTATTAATTGTTTTAATACCTCGAAATTTGAAACATTTCTCAATTTTAAATAGTATTCCCAATTTGTTGTTAATCTACTAGCAAACTGGACATGGGATTCACAATTTTGCCGTGTTGCTTTCTTAAAATTCTCTAAACACGATTGAGGAGTTGGCTCAAATTCTTGAGTATTATGGACTTTATTTTATCATAATTTTTAAGATCCTCATCGTTCAGATATATAATGATATTTGCAGCTTTTTCTCCTAATAAATTTAACAAAATCTCAGGCTTAAATTTATCAGTAACACTTTTGGCTGCAAATGCACGTTCTAATGATAAAAAAGAAACTCCATCCCTCAGGTTTGTCGGGAATTTTCACTGTAAGTGTGCGGATACTTTTAATTAAAGAATCCACAGAAAAGGAATCATTACAATTAACTTCAGTATTATTGTCTTTATCATTTGCTCGTATTCTCGCTATCTCTAAATCAAGCTTAGACTTTTCTCTTATTTTTCTAGCTCTAATTGTTGACTTTCGTCATACTTTCTTTCTTCGATAATTAAATTTGCTAACTCATGCACTGAATCAGGATCGTTTTTGTATCTATCACAGTTTTTTATAAGATCCATGAAGTCTAAAACAGTTAATTTATCACTCACACACAACTCTAATTCAGAAGCGATTCGCCTCAAGTCTTCTTTTTTTTTGCTCCTTTAAACATCGTTAAAGTTTAAAGTTCGATTTTTTAACGAAAGTCAAAAACTACAGCACATACCTCGTATTTTCAATACATAGGTCGCTCCGGTTGAGACGGATCAAAATGTTGTATACACAAGTAAAAACTCATAAAAGAATTCTCTCAGTAAGTGGACTGTAGTTTTTATTACTTGTTGCTCAGCTCGCTCGTTTCGACTCCTTACTCGATGGAGTCAGAGGTTACACAGATTCGTTAGACACTCTGAGCGCTAGAGGGCGCTCTACATTTACATACGTACACTGAACACTACTAATAAAATATATAAAATGAACTACGTGGAATATATTGCTTAGGATGTCAAATAAATCTCTATGAACTGGGTTGCTTAGACCAACATATGTAAGGTACAACAAAGTAGAAAGGTTAATCTAATAATTCGAAGTAATTATTTCTTTTATTGTAAACAAGATGTCTCATTAAAAATAAACATAAAAGGATCAATTCTTCAAAAAGTCAATTATCTACTAAACTTGTTTCAACAATACTATTAAATATATTTTTAATATTTTTAGGTGTTATTCCTCCTATTTATTATTAATATTGTATTTTATTATTGCTTATTGCTTTTTATATTTTTGTATTTTAATCGTAATATTTCGAATTACATCGAATTTTATGATATTTATCATCAAAAACTTATTTTGAATTCCAGTAGTGGCCACATCTTAAAAATAATTAATGGAATATATTGAGTTTAAGAGCATGTACACGGAGGCCTTTGATGATTAAAAATAAAATAGGATTTTGAAAGAAATGATTTGCTTATTATATATATGGTACATTACTAAGTGTCTGAATACAAATTTAATAGATTCTGAAACATTGGCCAAATTTCGGGAGTTTGGGGAAAACTTTTTGCTAATTGTAGACCATTGTTTAGTGTTTAGGTGTCTATTTACCAAATTATTTCCAATTTGGTAACTTAATTTTATGCAAGAACGAAATGACACTGAAAGGTTTAATTTAAAATACCGCTAAACTCAACAAGTCTTTTACATTTTGTGCCATTACATTACTTTAAAAACTACCGATGATTTTAACATCATTTTTTTATTTGTAAATATATTGTTTCTTCAAGAGTATTACTAAATTAAACTGTGATAAAGGTGATCATTAAAAAAATTTACATCAAATGGTGTCAATATAAGTATAAAATTAACAGAAGGTTTTTAGTTTTCTTAATTCAAAAATACGCTTCTTGAGTAAAAAATTATATAACAAACTTTTTTTGTTTATATATTATTCAAATACAAGTAGTAATCAAAATATGAGTGGGCTTTCAATTCATTTTTCAATTAATTTAATAATATTATAGAATAACTTACTTTATGATATGAACAGCAACTTAAAAGCAATAAAAAAAAGAATATGGACATAGTTCGAGTTATAAAAGTTGTTATTAAAGCTAGAGAAATGAGCTTACCCATTGAAGAGCAAACATTGCTGACATTAATCTTCTTGTTGTCTTACCAAATCTTTTATCCAAATACTACAAAGATACAATAAAAGGTGAGAACCGTGCATAAATGTAAGATTTAAGGATGTAAGTTTTAAATGTGGTGATTACCATTTCATTTCCCTTTAACCTTAATCTACTGACGGTACATATAATTACCACTCACTTTAAAATTACGTAGAATAACCATTTTTACGAATACTCAGATGGTACTTAACATGAATATTCTTTTAAATCCACTATTTCAAGATAAATGGCTGCATGCGTTCTAAGATGAGTATTTTAGTGGGGAAGGCGAATATTTTTATAGCAGTAGTTGCTTTTTCAACTGACATTTTGGTCGGATTGCGAAGATTGTCATTTTTGTTTCGAAAAATAGTTAATGTCAAACGGTTAGTGTCTTAATATATATATATATGTGTGTGTGTGTTAAGGAAGACTTTAGAAAACGAATTTTTTAAATGAGCAGAGCATATAATTAATTTTTACAGTTACAACTTAGTAGCATTTAAAGTACCGACAGCACACTTGGTATTGGAGCAAGAAATAAGTTGTTTTTTTCGTCCGTGTGGCTTATTGTTGTTTTTTGTTGTGCTGTAGAGTTATTACTATAGTGCAATAGACTTATACCTTTTTTGGCATTTCATTGAGCTTAACTTATTTATGTTCATTTTTTATTGTCTTATTTTAGCGTTTCCAAAAGAATTTTGAACTTTAAATCTGAGCTTGTTTTTTTTTGCTACACAATTAAATTAAATATCTATTCTTATTTAAAAAAATAACATTTTAATTTCTTTATGTGTAACTGAGATTTAACAATACTATATAGAAGATTTTCAAGTTGCTATTATCATTATTATTGTTTCCTTTTCTTCGAATGTCCCCGAAAAAGAAACTCTGTCTTCAAGAGACTTTGATTTGATTGCATAACCTACTAACAGAAGATTTTTCAGATGAAGAACTCCCAGAAAATTACCTGCTGAAATTTTCGTTAGATTCTTAGGAGGAAATCAGGAAACTGAACTCAAGGTGCAGTAGTTCAGGTTAAGAAAATGCAGCAGTTCTTGCCCAGGATACAATGCTTTAAAAAACATTCAATCGAAACCTCACTCAAAATGCACAACGTGTAATGAATTTCTGTCTATTAATGAAGATAAAAACTGTTTCTTGAATATCATCAAATTCAGTTTATGTGTAAAGAAAGTAAATAAATTTTAAAAGTTAAATAATCTTTTAAAATAAATATTTTGTGCTGTAAAATATTAGTGTTCTCTGGTTATTTAGTATTTTAAGAGTTCAAAGGGCGTTAGAAAGTCATTCGGCCATTTTATGTTATGAGAATATTTGAGACCTCTGTGAACTGACGGTACTTTAAATACCAATTTAATCATTTAGCTCTAACAAATTAATTTTCCCTAAGTTGAGCATTGTATTTATGCAGTGCCTTAATTTTTAATGCAGTGATTCAAAAAAGAATATTGCATGAAAAAATTTGCAGTAAACCCTGATGCTGTAGATAAAAGGTTAAATAATATATCAGTTAGATATTAGGCATCGCTCTTGGAACTAGCTATTAACATTAGACATGAACTTCTTCAAACTGGCAAAAACAACAATGGATCCATGCTTAAGGATTTAACTTGCTTACAACGTGTCATTACCCTTCTAAGCATTCGTCACAAACCCACGTTTGGGCTATAGGCACATTCTTATCAGCTTGGAATTTCGTTATTCCTATGCAAGCGCCGTTCAAATTTGAATGTTGAATGAGATAGTTTTAATTTTTAATATTATACAAAGTATAATAAAGAACACAGATTAAAGCATTAGAATTCACAAGAAAAGTGGAAGGCTATGCGGAAAATATAATGGACATTTATTACAGAATATATACATAATGCGAATTAGTGTTATAGTAAAGAAGCATTATGAAAAAATGTTTCAGGAATTTTGTGCACTTACCTCATACACTGTGGACACATCATTGGCGAAGAAGATAGGTAGGAAAATATACGATGCAAGAATGGGAGCTATTGTGAAACCTAAATTTATGAAGGTCATGTTAGTGCCATACAAGTACATTTCTGCCGGGATGCCCATGAAAGTGGTGGTTGACATGCAGGTGGCCATGAGTGAAATGCTGACTGGAAGGACGGACATATCCTTTCCAGCCAGAAGAAATTCCTCGTTTGTCTTTTTCTTGCTGGTCAGTTGAAAATATAGGCCAATTCCGGCAGACACGAAAAAAGTGGCCACAAAAACGACGTAATCCACAGCACTCAATGTAAAGTTTTCGTTCTTCATGGCGGAGTATCAAAAGTATAAGTTGTTTAACAATGGATTTAGAATAAAAATGATAACCCCTGAAATTGATAAATTAATCTTGCAAAATAAGATAATTATTTTGTGGATGTATAAATATCAAACAATATATATATATATATATATATATATATATATATATATATATATATATATGCCTCCTTCCTACTTTTAGTTATCTTAGGCATATAACTATATTTTTATATTTTTGTTTATGTATATGTATATATGTGTATAAATTTATATATATGTGTATGTATATGTATATGATTATATATTGAAAAAATTATTTTATATTGGATTATATATATATATATATATACATATATATACATATATATATACATATATATATATATATACGTATATATACATATATATACATATATATATATACGTATATATATACATATATATATATACATATATATATTGATATTTAATAGTATAACTTTCCACCAGAAGTTAAATTACATTAAAGAGTTTACTATAGTTTCAAATATGTTGGCTGCGGCCCCTCTTAAAACGTTTTCGGAAAGGAAAAAAAATAATTCTAATATAAATTGTTAAAGATTATATGACTTAATATCTAATGCTAACAGGATTTTGTTCTTATGCTAATAGATGGCGCCTGTATCTCTCATTTGTATTTGTGGTTTTTCTCATGTATTTTTCACTCTAGCTCTTGTCACCAAGTGTGCAGGTTGTATCCTATTTATTTTTTGTTAATAATAAAACTTAAACAGATTATGGACAAGGAGACAGCCTTTGAAGCTTGGGAATCATTGAGGAAGCAGTTTGAAGCAACTTCAAAAGATCAGTTGTTTAAAATTTGCACAGAGTTTTTTGCATTCAGCTGGGTTCCAGGAGAGGATATCTCCACACACATTGCAAAGCTAAGAAGTCTTTGGAATGAAATGAATAATGGACTTGAGGCTAGAGAGAAAGTAAATTGCCAGATTTGATGCTAGTCTGTAAAGTTTTACATATTTTGCCTTGTCAGTTTGAAACCTTTAAATCCAGTTAGATGTTGTTAGCTAAAGATGACAAGAAGTCATTTGAAGAATTGACAGTGCAGCTGTGTATGTTTGAAAGAAATTTTACTAAAGTTGAAGACAGTAGCAAAAAAGACCAAGAAGCCTTAATAGCTACAAAATCAGAAAGGCCCAAACAAGAAGGCAAATATAAGCCCAAGTCAAGAAAAGAAGATAGCTGCAATTACTGTAAACGAAAAGGACATTGGGTAAAAGACTGTAGAAAATAGATTTGAGATGGAAGACCATCAAAGAATAAATTGAGTGATACACAATCAAATACAGTATCAGCGAACATAGCATTGATGTCTATATCTGAGGAAGTCTGTACATATCAGAGACTAGCCTGACATCATATTGGATTGACAATGGAGCTACTAGGCATGTTACGAACTGCTACACATATTTTATTGACTTCATAAAATTTGATAGTCCTTGTGGCATTAAAGCTGCAGGAAATGAAACATTAGCTGCCCTTGGAAAAGGCACAATAAAAGTAAAATCGACCATTAATGGAAAATGCCAGGAAGTCGTTCTAAAAGATGTTTGGTATGTTCCAAAGATTAATAGAAATTTATTCTTTGTACTTGCCGCTCAAGACAAAAACCCAAACAGTGAATTTGTGTCGACTCCTACTGAGTGCTGGTTAAAAGTCAATGATGATGTGGTGCTCTATGGCTCTCGCAATATAAATGGTTCCTTATTCAAAGCAAATTTTGAACCAATTTTGCCCAAAGAAATGATAGAAGTACATACTGTTATACCAGACAGCTCTTTGCTACAGTTGTATCATGAAAGATGGGACCACCAAGATAAACGTCACATCCGAAACATGCTTGAAAAGGAATTAGGCATCCACATCAATCTAGATAAGGAATTATGTGAGCCATGTATTTACAGCAAAGCACACAGACTATCATTTGGCACCAGGGAGAAAGCCTCTGAGACTGGTGAACTGATTTCTGCAGATGTTTGTGGACGATTTGATGAGTCATTTCAGAAGAAAAAGTACTTGGTTGTATTCACAAAGACAGCTTTACAAAGTTTCGCTATGGTTACCTAATAAAAGAGAAGTCAGAAGTAAAAAAGGTGTTAGAACACATGCTTGCACATACAAGGACACTGGGATATTCTGTGAAAGAATTTCTCTGCAATAATGGTGGAGAATTTGATAACAAAGATGTTCATGAAATTTTGCATTCAAATGGAATTACTCAAAGGCTCACAGCACCTTACACCCCAGAACAAAATGGAGCCAGTGAACGAGAAATGCGAATCACCATTGAAATGGCCAGAACACTCAAATATTCAAATCCTGAGGTCAGTTTCCCTGCAGCTATCTGGGCTAAATTAGTTAACTCTGCCATATATATACTAAACTGAACAGGAAAGTTGTCAATAGAAAATACAAGTCCATATGAGCTTTGGCTCAAAAAGAAACCCCGGTTAAAACACCTGCGCATAATAGGATCTCCATGCTATGCTCATGTTCCAGCTCAGAAGAGAAGGAAAATGGACAAAAAGGCCATCCAAAGGCCTTATGATGGATATGATGGAGATGAACGAAACAGAATCTGGCTAAAGAAATAACACAGAGTAATTTTATCTAGAGATGTAATCTTTCAAGAAAAAGCAGGGAAGTGTGAGGACCGTACAGAATTAAAATTAGAAGACAGTATAAGAGGAGATACAAATCAGGGAAAGTATGAAGAGCAGCTGATAAAAATTGAGGACAATCCTATAGAAAATACACTAAGCCAAGAAGACTTAAGTGATTCTGAGACTGATAGGGAAGAAGATGCTGAACCTACATCAGATAGACAGCTGAGGAACCGTTCACTTCTGCAGAAACCAAAACGGTTTGAGGATCATATTATGGAAGCAGAGTCATATTTAGATGACTATAACCCTGAAACATATGAATAAGCAATAAACTCCAAGGACAGCACAAACTGGAAGAAAGCCATGGAGAGTGAAATGAATTCATTAAGTGAAAATCCTACTTGGGAGCTATCAGACCTACCAGTTGGAGCTAAAGCAATACCCTGTAAGTGGGTTTATAGACTCAAAACAAATCCAGATGGCAGCATCAATAAATATAAAGCAAGACCTGTTGCAAGAGGCTTTAGTCAACGCCAAGGCATTGATTACAGTGAAACATACAGCTCAGTAGCCAAATTGGGAACAATACGGACAGTTTTAAGCATTGCAGCTGAAGAAAGGATGCACTTGACTCAATTTGATGTATCAACAGCATTCCTTTATGGAGATCTGGAGGAAACCATATTCATAAAACAACCAGAAGGTTTCAAAGATGACTCAGGAAGAGAATGTAAACTCAAGCGCAGCCTGTATGGTTTAAAACTATCACCACGCTGTTGGAACAAGTGTTTTGGTCAATTTTTAACAGATCTTCGCTTTAAAGAAAGTGAAGCTGATCCATGCCTATACATTCGGGAAAGAAAAGGTAGAAAATTATTGATAGTGTTGTATGTTGATGATGGATTAACCCTCTAACCGGATAGCACGGAAAATTCCATCAGTGTAAAAATGCTTCGAAAATGGACGGCACGGATTTTTCTGCCTTCAAGTAACGTTTTCAAAAGCGGATTAGCCGCTCTTTTCTGAAATCCTTTCCCCCTTTTAAGATTAAACATCTTGAAAGATAATGAGGGACGGAGGAAGCAACACAGCAGGAGTTTTTTTATGGATCGCAGGGAACCCCGTGTTTTGACCCTGGGGCAATCGTAAAAAATCGAGGGGAAATTTCTTTAGACCCCAGGAAGTGTTAATTTGTTACCTCGTTTTTTTAGAATTTTGTAAAGTCCCAACGCATAAGTAAAATATGTTACAATTCCCTTTTGGTTTCATATTAATTTGAAACTGTAACAAGTTGGGGCGTGTCAGTGCAATCTGCTATTTTATATAGTTAGACAAATTATCTTTTTTTAAGTATATTCTTCCGCTTCATTTTTCTTATTTTAATCAAAGCTTTCAGTTTTTGAAACATGATTATTTTATTATAAGACACCGAAAAAATTAATAAAACACCAAACTCTTTAAAATTTGGAACCTTTTCAATTTTCCAACCACTGAAAATGAATAAATTTAAACTTCATCAAATCATTTGAAACATTTTCTTACACTTTGATAAAAATAATAACGAAAAAAAAAGTAATTATAAGATTTATTAGTTTTTTTTTAGATTTCAAAGCCTAAATGTTCAGGGAAGTTTAAGTACAGTGCCTGGTTATATATTGTTAAAATACACCGAATTATATTTGAATTTTAAGTGCTTTAACTTCAGTTTACATCAAAGACAACATGAATGAAGATTTTCACAAATTTTTTTTTATAACTTGAATGTTTGAATAAATGGTAATCAAAAATATACGGAAACATTTACAGTAGACATTTATGCATATAAATAAACATAAAAATCAATTTTAAATTCGAGCTATTGAAAAACATTCGAATTATATATTGTTCAAAAATATCTATTTATACAAAATACCTTAACATTTATCTTTTTTAAAGGCTAACTGAATAAGTAATTAAAATCTGGATATTTTTTGAAATCTCGACCTTATAAAGCTAGAAATTTTATGTTAGAAATTCCATCTGAAATTTCGAAAAAAAATGCATCGCGCAGTTCAAAATTATTTACCATAAGTTTTAGCAATTGTTTGAGTATAATAAAAATTTCAAATTTTATTATATAGCTTCTTTGATATCTTAATATATTTCGGCCGTGGTAGCGGAGTGGTATAGGTATCGGAACGTGGCTTGCTTTGTCACGAGTTCGAGCCCAGTACCACTAAAGACCCACCGTGTAGGGCAGCGATGCACGTTAAATCTGTCGAGAGCTGAAGCGTCCTCCCGTTGGTGTGGTGTGGTAGTTAGGAGAGGGGGGTGCCAGCTCAGGTGTCGTCCACGTCACTTGGCCATGGTTCAAACTTACGTGGTCCGTCGCCAAAAGCCCTCGTGTAGCTGAACAGTGCGACGTTAATATTCAATCATTCATTTAATATGTTTCGAAGATTTCATACAATTCAGTTGAAAACCGCATGCTAAGAGCAAAAAATATACTAAAAAAATTGATGAATATACAATTACAATAAATTCTTACATAGAAGTAAAACTGAGAAGCTAAAGCGTAGGAGTAAAAAATTTTGAGTATATCTGAAGTAGTTTTCGAAATATTTATTTTAAATTTTAGAAAATTTATATGCGTTATGTTATACTTAATATTAATTAAATGGTTAAAATAATGTGTTAATATTAGTCACATGTAATCGTTTGATGACACATTCATATAATAATAAAAATTATCATGGTCATTGATGCGAAT
Organism: Trichonephila clavipes; assembly: GCA_019973935.1. NCBI lineage: Eukaryota > Metazoa > Arthropoda > Arachnida > Araneae > Nephilidae > Trichonephila > Trichonephila clavipes. The sequence continues at coordinate 783,655 of BMAU01017970.1, read as the reverse complement.
GTCAAGAATTTTATGTAATTTTAAATTCAGACATTAAGATATTGATGTATAAAATATAAAACGACCATCTAAAATACATGAAAAATGCAGTCTGTTATAAAATGATCTTGTCAAACAAAATGCGGCATTTTCACTTACTATGGCACAGCCGGCTTTGTCAGGGGCGATCTGGAAAAACAGAGAGAGAACCGCGGTTTTGATGGATGCCGCTCTAGCTTTTAAAGCTCCCAGGAAAAATTATATATATATATAAATTACAAATGCAAAAATAAATCTTGTAATGTTCCATACATTTTTATAACCACGAATTGTGGAATTGGCTTCCAATACATTGTTGTGTTTGACAATATCTAAGGTAACCAACCCTACTTTAGATAGATTTGTACTACTTTTTCGTAACCGTATTCCTTTTAAAATTAATTCGTGCAGCCGAAATACACCTTTTGTACCCTAAAAAATTTATGTTAACTATAACGGTTAATTTTAATTTATGCAACTTGTGAAATGTTCATAATTAATCATTTCCGTCTAAACAGTTTACATGAAAAAAAAAGCTTGGACTCCTTCATTCATTAGGGATTTATATAAGATTCTAACATTATAAATTTTATTTTTCACCGAATAGGATTGAGTGGTAGTGTATAGTGCTTCCACACCACAGGTCTGGGGTTATATTAACGGGCTGCGCAAGGTCGACTATGCCTTTCATCCCCGCTACATTGGGTCGATAAATGAGTACCAAGCTTGCTTCGGGTCTTAAACACTGAAGGTCTCTCTTCAGACAGACCACCAAATCGGGACATCTGTTCATGCACCTCAGCGTCCAATGTTCACGTGTATAACGATGGGCACAGTAGTTCCTGGCCTTCATGGATTGTTGTGCTTCTGAGTTTGAGTCTTAAGTTTGAGGATTACCTCACTTTGGGGATACCCCTTAGATAAACATGTATTTCCACTCATTTGCAATTAAACATTTTTCTTTCAATTACGTTTATTTCAGAAGGAAGTTTGATTTTTCAAATGTATTTGCTTAATAACATGTATGTTTGTGTATTATATTAAACATTTATCAATCCAAAATTACATGTTTTTAGCTCCTCTAAAAGCTTTTAGGATTTTACGACTGATCTTACAATCCATATGCGTTTTATAGTAGTGTATTTAAAAATGATAAAGACATTTTTACGACTGTGTGAGCTTTTATGCCTCGTTTATAAATATAAAAAATTGCATTCAGCTACAGTTTTTAAAATGTACTGAAATAAGTGGAGGAATAGGATATTTACATATTATGAATATTTTTGACTGTAGTAAGATATATTTATGTTTCAGTTTCTTTACAATTTGAATAGAAGTTGTAAGCCATTTTGCGAATAGTTTGATGTTGAGTATAAACCCATAGGCTGTTTAATATTGTTAAGTGTTTTACTTTGATACCAGCACACACTAAAATAAGGCTCATTTGCAGTTATATGATCAGCTTCAGTGATATTTAAATTTTCAAAAATAGTCTACACGTACGAAAACATTCTTTCACAACCGCACACCACATCTCATACTATATCTTCCCTACAGCAGGAAATATTTGTGTACACTGAAAAATTTAATACAGGATACATTTTCAAGTGTTAAATTTGTTTTTAAAATTTGGTATGAATACATTGTGGAACTGTCGGTTAACTTCACTGAACAAAATTGTTTTAAGTGTACTGTTTTGAAAGACAAAATTAATTAGGGAGAACTTTTCTCACAATAAAATTTGTAATGACTGAATTGTGTGAAAATGTAGTTATCGATGTGTGACATTTTTCCTTGTAATAAAAGAAACAGAAAGATGAGAAATTTAACTTGAGTAGAAAATGGTTAGAAGTACTGTCATGCGCATTTGAAGAAGTATATCCCCCATTAAAATTAAAAATTTTTGACTGAATGTGTGTTATGTCCATCACAAATGCCGATGTAGAAAAGGAATTTTTATTTAATACAAGAAGTTCGAAAAAGAGAACACTAGGAAGGAAAATTTAAATTTTTTCCGAAAAATATTCAGTTAACATAAAAATATCTTTTATATGATTTTAATTAAAATAAATTAAAAGTATTGAAATCCTTTTTTATGCTATTTTAAATTAAAAATATAACTGAATATAGAGAAAGATCGGTTTTATTTCATAAATATAATCATCGTATGTAATATTTATTGTCTTATTGTTTAAAAATGAGATATTGCCTATGCTCTTTTTACCTCATTACTTTTTTAAAAAAACATGAAAGTGAGCGCGTTTTCTAACTCTCATATTCAAAAATGAATACAGGATGCTTTTTTCTGGTTCAAATCCTAATACCAAAAATATATATATATATTTTTTAATTTTTAAAAAGTGACAGAAAAATAAACTTTCTTTGAAGAAAATATAATTATTTTTCAACTTCTAACATACTATTTATTTCATTTTTTCCTCTTTTTTTTTACTTTTCATTTCGTTTGAATTTTACTGTGACTGAACATATAGGAGAAAGAAACATCGAATTCCACTACGCTTTCAAAGAAGATTGCCCAAGGCAACTTAACAGCTAGCTGTAAACGATTCATTTCTTGGTTCTTACTTTACAAAAGGGACCGAACTGGGTCGTAAAATTGTCCCCGTTCGACTTCCCAAGTTCTAAAATGGGGAAAGGAAAGAAGTCTGTTGCATTTTTGAAGGGAATCGCAAAATAAGAGTTAAACGCTTTCGGAATAACTTTTTAGGAGGAAGGTATCCAGTTAGAGGGTTAATGGCTGCAACTGACCAACAAGATTCTGAAATGTTCATCAAGGAGCTGAAAACAAAATTCAAGATATCAGTAGGAAAAGTTTCCTGTTTTCTAGGTCTTGAAATTGAGCATCATAAAGATAACTCAATAACTATCAATCAAAAAGGATCTACTATAAAATACTTAAATGTTTTGGATTTGAGGAATGCAAACCTGTGGCAACGCCCATGTTAAAGGATTGCAGATTGCAAAAGTCTGAAACCAAAAACTCTGATTTTCCATATAGACAAGCTGTTGGTGCCCTTATGTATCTGATGGTGGGAACCAGGCCAGACCTTGCATATAATGTAGGATTTCTTTCGAGATCACTTGAAAACCCATCTGCAGAAGATATAGTCAAGATGAAGAGAGTATTCCGCTATATAGCTGTCACAGTTGGATATGGAATAACATATCATGCTAGAGAGACAAAAGGTGTGCTTCATTGTTATAGTGATTCAGATTTGGGTGGATGTACCAAATATATGATATATGCTGGAGGAGCTATCTCATGGCGCAGCCAAAGGCAAGCAATTGTTGCCACTTCAACAACTGAAGCTGAAGTTATAGCAGCATCAGAGGCAGCCAAAGAAGTAATTTGGCTCTGCAGACTGATTCAGGGCATAGTGAACTTGAGGGAAGTTCCCACACTTCAAGTGGACAACAGGGCAGCAGTAAAGTTGTCACACAACTCTGAATATCATCGAAGGACAAAGCACATAGAAATAAAACACTTCTTTATGCGCGAGAAAGTCTTAGAGGGAAAATTAAATGTGAAACAAGTGTCAACTGAGAAACAAGTCTCTGACATTCTGACAAAACCCTTGATGAAGTTCAGACTATTGACATTGTGTAATCAAATGGGACTGTTTTGACAAAATCCAGTTAACAAGGGAAAGTGTTAAAAAGATTATGACTTAATATCTAATGCTAACAGGATTTTGTTCTTATGCTAATAGATGGCGCCTGTATCTCTCATTTGTATTTGTGGTTTTTCTCATGTATTTTTCACTCTAGCTCTTGTCACCAAGTGTGCAGGTTGTATCCTATTTATATTTTTCGTTAATAATAAAACTTAAACATAAATGATTAATTTATTTAAACCAATGGATCAGCATTTGCTTATGCATCAAATACATATACATACACACACACGCACACACTCGTATATATATAGATACATATATATGCATGTGTGTGTGAGTGTGTTTGTGCCTGGGGGGTACTTACATGTATAATAAATTAAGCTTTCTTCTGCTTTTGATCTCTATGCGCTGAAAAAGTTGTCTTTCACATGAATAAGTAAAAAAACAAAAAATAATAAAATAAAAAAGAATTAAATATAGAAACAGAAAAAAGAACTAAATGTATCATTACGGCAGTTGAAATTTATAAAAAAATGAGTAATTTCTCTTTCTATTAGTATTTATAATTATTTAAATTACCAATGTGGTAACGTTGTTTCTCCAGTTGTCAAGTGTGGTTTATAAGGAAAAAGTAAATAAAAGAAAACCTGTACATTTAGATTATTTTTTTAAGTGTTTGTAAAATTAGTAATAATTATTATTTTTTCTGTTTTATTTTTTTTTTTTTTGGCCTGTAATAAAAGGAACTTAATAAATCTTTAACACATTTTACATTTCGAATATTTTAGCACTATATATGGACATATTGTTATGTAAAAGTTAAGGAAATAATATGTTTATTTATGTATTTTTTGTTATTTATTCCGATTCATAGACACAAGCATGATTTACATCTTAAATGTTACTTAATCATGTTAATGTTTCTTTTTAATGTTATTAAAAAAGTGTGACATAGCCAAAATTTACAGAGGAAGCGTGATATGCATATGTATAGTTTTATACATACAGTGATATAAAAAGAAATTGTAATCGTATAATAGTAAAAATTCTACTAGTCAACCACGTGATCACTAGTTTTGGGTAATTTTTAAAAAAAGATCTCCGAATTTGCTCCAACAACTATTGTGGATTGTAGCAGTGACTTACTTGCTTTCTATCACCAGCCAAATTTCCCTATTCTGTTTAAAATACCTTGCAAAATTTTAAGAAATGCAATGGATACTTCGCATTTTGTTTCCAAGTAATCTCTTATGAAATAATTATAATTTTTGACTTTTTTATCTATGTAAGACTAAGAATCTGAGACATTGAATTTTATTTTCAATAATTTTTCTGTTTATTGATATGCGTATATTGTTATTCCAAGGTGGTATTTTAATAATTTTCAAGATAAATTATGTCCTGTCATCAGTTGTTATGCAAATTAAGTTTTCTTTTAGTTGCAGTAGTTTTCTTAGGTTCTATTGTATAAAACAGTATAAATTTATGCATGTGAAACTTGGTCCATGTCTTGCACAGATGAGAAAATGATAATTTTTTAAGATTCATTTTTGGAGGAATTCAGGGAAATGAGACATGTTGAAGAAGATCGAATTTAGAGCTCTCAATCATATAAAGAATCTGACATTGTTAACTTCATCAAAATACAACGAATTAATTAGGCAGGTCACGTTATTAGAATGAGAGAAGACTGCACCACTAAAAAATTCTTCAATGCTCAACCAATTGGCACAAGAAGAAAGCGTAGGCCAAATCTTAGACGGATTGATGACCTAAAAAATGATCTTCTAGTTTTGAGAACTAGGAACTGGAGAACACTAGCAGGAAGAAGGCTGTCGTGGAAAAGGCTTCTTGAGAAGGCCAATTCCATCCTGAGCTGTCGTGCCGCTGAGGAGGGAAGGAAGTATTCCTAGGGAATTTGCTTGATAAAAGTGATATTGTTTTTGTTTATTTGAATGTAAAAGTAGTCCGGGTAAAAGATTTATGTTTGGCTGGAAAGCAATGCTTTTCCTAAAAATGTCATATATACATCGGTATAAATTATTTATGCAACTATGATCATAAAACTTTAAATAATGTTAAAAAAAGTATTTATTTACTGCTGTACCTCACCGAAAGTTTTTACAAGGTTATAATAACTACAACCGTAGTATATAAAATTTTCCAACTCAATTACGGTTGCCATAAAGAACAACAATGCAGTGAACAATTCGAGAATATAGCAATTAACAAATAAAAAAGCATCGTAATTTGTTACATTTATAAATATACTCTTATCATAAAAAAATTGAAAGCATTTTAAATTCCTATCATTATTATTTATCATATTATAAGAATCTCCAAAATCAAAACTATAGGAAGAAGAAAAATTTTATCCTCCATCCTATCTTTAACTTACTTATTATATTTAACTCCACAACTATTGTATTAAATTTATTAATTCAAACTTGTGCAATTTCTTGAAATATTTTTCCAGATTTGCTTATACTTGTTAATTTCTCAATGTACGCTGGTGGGAATTTTTTTCAGTTGTTTTTTATGGCGCATAAAAAATTTGGAGGGCAAAATGAAATTTCTAAGTTATAATAAAAAGAAATAAAAGAAGAGGAAAATTATTAGTTACTTATACAGTCAAAACATCGCATATAAAATTATTTTAGTAATTAAAAATTAAATAAGGAACGAAATGTAGACATGTATATTTTGCATTGTAATAAGGAAACCTAAGTTTGAACTCATCATTTGCGGTGCGTGTAAATAAGATATGTATAATATGTCACAATTAAATAGTTATACCTAATAAATACAGATGTTTGTCACGTGTCATTTAATTTATTCAGATGAATGCTTTTATCTTGGATTAAGAGTCCATGTGATGCTTGAAATTCAACTATTAACTCAGTGCTTTGTCTTCTGGGCTTACGGGTAAAGGAACTTGAAAACACGCATAATTTCATACAAGCGTATCTTACGAGTAGTAGCGTTTAATATATAAAAAAATATGGGTTATTTAAATTCCATCACATGAAATTGAGCAAATGGATTCAACGCTATTTTTTGCTTATCCTATTTAGATGTATCGCGACAAAATGAAAACTACTTTTTAGATTAAAAACAATTACCGTATTTACTCAAATCTATTCCGCAATACAAATTCTCAAAATGTTTTTATGAAAAAACCGTGTTATCAATTCTAAACTGCCCCCTCAAAATAAATTCTCTATACGTTTTTCAGAAAAAAAATAAGAACAATTGTGTAAAAGGTTCATCGATATCCAACAATTAAGATATTTTTTCAAATAAAAAAAAATTTATATATATATATATATATATAAATTACTTTATTTTACCAGTATTAAAATCTTTCAAGTACATACATGAGCCTACAGTTACTCAAACCGTAAGTATCATGCTGTCATGAGTACCGACAAAGCTATTTGCCCCCATGGTGTCGTCTTCCCTGCCATCCAATGTGCATTTGTTATGTAAATTTTTTTATAAATTAAGTGTTATAGAAGAAAGTAAAATTAATATTAAGGACTGCTGAACATTTTCAAGCAAAAATTATATCATTTTGCTTATGCCATCGACGCATATTTGTTTCGGACGCTGCTTTGTTTCAGTTTAGTTCTGCATATAAAATAGCCTCCCTTTTCAAAATTGTGTCATAGTGAACTCGATGTTTGTTTGAATAAAAGAACGCGTATAAAAAATTTCCTAAATACGAGCAGAATAGATGGAATACCAGAGATATAAACTGTAAAATGGGATAAGGCAGGGGTGGCACGTGACGCAATATTTTGTGCACTCCACCGATCAAAACGGTTTGCTTTTTAGTTCAAAATAACAAATTTCACTGAAGCATTACGATCAAACGCAAGTGATTGGTCGCGTTGCGGCCGGGAGCACGCTCCTTTGTTATTTTCTTACCTTAGTTATATATCGGTTAAAAAAAGTATTCGTACTTTCGGAATAAAGACTTTAAACACCTTACTACGCAAAAACAACGAAACTATGTTTTGTTATTTGTTGCATATAACAGTTCAGTTTCTAATGTAGAAGTTTTAGTGTTTAAAACACACACACACACAAACCTAAGTAACAATTTGCAAAAGTAGTTTGGCAAGCAAAATAAGTATTCGACATTGGAAGCTTTGATAAATCTGTATACCGAAAAGTAAAAATACCGTTAAGTGTGGTTGAAAATCTTTGTTATTCAAAGCATTTGGACTATTTCTGAGGGCATTTAGAAGGTTTTATTTAAGCAATGAGAGAGAGAGAGAGAGAGAGCAATATGGGCAGAAAACTAGGAGAGTTATCATAGGAAATTAAAAATGTAATAATAATGCTTTTTAAAATTGGTTTATCTAAAAAAAAAATGCTAGTGTAAATAGTCCAAAAACAAGTATACATTATGTAGTTAAAAATCATAAAAAGCAAAAATCGGTTGATAACAAGCCAAGATCTGATCGACCAAAAACATTTTCCGAAGCGTTGGAGCAATGGCTTGTACATGAAATTAAAAAGGAACCCAAAACCAATGCAATAAATTCGGCTAAAGTTAACAAGGAATATTAAAGTTATACTTCTTTTGGGGCGTTAGAGAAACAGGATGAGGGTGAATTTTTACGACGCGTGCGCACACCGTCCCGGATGTATCGCAAAACCCTTACGGAAATGGCGTACGCCGTTACAAGGTGAAATTGCTTTGTCTAGAAATATACAGAGCGGGACAGATAATTGCTGCCTTCCAAAATCTCAGGAGAATATTATATAGTTCTCTTCACTTCCCTGAAGAAGAGGGAACCCGGGTTAGAACCGGAGACCTCTCAATCTGCAGTCGAATACTTTACCACTGAGCTATACACCCAGCGTCAGCGAACCTTCGCTTTGCGTTCCGTAGGAACGGATACCAAAATGCTTTGTCTAGAAATATACAGAGCGGGAGAGATTACACATTCACACATTCGAAATTCTCAAAATAATATTTCTCTTCACTTCCCTGAAAAAGGGGGCACCTTGGTTTGAACCGGGGATCTCTTGATTAGCAGTCGAATGCTGTACCACTGAACTATATCCCCCCCGTGTCTGCGAAACTTTGCTTTGCGCTGATTTGTGACGTCACTACTAGTAGGGAGAGATCGTCCATCGCCTATGGAGCTTCTCTGATGCATTTGTTTGAACACTTTTTGTCATTATACCAAACATACAGGAAATTTTTAAAAAATAGCAAATTAATCTTTAAATTGTGTTTCAAATACATAAAACATAAGAATAAGCATTAGTTTACCTATTTAAATAAAAATTGAAAGTGTATGATTATAGATGTATTTACTACGAACGTATTGCGATGAACATAAACACATTTATTACATTGTATCAAATTATAAGAGCCTTTTCTATTCGTATATTTATTTTTGAAGTTAATCTTTGGGGCGTAAGGGAAAACGGATGAGGATAAATTTTTACGATGCGTGCATACCATCACGACACCGATGCGCGCGCGCACACCGTTGTCTAATATTTTAACATACCACTTTTTTGGCGCCATGGGACTGATATTTGGAGGATCATAATAACTATTGTTATAAACCATACATGTTGGGACGCATCCCCCCTCTACAGCACTTTGGCCAATATAGCTCGGCATCCGAGCCTCACAGTCCATTAGGGCCTGGCTCATTCGATCCCTCTCTATCTGCTCTTCCAGTTATTATAATTTCATGTGTGTGTGTGTCTGCTCCTGGGGCTATTTCTTCCATAGTTTTTAACTGTCTTAAACTTTTTTTAATTTGCTTAAATTCACAATATCTTGGTTCCTGTTCGAGTCTCGGACTTGAGATTTGAACCAAGTGTTCCACTCGTCGAGACCTATCGTTATCTGCTTCATTCCTATTGTGTAAGCATGGGGAGGGCTTCAGCACTAAAATATTATACTCCCATGCAGTAGGGCACACAAAAATTTTTCAAGGGGGAGGGGAGGGTCCGGGGTCGAAAGTTTACCATTCTTGTATCATGCTCCTTTTGATTTTGTTGATTTTCGGGAACAAAATACAGTAAAAAACTAATTATTGAATAAATAATTAGCATTAATTAATAAAATTAATCATTAATAACAAATACTTAGTTAAATTTTGCGTATTATATACATAGAATTATAATCAATCGGAAAAAAAATCAAGGGCTTTGGGGGTGGGGGGTCTGGACCCCCTGGACCTCCCCCCTTGTGTGCACCACTGCTCCCATGTTAATCCTATGGGGACTGAAAAAAATTTCCCATCCTTAAGGAATTGAGCTTGGGACTTGATTTGTGGAGGTCCGCCATATTTTCGTATTAGCGCGAGCTTTACGTGGAATTAGCCCTCTCCCCCCTACAGAACTTCCCCAGAAATAACTCGAATCCTATACCACCTTGATCGACCGCACTGGCTAAATTCGATTGTTCTTCCTATGAGCATCCTAGATATATTTTTTCAGGACCATAGCCCCATTTCATTACCTATATTTAACATTTTAAAATTATTTTAAAGTTATAATTTTTTAAATCCCGCATAACTCCGAGGATTTTCGAGAATCGTTAAAGAAACTCAGACCATAGGTTTTCCTCTTTGAGCTGTTTCATCTGTTAAAATTCGTGTGTAGATAGTGGGCATTATCACTAAAATTAGAATCCCCATGTTTTACTTATGGGGTTCGATCATTTAATGACGTAACGATATTACAGAGAGAGAAGGATGAAACTTTAGGATCACCTACTACTATGTGTACCGTTGGGATGTATGTGACTAGTTACGTCACAGTTGTTCCCCTCCGGGGGGAGTTAATTGCGCTTTTCTTTCCCAAGCTAGCGCCGCCCCATTTGCAACTACAGACTCCGAACCGGTTCTAATGGATTCCTCTTGTGTTTTCTCACAACCAGGCCCAGTTTTCAGTTGCTGGGTGCCCTGCTTCTATTTTGTTTAATCGTTTTAAATGTTTTAATTATTTAAAAAGGATCATAACTCGGGGGCTCTTCAAGCGGATGTCTTTATTTTCTCAGGAACGATTTTCCCACCGAGAGATTCAATATGAGGTCTCAGATGTCACATTCGGTTCACTTCATCTCCAGATGCAGTCTAATACCCCCTATGTTATTATCCCTACTGTCCCTGTGCGGGGGAGGTTAAATTTATTTAAATCGCGATTATCTCAGGTTTGGCTGGTCCGATTGACTGAAGGTTAATACCATTCAACTCTGCTCATGACCGCCTTTCGCCCTTGGCCAAGTTTGCCCTGAAAAGATTTTTAGAAAGATTTTAATCATATTACGCCAAAGAAGCATATCTTCTTACATGCGTACATAAGTACACACACACTTTTTTTGAACATAGATGCAACTCCCCAAACTGTTAGAAATTGCCTGCATAATAATAGATTTAAGGCTAGAACTGCTCGAAAGAAGATAAAAAGAACCGAGTGCAAAGACCGGAATTTGCTAGAAAATATGCAAACAAACAAATAGAATTTAGGCACAATGTAATTTTTGAAGACAAGAGCAAATTTAATCTTTTTGGAGGCGATGGAATAATTATTGTGTATAGAAAACGCAATGATGAGTTGGAAGAACGAAATATGGTGTCCACAATAAAGCATGGAGGAGGAGGTATAATGGTTTGGGGGTGTATGGCTGCTCCAAAAGTGGGTAACATTGTCGTAATTAAGTGAACATGGTAAGATTTATAAGAAAATCTTTGATTAACGGCATAATGGACCGTACGTATTGCATACAGGTTTTAAAAGAAAATTTACGTGCCAGTGCTGAAAAACTGGGAATAGAGGAGGAATACCAGTTTTACCTAGACAATGACCCCAAACACTCCTCTCAAAATACAAGGCTTTATCAAAATCAATAACAGAGTTTTATTCAAATGACTAGGTCTGACGTTAAAGTAGAATATTTGAATATTATCTGTTTATGAACTTACTTTTTATAAATTATGATCAATAGTTCCACGTGATCAATAGTTCCGTTAAAATAATCAAATGTAAACTATGATTAAGAGCAGTCAGTAGGGTAAACCCCTTTTAAAAATAGATTTTGAGTTTTTGATATTTCTAAAATCTCCAAATCAAGGCCTTTCCAATGATATAACATACAAGCCATTATATGAATTAGAAGTATTTTAAAAGGATTTTTAAAAAAATAATCAGCTGATTTACCACGCCTATTTTGACAAATAGAAATGTAAACATTGCCTTTTTAAAACCGGGGAAAAGTTGCAAAGCCTCGATTAATTTTTATTTTTTAATACCCAAATTAACTTAAGATAATTGTGTAAGTGCAACTGTTGGATTTGCTCAAAACCTTTGGAGGCAATTTCAGATTTTCATGTGGATTTTAGTAAATGTTATACTTAAAATGTAGGCATTTTTTACTAAAATTTAGGTCTTTTCTTTAGTTGAAATTCATTTTTAATTAGTTAATTAATGATTACTAAATCTTTGCGTATTTAAGTAAAGAGTTAAAAGAAACAAAATTAGGATATATAATTGTGACCAGGTGAGAAATATTTACGTAATGAATCGTAATTTTGTAACTGCGTAATGCATACTGAAGATAATTTGTGATGAAAAAATATAGGATAATATATATATATATATATATATATATATACTTTTACAAGGTAAGATTTTTTATAAAAATCGTTTTTTAACCCTCTGAGTGGATAACCCGCTAATTGAATTTCACTTCGAAAGTGGTCTACTTTTTCAAAGCTAGTGGTAACGAAAATGTTTCGGATGAATTTCGCGAACTGCTTCGAAAGCGCACCGCAGTTTTATGCCTTCCCCCCTTAAAACTGTGGGAGGTCCTCAAATGGTTTTGGAGGGGATGATTTTGTTGCTTTTCGGTTTCTGTGTTGTTCGAAAGGGGAGGTTTCTCATTCACAGCTGTGGCCTAGGGCGAGGATTGTGAAATGGACATTTTCTCCACTTCACGGCCAACAGAAACTTCTCCCAATTTATTGCAAACAAGCAAATAAAAGGTAAAAAATAAAGTTTTAAAGAAATGACTCATTCAAAGTTGAAAAATATTTTTAATATATGTATAAGCAAAAGAAAATTTATTTTTTTTCTCCTGTTATTTTTAAGAGCTTTAAAATTTTTTTAAAAGGAATATTTTTATTTCGGTGTTACAATTTTAACCATACAGAAGCTCTCTGTAATCATTGTTGAATATCAGACGAAGAAAACTCAAGAATATTTTCCTGTTATTTTTTTTATTTTTTTAATTATGAGGTAAAAAGTAAAAGTGGTTATTTTTTTATTTAACAAAATTATAATAAATGTAGTAGCATTATATATGCTGAATAAATTTGTAAAATAAAACTTGGATTTCTGCAATTTTTTATATTTTTAATTAACAATAACACATAAAAAGTCATTTCAATACTTTTAATTTATGCAAATATATATCTTTATCTTTATATTTTTCTGTTGAATGATTTTTTTCGCTATAAATCAACATAACAAATTGCACTGAGAGAAAATCTCCTTCTCTACGTCAGCATTTGCACACATAATACACATTCAATCAGGGGCGCTCACAAGGGAAGAGATTCTTGGGTCCAGACCCCCCCAAAGCACTGGCTTTTTTTTCGATTGATTATATTCCCATATATATTCAATAAGTATTATATATATATATATATATATATATATATATATATATATATATATATATATATATATATATATATATCATACATTTGAAAAACTTGCTCAATTTCTGATCTAAAAACCAATTAGGTTTTAAGAAATTTTAATTTTCTGAGTTTTGATTTTAAATTCGGTTTCATTTTTAAAGCGTTTTTGAATTCCAAAATTGAATTAATTAAAAATATTTTTTTAACACAATCCATTATTTCGTGTGAAATGTCTATTAACTGCAATTTTAATTTCTAAAATCCTTTCTGTTTGCTTATGTTTATAAGTTTTTGAGTTTTCTCACATTTACTTAATTAAGATTGATTTAAAGACCAATTTATTTTTTGACACATAGTTTATATAATTTAAAAGCTCTTTACTTTGTTTTCATTATTTTTTTTCCTTTTGAAAAATGCCATGACCAAAATGTACGCAGACTACTGTGATAAATAATACTTGAAAGGGATGGAATATGACTGAAAATGGTAATTCTAAAATCCAGCTTTTAGGTGATATTACAATTAGACTACAGAATGCAAATGTTGCAGAATGAACTAAATATTTCCCTGTCGTACCACAAACTACATTATAATAAATATATTGTAGTACTACATTACAGTATTTTAAAGTCATGCAACAAAAACTTAAACTTGCTTACCTGCCACGATGGGGAACTGAGGAAAAAAAATATTATTTACAATCTTGGTGATTTCTGGATTACGTTTGTATCACTACTATTTTCTGTATAAATATTTTGCATTTAAAACTCTTGAGAATATATAAGGTTCTGATAAAACGGAATAATTGATCAAATTAACAATTGTTATCAATATTATGTCGAAGAAAATTTTGAATTAGAAAAGATATTTTCAGTCATATTTATTTCAAGTAGAACATAAGTTGGATAGTAACATATTAAAAAATTAAAGCTTTACAGGCATTGGAATTTTTTTTATGCCTTTACAAATTTTAAATGTGTTTTTCTCAGATTTTTAACTTTGAAGATGAGAGTGTATTCTAATCCCTTAGGCGTCTTTCCTGTTCAAGATAGAGTCGTGAATTATATCTTGTAAATATTCCCTAACATATTTTCTAGTAATTTGCTTCTAAAATCTAAGTATTCCTTTTCCCTTAATTTTTTATACAAATATTTTATCCAAGTTTTTGATATTTCATGACTAAATCGTAAATATAAGAAACAACAGTCAAATATCACGAGTTCAGACGGCGCTCGCTGATACTTGTGTGAGAAAATTACAGCAGCATAAAATACGACCTGGTTTGAATTATATCTAATGTGCATATTTGGAACTGTTTAGCGTGCTCGAATTAACTCAAGTGCACACGTCAAGGGTTTATATTGCATTCTAAGTCAACACGGTGGCTACTGACGAGAGACTACGTAATTTTGAACCGCGGTTAAGTGACGAGGACGATACCTGAGCTGATAACTCCCCTTCCAAACTTCCACATCACACCAACGTGAGGACTTTTGACCTCGACGTGTTTAACGTGCATCAGCTCCTCTTCAACGCTAAACTTTTGTGGTACCAGGGCTCGAACTCTGGACACGAGTTCATAACCATGACCATCAGGCTACCGTGGCCGCAAACGAAAATAGCAAGTTTGAAAGAAATGTAATGGAGAAGTATATTTGAAGAAATAACTTCAAAACTTAACGAAAAACCAAAATATCAAAATTTATTTTAGGAATAATAGTGAATATAACTTCGTACACCTAAAACCCCTTTATGCAGTGTATTTTGAAAGTGAACGTTTCCCCTTTTAGAGAAACTTACTATAATTATGTCAAATTCCTTTCAATTTGCTCTAAGGGGATCCCCGAAACAATGTAATTTTTTTGATACACAAAATTACTTATGGTTGAATCTAATACAATTCCCTACAAAATGAATGAAAACTCTTTTTTATCATATAAATAGTGTTTGAATAGGAGATGGTTAGTTAATAAGAACATTTAAAACGTATCGGCAATCTATGGACCTGTGCGGCATGTGGTACAATTCTTAGTGGCACTGAGCACTACTCTACAAGTTTGTCAATTCTTGAGTGGATGAAAGTTGATAATAGACCTTATTTGACAAACATCTTCTGAGTTATGGACATTTATGGAACTACAAAATAATCTGAAAGATAATTCTAAGGATAAATTTACAGCTATTTTGTAAATACTTGAATGTTATTGCTAGGGGATTTAATTGTTGAAAAAAGAAAATTGCATGTACTCTGCTTTTCACTTATGATTCGGCATATCAAAGTAAAAAATCTTTCCTAATATGAAAAATATTTCGACTCCGCAAAGAAATTGTTTAACAACTGAATGCTCAGAATCGTGTCACGCATTATACCCCTTTATTTGCGATATGAAAGAAGAGTAGTGAAAGAGTTAATTCGCATTACAATTTTTATTTAACTGTAATGAAGGGAATAATTTATATTTCATTTTGTCTATTTCTTATTTAAATAAATATGTTGGAAACATACATTTTTAATTTTTTTTATTTTTGTTGAAGAAATAGTAACATTTTATATTGTTTATTTTTATGTTAATAAATGTATTTTATTGATCCATAATTAATATAAAATAAAACTGTAAATCTAAATTATTTACCTCTATTCTTTAAATCTGCAAATATTACCGTAAGAATCGAAGGATTTCAAAAATTTCCTACTATGTGGCACGCTGAATGATACTGACTGATTGGTTTGGCACGTCTTAGCTACACAGTTGCCGCCCCTGATTTAAATTGTTGGGTAAGATAACCATTATATTTTTAAAATTTTATAAATATACAAAAGGAGAGTATTTTGGCAATACATGTTTTAAAAGGAGTAAAGTTTACGAGAACGAAATATAAAATTGCGTTATAATTATTGGTACTCTATCAACCGTACTTCTTTTATTTATTTATATATATATATATATATATAAGAAGTACGGTCGATAGAGTACCGTAGTTACTGCCAACTCGTGACAATGAATTGGAAATTAAGTTCACAATTCATTGTTATTAAAATATATAAAATTTCACATGACTTATTTTTGTATTTGTTATTTTTATATTCCTTACTGAAAGCAACAAAAGCGCGTTCATTACCTGCCAAAACTGCAGAGGCCTGGTTGTTTACTCCACAAGCTCCTACCTTATGCTTACTCTGCCCTACTAAGTAAAAATGCCGTCTTCTGCTCGTCAAGATCATGGAATTGCAGATATTGTTTTCCATATATTTTAAATATTAGTTTTCTAACTTCTACATCAACTTTTTAATAGTCTACACTCCTGCAAAGAAGTCTGAATTCAAAACTATAAAAACTTATTATTCCCAACAATGTCATTTATACCTTTATTTTTTATAATATATGAATGAGTTAAACTATTAATTTGTTATCGCGACTATATTTAATATTAAATGCGAAAAAAAACGAATAAGTTTCAAAATGAAACTTAAATTGAATTTTTCAAAAATTGTCATCGATATTCTCATAACTTTTACATATTGTCATTTTAGCATATCACACATCTATTTTCTATGCAAAAATCTATTATAAGTTCATCAAATGTTTCATTGAAAACAACTTTCCAGTTGTCTGCTTTACAGATGGCAGCAAAATCAACACTAAGGTTGGCCTTGCATTTGTTATCTTCCAAGATTTTATTGAAATTGTAACTCTCCAATTTAGAATAAGAGATGAGTGTAGTGTGTTTCAAGCTGAATTACTTTGCATAGCTCAAGCAGTCTCTTGGATCTGCAATAACGAAATCCTCTCATCGAATTTCTTAATTTGCAGCGATTCCCTATCATCTTTGTGTGCCTTAAATAACATTTATTCCCAAAATAAACTAATAGTTAAAACGCATATTAATCTCGATTTTCTTCGAAGCAGAGAAGTACAAGTTTTCTTTTCTTTTGTTCGAGGTCATACGGGAATCTATGGCAATGAACGTGCTGACTGGCTTGCAAAAGAAGCGACAAAATTAAGCGATCTGGTTCCTATGAGCATTCCAAGATCATATCATAAGAAAGTTTTTAAAGAAAAGATTATTTCCGAGTGGAATAACTTGTATCAAATTTCAAATAATGCGCATCTCACCAAGGAATTTTTTCCTTCTATTCAGAGCCGTTTAATGGCTAAGCACTTTCATCCTAATTTTAAACTTACCCAGTTTCTAACTGGACATGGAAACTTTAAAGCATATTTAAAGCGCTTCAATTTGTCGCCTACTGATCAGTGTTCTTGCTCCAGTGACACAATCCAAAATGCCAAGCATCTGATTCTTGCTTGTACTAATTTCTCTTTGGAAAGATGTACACTCATGAATTGCCTACAAAAGAACAATATAGTGTGGCCTCCTCCTTTATCTGCTTTTGTTGATGGAAATTCATCTTTTACATTTTTTTGTGCATTCATTAATAGCATTTTTTTCTGTATTAATTAGATTCTAAATTTTGTGTGTTTGTTAACATTTTCTGTACGTGAATATACATGTGTATATGTGTGTATATATATTTGTATGTGTATGTATGTATGCTTTATGTTTTGTTTTTTGAACATTTTGTTTTTGTTTTCATGTTTTCTTATCTTCCTCATTGTATAATTTTATTATTGATTTTCTCCGTCTGCATGTGAGCATTCTTGTATTTAATTCTGTATTTGTTGTTTCTGTATTCCCCCCCCTTTTGGCTCCCATTTGTGCCTATGTACTTCTACATGTAATCTTCATTGTCTTGTGTATTGACTTACGTTTGTAAGGCTTGTGTTATACTTGTCGGCACACAAGGAGTCCATCTAGAGTCTCAAAAAAAAAGTGTTTCAGCATATTTTTACTCATAACATGCTGTTTTCAAGCACATTGTGAGGCCGCGGTAGCCTAATGGTCAAAGTAACGGACTCGTAGCTGACGTGTCATGAGTTCGACCCCAGCACCACTGAAGATCCGCCGTGTAAGGGAGCGATGCTCAAGCGTCATCCTCGTCACTTGACCATGGTGTAAAATTACGAGATCCGTCGCCAAGTGAGTGAATATTAACGTCGCACTGTTCAGCTACACGAGGGCTTTTAGTGATGGACCTCGTATTTTTGAAGAATGGTCAGATGACGAGGGCGACACCTGAGCTGGCACCCCCTCTCCTAACTACTACACCTCACCAATGAGAGGACATTTCAGCTCTCGATAGATTTAACGTGCATCGCTGCCCTACACGGCGGGTCTTTTGTGGCACTGGGCTCGAACTCGAGACATGCCAACCATGATTCGATACCTTGACCACCTGGTACCCCGGCCACAGGTCCGTCGCCAAAAGCCCTCAAGTAGTTGAGTAGAGAAGAGAGAGAGAGTGCGACTTTAATATCCCCTCACTTAATTAAATTATATGAAATTTAAGGAATACTTGAAAAAATATTAGAAGTCGGATATATATATATATATATATATATATATATATATATATATATATATATATATATAAAAGAAATATGTATTATTTATCAAAAACAAGAAATAATAGATAAAGAACATAACAAGAAATAGCGTAGTAAAAATATGAAAGCTGAATATATATATATATATATATATATATGAAGCTATATATATATATATATATATATAAAAAAATTAATCTAATGATAATTTTTAATTTTAAATATCCAAAGAATTATTAGTATTTATGGTAAATATATGTTTTTCAACTGAGTATGTGAGACACGCATAAATATCTTTTTCGAAATTCCAATGCAGAATTTCAGTGGAGCTAATACAAAATTCCTAGTTTTGCATGGTTAAGATTATAAAAATGTCCAAATTTTAATAACCTTTTCTTCAATCAACCACTAATGGAACATGAATGATGAGGGATTATGCATAAATATATATGTTTTTAACTTGTATTTAAAAAGGATCTTTATATTTATTTATATGCGCAAATGTTAACTGTAAATTTGTCCAGATGCTTTTAAATACCCTTTATTTGAAGATTCAAGTTCAAAAATATAAACTTGTAGTTAAAGTTCTCTTTGAATGAAATTAATGTTCAGACATTCAAAATTCAAATATAATTTGTTATCTGAACAATACAAAACAAGGGAATCTATGTAAGATGCCCTGAATATCTGGCTTTAAAATTATGAAAAACTAAAAGATTTAAATAGGTTTTTTTTTAACAATACATATAAATTTTTTGCAAATAATGTAATACACAGAAGCTTAAAAATTATTCATGTTTAGAAGTGTCCGAAATTTTAAAAAATTTAAATTTTGAACCTTTTTTAATTTTTTTGACACATAACAAAATAATCATTTTTAAAAAAATCCCTGAAAGTATTGATTAAAATAAGAAAAATTAAACAGTAAATTATCCTCAATGTTTTAATGTATAATTTGAATTTAAATACTACAGATATTTTTTAAAAACTTAGACATACATTATAAAAACTTAATTCCATTTGAGAATTTTAAGGTAAAGAAAAAAATGAGAATTCTCAACTCGTTGACTTGCAATTATTTCCGTACACTTTAGGGTTTAAAGAAATTCCTCCCAGTTTTTTACGATTGCTACAGGAACCGGTCTCCCCGTGAGCCATAAAACTTCCCCTCAATGCCCATTGTGTCTCCCCAACCGTCTCTAATTATCTTTCAAGATACTGAACCTTTAAAGGGGGGGAATTCGGAAAAACACGACTTTACCGTTTTTGAACACATTATTTGAGGAGGAAAAAATCAGTTTGGTTCATTTTTGGTGAGTCCCCGGCCTTAAGAAAAATTCCGTGTGGTCCGTTTTCGAAGCCTCTCTAGTAGGGCAGAAAAATCCGTGCTGTCCGGTTGGAGGGTTAAATGTTTTTTTTAAATTGTATAAATGTACTCTGTTTCTTAAATGCAATTGTGTATACTGAAGTGACATTTTTGAAATATTCTTCAGCAGATATAACAAAAAAATGACAATTTTCAATAAATTCATAATAATCATATTTGCTCGCTCAACTAAAAGTTTGTTTTTGAAAAAACTAATTAATACATTTAAAAAGTTTCACTTCAGTATAAATATTAAAGTATAATTAATACATGTAGTCAAAGTCTTGAGTTTATATGTTTAATAGTTTCTGAGATAAAGGTATGAGATGATACATCAAATGTTATGTTTGTTGCCTTTGCGAGAAGCTTGTTATATACATAAAAATACATAAATTTCATATTTAAAAACATAAAAATAGTGTTATTTTGGCTGTTTTAGAAAGCCTTTGTCAGTTTAGAGTAATGTTTGAAGTTTAAAACTTAGAAAATGACTGCAACAACAAAACCTAATGATAACTTTACAAAACATCCCAGCGAAAACTTTCAAAATGTCGTATAATCAGGTATTTTTAAATACCATCTCAAATTCATACAAAAACCATATTGATACATTAACATTATATTTAAGTTGCTTTATGTTCAAATTTGATATCTGTAAGGCATGAAAGCTACTAATTCTTCAAAAATTGATACAGAATTGAGGAAACTGATGTAATACCAGAAATTATCTCGTTAAAAAAATGAAAAATGCTATTCTGGGCAATTTAAGACTTTTTTGCTTACTATTTTATGCAAAATAAATTACAAAGTTGCTAATGTTTAATAAAATGGGACAAATACATGTTGTAATTCATTATTTTTGTGATTAAGTGGCACTTTATAGTGAAAATTCAATTTTCACAAAAATGTTTTTAAAACTGTATTCATGTTTTTCTCAGAATATAATGTATGACTGTAATGAATTTTTTCCCCTCATGTTATTGATATGTTACTATATATATAGTTTTTTGGGGATTTTCCCAAAATATTTGACTGGAGTCCATATATCGTGACAAAATAGTCAATTTTTTTAAAATTTCAGTGATATTTTTATGTTACATATTTTTGAGAAAACTAGACAATATATTTTAAATATTTCCCTTAATTGTAAATATTAATGTTTATTTTTTGTTCAGACTAGTTTTTAAGCTTTAATAAGTCAAAAGTTTTTCAATAATAGGTAACTAACAACAACTCAGATGTGTAATGCTTTTTGTCGTTGCGAGAAGCTTGTTACATGCATAAAAATACACCAATTTCATACTTAAAAATATAAAAACAGTTTTATTTTTGACTTTTTTGAAATCTTTTGTACATTTAAGAGAAAATTTTGAATTTTGAAACTTTTAGAAATTGTGTTTCCATGGGTACATACAAATCCATAATTAAATTTTTCTAACGTCGTAAAATCACATATTCCCAAATCATGAATTTTACATATTGATACATGTTTACATTATATTAATGATGTTATAAGGTCAAATTTGATATTTATAATGCATCGAAGTTAAAAATTCTTTACAAATTGTTACATAATTTGTGAAATTGATGCAAAATGCTAAAAAAAAATCTCGTTGAATAAAAACTGAAAATTACTATATATGTATTTTCTCAACATTTTAAGGCTTTTTGTTTCATATTTTATGTTTAAAAAATTAAGAAGATACTAATGTTTAATAAAATAGGGCAAGCACATGTTGTAATTCATCATTTTTGTAATTAACTGCCTTTTTAGTCTTAAAATGCAATTATATCATTTATAAATAATATGTATCTATATGTAATAGAGCTACTTTTTTGGAGAGTTTCCCAAAATATTTTGCTCAGAAGCAGTTATCGTAAAAAAATGATAATTTTCACAAATTTCAAAGCAATACTTTTACGATGAATTTTTTTGAAAAAAGTAAACAATATATTTGAAACATTTTACCTGTATTTAAATAAAAAAGCCTAATTATTATACAGCCAAAAAATTTGAAGTTTTTATATTTAACAATTTCTGAGAAACATGTTCCTAAATTGGCTCAATTTAACATTGTCGGTACTTATTAGCCTTAACATTTCTAAAGTTTTTTTTTATTACGAGTTAAAAAATAAAATCGAAGAGTATTAAAGAAACGACAAAATATTGCCAATTTTTTTTAAAAAAAACTTATTTTCGAAATTTTTACGAGAAAAAAATACTTTTAATTTACATATTTTAATTTCTTTTTCTCCCTTTCTCCACGTCCCAAATTTCAACTGGTAGTTGAATGTTAACAATTTCATCTTGAAGTTATATTCATAGATGACCCACATTGTAGACTCCATCATGAAGAACGAACAACTGATACTGAGTGTCGTGGATTACATTCTTCTCGTAGCAATGCTGTTCGTATCCGCAGGAATTGGCCTCTACTTCCAACTGACCAGCAAGAAAAAGACAAATGAGGAATACCTTCTGGCTGGAAAGGATATGTCTGTTCTGCCAGTTACCTTCTCTCTCATGGCCACCTTCATGTCATCCCCCAGTATTATGGGCATCCCAACAGAAATGTACCTATATGGTACTAACATGGTCTTCATGAATTTAGGTTTCATAATAGGTCCTATCATAGCATTGTATGTTTTCCTGCCCATCTACTTTACCAATGACGTGTCCACAGTATATGAGGTATGTATTTGAGGTTATTAACCGTTTTCACATTTATGTTTTTTTAATGCAACTCTAATTTTCATTAGATATTTTTATTACTGAAATGTATAGACGTGCATGTGCAAGCATGTGTGTGTGTCTGTGTATGTATATACATACCCCTAAGTTGGAGAACTGAATTTAGTGCTGTACTTGGAACATCTAAATGACATGTCGGCCTTTTGAAAAAGGACATAAATTCAGTACTTCTGGAAGTATGAGATAAACAGTGCCCTTTATACATTCCGCACAGCTGTCGACAATTCCTGTTCATTCCAAAATTTTCAATGTGTACCATCGATGTCGCATTTTATATATGACATTATAAACCACCCATCCGGTACAGTGATTAGCGACGCTGACTGCGGTAACATAGGCCTTGATTCGAATCCCGGAGAAGGCATGGATGTTTGTAAATGTATAGTGCCTTCGCAGCATGGGGTACTCAATATAGCCGTCTAGCCGCAAGTCCCCTCGTGAAGTTGGCGGAAGGAGAAGAGAGACGGAGGCCTCTGACCACCCCCCAGGATGTTCTCCCTCAAAATTGGGGTGGACCCGAAGAAAATCGTAATGTCACCTGCATTGGCGTCAAAGCTAAGGCTAATGACAGGCGTAAAAATCTAGCACTTAGCCGCGATGAATTTCGTGGGCTTTGATCCGATGTTACTGTCGGTCAGGTGACATAAGCAACAATAACAACCAGGATATTATGAATTACTTAAAATCACATTCAACATATAGAGTTGCATGTAAATAGCAAAATTGAGAGCTCAGATGAATGAGCATACAACCAAAAAAAGACTCCCCAATGCTTGTGTAAATGAGTTATGCCCTATTGTAAGCAAGCCAAAAATAAAATAAAGACGAAAGTGAATAGGAAATGCCCTATACATGCTGTGAAATCTTACCTCTTACGTCAGTTGTTAGACTTAAGTTAGATGCGCTTACTGTCGTTCATAAAATCATTAAAAGGACTCGAACTAATCATCAAATTTTAAGCCTCATATCTGTCAGACAATTTCATATATCTCAGAATTGTTTATATTACGTTATATGTATTTTGAGCACAACAAAGAATCATCAGTGTGAATTGGTATTTGTTAAAGTTCAATTCCTATTTTTCTTGCGAGAGTACACTGCTGGCATCACAAACTGCAACACCTTGAAGAAATCATAAAAAACCATGTGAAATTTACATTATGCATTGGCGACAATGAAATATGCAAATCATAAGCTTTATAGCACTACCCCACATCGTGGGTGACCTTAGCACCATCCGCAAACGATATATTTCGGCAGAACAGATTTGTAAGTTGAAGTACGACAGTAGTTTTTTCGTGCGGTTTTTTTCCCGCTTAAGCTGTTTACCTATGCCTCGTGGAAAACGTCGAGTGTCTTTTGACCAAGTTTCTGAATTCGACCGAGGAAGAATAGTAGCCTATAGGGATTGTGGATTATCCTTCTGAGAAATCGGTCAACTTGTTGAACGAAACTAATCAACTGCGATAAGAATCTATCATCGCTGGATGCAAGAGGAAACGACAGACTGACCGATTTCACCCACCTCGTTGCACTACTGTCATGATGGCAGTGTTGGATCGATCAACCATATCACGAACCATAGAAAAACAGATTCAGTGTGTTATGCATCTTTCGGTGTCCACTTGTACCATTCGACGCCATTTGAAGCAAAATGGAATGCACGCAAGGTTTTACCCTTGACTGGAAACCGCAGGCGTTAGCGCCACCAATGGAGTGATGAATGGTGGACGTGGACAGCGGAATGAAACGCCATTGTGTTTACTGACGAATCCCGCTTTTGCCTGCAACAACACGATGGTCAGATTCGAGTTTGAAGATACCGTGGTGAAAGGTTGCTGAACTATTTCATTATGCCCCAAGTAGTACTTGACGTCAGTCAGGCTCTAGGTCCCCTATAATCCTGGGCCCTGATCAAACTTGACTTTGCAGGGTCTCCCTAATATTCTCAGTTACATTACTGCTTTTAATTCATGAATAATAAGTGTATTTGGAATTCTTTGTCAAAATATTCAGTTGGACCATTCACACTAGAACGTACGGGATTTCAATTACCCTTAAACGTCCGCCGGAGTCATTTCGACACCGTACATGAAAATATGTAAAATAATTTTAATAAATAAATAATTGTTGTACTAATGTTCAGTAAGGTTTAGTTTTAAGACTTTGTAAAATTGTTTTATGTATTTATCATAAATTATATCCCTTTATATCATTAAAAAAACTGTAATGAAACAAATTACTTTATCTTGTAAAATGGAATAAAACAGTGATATTCATAACTATTAGTATAATAAGCAAAATTGCAATTTTTGTGAAAATGCGAGTTTTTTCATCATTATTTATTGTGTTTATGCATAATGTTTTGTACTTGCCTACATTGCAGTGAATACAGTGATATGACATTTTTCCCGTATGTTTTCCACACACCATTTTCATCCAAGAGCTACACGTTTTTTAGTTGCATTTCCATTGTACTCTTTAATTTCCCACTTTTTTTGTGTTTTGTTGAATTTGTAATTCATTTAAATGTAGCGTGTATTTACCTTATTTTCCAAATCTGTTGCGCTTACATAATTTGAACGTAATAGTATATAAGCAAATGTTATGAAACGAAACACTTAGACGCAACAATTCTAGTATAACTGACAGATTTCCGCTGTGAATACAATAACACTGCATTCTTTTTTTACTTATAAAAAATCTAATGCGTGGAAATACTAAAGAATTCTTTTTTTTTGTGGTGAAGTGGAACGCATAAAAAAGTAGCGTTTATAAAATATGCCAATTATTAACGAAACTTATGTAAGAGTACTTTCTTAACAAAATCAATGATTAAATATTGCACATGAAAAAAATTTATAAACATTTAGTTTCTCATCGTATTCACTGAGAAGTCTTCAATATGCACAAACATAACTATTCATCGTAATCCAAGGCTCTCATCTCCCTATGATAAATAAATTCAAAATCGGTTTCGTCACTTGAAGGTACAATTTCAAATGTTTTTTTTTTTTTTTTTTTTTTGTTTGGCAACATGAAGTAACAGATAAGCTTTTGCAACGAAGGTCGGGTGGTCAGTTGCTTATAAATGTCACGTGAACCAGGCATGCATCTTTGGAATTCCAAACTCCTTTCAGCAGTGGTATCTGTTTTAAGAAAATGGTTTTCCGATTTGTTGGAAAGCTGGGTCTCTGCATGTATTTTATCCACTCTCAAAGAATCCGGTTCTTCTTTTTTGCCTTCATAATCTATAAAATTTATTATAATGTCACTGTCATTGTAAGTTTCGTCATCAATCAAGCGCGAGCTGATGGCGCGTTGAGAGAAAGCAGCTGGACGTGCATTGTCGGGACGTTTTGAAGTGTATATATGTTCATTTTAGTGGCGTAACGGGCACCTCCACAACCCCCGCATTACGGGGGGGAAGGACTCTAGGGGCCAAGGTCTGACTAACGTTAACATCTACACAATTATTAAAGGCAAAACCTGACTTTCAGAAATGGAGAGCGCTAATATTCTTTTTTACGCCATTGGTAAGTTGATAGAAAACGTTATAGGTGCCAAAGCCGTTGAAATTCATAGACCGCATAAAAAAAATCGCACAAAACAAATTGCAAAAAAATCAAATCTCATAAAAAAGAACCTAACAAAAACAGTTCTACTGTATATTAAAAGATAATAAAGACTAATTAATGAACTTTTTTCTACATAACGAGCATTTTGGGGGGATTTAGCGATTTCATTAAATAGAGATCCGACTGTAATTAATTAGAGAACATTCATCATTTGTTACTCCAATCGAGAATCCTAGTCTAATTTGTTAAATAATTGCATAATCCACCAAGTTACTTTTACAATTACATTCTTAACATCTTCCTCGTTTCAAATTCACTACTCTTAAATAGCAATCTTAATTTACACAAATCAAGATTGTTTCACAAAAAAAAAAAAATCAATCAAACAATTCATAAACGAATTTCCTCGAAATAAGTTTGAAAACGCGTTGAGAAGATTCCATTTTGAGTAGTGTTGTACAATACTGTTGTATTGAAAATAATATTTTGAAAGATATTTATAACTATGCTAAAACTTCGGTTTGATTATGCTTATTTACATTTTTTAATGTTTAGTATTCTGCACGGTACTTACCCTATGTTCTATTCCCGTAGTATTTGGAGAAAAGGTTTGGCAAAACAGCAAGAAGATTATTATCAGCAATGTTTGTATTTCAACATGTAAGCTTATTTCTCTATCTTTAATAACAATTTTAATAACGAAAACTATGTTTATATTTTTATTTTGATTATGTAAATGTTGCTTTTTCACTTCTTTATATATAAAAATTTTCTGTGGTTCGAATGTGACTAAACTCCTAATAAGCGGCTGGACCGATTTTGACGAAATTTTTTGTGTCTGTTCTAGTGGACTTGAGAATGGTTTAAATTTGCAATTCATTCCGATATTGCAATTAGTTAAAACTATATTAATTAAAAGCCTTAAAACGCATAATTGTTTAACCCCTGTGTGCTTTTTATTTTGCTAATGCTCGGCATGAAATCCACGACTCGGTATATCTTTATACATAAAAATCTTATGTGCGCGTGTATGTGACTAAACTCCTTCTAAGCGATTGGACCGGTTTTGACGAAATTTTTTGTGTCTGTTCCAGTGGACTCAAAAATGGTTTAGATTCACAATTCGGACCATTGGAAAGTATTTATTTAATTAATTTTTTATTTATAAATTGGTATTGTTCTTGGAATGTTTTACATTGAATCCTGTAGCCTGCAATGTGTGTATACACTCCGCTAGTCTTGATATAAAATTTTGTAAAATAATTTAATTAATTGGAAAATAAATGAAAATTAGATTATTTCTTATATTTGATTATAATTAAATAAGCAGGCTGTGGAGTAACGTTCCACTCAAGAAGCATATTGAGCTAAGAAAGCTATGTGTTGGTTTTATAGATCTGTTAAAACCATTGAATGCAAATTTTAATGTCCAATATTTTAAATTATTCATAATGTTAAATAGTCAAAAATGTAATGTGTTGAGGTTAAGTTGATAATTATTATTATGCTACAAAATGAGCCTATTCATGTACATTATTTCGTTAAAAATTTCTCCTTTTGTATTAATTTACCTGAAGTTTTCTCACACATGAATAAATAACATTGTCATAAATTATTATCTTGTAATTATAACACAAAATTAACTCTTGCAGTTATAAATAAATTTTTAAGCTGAAGTTTTGTGAATCCTTTTCCTTTAGTACAATCAAAAAACAAACAAGCCTTCCTATAAAAATATTCCATGAAACAGATAGATTTAATAAAAAAAAATAATATACAACATACATACAAGTATTATTTTAAACAGGATTGATTCATAATTATGTAAATATTTGTTTCTTCTTTAGTTACATTAAGACATCTTGTTTATAATCAAATGTAGTTACTTTGAAATATTATTAACATTTATAAAACATTACCATGCATTACTTTTAAATAAAATGTCTTTTCGATATAAATTGGTTCTGGATCATATTTTGATTATTTCTATAATTTTAAGAAGTGCATATATTCCGACAAAGAAAGCGAGTCTTGCTTCAATTTTAAGCTTTTCAGGGATCGAAACCACTTACAGAATGTAAAATTTTACCAAAACATTGAAAAAGAAATGACCATTTTTGTAATAGAACATTCATCACTTCGTTACTTTCTTCTCTCTATATTTTTATTTTTCTAAAACTTCAGTTTTTTATATTGACACAAAAATAAGAACACGCCACAAAAATAATAGGAAGCGTTATGAAAGTAGTTTTTGATTATCAATAGAAAAACTTCCAAACCGTTCCAGTAGGCTCCGGTGGCTTAGAGATTTCGTGTCCGCATCTTAAACCTAAGGTTGCGGGTCCAACCCCGGCTGGAGTCGATAGATTTTCTGGATGCGAAAATAGTAGTACCCCATGTCTTATGATTATGTGACCTGTAAAAGATCGAATGAGCATCCATTTGGCTGTCGTATTCTCGGCGAAATTAAATCATGACAGTATACAGCATCCAACGAGAGCTGAAATTCAAGCGTTCAAATTTGGTAGCAAGATCCCCCAATAGATGGTGCCACCACTTAAATGACTCGCGCATTTGGAGACGTCATGTCTGCAAAGGCTTAATTGATAATATGCAGCCCATTGGGGGGAGATAATCACTCTGTTTTGAGGCTCATCTTTTTTGATTAACACATATAAAAATTTCAGGCATCGTTCCCTTCGCTGCCGAAAGGGAGAAGTCCATTGCTTCTGAACATGCATCATACGGTGTGCTGTTACACTGCTCACAAGTTTCTACTGCAGGATAGGACAATCCTCCTTCCGAAGCCCACTGATTCTCCAAGTTCTATTTCCGTAGGTTGTGGAAATTATTTCTTTCATCGTAGATGGATAGTTCCGATTCCCCAAACATTTACCAAATGTAAATAACTATGGATAAGCATGCACTATAGCAATCTATGCGGTTCCATCTGGCGTTAAGAGGGCCCTATTCAGTTCACGCATGTGCGATTACTCTGAAATTCTGATCATTTACATATCCCATTCTACTTTGCTTTTGCTGAACTTTTCAGCTCATTTGCGCCATTTCTTCATGGTGTTGTAGTTTTCCACAAACATGAGTGCTT
The DNA here is from genome assembly GCA_019973935.1 of Trichonephila clavipes. Lineage (NCBI taxonomy): Eukaryota > Metazoa > Arthropoda > Arachnida > Araneae > Nephilidae > Trichonephila > Trichonephila clavipes. The sequence goes on along the minus strand of BMAU01017970.1, from coordinate 754,070 downwards.
ATTGTAGCTTACGGCACAAAATCTGACAATTTCTTCATAATTTCGACTTAAATTTAATTTTGGTATTTTTACGTTAGATAAAGTTTGAAGAAGGTTCCTCCCTTTTACATAAAAAATTCACAACTGATTAACAACTGGATTCATATGAGATCGTAATGACAAATTACAATTTATATTTAAATGAAATTAAATAAGATTCTCTAAGAAATACAAAAAATTTCTACCTAATGGAGACCGATACATGAGAAGGGGCTCCATCCTTTGGGAAACATATTATAATGTTCTTTTTCTACTAGTTAATTTCTAAAAGTGGAGTGAAGAGTATGGACTCTCTCATACTCCTGGAGATGAGAGTTTGTATGGGAAAAGGAAAACTTTTAATCTATGAAAAATATACTGTTAACTTAATTACTTCTTGACACAACCATTACGATTTAACCTAAGGATGCATATTTTTGTTCAGCTAGTCCTATTAAAATGGAATATATTTTAGCATCTAAATTATTCTTGAAATTATGGATGTAACGCCAATAGCTCTACATACCTAGAAATACTAAATAATGAAATGTCTTTGTCTTTACAGCTTCTTTTCACAGCTGCCACACTCTATGCTCCAGCGTTAGCTTTGAGTACAGTAACCAACTTGTCCATGGAGATGTCCGTGATTATTATAGGAGTTGTATGCACTTTCTATAGTACCTTTGTAAGTGTAAATTGTTAGACGGAGAGAGTAAATTCCTTTTGTGGGTTTCACCATTCTTCTATAACAAATAGTCGATTAATCATATTAAAAGTCATGTTGGGGGAACTTGAAGACTTGTCTGGCGTCCAGGAAAAACAACAAACCGAAGTTCTTTACTAAGCGATACGATCTCATCTAGTTGAAAGGTGTGTGTATGTGTGTGGGGGGGTGAAGTAAGGTGTATGATATTTTAAGAATCCTCTATATCAGCTATCTGGAGTTCTTTGGAGGATAAGATCTTTCAGTCGGGCATCTCCCGGAAACATCCGACACATGTTCGATAAGATTTAATCAATGAAACACGCTAAAAAATTATTCGCCTTATATTCTCCCTTTCTAGAAGATCTTGAACAATAGAAGTCCTGTGTGGATGAGCATTGTCGTACGCAAAAATAAACTTTGGGCCAATGGGATCGCAGAACAGAGAAACACGTGGAAGGACAATTTCACAGCAAAAACGATCTTCAGTAAGTGAGCTGCAGTCAGAAGTATAGAACTCCGTTCACTCATTACACATAATATCACCCCCTAGAAGCCCTCGAAAAAACTGCATTAGTCTCTGTACCTGATGTTAGGGGGTTTCTCTATCTCTATTCATATCAACTGGTGCTGAGAAAAATTGTTCAGACTGAAATGGCTCTTGACTATAAATAGAACACGATTAGATGATCAGTCTTTGTGTAATTGACACCATTGTTTGTGCGGCAAAAGAGTTTAAGACGACGAGTTAGTTGGGCATTTTTATGCAAAAATCTGGCAGTAGTAAACCGTGATACCTGTCATTTTGTTGCAATACACAGTTGCTGAGCGGTGTACCCTTATTTCTAGTTCAAGTTTATTTTTGTCTGAAGAAGGATATGCTAGTCAACGCTTCCTGTTGCTTACCTCCACTGACCAACAACAACCTTTCTTACAGCCTTACATTTTCATTTGAAACCCCTTTGTAAGATCTTGAATTTACACTTTTGTCAATAACAAACTGTTATGTAACACTCGTGAAAACAATCATTTCTTTGATCTTGCCGATCCTTTTACTGCGCGTAAAGGCCCCCTAGTGGTTTTTGGTATCCATTATAAAGGTACGAGTTCCTCTTTATTTGCAGGGAATGTCTACAAACATGTTCTTTTATTTTTTATCATGTCCTGCTCCAATTCACTTTTCATGTCGTATTATTGACGTTTGCATGTGCATCTCATTTCTACTAAGTTGCCTTTTCATTGTAATGATCGTGTAATTGAAAAGAAAGGTAGGCTGTCATCATAGGAAACAGTTACAGTAGAGAATTGATTTTAAATAGAACATGGTTATGGGACTTTGGAGGGCAAATTTATCTATCATCAAATTATTGCTCATCCCATTAAACACGCAGCGGTGTATCACCTATGACAAAGATGATTTAAGTAAGAAAAAATTGGTAAGTTTGAATGGTCAGAGCAGGTCAATACGCGTGGAGGGACGACTCCCCCGACAAATAATTGGAAGAGTCGATGATCTATCAGAGCCATTACTCCTCTTTTAATCTCAAGTGTTCTACATCGACGTGGATTCCAGCTACTGCAATGCAAATTTATACCGACGGTAGCAAAGACGAACAAAACTCATGTGGCAGTGGCATCTTTATAAAGGCTCCTAATTGTTCTCATAATATCAAAATTAGGAATTCGGACTTTTGTTCTGTTTTTAGATCCGAGTTAATTACCATTGATGAAGCTCTCCGAATCATCAAGACGATGACATCTCCTGATGAAATATGGATATTATGTGATAGCCGAAGTGCTATCCAACACCTTAGCGACTGGACAAATGTTGGAGACAAAACATCGGTCTCAATTCTTAAAAATCTTAAAGAACTTTCCCAGCAACATGAGATTTACTTCCAATGGATTCCATCTCACATTGGTCTCTTTGGCAATGACACAGCTGACCTTTTAGCCAAGGAAGGTGTCACTGAAAATTTAATGTCGAGAAGAACTTTGACTTTCTCGGAAATTTTTCTAAAACGAAATCTTTGATTCAAGAACTATGGAAGACTCCTCCGACTCACCCCTGGTATAATAGGCAGGCCCCAGGTGGTGCCCTTTCCATCAAGGCGGATAGAGTCGTCCAAACAACTATTAGTAGGCTTGCAAGTGGACACATTAGAGGCCTTTCCTTTAACTTAGGCCAGAAAATTTACGAGAATTGTACTAAATGCAATTTGGTACAGGCAACTCCAGATCATCTTTTGTTTTGTGCAGGACTTGAAAGGGAGGACATCTATTCCAGTCCTCTTTTGGTGTACGATTTCCTGAGGACTCTTGGGCTCATGGACCTGGTCTAGCCTGCGGCTAGACAGGAGGAATTAGTCAACAACAACAACAACATCGACGTGGTGTCTATTAAAATAACTGCTATTGATTCACAACAAGAAATGAGTGAGTAGGAAATGACACTGGGTAAGGTTTGCAGATGATTCCTGATTCTGTTCACCCAATGATGTTCACAAAGTGCAAATTTGGCACCAACGTGGCAACACAGACAATGTGGTGGCTTCATTTTAGAGCACCCTACCATCTTTAGAAACATCGCATCATACGCTGGATCTCTATTGTGTACATCAGCAGGTAACTTCTGGGTATTATTCAAAGCATTAAGACGATCAACCGATTAGTAAATTATGTGCTGAAACCGTTGATACACTCAGGAATATCGGGCGTTGATATATCAGAAAAAAATTGCCAAATTGTACATAGTACTTGCTGCGGTGGTATTGCCGGGGTGATAATGTTCAATTACAGGCAGTGCTGTTGAGGCAATAATATTTGCTCCTGATGCAGGCGGCGTTGAAAATAGCTGGAAAAGTGCTGGTGGAATAGATGCTGGTAAAGCTATTGGAAGTGCTGGGGCGCAGATGTTGGTAAAGCTATTGGAATTGGAGAGACTGGTGGAGTCAGATCCTGTTTCTGCGTTGGTGTCGCTCTCTGTCTGTTCTCGCGATTCAAGAGTCTCTTTTTAGGTGAACTAAGTTCCACCCACGAAAGTGACAAGTGATGTAGAGTCAATTCTGTTTGGACGTATACGGTGAAACCATTCTTCTATTGGTACAAGTCTCCTTCACGCGGTGTACTTTGAAACCGGCCGGCTGGCGGGAACCACGCCAGTACCTTCTGTCAGCTAGATCAAGGGAGGTCAAAGGTTGACTTCCCTTAGAACATCAGCGCTTAGCTGTTCACCCTGGGATACTTTCCCACAAGAAACTACTTGACCATTGAAACGTCACTCATTTCCGACTAGAAATGGGTCTTTGGTGAACACCACCGCATCCGGAAAAAATTGCGAAATTGTACAAAGTATTTGTTCTAGAGACGTATACGTATATCCCTGGTAGCCATTCTCTCCTATTCTCTCCACAAACATGTCTCGAATGTGACAGGACATGCCCTTCCACCGTCCTTCTATGCCCTTCCACCGTCGAGTTCAAAAAACAAACTGTGGTAAAGAGTTTAAGGAAATTACGAGTCATCTCCATGGACGTCATCAGTCTTATCATTGACCACATATCTAGATGCATTACTTCGTGTATTTTCGTCCGTGGTGGCTCTGCAACCTACTGATTTTACTTTGCTCTTCATCAACGTATCATTTCAAATTAAATGTCTTGTATTGTTATTTATTTTATTTTACAACTGCAATACAAATACACAATACTATGCCATTCGTGCACTTGCTCACCAATATTTTTCGACGACACAATTAAATCCTTTTAGTACAAGGCACATGTACAAATATTCAGTGGTCATAGGCTGACCCAAGTACCAGAGTGTATAGTCAGGTGAGTCAGTGATTCAATTCGGTGACGATATATAGAACCTTATATAGTCTTGCTCAGTTAAAAGACTAAAACGAGCTACAGCAGCCTTTCTATGAGCCTCAAGAACCCAGAACGGATTCTCGTTCAAAATTATGCAGCTCTTGTTTTTCGACATCTCCGACGCTCCCAGTTTAAAATTAGACTTGAAGGTCATATTATTAAATAGCTTTAAAGATTTAAAATTTGAAATTCTTGTGGGTCTTTAGATCTCGAAGGCTTCTTACTCAGCAAAAAATTCGCTCTTATCATGTTCCTTCCCAGCAGGCTTACAATGTGCTGGTACCCACAGGAAACAGCTTTTATAAGAAAAATCCTTTAAAAACGATTTCCATTTCAAAATTTTTAGTGAGTTACAGAAGTAATTTTGAGATAAAGCTTGTAATGCTGATTTACAGTCGGAAAATTTTACGGCCCTGTTAAACTCAAAACTTCTTACTGTAGTTGTTCAACAACTACAGTAATAGCTTCAATCTCGGGTGCGAAGGCAGTAGTAAAAAACCTGTTTATAGGTAAAACCTAAACTATTCACAAAAGATTCCGGCTCCAGGACCATGATATATACTTTATGTCATTCATTGCTGCACTTTGTGCGCTAATTTTTTTCACTCTCTGGCCACTACTTTTAGGTGTAGCATGTTCGCTTGCAAATAGCGTAAATACATTTCTTTCTCTACCAGGGTGGCATGAAGGCAGTGCTGTGGACTGACGTGTTTCAAGCAATTCTTATGTTCGCTGCTCTATTTGCCATTATAATAAAAGGATTCTTGTTGCTAGGAGGTATTGGAAATATTTTTGAAATCGCCAATGAAGGAGGAAGATTAATTATTCCCAGGTAATTTAAATATTTAATTATATTTTTCATTTTATTCCAATATGTCATTCTTTTTTGCTTTTAAGAGTTAAGGCAGCGTTTCTAAAACTGTGGGGTGCACTTCCCTAGGGGGGCGTGATGAATCTACGAGGGAGGCGCAAGCATATTATATAAAGTCAAAAACAAAAGATTTTAAAAAATTATTATTTTACTGAAGGTAAACAAACAAAATACATTCTGTCATAATAAACAAAATACACATTTACACACTGATATTATACACTTATAAATCTATTAGTACTGCACAACGTATTTTATAATTAATTTTACAATATTAAGTGAAGACCAACATTAATAATAACCAATGACTTCCCGGGCATTGCTTAATAAAATTATATACAAAAATTAACAATTATCTTGACAATTTGTACCGTTTATAATTAATCCCTCGACTGTTGTTTAAAGGTTACGCGATTCGCTTCTCAGTGCCACCAAGTAGTCGTGCGTATGGAATGTGTTTTTAGTTGGAGGGGATGAAAAAGAACAAATAAGTAAAGCTTTCTCTGTGAAATAAGTAAATTTTTCCGCAAACACTATCAAGGTCCTTTTATTGCATTCGAAAGTCTTCGAAATACTTTAAGGGTAGCATTGCGCAAAAAAGTCATACTTCAGAAAGACGTATATATACGTCGGGGCAATTAACGCTTTGACTGAGAAAGATATTTATATACGCCGGTGGAACTTACGAGGCTAAAGTCGTATTGTAGCTTTAGCATTAATGTATACAATACATTTTTATTGTATGGAAGGGAGAGATGAAAATTCTGATTGAATATTGGGTCTCGAAGATTGAAAGTTTGAGAAACACTAAGTTAAGGATAACTGCAATTTTCTGACAAAAAACTTTTCATTAGTAAGTTCTTGTTTGTAGCTAAATAGTCCAAAAAATACAAAATATAATTGAGAATATTAAACTAAATATATATAATTAGGTGGGAATATAAATAATAATTTACTAAAAGAATAGATTTTTTTAAAATTTTTTACAAAAAAATATGGGGTATAATACAGCAAAAAAAAAAAAAAAAATGTTTCTTGTATTTTTAAAATTGTATGAAAACCAATGTGATCACTTAGAAAATTTTTTTTTCAAATTTTCGACACATAAAAAAGCATATTTATTGCTGAGAATTAATATGTGAGTCATCCCGAATTCTAAAAATCGAAGTATTTTTCGGAGCAGTTTTTCTATTTCTACTATTTGTTGAAGGAAAAAATTATTATATTTTAAAATTATTAGTCTTATTATTATACTGCTATTTGATACTGAGCATTGAACTGGGGGCGGGATCTCATACATGGGATTACCTCGTTCTCCTTTCTCCAATCTTCTGCACTATGCTAACTTGAGGACTGCGTGCATTCGAGAAATATCTTGATAACAGGTATTTGAAGTAAACCGTGCTCTTAAAAGCTATTAAGGATTTACTGAAAAATGGTTTTCTTCTGCTTACAATCTTTTTATAATATTATAATGCAGAGAAAACAATATTTATAGTTCAAGATGTATTGTGAAAACATATGCAGGCTCATACTGTATTGCAAAATAATATACAGGGTGAGTACAAGTCATGGACCAGATTTAAAAAAATCATATTTCGAAACTACTGCCTACATTTCAATACGTGATATATGAATGCAGAGAGAAATATACCAAGTTATATAATTCCATCAAAGATTAACAGAACATTAAGGCTGTTTTCGCCATGTGTACGAGAGCATGAACTTGACACGGAGCCCATTTTCGGACAGAAAAAATGCTTTAATTTTCATAAAAATTTGTGACATTGTAACTCATGCATTTGTTTTTAATATAGTGTTTTTAAAAAATTTCAAAATATTTACTAAATAATTAATTTTCCTTTTAACATGTAAAAAGATAGCTCATTTAGCATTACGGAATAGGAAAAAAAATGTGAAACACATTTTATAAAAGAAAAAATGGGTCAACTGTGATAAACATGAGTAATATGGTAAACTAAGGGATTATCTATAAGATAGTGAAGCCAGAATATAATATTAATGTGTTGGAGTACTTTTATATCTGAAAAGATATTCCGAATTTGGTCCCTATTTACTAAATAATTATTTTAATATTTACTAAATAATTAATTTTCCTTTTAACATGTAAAAAGATAGCTCATTTAGCATTACGGAATAGGAAAAAAAATGTGAAACACATTTTATAAAAGAAAAAATGGGTCAACTGGGATAAACATGAGTAATATAGTAAACTAAGTGATTATCTATAAGATAGTGAAGCCAGAATATAATATTAATGTTGGAGTACTTTTATATCTGAAAAGATATTCCGAATTTGGTCCCTATTCTTTAACATTAACCGAATACAGCCTTAAAGATCGCTGCGATGGCCAAACATGGCGACAATTACAGAGAAGAGTTTTTGTGTTTCAGACCAGAGGTTCCCAACATCATAGCTGTTGCTTGAAAATATGATTCAGCGTGCCACACAATAAGACATTTTTGAAACAATTCAATTCCCGTGATAATGCATGAGGAATTAGGGAATAGAGGTCAATAATTTAGATTTTTACATATTTTTTTTATATATTAATTTTGCATCACTTAAAAATATTTCTTAACATAAAAGTAAACAGCATAAAATATAACTATTTCTTTTATAAAAATATAAAAATTAAAATTGTACTTATATATTACATATTTTTAAACATGTTTATTGAAATAGGAAGTAGACAACTTAAAATATATAGGTATTTCCCTTCATTACAGTTAAATAAAAAATTTAATGTGAACCTAGTGCTTGCACTGTTCAACTTTCATATCACAATATTAAAGGTATAATGTGTGACCTTCAATTTGATACGGTTCTTCTTTCACTATTTGGTTGATAGATAATTACTTTGTGGACACGAAATATTTTGCATATGAGGAAAGGTTTTTTACTTTGATTTGTACAGCTAAAAGCGGATAGAAAAAAAAAGGAGTGCACATGCAATTTCTTATCTTCATACAATTAAACTCCTCCAGAAATAACATTCAATAATTTACAAAATAACTGTAAATTTATCTTTAGAGTTATCTTTTAGATGTTTTCGAAATTTCGTAAAGGTCCATATTCCTGAAGGTGTTTGTCAAATAAGGTCCATTACAAATTTACCAACTTCCATCTATTCAAAAATTGACAAATTTGAAGAGTAGCGCAGAGTGCCACTGATAATTGTACAGCGTGCCACACGTGGCACGCTTTGCCAAGGTTGCCCACCCCTGTTTTACAGTTCTATTAATTTATTTCGTAAAATTAGAAATTCAGAAATCTCAAAGAAAAAGAAGCACCAACCACACACACAACAAGAGAATACTACCTCAGTATTATCTAATTAACAGAACAGATTGCTTATGTTAAAAGAAGCGACATGGAAGAAACAGTGGAGAGGGGAAGGCAGAGTTTTGTTCGGATTCCTCGGAAGTCTACTAAAGTTGCCTCCTGTAAACTTGGAATGCCCCCAGCAAATGGTATGAAATATTTTATGAAAACAGTTAAATTACAAGTAGTATCATTTGCAATTGACATTATAAATAACAGATGGTTACAAGTAAGCAGTTGTGCAGCACTGCGAACCATTGATAAAGTGATGCTACAAAATGTATGGAAAAAGCTGGATTAGAGAGATTGGATGAATGCCTTGTAGCAAGATGATTCCACATCGAACAATTGTAACAGAAAAGGAACTTGGTATATTTCTCTTTACATTCAAGTAACACTTATTGTGATATGTGCAGTAGGTTTCATAATACGATATTTTAAATTCGGATGCATTACCCCATGTAATATCATATTTTAAATTTCACTGGAAATGTATTTTAATGGGCTACAAAATATTTTTTCTTGTTGCACATTGTTCAACGCAATATACGATTAATAATTAAGATATTTTTATAAAAGCAATATTTTCTATGCATATACGAGGGTTGGGGCATAAGTCATGGCAACTATGTTTTTTTTTCTTGTAGAAATGTGAACGGTTCACAAAGGTATATGTGTCGTGTGGAAGTTCTGCAGGCATAGTGTGTATGCAGAACAAAAGATGGATCTGTGATAGCTAATAGTAGCACAGCGAGGGCTGTGAAAACAGTCAATTGGTGTGTCGTGTGAGATGGAAGTAACCCGGGTTGAGCAGCGTGCTTACATCAAAATGGCCGTTCCACAAGGGAGAAATTTACCCTAGGACTTTGATCTCTTTCCCAAGATAAAGGAACCAATACTAGGCAGGCGGTTTGCAACACGAGAGGACATTGCTAATGTTGTTCGCCAACAGATTACCCGATTCACACATGGCGTGGCAAATGCTGAGGCTGATGGTATTCAGCGCCTCCCACATCGTTGGCAACGTGTGGTGACAGTTGCAGGGGATTACATTGAGGGTCTTTAGACCCTGGTTTCTCGTGTCAACCTGATGTGTACTGTGATGTCATTCTTTTGCACAGGGAATGCCATATTTTCCAGTATACTACCGTAATAAATTAGTGTATTACAATATTTCAATGCTATTTATTGTCCACTCATGTAGTTAACACCTTGTTCTTTCGTCTATTTATGTCACATTTCACAACCGGACTGGTATCTTCAAGAAAAAAATAGTTGCCATGACTTTTGCCCCAACCTTCGTATATATAATTAAAGACATCAAAGTAACACATATTGCTCTGGATTGATTTTTTAAACTATCTACATCTCTCTGTATCCTTATATATATATAAGGAGTCCCAGTTTAAAAATATTACGTCTATCAAATCGATAAATGTTTCATATACCTGTATCTTTCAGATTTTATTTAAACCCGGAGGTGCATTACTCGATGTTCAATGTATTTTCTCAAGGAATGATTATCACCTTGTCCATGTATTCGGGATCCCAAGTTCAAGTTCAAAGACTCAGGACATTGAAGAACTTGAACAAATCGAAACAGTAAGAACATATTATTTAATGTGAAACATGAAATTCTGAAGCAGTCATGATACTTTTGCAGGCCACAAAGTCAAATAGGTTGCTTCAAACATAAGTACCTATAGTTTTGATTAATTCACTATTAGTATGACTCATACATCGAATGAAAGAGCAACTGAAACAGTTTTGTTTGCTGGCATGTGTGCGCAAAACGTATGGTAATCTTTTCCCTTTCCAAACGATAATAAGATTCTTAGGTGGTATCATCAATTTGAAACAACTGGCTGTCCTTGTAAAGGGAAAAGTACGGGGCGACCAAGGCTGTAACTGGTTACCAACTGTAACTGGTTCTGCCTATCTTGATGCTATATAACTATGGCTATTTTCTCAATTCAAAGAAAGTGAACTAAATAACTTCATTTGGCAGCAAGATGGTGCACCGCCTCACTAGCATCTCTCAATATGCGATTGGTTAAATATCATTGAACCCAGCCAATGGACTGGCTGCAAAGAGCCTCCCGATAAAGCTTGTATCGCATGACCTCCACATTCAACCGATCTGACGCCACTAGACTTTTATCTTTGGGTTCACAAAGGATTGTGTGTACATTCCTCCACTACCAGCTGACCTTTCAGACTTAAAACAAACGATGGAATCAGAGGTTACAAGAATTTCCTCGGATAGACTGAAAAAAGTTTGGGAGGAACTCGCCTATCTACTTGATTTGTTCTATGGGACGAATAGTCCTCACATTGAACATTTGTAAACTTGTAGGTAAAAGTGTTTCAGTTACTCTTTCATTCAATGTATGAATTATACTTGTAACTTATATTTGATAAATACTATAAAGTGTTAAAACACCGATACTTTTGAAACACCCGGTATTACAATATGAACTCAGATTAAAACCAGGCAAATTCACTGTCATGGAATCTTTAATCCATGTCTCGCTGATTGCGAAATAATCAGATCGATTGATGATTGTATCAGTAGAGATGTCGATGTCTTCTGAGTGTGCGACCAAGTGTTGTGTATTAATTAAGGGGTTAAGTATAAGACAAGACTGATCAGGAAAACTATCACAAAACTTTTTCACTTTAGCGACGGCAACGGATGTTGTGTCGGTCTCTGGTACTAATCTTGTTCCTCTCTAACTAAAGGAAATCCCTGACTAAATCCGTGATAAGACTTTAAATCTATTTGAGTAATGACCATATAAAGGACATCTAATGATGGTGTTTTATTGGTACCTATCGATTGCTCTTGAGAAGGTCTTTCCAATCGTATGTGATATCTGTATTTGTATTTGGTTTTAACGCGGATAGGCGGATATTATATATTTTATTAACACCTTATTATATTCACTGCCGCAGTTTTACACTAATGTTATATATGCAATTGAAAGATTTTGATGAGAGCTGACGATTGAAACCTAAACGAACGTCGTAGCTTCTCCGAGTCGAAAGTTATACTAAAGGAATGCATAGCGGCGTTTCCCCCTCCACAGTACGCGATGCATCACAGTCCTTACTTGGCGTAATGAATTCTTTGATTCTTAAGATATCCGGTGGTCCAATTGAATTTTGGATGGAAATGACAGATATGTAGCTGTAATACCAAACGGTATCCCCCGATTCTGTTATCATTCGTTTTTTCTTAATTGCCTCCTAATATGGAAGCAATTTTAAACACATATCCACGTCAAAAGTTTGTATTTAACCATTAAAAGAAAGAAAATCAACACTTCTACATAATCTAAATTTCTGCACTTACTTCATATTGCTGGGTTTTAACCCCATGTACATTTGATTTGCATATGAAACTTTCTTCTGTTTTCCGCTACATTTTAGACTATAAATGTTTTGTTTTGCGTCAGTTATCAAAAGGAATATTTACGTAATTTCGTTAAATCCATGTGATATCCTAATTTTTCTTAGCATTGTAAGTTGTCAGATAATACAAAAGGTTTTTAATTGCATCCTTAATCTTAAGGATCATAAAGAAATGGAATGGATGAAATAGGTTGTTTACTTTTTTTTTCTTCACAGTAATCCTTAACAATAATAAGAGGATATCTGTTTATTTTCTAGAGCAGCCTTTTTGAGCATTCCTATATTGGTGTCATCCCATTTATTATGCTGTCTGTGTGGCCTCATCATTTACGCCTACTTTCGATTCTGTGATCCACTCACTTCTCCAGATAACCCCATTCAAGCAGCGGATCAAGTAAGGAATAATTATTTAGTATTATTAATTTCGTTTGCCATATTATTCAATTCCTACTTAGTTCACTCTCTCCTTATAATATGTATATATATATATATATATATATATATATATATATATATGTGTGTATATATGTGGGAGACAACAAGGGGTCCAATACGTTGGTCTATCTTCTATTTTATTTTAACATTAAACAAAAATTAATTAAAAAGGTAGATAAGTTTTTACAGATAAGTTTGACGATGATATTCAGAAGGTAACGCCTGCTCGCGCACCTCTCGCGTTCTCCTTTCTCTCTCTAATTCTGCTCTAATGTCCAAAAGTTTTTGTTTCACTTTCACTAATTCACAAGTTTCAGTTCTGCTTTTACTTTGATGCGCCTGCGCGCGAAGACTGTGTTTTGCTTTTGGCTGCATGCCACAACGGCCATTCTGACCGTACGCTGTCCGCAGCGGTATTTCCATGGAGACCAGAGGAGAATCTGAAACATACAAAAAAAACGGAACAGACAAGGACTATACGACAAATATATAGAGATTAAACATATCATAATTTTTCTGAACTAGACAGTTTCTCCATCATGTGAAGGCACCTCTTCGACATCCGGAAGGTTCCACAGGAAAACACATTGTTTCACAGGCAAAAGAACGTCTTTTTTAACAAGTTGATCTTTGGTTGAACGCATCGATATTTTCCTCTGTAGAGTTCTGGACGTCTGTTCAAAACGATTTCTCTTTTTCCTTCGTTTCCACTGCCAAGGCTCAAAGATCCTTCGGAGCAACACAAACCGATGATGTTCACTCTTCATAGGTAAAGGGTTAGGTGAGCGGGAGATAAATTCCACGGAACTCGTTTTCATGGCACCATTGGCTTTCTTACACAATACTATATCAGAACATTTTTCTCTTACAATATTCAATTTTAACTTAGTAATCTTAATTTTATTACATTTATAACCTTAATTAGAGAACTCAAATCATTTCTAGTATTAAAGTTCTTAACATATGGCAAATCATAACTACAGTTTTTTATCACATTTGAAACAGAAACATTTGGAAAAGAAACACCATAATCTGCACTCAAAGAGGATTCACTTTCACTTAATAAAACATCGCTCTTTGCGTGGCCTAGTTTCTCTATTTCAGAATATATACTGGGATGTATAATAAATTCTTCGGTCAAGGTCGGTGATATTGCCGTTCGCACACTTAGGCTAGGAGACTGTTGATTAAGAGAAATATTTATGGGTTTAACTTCTACCATACGCTGTTCGCCAAAACATGAACTTAATGTTATGATCTCTTCGGAAGGTGTTTGCACTCTAATTAGTGAGGAATTTAAAACTGGGATCTGGCAACCTGAATCAATCAATGCTGTTACGGGCTGATTTTCCACAAAAATGTTTACGTATTGAAGATTTGAGCATTCATCGCTATTTTGTTTTTCGCTCTCGATTTTCAAAGTATTCACGTTTGTTTTATTATGGATGTGATCATTAGATTCTTTAGGTTTAAAACGCTTCTCACAGTCTCTTGCGCAATGAGATGAATCACCGCATATATAGCAATTTTTATTTTCTCTTTCAAGATATTGGGGATAGTTCTCTTTAACCTTTGGTTTAAAGTTTTGTGATCTATTTTTAAAGGGGTCTTGGGTATATCCATAAGTAATAGGAATTTCTTTATGTGATCCGCTTCTAGATGAAATATAAATATCACACTCTTTAGCTAAATCAATAGGTCTAAACCAATCTTCTGCTTCTCGAATGCCAATATGAGTTGCAGTTTACTTATTTAAAGTTTCAAATAATTTATCAGAAATTATAAGATCACATAGAGATTCAAAGGAATTAACTTTTCTTAACGAACAATAATATTGGAAGTTTGCCGTCAATCTTGCAGCAAATTGGATGTATGTCTCGCCTGATGATTTTACAGCATTTTTAAATGAGTTTAAACACTCGCGAGGGGTTAATTGGAATTCTCTGAGTACTATGGATTTTAGTTTTTCATAGTCATTTAATTCCTCTTCTTTAATATACAGTAAGACGTTATGAGCTCTTTCGCCCAGAAGATTTATTAAAATTTCAGATTTATATTCGTCATTTATTTTCTTGGTTAAAAATGCGCGTTCTAATGATTGGAAGAACAGATTAAAATTTTCGGATCTGGTGGGAACAGGAAGAGATAAAGTTTTTATACTTTTTATCATATTTTCTATGTTAGTTTCGAACTGTTTTTCTTCGACTTTAGCTGCAGGATTTAAACTTAATGCTTTATTTTTGGCCAATTGAAGTTCGATTTCTTTTTCTAATTTTGCTAACTGAAGTTTCGCGAGCTCAATTTTTTGTTCTGAAGTTACCTCTCTTTCGTTTTGCGATACTCTCTCATCTATACAGTTTTGAATTAAAGTTTTAACGAAATCTGGATCACTTTCAAATGTACTACTGTTCTCAATTTTAGTCTTTAGTTTAACTATAGTGTCAGTACTTTTCGACAATACCGTCTAGCTACTGAACAACTCTTATGAGATCCTCTTTAAGAGCGTTTTTATACATTTTATAAAAATTTAGAAAGATCCTACCTTTTTTTTCTCTGGCTCCCTTGTTGCTCGCATGTACGATGTATCCAATGAAGAAAACGTTGTGAATCCACTGATTTCACCTCTTCGCAGGTTATATCGTTAGATGAAAAATAGTTCTTGAAATTGTTCGATTTGTCACCTCTTCGCAGGTGTTTGTGAGTGGTTCCAACCTCTACACAGGCGGAATTTTCGTCGATGGGTTTTCCAACCTCTACACAGGCGGAATATTTGTCGATGGTTCTTTGTAAAATACCTCTACACAGGTTATTATTTTGTTATTTGTTCCGACCTCTACACAGGTGGAATGAAGTTGAAAATTCAACCTCTACACAGGTTGAACGAAGTTTCCGAAAAATGGCGGAGCGTCTCCTTCACGGACGCTGTTGTTCATTGTCCAGACTTTGGTTCAAAATCGAAATTTTATATATCGCGGCCGAGCCCCCATAATTTGTGGGAGACAACAAGGGGTCCAATACGTTGGTCTATCTTCTATTTTATTTTAACATTAAACAAAAATTAATTAAAAAGGTAGATAAGTTTTTACAGATAAGTTTGACGATGATATTCAGAAGGTAACGCCTGCTCGCGCACCTCTCGCGTTCTCCTTTCTCTCTCTAATTCTGCTCTAATGTCCAAAAGTTTTTGTTTCACTTTCACTAATTCACAAGTTTCAGTTCTGCTTTTACTTTGATGCGCCTGCGCGCGAAGACTGTGTTTTGCTTTTGGCTGCATGCCACATATATATATATATATATATATCGTTCAAATTTTCAATCGTTAATACAATACTTTCTGTTCATTCATTTTGAAGTTCAAATACATTTTTTAAACTTATGAAGGATGACACGGTTTTTTCAAAAATTAATTATTAATTAAATTAAGAAATGAATAAATAATAATAAGCAAAAATAATAGTCCAACAACATGTATAAAAAGGAACATCGATCGTTGTATTCCAGTAGTGCAGTGGGTAAGTGTTGGATTTTCAATCCAATCGTGTTCAAATTCCACTTGGGATGGCCTAATTTCTAAGAATGGGATTATTTTTTTATTATACTATTT
This sequence comes from Trichonephila clavipes, assembly GCA_019973935.1. NCBI lineage: Eukaryota > Metazoa > Arthropoda > Arachnida > Araneae > Nephilidae > Trichonephila > Trichonephila clavipes. Next base: position 737,807 of record BMAU01017970.1, on the reverse strand, counting down.
TATTAGAATAACAAACTTAATGAATAAAGGAACACTAACAAACAAAACAAAATAGCCCAACACCCTATATAGAAAGGAAAAGTGAAAATTGCTAGGAAAATCGCTTTCTGTTTCGTCGCTTAATATTGTAATTCTTGTGTTTTGTGCATGTACATATTTATATTGATTGTAACTATTTATTAAAAAGTAACTAAAATTAAATTCTTCTTTGTTGATCTAAGTAGAAATTGAATTATTATTTTTTTACGTTACTTGTGTTATATTTAAATTTTACTTAGCTTATTAAAGGTAAATAATTGAATAAAACATTTTAATATTAGGAGAAATTAATTTATGCAAACATTTTACTAATGTATATGCAGGGAGTTTCGCTGTCAGACCGACAAACTGGTAGGGCGTTTAGGGGGTACATAGACCATTTAGAATCACAGAAGAATGCAAAGTGGCAAATGCTTCAGTTCTGAGCTGTAGTGCAAAGCAGAAAGAAATAACAAAAATAGCAACGCATTAGAGGCACAGAAAACCTTCTATTGCAAGTTTGTACTACAACAGGTGCTCGAAATTATGACTAGAAGTTCTCTAGTACATGATATTGACGCTTAATGAAATTCCTTACGTTCTATCGTTTTCTTCAACTAAAGGAACATGCTTCTTGTACACCAAACATTTCATGTTAACCTAGAGGAAGAAGTTCATGCTCTTTCGAACACCTGTTGTAGTACACCCTCTCAATAAAATGTTTTTTTTTTGCATCATTAATGTATTGATGTTTCTGTTCTTTTTGTCCACTTCTTTGCACCATAGCTCGCAACGGGGGCATTTGCAACTCTACATTCCTATGTGATTCCGAGTCATATATGTATCCCTTACACATCCTACCAGTTTTACGGTATGGCAGAGAATCACCCTGTATTTGCAAAAAAACTAAACTGAAGGGGAAGGACTGCACAATTTTTGTAGGCGCCTTCGATCATGGAAAAATCGTAGGTGGGCGACACAAGGGCTATTCAATTTCCAAAATCGTCAGATAGCTAGGATTTTCAAGGTCGACATTGTCAATAGTATACCAAGAATACATGGATGGTGGACAAAAAACTAGCAAACTGTAAAAGACAATTAACCTTGACAGTGCGTCGTGAAAGATGGCTCAGGCGTATTGTACGTAGCCAGCGAAGCCATACATCAGCTGAAATTACCACCCAGTTGAATATAGGTCAACAGACGTTAATCGTACAGACATTAAGCAGTAGTATGCCAGTATATGCCAGTCGTACAGACATTAAACGGACTGTGTAACTCTTGCTTCACCGTATGGATTTCAGGCGCCGTCGACCCACGAGTACCGATGCTTAATTTTCGCCACCGCGCTGCACGTCTTGCCTGGGCAAGAGAGCACAGAAAATGCGGTTTAAAGGGCTGGAAGAGGGTAGCATGGAGGGATGAGTCTCGATTACGACTACTTAACACCGAAGGGATGTTGAGAATATGGAGTCATGGAGTCAAGCTCATGAAGCCATGAATCCTTTGTGTCTGGTTGGAATTTTACAAGGGCATGGTGGCTCAGTCATGGTATGAGTGTTTTTTGTGGCACTGTTTGGGATCTTTTTGGTGCGTGTACCAACCTACTTTAATGCAATTCTGTACAAAGAGTTGCTGGGTGATCACCTCCATCCGTTTATGCTGTTCTGTTATCCGCACGGTAATGGCGATTCACAGCAAGACAACTGTACCTTCCACATGTCCTAGTTAGCTACTAGTGGGTTGGATGAGGATTCCTCTCTGGCATAAATTGGCTACTTAGAAGTCCAGAGTTAAATCCTATTGAGCATCTTTAGGAAGTTTTGAAACAAGGTGTGAAAGGTAATCACACAGCACCAATGAACCGTACTGAAATATGAACAGCTTTAGCCAATATTTGGTGAGTCATTCCCGTGGAAAGTTTCCAGAAACTTGTTGAATCTATACCTCGTCTTGTGGCAGCCGTTATCACGAACAGAGGAGGTCCAACTCGTTACTAGGTAGGTATCCCTAATTCAGTGGTACTTCAGTGTACTACCCTAGTTTTTGTACTTCAATTATCGAAATGCAATCTGAGTGCATGTAGAACACACAATTAGCCTTACATTTAACTTAAAGCCAAAAGCAAATATTTTTTCGTGTTACAAAAATTTCGTGTTAAAGGATATTGCAAAATTAAATAAAACATCAACTAGATTAAGTTTATTAAAAAGTTTATTATATTTACATAGATATGTATATAGATATGTGTGTGCATGTATTTAATAAAAAGCAATGAAAAAATAAATTTACAAGAACTTAATGAAATTTTTAATGAGCAAAATTTACAATGTTTTTTTTTTTTTTGAAAAAAACCCATTTACATGTTACTTTCACATGTTATTAAAAAAAATTTAATTTTCTGGTGAATTTTTAAAATTTTACTCATTTTGTAATTTTTAATTTTTGACATGAATTTTTTGCAATGTTTTAAGAATGTTCCAAGCAACTTTAGGGATCGATTTTACTATAATTTAATTAGCTTTGGAGATAAAAATAAAATCTTCGTATGCATGCTAAAATTCAACGAAAAAAAGCCAATATCTCCAACATTTTAATTTTTTTAAAGAAAAGTATTCAGTTTACAGTGGAATAGATCCCTAATTTTGTTACATACTTTATATATAACACACAGGAAAAAATGGAAGTGTTTGGTAAATAATTATGGAAGGTGTAGCATTTTGAATGCTGTTCAGTTGTAACGGGTCTATTGACGTACCTCCTACTAATGCTCTTAGAGCAGTGCTTCTCAAACTTTAATACCCGTGACCCTATATTTAATCATCATTTTCATCACGCCCCCATACAATAACATTGTATTGAATTCAATAGCACTATACTTTTACACTAAAGCTACAGTGTTGTGTACGACTTTAACCTCTTATGTGCCACCAACGTATATAAACGTCTCGCTCAGTCAAAGCATTAATCTTCTGGACGTATATAACCGTCTTTCCGAAGTACGATCTTTTCTGTTCATTGCTTTCCATAAAATTATTCCTAAGGCTTTGGAATACAATAAAAGGACCTTGACAGTCTTTGAAAAGGATTTACTTTATTTCAGAGGATTTTGCTTATTTATTCCTTTTTTCCCCCCCCCCCCAAAAAACATTAAAATATTCGCGTCTACGTGGAAAACCGTGGCATTGAGGACCAAACCGCGAAACTTTTAGTTGGCAGTTAAGGAATTAATTATAAACCGTACAAATCATCAAGATAAGTGTTAACACAAGCCCATGGGATTACTGGTAATTATCAAACTTGTTCTTAACTTGGTCTTGTTATATTGATAATAAAATACATTGCACTGTAAAGATACTTTTATAAGTGTGTATTATATTAGTGTAAATGTGCATTTTATATTTTATTATGTCAGAAAATATTTTTTTTGCTTACTTTCGGTAAATTTATAATGTTTTGAATAGTTTTTTTAGATTTTTCAATATGCTCGCGCCCCCCCCCCTTGTAGAGTTATCACGCCCCTCAAGGGGGGCGCGCCCCACAGTTTGAGAAACACTGTATTAGGGTAAAACTTGTGACGTCTTACGTGTCTTTTCTTTAACAAGTCCTTTGTGTTCTTTGGGTCAGAATTAATGGCAACTTTTTTCCAACCAAATCCAAGAAACGAGAAGTGAAGAGATGCAAATAATATAGGATAAATATAGGATCTTAGAGTAAGCGGAATGGCAATGTAAAAGAATGTTAGACAATTGACGTGCGTTGTGGCAGTTGATGATTATTGCAGTTCATGGTTCAAGATTTAAGTTCTACGTGTCGTGGATAAACGTATTGGTGTTCGACTAGAAGTTAGTCGTCAAGCTGCATACCATTGCAGATAAAGACAAGTAGCGTTACGGACTAATATAAGGTAGGATTGATTATTAATTAGAATTGAGGATTAATCGGTTCGATTATTGAGATTGGTCTGAATTAGAAATATAAATATATATATTGTGTGTTGCGTATCGTGTCATCGTAGATTCTCTCATATTAATTATTGTAATTATATTTGTTAAAAGTTTAAGTTGAATATCTTAATAAAGTCATATTAAAATAATGTTTGATCCGAGTTCTTTCGCTAACCCTACACCTCTATCTCACGCTGATACTTCGAGGGATGTACTTCCAAGGGGAGGTACATCACAAACTGTTTCTTTAAATATTATTCTATTGAAAACTTTCTCTCGAAGAAAAAGACGTGATTTACGCAAAAATCAAAGCTTATATTTAAAGATTAACCCTCAGGTTCGAAAAGCCGAGCGTGATTCGTACATTATTTGCTTAATATTTAAGATTGACAGTTTGGTCAATTAGCTGTCTAAATTGAAATAGTGATGGATCGAAGTAGATAAACTTAGAACGTAATTTCAAATATTTAGAAGGTGTACTGCTATGATGTGCCAAGAGTAAGTAATTCGATTATAATTAAATATTCAATTATCTCGTCTACCTCGCTTATGCTCCCATAATTATCTAAATCAGACTCACATATTATTAAAATTTGTCAGGTTGTTGCGACTTGCTAATAAACTGAATTTGTTTTGACTATGGCAGGGATGGTGAACCGGTGGCACGTGACCCACTATTTTGGACACGCCACTAATGTAAATGGGGTTTGCACTTTAGTCCAAAATCACAAAGTTACTTCACTATAAAAGACTTCACGAGGAATCCCATTTGAGCTTTCGACGCTAAACAACATGTTCGCATAAACGATATTATTACAAGTACATCCCCAACTTGAAAAAGAAATATCAAAGTTCGTGGCATGAGAAACCAGATTAAGAAAATGCTATAAAATAATTTATTTTCGAAATTGATTATTTAATCAAGAATTTTCAGCGAGATGTTCTCAGTTCAGATAATGATCGGAAACGCTCAAGTATATTACGTACCCTTAAGTGACTTCATCTGATGTAAACTTGTCCCATTTCGACTGGTTGGAAATTGAAGAATTTGAAATGGAACTGATTGATTTTCTGTGTAGTTCAATATGGATTTAAAAATTGATTGAAGCTAGGAAAAAGTTGGAATTATAAAAATATCAGTAAAGAAAGTTTATAATCATGGAATTTTCGATTACAGTTACATTTAACTGTTTGAAGAAGCTGACTCATGTTATTATAATCACATTTTCATCTACCTATGCCTGCGAGTCATTATTTTCAGTAATGAATAACTTTAAAAACTCGATTAGAAATCATTTTACTGCTGACTCCAATTCAGTATATATTTACTAAAAATAACATCTTACAATCCTATTATAAGTTATTTGCCATTTAATTTGCAACAACAAATGTCACACTAATGTTACTTAAATTTGAGTTACACTTATAACTAAAATATGTACTACTATACAGAGTAAAATGTATTTTTTCGTCGTGAGCAAAGAGTTTTGAGTTGTTAGTAAGTAGTTTTATTACTTTCCTAATAAACACAAGCCAAAATTATTTAACGGCACGTCTATACCTCATCAAACATTTTTTTTTAGAAAAAAGGGCACGTTCGATCCGTAAAGGTTTGCCACCCCTGGACTATGGCTTGTGTTCCTTCTAACTCTCGTACATTAATGGATGGGACAGCCCATCCATTACAATTTATTAAAAAGCTCAAACTGAGAAAAACCACTTTAAAGTTTATATAATTCTGAAAAAAAATTATTATAATAAGATTTAATAAACTTAAAATACCACTTTAAGACATAAGTCATACATTTTTCTTTAAAATAATTGCATTTTCGTATTTTTTCAACCCCTACATTTTTATAAATTTTCAATTTTTAGGGATTATAATTGCACATGAAAATTCAAGAAAAATGTTTCATTTTTTTTTCCTGTCATGACAGAGATTTTAAATATTTTTCTTTACATAATATTGAAGTAATACATTTTTATGAAAAACGTACGAGGAATAAGAACTGAAATAATGAATGCTTTGATTCAAAAACTTTAGATGTACACATGTCACAAAGAAGAAAACTTACATTATTGTAAAGCCTCGGTATTATCCTGCTTTATATATTACACCTCTTTTATATAGTTATATCTCTCTCTTTAAAATCGATTTTTTTTTATCAAAACGCTTTTTTTAGCTTTTGATTCTTAAAAACAGGGGGAGGGTCAAATAGCCTTATTTGTTCATTTACATTTTTCAAATGAAGTTTGATCCATTTTTTAGCTTTCCGACATGCAAAAATGGTATATCAATCGAAAGATAATAACGCAAAGAATAAGATAACATGAAAATGAAAAAAAAACTATATTTCGGTCATTTTACAGGTACCGAGTCCTCGTAAGCAAACTTTCTACACTCTCGCGTTATTTCTCATATTTATTTTAAATTTCGCAAAGGGTATTTTTTTCATCCTAATTTGATTGAAACCATTTTATTTAAAAATATAATATCCAAGTTATAAATTTCCTAATATGCTCATCTGTATTTTTTTGTAATGTCATCTTGTAAAGCACGTATCTTTTTTAATGAGAACACACGCTAAAATATTTCTTTCTTTTAAAATAACGTACATTCAAGGAAAGAGGGTAACAAAAGTTACAATTCGCTAAACTTAAATGTACATAGGCTATCTAAATTTTTGCAGTTGATGCCTTACTTCATCACAAAGACCTTAAGCGACCTGCCCGGACTTCCAGGTCTCTGCATCTGCGGTATCTTCAGCGCATCTCTCAGTACAGTATCTTCATCCATCAACAGTCTAACATCTGTCACATCGGAGGACTTTCTTAACCCTATCTTCCCCAGCCTCAAAGTCACAGTCTTCCACAACAAAATCATCAGTAAGTAGCGCTGCACATTTTATAATTGCTTTCACGGATTAATCCATTGATATGAAACATACGGACATACCGTCTTTTACCGGAAAAAAGACTAAATAGAAAAACAAACCTTGGTGTGATTTCGTAATAAAAGTCTTATTCCCGAAATAAGTCCTAATTAAGATAATCATTCAAACGGTCTCCTTATAAGAGGTAGAATTCTAAATTTCCTGAACTGAGCTTAAAACGTGGAAACTTTTTGTAGCAGAGCGACTACAATAACCTTTGTGTTATTGCATTCATCCCCTTTTCTAAAAAAAACGCTGTTCTAAATCACGTGGGCGTATTTTGTTGGCAGATGTATTTAGTCACCGGCGATTGAAAGAAATTGCGTTTGTTGAGATGATAATGGATATTAATGTTTTGTTCGTTTGGAAAAAAGCGTTACGGAGAAATTTTGATGCAGGTGTAAGGCTGTGAAGACAAACGCAAGCTTTTGAATGGTTTCGCCGTTTCAGAAAAGGCAGGGAAAGTGCCGAAGACGTCAAAAACTCTGAATTTCCGCAGACTTCTTGCACAGCTGACAACTTCAAAAAGGTTTCTGCGATGATATGTAAGAACAGGCTTTAAACAATAGTAGAATCAGTTGGGATATCCTTGACCATATGTCAATGGATATTGACTAAGGATCTTCATATGCATAGGGTGTGTAAACATATCGTGCCCCTCATAACAAAGACCAATCTGCTGATGAAGTTAAAAGTGCATCATAGGCTGAATAAAAGGACATAGCTGAAAATGGGTGACTTTTACAATCCATGGCAGAAGTCTTTTGTTTCTGAATGATCTTATTTTGAAAAGGAGATTACATTTCAGCTGTTTAATTGATAATATTTTTGACATTATAGACTCAGTCCGAGAACTTTATAATCCAACTAGTGTTACCAAATCACCCATTTGTTTAATATTAGTCCAAAGGGTTTTGTTTTTCTGATACGCGTCAATTCCAAAATAAGTGTCAAGATTATCTGTTCTTTAGCTCATATACACAACAATGGTCATGAGACATATAGCAGGATTATACAAATTAAAACAATATACAGTAAACGATGCAGTGCAAATTAATCGGAGGGAGATTCAACATTGTTACAGTCTCAAACGAAAAATATATTTTTTTTCTTAAATTTTATTGCTAATATTTTTTTTTACTACAGTGTTTATCTTTATCATTAACTAATTTATCAAAAAATTAAATTTCTTTAAGTTTGTTTTCCATTTTCCCGAATCGATTGTTTTAGATCAGTTCCAATAACGGCTTACTTTCAACCAAGATCAAGTTAAATATGTTTCAATTCCCCATCAGATACAAAGATGAGCGTAAAAATCCCTTTTATAGGGATTATCAAGAATCCGTAGCACGCGAGTTGCAACAACATTATTGAAGTTTCAGATACAACGCAGTTAATTACCAATTAATCAATCAGTTACTGACTGTTGAGCATCGTCTGCCAGATGCCAAAAGGAACTAATAACAAATACAGAAACACCTAATGTTACAATAAACAAGTCATTGTATGCGAAAAGCAATAGTTTCATTGAATAAAAACAAATTTGCAAGGAAATGTTGTGAAGCCTTGATAATTATATTCGTGACATGGGTAAAGGTTTAGTGGGGTACAGTGATGGGCTTAATTTCCAATGCACTATGAGCAGGAAAAGCGGAAAGGAAGTGGTTCCGTAACAAACTTCCTTGTGAGTGGTTACGAGTATAAAAATATTCGGAGTTGCAAGAAATTTAGGGAGAAACTCTGGGGTTGGAGCTTTATGGCAATATTTCAGATTATGTTATTGCTATATATGAACACATTAATTATTTTGTATCAAAACATTTAGATAAATATTATTCAAAATGTAATTTTTTACCCAAAAGGTAAAAAATATCATCCTCGAGAAAAAAAAAGTCTTAATACGCCTGTTACCTTTAAAATTAGTAGAAGATTAAAATGTGTCTTCTAAAAATCATGAAGTTGTTATGCATGAATAGTTTACTCAGACATATTCACATCATCATTATGGCAAGTCTGAAACGAAGTTAAACTTACAGTAGCAAAACAAAATATAATTGCTGTATAGTTAAGTTTCGAAATCACGGTCTAATGTGGATCGTAGGTTGGCCTGTTTATCGAGAATGGGATTAAAAAAGAATAAGTACGAGCATTTCCTTAGAAACTATTGCACTGCCCTTGAATGTATTGTTTGCTTAAAAATACAACAGAAAATGAACTGCCCAAATACCTTTAAACAAAGAAAAAGTACGTACTTTATGAAGACATAGAGAAATTACAGGATGAAAGTGAAATTTAAGGAATAATGTACCAGATCAGACACATCTCAAAAAATACTTTATACAGCCATGTCTATATAATTAAGCAACAGACTTTGCAAAAACTGGCTACTTTTTAAAAATTGTCTTCCATACTGTATTCTGCGTTTTTCTGCCTCATCACGAATACCACGAAAGAACAGTAAGTCTATTACCGACGCACCTTTTTGTTCAAAATACTGAAAGGGGGTTTCAACACAGCCTTCAGTCCCTCATTATGGGATATTTTAGGTGTTTGTACGCCTCAACGTTAATGTCTTCATCATTTTTTGGCATTTTTAATAAGTTTTTGCTACCTGCAAGGTTGTGGCTGAGTTATCCGAATGGTGGGTTATCGAGGGCCGAGTTTTGGAAACTGGACTGTAGTGATGACATGAAAATAAAAATACCCTTATGTCCAATAAGGATAAGGCTCCTCTAAGACATCTTGTCACCATCTTGATACTTCGAAAAGGGCGATTGATCAAGAATACATGCTAATCATCTAAATTCCATGTGACCACGCAGGTGCAAGAATCCAGTAGAATTTGCGAAATCCTGAACCACCAGGTACGAGTGTCAGCGTCTTTTTGACTTCAGGTGAACGTATAAGATACTCATTGGCTTATGTAATAACAATCTCGGAATAATAATAATGATGATACTTTGATCAGTGTTCCTCAATATGTGGGGTGCGACCCCCTAGAGGGACGTGATAACCCCCTCAAGGGGGGCGCGAGTATATTAAAAAATCGAAAATAAAAGATTATATAAAAAAATATTAATTTACTGAAAGGTATCAAAATAAAATACATCCTGACAGTATATAACAAAATGCACGTTTACAATGATATAATACACTTATTAATGTATCGGTAACGTACAATGTGTTTCATAATTAATTTAAGAGTGCTAAGTTAAGAGCAAATTTAATAATTACCATTAACCCTATGGGCATGTCAAAATATTGTATACAAAATTGAATACTTATCTTGATCATTTGTACGGTTTATAGTTAAAGTCGTATTGTGTATAGCTTTATGTTAAAGTATATTATTACTGAATTCAATAGATTATTTTTGTATGGAAGGGACGATGGAAATTATGACAGAAAATTGGGTCGCTAGTATTGAAAGTTTGAGAATCACAGACTTAGAGGCAAAAAAGGATAATTAGAACATTTTGTAGACTTCCATTGATGTCTCATCATTAGAATGAAAATAATTTAGCAGCACGTACAAAGTATAGCCTATCGCTTAAATCGTTCAAAAAATATCATATCATTCTCTTCTCGGGAGGTGCGTCTAGATTCTAAATTTGACAATTGAGACAAACATTTCAAACAAAAATAAGATACCAATTCCATCTGGTTTAAAACCAAGCAAGCAAAAAACACTTCACCAAAAGTTTGAATTCGCAATTCATTTAAATAGTTTTAAAAATAAATGTATGTATCTTAACGTGGAACTTTATTAGAGGATGAAACACTCTAATTCAGCGTTTCTCAAACTGTGGGGTGCGCCCCCTTTGGGGGGCATGACAACTCTACGAGGGGGGCGCGAGCATATTGTAAATTCAAAACCAAAATATTATTTAAAAAAATTAACAGTTTAATTAAATGAAATTTTAATTTTTAATGAAAAAATAAACTATGGCATAATGAAAAAAATACACATTTACGCTGATATATTACAATTATAAGTATATGAGTGCTACACAATGTACTTTCTAATTAATTTAACAAAACTAAGTTAAGAAAAAGTTTAATAATTACAAGTGACCCCATGGGATTGCCATATATAAAATAATAAACAAAAATTAGCACTTATCTTGATCATTTGTATGGTTTATAATGAATCTCTTAACTGCCGATTAAAAGTTACGAGATTCACTTCCGCATACCAACTGTTTTCCACGTAGGCGCGCATATGCCATGCATTGAGGGAAGGGAAAGGAATAAAAAGAGCATGTAATCTGAAATAAGTAAATCCTTCGTAAACATTGCTAAGGCCATTTTATGGATAGCAGTGCACAAAAATGATTGTACTTCAGAAATACGTATATATAAGTCTGGGGTAATTAACGCTTTGGCTGAGCGAGACATTTATATACGCCGGTGGCACTTAAGAGATTAAAGTTGTATCGTAGTTTTAGCGTCAAAGTATAGAATTATGGAATTCGACGCATTGTTATTGTATGAGGTGGGTGCAATGAAAATTATGATTGAATATTGGGTCACGAGTATTGAAACTTTGAGAAGCACAGCTCTAATTCAAGAAAAAATAAGAAATTTTATTTTTGAAAATCAACACTAACGCATTTATGCATTTATAAGGGCTCTAATCAAGTCGAAGAAATATTTGATCAAAATTACACAAAACAAAAATCTAAACACCATTACATATATCAGAATAATTTATCTTGCTTAGCTTGCAAAAACAAATCTGTGCAAAACTTCGGAGCATTAGAAGTTAATTTAACTTTTTTCTAGCATGACTGCTGTTCAAGGGCATATTTAATGCTAGTCCTGATGATTCGTAAAAGTGAGAAAACAATCAAATTACTCCATTGAAATTACAATTCGTTTTTTATTTTGAATTGGATTTTAATGACATGGCATATATTCAAATTAAATGCAGATAAATTTTAAATCAAAGACAATTTAAAATGCATAAAATACCTAAAAATTTAAACATATCAAATCACAATTTCTCTAAGAATTCTCCCATGAATTACTGATGTTTGTCGATGTCGTAGCTAGTATCAAAAGGCCCTACTGCAAACAAAAAACAAAAAAAAAAAACGTAGGCCCTATTTTTATCAAGTACAGTGTTTTACTAAGTAAAAAAAAGTAAAAGTAAATTAGAATTTTAAACATGCAAAGCAACTTTAACATCAGCCCTTTATCATGCTCAGCAGAACATAGGAAAGCAAATCTACATACTACTTATATGTATTTCTTTTGTGAACTGTAGTGATTAGTTAGCTATGATTTGACACGTGATAGACCAGAAATCATACAAAAAATATGAATGAACAACAAAATATAATACCAATATTATTATAATTCTTCTTTAAAAACACCTCAGAGACAGAACAGAGGAGGGGGCAAAATTACATCAGTGTATGGTAGGTACTAGATTGTGAAGCACTAAAACAGGAAAATAGCTTTTTATGAATTATATTGTTCTTAAAAATAAAATGATCAAGAAGAAATAGCTTCCTGTGTAGATTTTTTTAAACATGAATGGTAAGATTTTTCATGGAACTTCAGACAGTAAGTAATTCAGAACAGTAACAGACAGAAAAATGAAAAAAAAAATTAAAAATAAAATACAAACTTTTCAATAAGTAAAGATCACAAGATTATACAAACAAAGAAAATAAAATTTAGAGGGAATTCCCCATAGTTCTAAATTACTTTCAAATGCGTCACCCTGATTATAGTTATGTTGCAACCTTTTATATTTATATCTTAAATGTGAGAAAAATTATTCCAATATTGTCTTCCATGATGGTCAGGGTCCGAGGACCCCCTGAGCTTGAGGGGCCCAGGGACACCGCGTAGCCCATAGGTAGCTACGCCACTGACTAGACCAAAACAGACTCAAAATGAATGTTAAATAAATCAACAACATTAATCAGACCGGAAATTAACATATGATGGGAAAAGGTACTAGGTCTGCAAAGGTTACAATACCAATGCGCAGCCGATTAGAAAAAATTCTACTTGGAGACAATGGTGCGAGCGCATATGGTTGTATTTGAATGCTTCTAATTCAAATATATGTAGTTTGGATAGTAAATAGCTTAGAATTTCCGTCGAATTTTAATTTAGTAGTTAAAGACATTTTTCAATACTTAACGAAAATGCGGATCTTCATGGCATTACGCGTCATCAAAGTGGCCTATGAAACCTTATAGGTACGACAGGTCTTTACTAGAAGATTTCATTTTCCTTATAACTGCATAAATTAAAAATCATTTGTTTTGAGACTTACTTTGTGCAATCTTTTCTGAAAAGATGTAATTAATAAAAAAATGTATATCCCATGTTATATTTATAGAAAATTGTTAAAAACATAAAAATACATAGTTCATTCTCATTTTCAATAAATATCGTTACATGTAGCACAGTATTTTGTGAGAATTAATACGTTGTGTCAACAGAAGAATTAACAGTAAGTTTGATGAAAAGTGTCTATTATATATTAGGTCTCGTGTTTGGAGCCCTCTGCGTGGGATTGTCATTCATCATTGCTTCTCTGGGCCATCTTATCAAGATGTCAATCATCATCGTAGGAATGGTGGGTGGTCCCAACTTGGCTGTGTTTTTCCTGGCTGCTTGCACTACCAAGACTAACGAAGAGGTACACGTTCATATTCTTTTTTCAGGCTTTTAATGGCCTAAGATTATTTAGCAGTCAAATTATGAATCACTATTTCGTATGAGTTTTATTTCTGTTTCGTTATAACAGAGTATATATCATCAGAACCTATTTTTGGAGGCCGTGGTAGCCTAGTGGTCAAGGTATCGGATCGTGGCTGGCATATCACGAGTTTGAGCCCAGTACGACTAAAGATCTGCCATGTAGGGAAGCGATGTACGTTAAAAATGTTGAGAGCTCAAACATCCTCCCGTTGGTGTGGTAGTTAGGAGAGGGTGTAAGTCTAGATCAGGTGTCGACCTCGGCACTTGACCATGGTTCAAAATGACGAGGTCCGTCACCAAAAGCCCTCGTGTAAGTGAACAGTGAAACGTTAATATACACTCACTACGTCACAGAATCTATTTTTCTTTTAATTTCACCGAAGTCTTTCTGAGGTAGAAGAGTGTGATAATATATAACTTATATGCTTTTCACATATTATTATTTTAAACAGTTAATGAGACCTATTATTTACATTTCTTAAAACTAATTTCAGTAAGCCACAAATGCATTAATTGTATTCATCATTATGATTATTGATACCAAATGATTCATCTTCATAACACGCAATTACTATATAAACTGATTTTTAAACTTATTGGTATTAAATGGTATTAAGTAACATATTGGTATTAAGTAACATTTTTCTAGAAGTTTCCTATATTATTTTTATGTATTTATAAATTTTAAATTGGGATACAATTACTATACTTTATTTACTATTGTGTTGTTTTTAATATTAGTGATAGAGATCATGCTAAGAAAGAATATCATGTTTTTGTTATCACATGTAATATATTTCAATGCATACAAGTAATATACACATGATGTGATAAACGTAACACATACTAATCATCAAATTTAAAGCACAATCTGTTTTATGTGCCTAGCTTGAAAATGAATGAACACAGAATCAATAGATTTGGTGAAGGGAAATGTACGGTAAGTAGTTTTTGATTGACTACGACACACAATTTGCTTAAGTTTGGAACTAACATGATGTACAACAAAAATATTCTTGGCATATAAGCTCATTTTTATGCCAACAGCAATATATCATAAATTTAATGAAGAAATCAGACTGGAAAAGACGACACATATTCTGACATATTCTGATAACCTGGTACGTGTCCACTTTTAACTTCAAGTGTGTTGGTGGCGTCGAATTTCTATGTTTTTTTCTTTGATTTTCTCTACACCGAAATCGGAAGCGAAGACCAGGCACGGAATAGCTTTAGCTATAGCTCATGTTACGACCTTGCAGGAGCAATTAAGATAGCAACTTGTATACAACAGTAAACCCAAGTAAGTTACGTCGGATTCAAGTTAAGAAATTTAGCAAGCCATTCCATTCATTAAAAATCATGCTAGTCCTCAAAAGACCTGACTCGGCAAGGGTGTTCATAATAATCCATCAAAATCAGTTGCTTACCAATAGCAGAAGCATATGGGTGGACATCTTGATTACGGATCTCATCCCAATATCTCGCACTAGATCGAGTTTCTTTATAGAGCACATGCAAATCAGACCATTTCTGCCTAAACCAGGATAAAACTCGGTAATAACGTCTTTCAACATTATTAGATTGCTTGTATCTGGTGCGTTGTGCTGATACATTTAAATCAGCAAACGCGCTAAAACGCTCTCCAGTGTGAGCACGGACTAATATGTGAAGAGGGCTGATGCCCTTTGCTATTTGGTGCAAGAAATATGTTGTCTTGTCCAAGATAAACTGGCCACATCTTTTTCGTTAGCTCTGGGAGATACACACAACTGGTGACCTGCGCATAGGGACATGCATTGTAAAGGTTCCATCTCAACGTTTCAGTTGAAATTCTTGTTCTGATGCATAAGAATGATTTTTAATGAACTGAGGCACAGTAGTACTTCTCATTTGTGACAAAAGTGCTAATAAAAATCTGCGGTAACTGTTGTAGTTCGCAGTCGACTTAAACCGTTTCTCCCAGGCACAGAAACTTCTAACGATCTTTTGGAAATAATCATCAGTTTGTGCTGCCAACTCCATGTCTATCCAACCGACCAACCATCACTCTAATAAACTGTGCAAGCGACACATTGATTAATTTTCCTGGATATTGCCAACAAAATAACCTACAGTTATGAAAATTCTACAATCATTAGCAGCACGTATACACAAAGATACTAAAGTTTGATTTATGCACATTGTGTTTGCCTTTTTCATGTAATAATCAATATCATTAAACTAAAAGTAGTGGCTAAAAATGACTGGTAAAAAAATAATTTTATTTTTGTCATTTGACCTCCGACCTCAGCAGTTGCTCGTAAGAATTCCATCCGCGCGTACATACTTATATATTTAAATTTGCACAGGGTTTGAAGAAAGCTTAGGGTATATTTTGAACAGAGTTGTAAGTTGGCAATTTAAATTCTTCATGATAAGGACTTTTACACCATGTCTTGGAATTTCTCACTCTAAATACGTACATTGGATTTGTTTTATTAAAGGCTCTCTGCTCACGTTCTATTTATCAAACTTATATGTTTCGAAAAATGAAGTTTAAAATTTTTTCGACACTATTGCAACAATTATTGCCTGTTATTATTATTTAAGTCATCGGTTAATCAATATGCCTTTCTCTTTGTCATTTTCAGGGTGTGATACTCGGAATTGGGGTTAGTTTGACTCTGGCTGCTTGTCTTAGTTTCATTCCTAAAAATAAACCATATCCGTTTCTTCCACTCTCCAATGAATGTCCTTCATCAGAAGCAGCAGATTTTAATCGAACATTTCCTTCCCTTACATATCCATCCGTAAATATTTATTCCAACACAACATTTTCTCCGACTTCAAGACCGGAAACTGAGGAGTAAGTAGAGCTTGCTTACCATATGGTATAGTATGAATTTATTACTTTTAGCTATCAAGATTGTTCTTGTTGTAATGAGTAGTCGAAGGTGAGAAATGATCACACTTTAAAAAAGGGTAACCATCATTTGTTTAATGTACATATATCTCCTCAAATGAGGCATTCCTGTGACAACATCATCAGCAGACGTGCGTAGCGCCCTTAAGGGACTATTTGGAAGGAGGTAGAGTAAGATTATTATATTGATGATCGAAAGTAGTATTTTTATTGATTTAAAAAATCGGATGTTCTTTCAACACACTCCATACATATCTTCAGCAATCATCTTTGTTTTTCTTTGTATGCAAAGTTACTTTTAAATTAAACATTTGGATGATTTTGATCATATTGAGTTTTAAGCAAAGAGATCTTTATAAATTAGATGTGATATAGTTTTATTTTTCTCTTTGCTCAATTTATAATAACTATTTTTAAACAAGATTTAACTTGATGCATTATTTTTGCAGTGAGTCGTTTCATTTATCTTATATGTGGATATCAACCTTAGCATTCATCACATGTTTCATTGTTGGTTATTTTGGAAGTGTGATAATTTCTTGTTTCCGAGGTAAGGGTAGCGCTTAATTATTCTTTCCTTTAATGACTTTTTAAGCATATTAGTAATATTTTCCTTCACGTTATGTGATACATTTATCAAATTACACTATGCAACACTAAAAGTACAGCGGCTACGCGTAAAAAGAAAACGTATAAATGTACAGAGCATTATCATAGATTACATTTGTAATCCAAGGAGTCAATTGGACAGCTTTTTTTAAAGTTATGCCTGAACGACGGGACTTTAAGATTTAGAACCTGGTATGTGGGAGGAGCTAAGGGCATTAAGCATTCAATTTTGAAAAACTGCATAACAAGTTAATATTCTTGCATTTACTCAGTTTCAAGTGTTTGCACAAAGATTTAATAATTTCTGACATTATTTACCGCTATGAACATTGCAAGTATTCGATTTTGTCCCCTTAATGTCAGAAACAATTGAAGTCTGCATGTAGTATTCAGTGTGATCACAGACAAGACATATTGCGTCAAGTAACAACAACAGTCAAAGAGAGATGTAAAAAAGACATGACGCAAGGTCTCTGCGGCAAAATGGTGTGTTAATACAATAGGGCAGGAGAAGACTGATTAGACTGCTCTTCTGCTAGGCTAAGTAGCATATTAAATGGACCTTAGATGACCTCAAAAATAGTACAAAACAGAATTTAATCATTTTTGTCACTCTCGAGTTACGTTATATTCAAACAAAACAATACATTCTAAAATAAAATCAGTGCTAATTGACATCAAAAGTATGAGAAAACTTTCAGTAAAATATAATCATAGAATTAAACTAGTGCTTCATCAGCCTACACCACCTGGAAAACGTTCTATACAATTCCAGAAAACGATTACGCTACCTAGATTACCAGATACGATTCCCAAAGCATGCATAAGAGACATGATTGAAATGTCAGTTCGTGAATAAATCCTATCCAATAGTGCTTCATCGGCCTACAGCACCTGGAGAACGTTCTGAACAATTCCAGCAAATGATTACTCTGCCTAGATTGCCAGACATGATTTCCAACGCATACATAAGAGACATGATTGAAATGTCATCTCATGAATAAATCCTGCACAGGAAACTTTTTCACAATTATGGAACTGCAATAGAGGCAGCACAGTGGAATGTCTCTTCAGGGTATACTTCTGACGGCTTTTTTTAATTATTACCACTTACATTTGTGGCGCTTACACCAATAAAAATAGGACACACATGATATTCAGAGGTTTTGAATGAGTTTTGACACTCCAGTGTGTAAAAAAATTATATATGTAACGGAAGTTAAATATAATAAAATTAATTTAAAAGTTATTCACACATTTTTTCCTCTGCAAGAAAAGTATTTAACTCTTTAATCATTTTTAGCACTTATACATGAAGTAAAAACTGCAGCATTTATATATTATTGTGGTACATCAAGATTATAAATTTTTAGAAATTCTTATTGTTAAATTAATAAACTGCAATTTATGTTTCATAAATTTAATTCTATAGTTAATTTCTAACTTAAATTCAAATAATAAAATGTTTAATTTTATTAGATTTTAAAAAGAGAATTTCATTTTTTATTGTGATATTTGTCTTAATAGCATATGACCTTAAAGTTTTTAAAAACTTCATAAACTATTGTTTTAAAATATTTTCTCTGATTCAATACGTTTTTTTTTTTTCTTAAATTCTTTCATTTGTAGGAAAGCCAAACGAAATTCCCGAAATTTATCTGAGCCCAATTAGAACAAGACTTTTCAAAAAAGAAGGGCAGAAAGGGAAATATAGTGCAATAAAAGTAGAAACTAATGGGAGATCAAGTGAAACAGGATTAAAATTGACCGTAAGTATTGCGAACCATTCTGTTTTTTGATTGAAATATTTAAAGCCATTTTTCCCCTTTAATTGTATTGTTTCCTTTTTAATAGTTTTAGCTTAAAATTTCTAATTTTTTCATAGAAAATGGAAAAATAATTCTGTTATATAAATTTGAATTGTAGCTTTACAAAATCTAAAACACAGATCTCTCATTAAAACACGGGTTCCCAACCTTTTTTGAACTGGCACCCTCTTTTCTAGTGGATATTTCGAACCCCCCTCCCACTCCGGGGAAATAATAAGGTACATAATTCATGGTGAAAACAAGATTTAAATTTTAAAAAATACTTTAAATCTAATAGAATATATTTTTAATGTCCCCATTTTTTTACTTGCAATTCTGAAATAGCTATAGCCACGAATTTATAATTTTATAATACATACAATTAACATAAGGAAACTAGCATTAAATTTTACTTTTGTTAGTACGAGGGCTGTTTTGTAAGTAAGGCCTTTTGTTTTTAAAAAAATAACGACACTGTTTTGTTTCATAAAATCTTTATTTTAGGATTGTACATACGTTTGTCTATTTTTCTACATAGCTGTCGAGTTTATTATTGCACTTGTCATACCTTAGATTTAAGATTTGGAAACCCTCTTCAAAGAAGTATGCCACCCCTGGTCGGACAGCCAAGAATTCATGGCCGCTTTTTTGTTTTCGTTGTCACTGAAACTCTTCCAGGCAAGACTGTGTATAAGGTATCGGAAAAGGTGAAAATCGCTCGGAGCAAGGTCAGGGTTGTATGGTGCACAGTCCAAAACCTCCGAGCCAAAATATTTGATTAACTCTCGAGTTGTTCGAAAAGAAAAGTGGGAAACCTTGCGTTATCGTGGAGGAGCAAAACACCATTTAACAGCATGCTACGCCATGTGTTTTGCAATGCTCTTCGGAGCTTCTGTAGAGTTACGGAGCAGGCACCAGAGTTGATCATTGTTCCTTGTGGCATAAAGTTTGCCAGCAAAACACCGCGCCAGTCCCAGAACACTGTTGCCATAATCTTGTGCTTTGACAGCGTTTGTTTGGATTTGACCTAGACGGGAGAGAATGTGTGTCTCCATTTCATTGAGTGTTGCTTTGATTCCGGGGTGCTATGGGATACCCATGTTTCATTTTCAGTAACGATTCGATTCAACATGTCATCCCCTTCTTCCTCGTAACGAATCAAAAAATCGATGGAATGACAAACCCCTTCACTTTGTGCTCCGCTGTGAGTAGTCTGGGTTCCCACCGAGAACACAAGTTCTTAAGTTAATTAAGTTCTTCTTTAAGTTGAGATTTTCAGTGAAAATTTGTGTACACTACACCAAACGAGAAACGTCGAGAAATTTCCAACGAAAGAGTGGTTATCGTGAATCTCCTGTTCCTGAATTTTTGTTTCAACTGCTTGCATCAAATCATCAGTGATTACAGAAGGCCGGCCTGAGCGTTCTTCGTCATGAACGTTTGTTCGCCCATCTTTAAACTTCCTGGCTCATATTCCAACTTTACTGTCACTCATTGCTTCTGTGCCATACACTTCTGTTACCTAACGATGAATGTCTGCAGCCGACATGTTTCTGACAGTAAAAAAAATGGATAACACATCGTATCTCACACTTGGTGGGTGACATTTTAAAGACGCACCGCAAATTTTACACGACTGCTACAGTGTTGAAAATGCCACGGGTGTGTTCGCAAAGGATTCTGGTCAGTGAAGCAGAGACTCGTTGCGGCGCACGCACGAACTTGGGAACTACACACGTTATCGAACATTACTTTAAAAATAGCCCTCGTACATAACTAGTGTGATTTTTCAGTCTTTTACACAATATATATTTGGTTAATCTGCCCATGCCCCTCTCTACCATCTCAAAACACCGAAACTTATTCTAGGTATTTCACTGCCCCCCTCTTAAAGGCTCAAATGCCCACAGGGAGATGTTATCGCCCTCGTTGAGCAATTATGATCTAAAATGATAGGTAATTATGGTTGTGTTTTAGCATAAATTTGAAAAATTGGAACGAAAAAATGCTAAACAAAACCTGGATTTTTTTTTAAAGTTATCTTGAGATTTTCAACCAGTGAATATATTTATCTTTCCTTTTAAAAAAACTAGATAAAAAATCTTTTTTTCAATTGAAATCAAGTTAATTTCTTTCTCTTTATAATGTTACCGTTTAAGTGTAAAATCCGTTATTTCATAGAATAACTAGATATTTCATGAAATAACTACACAAGTCAGTGAAAGTGTATAAAATTGCGGAATTCTACGATTTAGCTAAGTATTCCATAGAATAACGATTACTTGATCATGTTTAAGTAGTTTGATTGAAAAATCGCTCAAAAATCACTCTTGTTTGTGAAAGAAACGCATTACGGTTTTTACACTGCAAAAATCAAAATAATGTGTAGTGCAAAAAACTTTCATATTCACTTGTCAATTTATTCTTTGATTCAAATCTATGAGTAATTTTTTCCTGAAATGCTATTAACTTAGTAAAATTTCAATTTATTTTCTGACATCATATAAGGGGGAAAATTTCGTAAAAGGATTTCATTTTTTTCCATCCAGTTTTGTTATCAAAAAACAGTTGTAAAATTAACAAAATCAAATAACAATTTTGTAAATGACTTTTCCGAAAATTGTTCTAATATTCTTGTTTTTTTATTATTATAGGGTCTTTTATTTTTGTGACAAATTCAAACTTAATTTTAATTATAACATATCCGTATAAGATACGTTTATATTTTAGTTTCATTTTTTTATTTCAATGATTTTATATGTATTTAACTGTACATATAATAAATGAAAAATAATTAATTACTAATTGAGACAATGCTTTTTCCATATATTTAATCTCCATTTCTAATTTTTAATACTTTTATAAAAGAAAGAACATATGTGAATGAGAAAATCTTTTAGTATACGTATTTTGTCTTTCCGATAAATCATATTTTTTTTACAATTTATTATATACTTTTTTCTTTATATTTTAAAATTGATATTGAAAAGTGTTCCAAAATTTGGTTTTTAAATCTACTATTACACAATAAGATTAATTAATAAGAAATAATTATTTTGTTATTTTGTTCCAGTATAAAACTAAACCTGAAGCACATTTATGAGGAGACGTTTCAGAATCAAGTTTTGTAGAAAGACATGAAAAGGGAAAAGGTCCTATTTTCTATTATTTGGAACGTTGGATATTGGAAAATCTTTTTACAAAATGAGCCCATTAGACTCGAAGAGATGTTACTTTGAGAGAATCTGATTTCCTTATCATCGGAAATAGGATTTTTCTGTCAACTGCAAGAATGCATTAATTTGCACCATTGACTTAAGATGAGCTGTTTTAGCTAACCATGTGTGATCACTCTTTACAACAACAGACTTTTAAAAAGTCTGTTGTTTTCCAATAATGAACTTAATTTTTAAAAAAATATTTTATACCATTATAAATTTCTTTTATAACTTTTATTGGTTTAAAATAAAATCCATGCAAACACTAAGCGGTTTCTTATCCATCCATTGATATATTATAGTAATTTATATATGAACAAGAATTTAATAGGAAGTTAGGATACAATCTAGCTAGTAAGACTTTTATATTATAAGTAAATGCCGTGTGTTATATTCTTGGGAATAGTTTCTCCCTTATTTATATATATATATATATATATATATATATATATATATATTCTTTTTGGAATAATTTTCAATCTAAAGACTTTATCATTTAAAATGTTTGTATTAGTTAGTGGGCTTTATAAATATGATTTGATCAAGTCACCAATATAATAATCTTATAACAGGTTTGTCATGTGTAATAAAAACAAACAAATTTCGATCATATGACGTACGAAATACTCCGAAGAGCCAGAACATTATGAACACCTACTCAGTAACACGTTTCACCATTTACTTCCTGTAAAACATCTGCAACTTGCCTTCGCATGGATACCACAATTCTTGGTAGATAACTAGAGACGGAATGTACCAATTGTTTAAAAAGTGGTCATGTAAAGTGGAGACATTCTGACTTGAAGTTGTTTGATCTCTGAGCTGCCTCCAGAAAAAAACCAAAATGCAACCTATCAGATTAATATCCATAAGGTTAGGGGGCAGGATGTTAATTGGAAATCATCTTCACACTCTTCAAATCCTTTTAACGTAATTCTAGTCTTTTGGCATGAGATGCTGTCCTGCTGGAAGGTTCCATTTCCAGTTTGGAAAACAGACGCCATGTAAGAATCTATCTGATTCGCAACTATGCTCAGATAGTCTAATTTTTCACGGTTCCTTCTACCAGAACTAAGGGTCTCAAAGTCAACCACGAGAACGTTCTCCAAAGCATAATACTCCCATCACCAGTCTGTGTGCATGGAAGGAGCAACTGTTCGCCTGTGAAAGATGACCCACCCTTCAATTGGTGTGATGAATGAGAAATTGTGATTCCTACAACCAGGAAACTTTCTTCCACTTATTTATGGTCAAGTCTCAATGTTTCTGAGCCGACTCTAGTCGTAGTAGGCAACAAAGTTCGTGTTGGTAGTATTGGCGCAAAGGTCGTATTGGCGTAAAGGTCGTGTATTTGGCCAACAAAGGCCCACGAGTGGGACGTCTGATGTGTAGCTTCACATCCAACACTATCCGCTGAGTAGTGTGTTCCGAAACACTTGCACTTGGTCCTGAATCGTATTGGGATGTCAACTGACCCACTGTCTGGTGCTGATATTGTTTGCTAAGCGGGACAACTTCGTACTAATGAATCACGCTCGCTGCTGATCAACGCTGAAAGAGCTCTCGTCTTGTCATGACTTGGAGTACAGACTGTTTTGCTGAACCTTGGAATAAAATATAATATGATAACGGCTGCATGTTGCATTTCTACTGTCAATCTTTAAGAATTACTCCATTACAAGATAAAATCCAGTAGGGTGTGAAACCTGCTTATCTTGTTATACAAGCGGCAGGTATAAAAATGACTGCTTCAAAAATTTAATAAGGAAATTTGTTTGCAAAAATTTGTACGGCTACATAGAGATAGGTATACAATTCATTTAAAGAAAATTTCTTCAAAGACTCAATTTTGAAAATCAACGGAATTCTAATTGTGTGTGTGTCAAGAAAATTCTCCAAGTAATTCATTGTGATAATCAACAGAACAGAAGTCTACCAGTACGTTTCTTCAAACTCCAAAAAGTGTGTGTAGTGAGAAAAAAAGGAAAACTTTTTAAACACTTCGTTTTGAATAATCAAAGGTATTCTTACTCTTCAAATGCTAAAATTTTGTGATGTTTTCAAGTGCATCAAGTTCGTAAGTTTAGTTATTTTAAGTTCACAAAATAGTTACTTAGAATTCTATTATGGTACATTTATTATAATTTACTTGCATTAGTTATTAAGTTTGCATAAGTTCATGCTTGATTTGGTATCTGTATTTAATTTCTTATATTTGGGTATATTTATTTTATTTGGTATATTTTGGTATATTTATTTGATTTCTTATATTTTGGTATATGTATTTTTTGAAATTGCATTGATTTGCTTTGCGTATAATTATTTTTAATTGTGATCATTTGTTTATATGTAAAACTTTTTGATACTGTTTTTCGGTGTATAAATTTTAATTTCATTTATTTTATTCTTAAACTATTTATGCAGTTACGTGGTGGTAAAAAAACAAATATGATGGAAACAAGTGATATATCAGAAGCTCAAACTTCTGAAAACCAATCAAATCAACCAAATCAATTAATAGCTTTAATCCAAATAATTCTATGCAAGTAATTTCATGGTTAAAATACTTCAATGATAAATGTCACAAATTGAACCTAGATGTTTTTTTGAAATTTACCAATAAATCTAACAATTTAAAGAACAGTGCCTTAACGGATTACATTAACTGTTATGATAAAATTAACAATTAGAAGAATTCACTTGTTTCTAAACAGAAAAATATATTGCGCCCTCAATTACTAGTTTAAGTGATTTCACGCAAAAACTTTTAATGGAACGGAAATTGCTCAATACTTCCATGAAAAATTGGAAATTGGCAGACAATTAAATTTACCCACATCTATGATATTAGAAGGTTTAATAGATGGCTTATCCAGTAATTTAAGGCAGTTGATACAGAATGGATAGTAACCGCGACTAAATTATTAAAAATTCAAAACAGGGAACAGAACGAAATTGAAAATCCTAGTAATTCTAGAACCCCAGTATATTTAATGCTCCTAGGGAAAAATACCAGAATTGTAAACCTAGACAGTTTAGGCTAAATACGTTTGCACAAAGCCAGGTTCCTAACCAAACTCCTAGAACATTTAACAGTCCGAAAATTCACTTTAAGAGTAACTTACCACCTAACCCGTCTAGATTTTGCGAATGCCAGGGGATTCAAAATGCCTATCATTGGGATCAAACTTGTCCTTTAAGACTCTTGGCAATACAAGTACCCCCTCAAATACCTATGCAAACAAATATTGATTCTCCAACCGAAGAATCCCAAATTTGACTATTGAAAATATCTGGATATATTAAAAAGAAACCCTTACCATGTATCCTTATGTGTGTGATACCAATTCAACTATCTCCATTAGACCTCATCATTTTGTAAGTAAGCACCAGTTAAAAAAGAAATATGTTCAAAGCATAATTGTACAACAAACCCAAGGTACAATTAATATGAGTAAGATATGTTCATTTTATCTAAAAATAGGGCTATTTTTAAATTAGTAACGATGTATGTTGTAGATCACACTTTACCCTATCTTGTACTTGGACAACCAGAACTGTCAAAATTTAAACTTACTATTGACTGCAGTCATCTACAAATAATACAAAATGGAAATATTGTAAATAAAATAAATACAAAAATGAACAAAAAAATTTCTTTACATATAAACGAAGAAACAAATATAACTCCTCCTCATTCTCAGATCTCTGAGGATTAAAATGTTCTACCGCAGATTGTCATAGAGAATAAGTGTGAATTAAGAGAAATACTTTCCCATTATGATTCAATTTTTTCTAAAGACAAGTATGATGTATGTGAATTTAGAGTTGAACCTCAAAGAATTATACTCAAATCTGACTTACCAGTTAATCTCAGATCTTATCGTACTTAAACTATTCAGAAAAAAGAAATTGAGGTTCAAGTTGAGAATTTATTGCAAGCTGGATTAATTAAAGAAAGTATTAGTTCCTATTCAGCTCCAGTAACTTTAGCTTGTGAACGTGATGAAGGTAAAAAGACCAGACTTTGTATAGATTTCAGAAAATTAAATGCTTTATGTAAAGCGGATTCTGAACCATTGCCTATTATGGATAGTTTATTAGACAAATAAGCTCGACTAAATTTTTTTCAACTTTAGACTTAGCTTCTGGCTATTGGCATGCACAAATTCACCCAAAAGATACTGAGAAACTCGATTTCTGCACTAACTTTAGCTTGTATAAATGGTGCAGATTACCATTTGGAATTAAGGTATCCCCGGCAATTTTTAATAAATTAAGAATAGTCGGAAACCCTATAACGACAATGTTAAATTGAGTTCTTTTAGGAACCTGTTTCTCAGAAATAGTTACATGTAAAAACTTGATACATTGAAACATTTTGAGATAATTACATTTTAAGTGTAAAAAGGTACTTCACGACAAAAATGATGAATTACAACATGTATTTGCACTATTTTATTAAACATTAGTATTTTCTTAATTTTTAAGCATAAAAAAGGAAACAAAAAAGTCTTACAAATTTCAGAAAATACATATATAGTATTTTTCAGTTTTTGTTCAACGAGATTTTTTTTTTAGCATTTTGCATCAATTTTATGAAATCTGTATCATTCTATGAAACTTTTTTAGCTTTTTGATGCATTATAAATATTAAACCTTATCATGAAACATCATAAATATAATGTAAATATGTATCAAAATGTAAAAGTCATGATTTGGAAATGCATAATTTTACGAGGTTGCGAAAAAATGAATTATGGATTTGTATGTTCCCAAGCAAACACAATTTCTTAAAGTTTCAAAATTCAAAATTTCCTCTAAACTGTACAAAAGATTTCTAAAAAAGTCAAAAATAAAACTGTTTTTATATTTTTAAATATGAAATTTGTGTATTTTTATGCATGTACCAACTTCTCGCAACGACAAAAACATTAAACATCTGAGTTGTAATTAGTTATCTATTATTGAAAAACATTTGAATACTAAAGCTTAAAAACTTGTCTGAACAATAAATAAACATTAATATTTGCAATTAAGAGAAATATTTAAAATATATTGTTTAGTTTTCTCAAAAACATGTAACATAAAAATATCATTATGAAATTTTAAAAAAATGGACGTTTTTTTGTTACGATATATGGATTCCAGTCAAATATTTTGGGAAAATCCCCCCAAAACTCACATGAATATATATAGTTACATATCAGTAACATGAGGGGAAAAATCTATTACATTCATCCATTATATTCTGAGAAAAACATTAATATAGTTTTAAAAACATAATTTTTGAGAAAATTGAATGTTCACTATAAAGTGACACTTCATCACAAAAATAATGAATTTCAAAATGCATTTGTCCCATTTTATTGAACATTAGTGTCTCTGCAATTTATTTTTCATAAAATAGGAAACAAAAAAAGTCTTAAATTGCCCAGAATAGCATTTTTCATTTTTTTTAACTAGATAATTTCTAGTATTACATCAATTTTCTCAATTCTGTATCAATTTTTGAAGAATTAGTAGCTTTTATGCTTTACAGAAATCAAATTTGAACATAAAGGAACATAAATATAATGTGAAAATGTAACAATATGGTTTTTGTATGTATTTGAGATGGTATTTAAAAATACCTGATTGTACTACATTTTAAAAGTTTTCGCTGGGATTTTGTAAAGTTATCGTTAGGTTTTTTTGTTGCAAACAGTTTCTAACTTTAAAAATTTCTCTAAACTGGACAAATGATTTCTAAACCAACCAAAATAAAACTATTTTTATGTTTTTAAACATGAAATTTATGTATTTTTATGTATGTAACAAGCTTCTCTCAAAGACAACAAACATCACATTTGGTGTATCATCTCATACCTTTTTCTCAAAAACTTTTAAGCATAAATACTCAGATTTTTATTGTACATCAATTAGACATTTATATTTATACTGAAGTGAATTTTTTTTAAATATATTAATTAGTTTTTTCAAAGACAAACTGTTAGTTCACTGAGTATTAATATTATAAATTTATTGACTCCAAAAGATTACACCAGCCACACATGTGCGATTTAAAACGGGTGTGAAATGCAAGAGATGTGGTTTCCCATGTTTCATAGAAAGGAGGTTAACTTGGTTCTGAAATACCCTTGGAATAACTTTTGACGTGAGCCAATTTTGTTTATCTAAGTTACTTTCGACCTTCACCCCTACAATAGCCGCACAGAAGCAACTCATCTTTCTTTGGCTTTGGAATGTGGTGACATCGCAGTGTGAGTAAACAGATTATTTTAAAAGACAACTCAATAAATATTTTGTTTTTCTAAAAACTTGAAAATCTTGTATTAGTTCTCATGAGGTTCTTAAATTTTTTTTGTTTCATTGGTTTTTATTTAATACTTACATATATATATGTCTATGTAAATAAAATGTATTCTAATAAACTTAATTTTGCTTATATATATATATATATATATATATATATATAGCAAAATTATTTATAGAATACATTTTATTTATAGACATTAAATAAAATGTATATAAATATATATATATATATATATATATATATATATATATATATATATATATATATATTTCGCAATATGCTGTAACACTACAAATGTTTCATTCCCTCCAGTTTCGTGTTAAGCGATTTTCGGTGTATACAGTTTTTCTTTTAATAAGTTTGGACTAGAACTAAAAAAATTAGATCCACGAGAAATGATAGAGGAAAACTAAAGCAAACATGTTTTTGTCTCTTTCACATTATTATTCGATCCCCTTTTCTTTCCTGCTACAAACAGTTTTGGTATTTGGCAACAATGCACTAATATCATACATTCAAGGACAACGAAAACTGCACACAAGCAAGAAAAAAAGTATTAGAACTGCGAATTTATATAAGCAAGTAAAGTCCTGGAGTGTATTAGTGATTAAAGATTGACTTGTACTGTGCAATGGCCCCATAAATACTGTATCTATGCTGACAGCATGCGTGTCTTAGAAACGTTTGATAACTACAACGATCGGTGTCATCAAGTGATCGATGATAAAATAGACATTACGCAAGGCAAGAGCTGTATGGCAAGGATTTTGATGCGAATTATGCTGTACATTAAGCCATGAATGTATCATGAGCAACGAGCAAGCGGACAGGGCTGCTCGGTCCGCTAGCAGTTCCGCTCTCTGACACGTGAAGCTAATCCTGCTTCAAAAGAGGGATGATCAGAAAAAAGTTACATGCCACAGCATTTACAAACTATATATTATAGAGAAATTTTGTTCCCCCGGAGTGGAGATAGAGATGACTCTAACTGCTATACAGCTGGTGTATGGCTAGATAGTGAAAGTTCCCAAACGGTTCAGAACGATTGAAAAGGCAAGATGCTTAGAAAGATGGTTTCTTTTGGAAATGCGAGCCGTGGTTCGAATTTTATGCGCAAATAATGTGACCGCATCTGAAGTTTACAATTAAATCATGAAAGCTTATGGTGAAGAAGCAGTGATCAGACATCATATAGCGAAATGGTGTCGTTCATTTCAATCAGGCAGACAGGATGTCGAAAACCGCAATATGGCAGGAAGTAGCCGACCAAGTTCTTCGACAACAGAAATCAACACAGCCTGAGTTGAAGAAATGATTCAGAATGATCAACGGGTAACTCTGCGTGAAACCTCGTCAGAGCTGGGACTGTTTCCGAGGTTGAAGGAGCACTTATCCGGCAGAGACGATTTTCTTCAGACAGTACTGGGGAAACATCCGCCTAGACCTGGCTCAATGAACAGGGACCTGACTTCGAACAAGACTGGTTAAACAATTTGATTCTGCTTTCTAATAAATTCCTAAATAGACTTGGTGTTTATGACGAAAAGTAAAAGGCACGTATGCCTCTTAATTCTCTTTTGTATTTTCCATTTATTGTTAATAAATAATGTTACGTAGACCCGAGGCTCAAGAATTTTATGCAAATCTGTCGCAAAGAACAAGACAGTTCAAAAGAACAATAAGAATTTATTGTAGAGAAAACAATTCCTTAAATACAGGATTCAACAGCAATATTCACAGAATGAATCTCAGAAGATTTTCACATCTTCAACAGCACTGAAACACAATTATTAGTGTTTAAAATTCACGTAAGCAAAATATTTTCACATGCACCGCTCGTCCGAGCTAATCATGGTCATGGCAAGTCTATTAATTACTGGTCGAAACGAGAGGTCTGCGAGCATCTCTCTATTTATAGGCCTAGCGGAAAATTCAAGAAAGATCCACTTGCGTCATAGATCTTCAAATTAGTGCATCGCTCTACTAATTTTTAGAAGAATTCAGAGGATCCCAAACTCGCCAAAAATAGTCACCAACATGATCTTTAAGTCGCCAAAAAGGATGCCAACTTGGCTCTGTTGCTAAGGTTTTGCCAAGCTTTCATTGAATCGCCATTATAACGTAAGGAACGGCGTTGCTTGCGAATATTATAATCTTAACATAAATTAAACATAACATAGAGTAATATAAATGGATTACACATCCAAATACAGATTAAGTATTTACACAAAATTTGTAACAATATTTCTTTAATCGACTCTTGTGTAACACATTTCTTTTCTTTTTTTTTATCCCCTTTCGTATTACAAAAGCCTGGCAGGAACCATGGAATTTGCAGACTAATAACAAGCTGCACTCCGTGACACTCTTGTCATTGAAGCATGGGCTGTGATGCAGTGTCAATTTAACCCCATTTCGGGTCCTGGATCCAGAAGATAGACAGGCCCCTTGGCACTGATGGATCGAAATTTATAACCATAAAATCTACTGAAGACCAGTTTATCAGGTCCCTGAGAACCTGGGAGCCCGCACCAATGAATAAACTGGCACTCATGTGGTGTCCACGAGAAAAACTGTAATGTCAAACTAACTCGCCTTCGCATTGGTCATACTTATTTCACACTCAGGCTTGTGTTGTTGAGTGAGGATGCGCCTAAATGTCCTTATGCAAGGTCTTCAATCGCATTTCAATACATTATTGCAGTTTTTAACCATCATTGTGTCATTTTTATTTCTTTATCTGTTTTACTCTTATCTGACTAGCTGGATGTGAAACCCCCATCAAAGTCTCTTCATTTTTATTCTTAAGATTGGGTTTTTATATTTAGTTTATTGCCTATAATCTTGAAACAATGTTTTAATCACATTTTTTGTATATATACAAATATATGTGTATATACATAAAAATGTATATATTTATATATATATTTTATATTCTTGTACTTATTTTTAGACTTTTAATATTTTAACAAATGTTTGGCGGAGTTAAGCAAAAAAGTTGACCTACTCACTCAGTCACTCAACTCTGATACGATATTAGAAATTGAAATCAAAAGAACAAACTGTCGTCTAGTGGTAGTTAGTTTACTAACATTGCTCATAGAAAGGTTATCAAATATATAAACATAGAAAATTGATTTAGTAAGCAAGAAAGATTTTTATCTTTAAAATATAAACAAATTTTCCCGAACAAATCAATCACGTTCCTACTCGGAACTTTGTTTCACAGCGACTGCGTTTCTTTCAATTTCAGCTTTATTTCAACTCTGTATTTTCTCGGATTACACTGAAAATTATCTGATAATGGACAGTACTAAGGATGACAAGAGGGTATAAAAATCAATTAAACTGTTTATGAGCCAGGTAAATTATATTTTTAACGTTTTCACTAATTATTTTTTCTACTATTTTTTTGTCATTTTAAATGGTATTAATTGTAAACTAGAGTATGACCCCGTAAATATTTTTATGTAATTTGAAGAGAAATAAATTTGTAGTTGTAAATAAATCTTCAAAGTTTAGTTACAAAATTTTCCCGAATTTCATGATTTTGATTCTTATTTTTCAACTCAAGGCACACAACTTTAAATAATGCGCGTATTAAATATCAGAATTTTAGTTGGTTGACACCTACGTAATGTGATACAACAACATGCGATCAGTTTTATAGAGAAATCAAAATTACCGTATTAATTCGCATCTAAGCCGCATACTAACTTCTCATTTGTTTTTGAGAAAAAATGTTGTCAGCAATTCTGAGACACGCCCCGAATTCTCCACACGTTTTTTGAGAAAAAATTAAAACAATTAGTGTAGAAGATTTATTGATATCCGATACTTTTTTAAAAAAATAAAGAGATTAATAAAAAATTTTAAAAAATTTTAAAAAAATAAGGAGAACTAATAAGAAGTGATTAATTAATTTTTATTTTACTAGTATTAGAAACATCAGCCTGTTGTAACGATCTCTAGACCCCTTCTAAAACTCTATGTGGCAACGCGGACTGACCGGAAGCACTGCGAATGCGCGAGTGCCAAGCCAGAGGCAGTCAGCCTTTACCTCTCGACGAGAGCAGTTGGAATCTGTAAGCTCCACCCGTGAGCGCAGTGTAGATATCTGCAGTCGGCTTTTACCTCTCGACGAGAGACTGTATTTAGCTCCATCAGCGAGCGTAAGGAATGACCTCTCTGCAAATGTCAATCGGATCGCTAATGATTTTTACAAAAGTGTAAATCTTGTACGTAATTTTATGTCTGTGAACTGTCCTGTGTGTTTGGGAAATAAATCTACAAAAGACCAAATAAGTGTCCTCACTTAGATGCTTGGGACGTTACAGACCTACATAAATGGAGGTTCCACCGAGATAATTGACGAGAGAGAAAGGTATGTGTTCTCCACATTATTCATTTCTAGGCCAGAAAATATAAAATATAATTTAGTTACCTATTGTTTATGTGAATTCGGAAAATCATTTCCATAGGCACATCAGTGCATAATATTTTTATACACTCAGAGTGTTGTTGAATATAACGAGAAATTTTCGTTTTTTTGTTTGTGTGTGTGTTTTAATGTAAAGTGTTACATTTTATCATGTCATTTTAAATGGTAAAGCTTTTAACAGAAAAAAGCTTTTTTAGATTATCTGGTTCTGAAATACTCATGCAATACGTCTGTTAATGGAAATTGATGCTTGTGTGAAGGAAAACCTACTACCTATCTCGCAGTGCGAGGTGAAAATAACGTATTATTTTAATTTGTGTGTTTCATATCCCAATATTACTAAAGGTTTTTATACTTGTTGTGTTCTCTCTGTCAGTCAATTCAAAATGAACGAGTTTTATTTTTATTCTTAATCTACTTGATTTTGTAAAAATTAAGAAAGTTATTTATATATCTCTCATATTTTTTTATTTGTAATATTCATTAATACCTTATTGAATTCTTGTTGTTAGTTTGAGTATTTTTGTTGTGTGTATTCTGTATTAACTGTGTTTTCACTGCTAAATTATTAATTGCTTAAAAGTTAAATTCTTTTTTGGGAAAATATGGCGTTTTGGGGAAAAGAAAAAAAAAGGATTTAGTCCTTGTCACGACAAAGTTGGGGGAGGCAGTTTCAGAAGACATGAAAGTAATAGAATTAAAACAAATAATCGTAGATTGTAAAAATTGTGAGGAGAAATTCGTAAAAAATTTACTAGAAACTGTTATGAATGAAAGGATGGAGAGTGAAAACTTAGAGAGGCAAACATTAGCGTGGGAAGTCCAGTTAGAAAAGGAGACACGGGAGAGAGAATTTCAGCTAGAATGCCTTAAATTAAAGCAGAACACTGTTGTTACTAAATATGTAGGTGAAACAGCCTTTAATCAAAATTTTCAGAGACTAATGCCCAAATTTAATTTAAAAAATAATGATATAAGTCTGTTCTTAGAACTTTTCGAGAGGCAGGCGAAAGTTCTACACTTGCCCAAGGATCAATGGGTGACATATCTCATTGGCGTCCTTCCGGTTGAGGTAAACAATATAATCGCTAGGGAGCCTGAGGAACAGGCGAGTGATTACGAACATATTAAAGAAGTGTTGCTTAAAAAGCTTAAATTAAGCGCGGAGAAGAGTTTCGACCACTTCTAGTTAAGACACAGAAAAATTCGGAGGCTACGTGGTACAATTTTTACAACGAACTTAAGACATTTTTAGATGGGTGGCTAAATGGATTAAAAATATAAACTTTTGAACAGTTGAGGGATCTAATGTTGGTTGATCAAATTAAAAGGTGCGCCCCAAATGAATTTAAGGAACATTTCCTAGATGAATGGGCAACCATTACTTCACCAAAAAAATTTGGTAGGGAAAATTGAGGAATTTGTAGATGCAAAAAAAAAAAGCGATCGGAGGGAAATTGAAACTGGTAGACCTTTTAAATTGAGAACACCAGATGGACAAATAGGTGATAACCATTCCCATGGTAAAATTTTTAAAGGAAATAAAACTTTCAGGGCACACATTTTAGAAATCATAACAATGCACGTAATTCAGGGAAAACGCCAGAGTTGAATTTCGATAAGAGGAAAAGGCTCCAATGCTACGAATGTGGGTCTTTCAACCACTTACGTCCACAATGCCCTAACTTGAAAACTTAGAAAGTAGAGTTGTGTCGAATAGGTGTGAATTCGGAAGGGAGTCTCTTAGATCCTTATACATCAAAAGGAAAAGCAAACGGTTTTAGAATGTCTCAATTCTGAGAGATACCTTAGCCACGGTAGATGTTATTTGCCAAAAATATGTAGATGGAGACAGAATGAAGAGGGGGAGCAAGTATGGGTTCAACATCTCCTGGACGATCACATGACATGCTTACATGTTGCTAAGGTGGATATTGAATGTGATTTGGGTACAGAGAGAGAGAGAGAGAGTAACATCCAAAGTAGTGGTGACAGCGAACCACTTGGATCAAGGGCAGTAACCAAACCGCGGCTCTACTCCAAGGAATTGAGGAAAATTGTCCCTTGTATGTCGGAAAGGCAAATACTGTAGTTACTCCCTCGCAGACACGACAAGGTAATGAAAATGAGATTTTTGATGAGTCAGACCAAAAGGATGAACAGACTGAGTTGAATTTCGAAGAGGGTGCAGAGAACTTAGAAAACGGAGAGATATTGTCTCCTTTTGACTGTTGCAGCCCCATAAATCCCGTAACTCAAATAAAATCAAGTACTTTTATTGGTGAACACCAAAAAGTAAAGAACTTGCCCCCAATAATAGAGTCAGTCAAAAAAAGGAAATGAGGCAGATTATGGGATTGAAAATGGTATTCTGGGGTAAAAAAAGGCCCGTTGGTGTGGTGTGGTAGTTAGGAGAGGGGGGTGCCACCTCAGGTGTCGTCCACGTCACTTGACCATGGTTCAAAATTACGTGGTCCGTCGCCAAAAGCCTTCGTGCAGCTGAACAGTGCGACGTTAATCTTCACTCATTCACTCACTCTGGTAAAAAAGGAAATAAATAGGTTGGGGATAGATGAGTGTTTAATTGTTGTCCCAGAAACCCTTAGAGAGCAGATCAAAACAATTTGTCATGATGGAACTTCCGGTCACTTAGGAGTGCTTAAAACAAAAGACCGGTTACTGAGACATTTCTTTTGGCCTAAGTGCTACAAAGAAATCGAAGACTGTGAAAACGTGTGACCCTTGTCAACGTGTTGGAAAGACCAATGATAGAAAGAAAGCCTCTTTGGTGACTGTGCCAGTAATTTCTGAGGTCTTTAGTAAAATAAATGTAGATGCTTGTGAGCCTATGCCTATATCCACGGAAGGAAACAAATACCTCATTACCGTTATGTGTTTAGCCTCCCAATATCTTGACGCTATCCCGGTGCCGGATATAACCTCAAAATCTGTAGTCAATGCACTTCTGCAGCTTTTCAGTCAGATTGGTTTTCCAAGAGAGATTCAGAGAGATCAAGGAGTATCTTTTATGAGCCGCTTGACTGTCGAATGTTTTAATATGTTTGACATAAAGGTGTCCCGGAATTCGGTTTACCACCCCCAAAGCAACCCGATAGAGCGTTTCCACCGAACAGTAAAATGGGTTTTAAAGGTATTGTGCATTGAGGCTGCCTCAAATTGGGAAAGTCAAGTGCCGGCTGCTCTCTTCGCTCTGCGGACAGTGACGCATGAAAGAACTGGTTTTAGTCCGGCCGAATTGGTATATGGAAACAATTTTTGAACCCCGGTCACTTTATTGTAGAGAGTTGGTTAGATCCTGAGGAAAAGGAAGACACCGTCGTAGAGTAGGTATTTGAGTTAATAAATAGATTGAAGAATTATAGGGACTTGGCTACGGTTAGAATGGAAGAAGTGATGGACAGGAGAGAGAAATGGTATGACAAAAAGGCCATAAAAAAGGAATTTCAACAGGGAGATCCCGTACTAGTGTTATCCCTAAATCAACTCCATAAGCTTGCTCCTAAATGGAAAGGGCCAGGTAAGATAGATAAACGTTTATCCGAAACGAACTACGTATTTACTTTTGACGGAAATCAGGAAGGGAATAAGGTGTACCACATTAACATGTTAAACCCTTATCATAAGACACCTGAGCTTTTGAACGTGGTGCTTGTTGATATCGAGGAGATTAAACTGAACTAGACAAATAATTTTTGTCTCTCATGTGACCAGAGAAAGCGAAATCTGGAGGGGGGAGGAGTTTGTAACGAACTCTAGACTCCTTCTGAAACTCTATGTGGCAACGCGGACTGATCGGAAGTACTGCTAATGCGTGAGTACCAAGCCAGAGGCAGTCGGCCTTTACCTCTCGACGAGAGCAGTTGGAATCTGTGAGCTCCACCCTTAGCGCAGTGTGGATATCTGGAGTCGGCTTTTACCTCTCGACGAGAGACTGTATTTAGCTCCATCAGCGAGCGTAAGGAATGACCTCTCTGCAAATGTCAATCAGATCGCTAATGATTTTTACAAAAGTGTAAATCTTGTACGTAATTTTGTATGTCTGTGAACTGTTCTGTGTGTTTGGGAAATAAATCTACAAAAGACCAAATAAGTGTCCTCACTTAGATGCTTGGGACGACACACTGTAATTGCTCTAATCGTCAATATGCTGTTCGAAAATAATTAGACACAGTCCCACTGTTACAACTAATTTCGGAACTGCTGCCGGAGTCACCATCTTTTCCACACGATGTCATCTACGGTGCCAAGCAATCATTTTTTGGTCCAGAGAAAGGCTTTGTTGAAGATTTACAAGCAAAAACTCATAGCACGTTGTTTACGTCATCGACGTATATTTGTTTCATTCATGCCAAATTTTCCAGCATTTGCTCTGTTTCTGTTTTCTTAAGGATATAAAATCCCCTTCCTTTTCATACTTAAGTCATATTGAACTCGTCTTGATGCTATTACCGAAATCTGTGATACTTAGAAGATCTAAAAAAAGTGTGCACAAAAAAAAACAACTCATAAATATGAGCAGATTGCAAAACTCAAGGTAGTCTAGATACTGAAAATAAACTACGGAATGTGATAAAACATCGTTTCAAGTGTCTAAAATGGATCGTTACATATTTCCTTTTGAAAAGTGTGGAAACTCAATTTTCCAATCCAACGAAATTATCTTACCTTCGATTGCACCCGTTTGCTTCATCCGATTTTCATTACATTAACACTGGAAAAGTAGTGAGGCTTAGATTCTATATATATATAGTAAATGCAGTATATAAGAAGTAATTTAAAAGAACATTTTTTAAGTCAATTCCTACTTAGATCAACAAAGAAAATTTTTGTTTTAGCAACCTTTTATTAAATATTTACAAATAATATATAAATTTGTATATACATATGACAGAATCACAACATTAAGTGGTAATTAGTTTTTATTCATTATCATCAAAGTAGCGTATTGTCATCCAAAAAAAATCGTGTACATAAAATTTCAGTTCAATTGAATGCTTTAAAACGCTAGAAAAAAAACCTTTTAAAAGTTTTGACCCAAGTCACTAAAAATGAAACCAATGTGGCTGTATCTGTAATTCTTTAAATAAATATTTTCAGTCAATTAATTTTAATTAATTATAATTAAATTATGATATTTTTACCCAAAACAATGGTGCATAAAAAATTTCAGTTCAAATGAGCGCTTTAAAATGTAAGAAAAAAACCTTTTCAAGTTTTGGCACAAGTCGCCAAATTGGTCACTAAGTCATCAAAAATATGCCATCGTAGCTATATTGTAATTCTTTAATTAATTTTTAATCTATTAGTTTTTATTAATTATAAATATGGAATCGGTGGTTGAGGAGTCGTCAACCAATTGAATCTCTCAACAAAACAAAGCACGCAGTCTTTGCGCAGGCGCAGCTGATTCAATGTGAAACAAAATCTTTGACCATTGAAGAAAACGAGAGAGAGAGACTGGGGTTACACGAGCAGGCGTCCCCGTCGTCACATCGTGGAAATCTATTTGTTAGAAATTAGAAATTTAGAATAGCTACCTTTTTTTTAATTAATTTTTGTTAAGTTTTAAATAAATCAGAAGAAAGACAAATGCATTAGACCCTTGTTGTCTCCCACATAAATAAATTACTATATTGCCATTCAAAGTATTCATGTTTATAAAATTTCCGCTCAATTGAGCGCTTTAAAATATATTTTATTAACACGATTGAAAACTTCAGCAAGATAAATAAATAAACATAAAGAGAGCATGAGCTGATAGTAGGAATTGAAAAACTCTAGTAAATATAGTATATATATTTTTAGTTATAATTTCTCAGAGGGTAGTAATTATGGAAATTGCCCTCGTGTTTTCGTATGCACGGTCTCAATTTAAAGTAAAGTAAATAATTTCGCATTGAAAATCTATGGAAGTAGAGTATAATATTTCCATTCACTTATGCAAAATGAGTAAGTCTAGGGCCGGAGAAACCGGATACCTGCCCGGGGTGACAAATTCTAAGGGCGGAATTTGTATTGAATTTGAAAAAAATATTATTTTGTCACAAAAATGTTTGCGTATTACTATTGGGTGGGAAAATTTGGTATTTCATTTATTGTATACTACTTCCTTATTTTGTACTCTGTATGTTTAACGTCAATTTTTCTTACGTTGTAATATTAGAATGTTCAATGGGGAAACTTGATAAGTTTACATGTCTTTCACTAGTCTCTTTCTCCCCATCCTTGAGTGGGGTCACTGCGGACATTCCTTTCACCCATACGATGTTCCGTTGTCAGCTATCCAAAAAGGGGTCAGGGACAATAATAGTTCTTTGTAGATAGAGAATCACCGGAGATGTTTTGTTTTAGTCTTGATTGTAGTTACTATAAGAAAAAATAAACGTTTGTGATCCCCACCATCAGCAAACTCATTTTAGAAGAAATTGGCATGCTGATATGAGCAATTCCTTCTCTTACATTTTACTCGTTTGGAATAATAACAGGTAATTATGTCCTTAATTTCGAATTATTTCATATTTGACTTAAAATAATATATATATATATATAATATTGTTTATGCTGAAATGTTGTTTGCAAGAATTATGAAAGTTTTATAAGTGTGTATCTGTGTGAACAATTTATCTTTTTTAATTATGTTTTACTGTGGAGAGAGGAGCGGCAATTCCATTTTTGTTCGGGGCGGTAAAATTGCTAGAACTGGCCCTGTTGAACATAAGTATGCCTCATGTGCAAATGAGCGAAATTTATATTATGTTCTCTCGTTGATTGAAAGAATTTTCGGTATGTTAATGTATGCATGATACGTCAATATTACTTCATTTGTATTTAAAGGATTCTCAGTGGGCTTTATTTTGCAATCAGAGCTGAAAATATAGTCATTTTTTGAATAAATATGTCTTTCAGATTAAAATTAAACAATTCGATTATTTTAAACATTTTTATAAAAGAATGAGGTTTCAAAAAAATGTAAAATGTTTAAAATTTTATCATTTTTTAAAAAATCATAAGGACATGAAAACAAGAAGAATTTGTGTAAGAAAGTAATAAGTACGTTTTTATGTTAAGCATCATGTTTTCTAAACTAGTAGTCTAAACAGTATAGGAATATAAAATGTATCATACCCTTTAAACCCTACATAATATATTTTTTTATTTGAAAATATTTGAAAAAAATTTAAAGTTTAAAACAATATTTTTAAAAAATGCAATTTTTTATTGTTAAAAAAATATTCTTCTTTATTCTATTTATATTAAATCTATTGTACTATAAGGATATATTAGACTTTATATATCAATTTATTGCTGGTACAACTTACTTTTGAAAATATCACGCACAACACCCAACTTATTAAATTTTTCTTACAGAAATATTTTTTTTTATTTTCATGTCCTTAAATTTTTCAAAATCATGATTATATTTTAAACATTTTACTCTTTTTTGAAAGCTCATTCCCTTATAAAAATGTGTAAAATAATTATGTTATTTAGTTATAACCTCAAAGTAATTATATCTAGTCGTATATTGTTTATATTTTCAGCTTTCGAGATAAAATTAACATCCCTAAATTAATTTAAAAGAGTTTCTTACAATAACACTGTGTCCAAATCCAACATTTTTTAATTTTTAATCAGTTAATTTTTCCTTTTTTGTACTCTTTAAGTTACCACACATGAATTCCTATGAAATAAAAATTGAATTATCAAATACAAATCATGGATAAAAGTAATAAGCGTTAGTTGTAGCTTATAAATGATTTTTTTCAGAATCTAAACTCGCTGCTCGCAAAAAGTATTTGAAGGTTAAGAACTAGAATCATGCACTGTAGTAAATTTGCATGAGTTATCAAGAGGAGACACATTCATATGTGACTCCAATGAAACTATAATCGATCATTAAAAAGAGAAGCCTTTAAATTTCAAAAGGATTTAATATTATTTTAACATTGTATATTCTGATCATGTTTAATAAGAAGTACAAATAAAAAAATTTTTTATCGTGGTATACATCTACAGAAAATTTAAATCGATTGCTGTCCAAATATTGGTTAATGTAAGGGCTTTAAACGTTGAAAATTTCACAAAATTTGCTGAATTCTTATTAGAAGACCATACTTATAAGAGCAAATATTTACTTAAAACGGAAAACAATGCCACATATATATATAGTTTTTTAATGATATTCAAAATGGATAATGAACAGCTATTTCGGCAAGCAAAATGGATAGGATCTTCCAAGTAGAATCTTCACTAAAGTGTAATACATACATGCGACATAGTAGTAAATAAAATGCAATATGGAATTTGTTCTCTTTTTTTTCTGACATAAGTCTAGCCCTATCGTAATGTTTAATTTCTAATCATTGATGAAAAGTAATTTTGTAATTCTTGTTATTTACTTAAAACTCTCTTAAAATAAGAAAGAATAGAAATGTGATTGTTAACGAGATATGAAACTAGAAAAATGCATTCATTAAAAGAAATGAAGAGGTTCGGGAGCTGTAAGCAAAGCTTAAATGTGAAAGAAAGACAAAGGAAGAAAAAATATTCCGTTACATGGGGGAAAATCAAATAAAGAGAAATACGTTTAACGCGAAAACGCTTCAAAGAAAATATCGCTTAACATGAATTAATACAAAAGTTCCGGCAAACTACAAAAAATTTTCCTCCATTTTTTCTCTTAACATGAAATGAAAATCGCTTAACAGGAAAAATGTCCCTTCTGGGAACAAACAAAATACTGAAAACCCAGCGACTTAATGAAATGCTTGAGAAAGTTTCTGTAATACTGAACTGTCCAAATGTATCATCGGCAGAGTTTGTAGTAGATGACGATGGTGTTTGCATAGCGACAATTATTGGAAAGACATTTTGGAGTCTGTTCAAAGTTCAAAAAATATCATTCATGCAGATTCCGACGGCGAAAATGCAATAAATAATGCAGCTTCTATTCCTACGTTAGCCGAAAAGAGGAACTCCCTGTGCCGTTATTTGGACGCACATTCCAATAATGAGATAAATAAAAAATGGGCTTTGAATATTTTTTTGACAATTTGTTACTAAAAATGACAATGCAAAGAAAATACCAGATTACTTTCCCAAAAACTGTATGTTAAAATGTTTATATTTTCAAAGAACTTGTGAATATTTTTGTTTCATTGAGATTTTCATTAAATACACGACTATATACATATCTATCTGAATAAAATATACTCTAATAACTTTAATTTTGTTAAATATGTGGGGATTTTTTCTTGTAATATCTTTTAACACTTAAAAGTATTAGGTTACCCTTTGTTTCATGCTAAACTATTTTCTTTTTGACGATAATAAGTGTTCCTTATTTTTCAATCACTATAGACGCGTATGAAAAGAATTCACAAATCGTGAATTACACAAATGAAGCTAATTTCTATCATATATACTGGCATTCTCAGAAAATATTTCGACATGAAATGATGGGCAATTAGATCTCTTTCTTACAGTTTTCTTAGTTAATAACATGTAATTAAGACAATTTTTATTTAGTCTAATGATAACTACATTTGATTCTACCGATTCAGTGATTTAAAAATATGTAGGCATTTTTTGTTGGAGGAGAATTTTACACTACGAGGCCTTTTTCAAAATTTTTCACTCAGGACGTAATAATAAGGGTCTACAAATGCCGGAAAACAAATTTCAAAATACAATTTTTGGGATTTTCACAAAGCAGAAATCCATTTAACCAGAATTTAAGCAGATTTCTTAATAGGGCATAAAAATAAACTTGACATTTTCTTTTAATACACCATTAAACCTACCTTAAATATTGTAACGTAGATGGGGTTTGAGGAGTTTATGCAATCAATCTCAAAGAACAAACAATTCTTCAGGAGCGACGGAAGTTTATTGTCGGAAAACAATCCTTGAAATACAGCAACTATATTCTCATTATAAATCTCAGATTTCCTTCACACATTCTACGGCGTTCAGACACAACTATCAGTATCTAAAATACCCGTATGTAAAAGATTATTCACAAGCACTCGCTCGTCCTGTTTAACAGCCAAAGTAATAACTAATCATTACACGAATCTCTTCACGGTAAAATCAATACTACTCTTCAAAGGTCAAAACAATACTGACCCAATTTTGGCGAGCACTCCCTATTTATATGATGAAAAGATGAGGAACATGAAATGTTTGAGTAGAAAGGAAAATTTTCAAATTTAACCTAAAAAACTCCATCAAGATAGATATGAAGTATACCACAAGGCACACCGCACCCTGTCAAAAAGACAAAAGCAAGAAATAG
This sequence comes from Trichonephila clavipes, assembly GCA_019973935.1. Classification (NCBI taxonomy): domain Eukaryota; kingdom Metazoa; phylum Arthropoda; class Arachnida; order Araneae; family Nephilidae; genus Trichonephila; species Trichonephila clavipes. Next base: position 694,565 of record BMAU01017970.1, on the reverse strand, counting down.
TTCAACACGCTATTTGTCAATTGTTAAAAGACAATAGAACTACAATAACTTGCACAAAATACGACAGTTTTTCATTCAAATATCATTCCTGTAATGTTAATGAAAAGTGTCCGTGATTTGTGTCTTTTATTAAGATCACACACATTTAAAAATTGTAGATCAGTTTGATTCGATTTTTTTCTGAAATTATCAAAGAAAAATGGAAAAGTGCTTATATAAGAGTAGGTACGTATACTTTCTCTTTATTAAACTATTCCCTAGGATTGCGATTTTTATCGTGTACAAAAATTATAATTATAAAATAAAGGATTCCTGTGACTCCGTTCCCACGAGTGACTGCTAACGTTAGTATCAAGTTTTCACGCCTTCATCCGGGTTAGATACGATTAAATTAAAATACAATCAAAATGATCTAAAATATAATTAGTTAATGTCATCCCCATCCCTTCTTCAGCAGGCCATGATAAAATCAACAAACGTTGACCGGTCCACGAAGATTAAACGATTGGGAAGCACTTGTCTGACAGATAAGATACTTCCTTTTTCACGATGTAGTCATAAGTGATATTTTATTTTACACGTGTTAGACAACATCTTTGATTTGCATTTAATATGTAAAACGCAAAGAATGAGTCAAAGCGATTTCTAGAGAATCATTTTATGATAGACAATTGAACATAAAAAAAGCCATTAAATAAAATAAATATATAAAATCTTATAAATTTTACGAATTACTTTTATAAAATCATGTTTTTTAATAACAAAAAAATATTTAGTAAAACTATTGCATCCAGTTAGTCATATTTCATGAATGAACGTAATTTGGTAAACAAAGTATCGTGGTTAAAAAAAAAATTTTCTTATTGCTTGTTATTATTGTTTTTCCTGTCTTCTTTCAAATTTATTCAATTCATACTATTAACTCACACTCACTATATATTTATTTATTTATTCATCTTGGTGGAATTTTTAATCGTTAATAAAATGCATTTTAAAGCGCTCATTGAGCTGAAATTTTATATGCATGATTATTTTGGATGATAATATAGTAATTTAACTATAATTAATGAAAATTAATTGATTAAAACTTATTATATTTAAAGAATTACAATTACAGCCACGTTGACATCATTTTTTGGTGACTTGTGTCAAAACTAATTAGGTTATTTTCTCATGTTTTAAAGCATTCAGTTGAACTGAATTTTATAGAAACGGTTATTTTGGATGACAATACGATACTTTAATGATAATTAATAAGCATTAATTACCACTTAATGTTGTGATTCTGTCATATGTGTATATACATATTTATACTATTTAATAAAAAGTAGCTAAAATAAAAATTTTCTTCGTTGATCTAATTAGGAATTGACTTAATTTTTTTTATATTAGATGTTTTGACATTATATAAGTTTCTTCTCTCTCTCTTTCTCCTTTATTAATTTTTTAATTACTTTTTAAACATTACTCGTTTGCTCAAAAAATGCATTATTTTTCTCTTAATTTAAGTTTAAATAAATTATATTACAAACAATTTATGAATTAGGGTACAAGAATAAAGTTATTTAAAACTTGAAAGCATATTGGCTCCGAACTTGGTTTGGCCAGATCGCGGGAGACAACCAAAGCCTATTCGGTACATGTAATCTAATTTGTTCACTTAATAATTTGGCAATTTCGTGCTTCTTGATCAGGGGTGGCAAAGCTAAATTACCTGTTAGGCCACTTTGGAAAAATATTATAATCCCGCGGAGCACATATCACACTATATATTTTTCTATAATCATCTTTTGATTTTCTTTTTTAATTTTAAAGCTCTTTTTATACTCGGCGTGTAACGCGCACGCATAAACTTCGATTTTATTTTATGTATTAAAGGTGTGTGTTATACCCCGGATTTTTTAATTATACATATATTTTTTTTAATTTAAATTTTTCTCCCCCTTACCATGTATTGTAATATAGACACTACTTTGTCTTAATTTATGATTAGCACGAAATATTATAAATTGCTACTTTATCAAATGACTGAGAGTTTTATTTACGTCACATTATAAACAGTACGAAGAAAGACTTCATAATTTTGAACCATGACCAAGTGATGAAAACGACACCTGAGCTAGAACCCCTCTCTCTTCTAACTTCCCCACCACACCAAAGGGAGGAAGTAGGATCCAAGAAGAATCCATGCAGCATTAAGGGCAAAAAAGTGGTACAATATTGTATTGAAGGGAAGGTCATAATAATTTGGCCAATCAGTGTATAGAGCACTTTTAAAAAAGTAGCACTATACTTCTCATTAAAAATTTTAATTGATACCAATAAGTATATTATTTATTTGAAATTAATACTTCTCGTATTGTGTCTTGTGATGTTAAGGAAGAAAAAAATTATGAAAGAAGTGTTTAAAAGGTCTTTATATAAGTAATCTAAGCAGTAGAGATAATTGTACGATTATGGAGGAACCTTTAAATCCATGTTTTGGGAGTCAGAGAGGGCTCAAACAGATTTGCGATGCCAGGTTGATACATAAAATGAGGCCGCGGCGATCAAAAGTTTAAGAACTGATGTTCTAAACTAATTCAAATATTCTCCTTATGTGGAACAACCAGATCTTTTATCATTTAAAAATGTCACCAAATTTTTTTTTTGAAAGACCGAGAAAATATCTCTCTTCTGAAATTTCTTGGATCAAGACTACACAATACACCTATTCATAGATGTTAATTTTGATTTCATTTTTTAATTCCAAAAACTTTTTTGCAAAACAATTTTGTATTAATTGTTAGTGTTATCTCGAGTCCTCTATGGTGCAGTATAAAAAAGACAGTGAATTAATGTTTCGTTTATGAGTATTTCAAATATCTTAAAATTCAAGATATGGATATTTAATTGAATAAATTTATATTGTGAGCCATAAATTACGTTCATGCATAAACTCTATATCTTTGTGCCCTTGGAATGAATTATTCACCTCGTAGAGTTAATGAACTCATATATACGTTTCACTAATACGAAGCTAAAAATACATATTCTACTTTTCCTACTTAATTACTTTTTCATTTCCCCCCAAATTTTAGTTTAGATGTTGTGGCTGTTAATGTAAGTAACCAAAAAATACATTTTTTTCTGTTTCTTTTATATCTTATAATTATTAACCCGACATCTCTCGCGCAAAAAAAACGACCTTTACTTCACTCGCAAGGTATCTCATACCCAAGGTTCTATTTTTAATCTAAAATTTGCACACAAAGATGAATTTGGTTTTTCTGTTCTTTTTATTAGGGAATTCAGTATATTGCTTATACTCTCCTTTAATCTTCATCGCGAGTGAGTTCGATGTTTTTTTTTCACTGGATCTTAATTTTTTTTTTAATTTCGCAGAAGCACTGCTTGCTGGTTTCTACATTCTTCTGTGCATGGAAATCCAAAACATTTCAGAAATCAGTGTCTGGTTTGATGTTTAGTATGTGGGTTCTGAGTACAAAACAAAATAACTTGCGCATTTATTGTTGCAACATTCATCAATACAAAAAAATATTGTCATCGGAAAACGATAACATTTTCTAGCCATTCAATATGATGTGGTGATTTTATCAAGTACGATAAATTGTTCTCTCAGGTAAATTATCTGGAAAGCTTTCTGTAGAGGAATCATATTTGCTGTCATACACTCCATTAGTCTGCGGCGGTACCTCACCAAAGACCCATTTCCCTTCGGGAACGAGTGGCGTTTCAACGGTCAAGTAGTTTATCGTGGGAAAGTATCCCAGGGTGGACACCCCGGCGCTGATGTCCGAAGGGAAGTCAACCTCTGACCTCCCTTGATCTAGCCGACAGTAAGATGCCGACACAGTTCTTTTCCAAAGAAGATTTAGATGGAATCTTGAACAGAGTTTGGGGGTGGGTATGACTCACCCTGCGCGAGAAATGCCGGGTTAATTTGAAAACTTCCATTTTACCTTCAAATTTCTCTTATTATATGTCATAAGCAAAAACTGAAAGATAAAAACAATGATATGCATTAATAAGTCAGTGAAAAGTCATCCAGAAATATTGTAGATTACTTAATATAGAAATTATTTGGCCTTCCATTTTTTAACAAGCGTTACCTGATTGTAGTAATCCCTCTGATGTTATTTTACTACCGGCGGAATGTTATAATTTTGAATACTGAAAACAAGCGTTTAACTTATAAATATTATTGTTAAAGTGTGAAATCCGTTATTTTATAGAATAACTAGGTATTTCATGAAATAACTAGACAAATCAGTAAAAGTATGGAATATTATTGAATTCTACGCTTCAACTATAGGTATTCTATAAAATAATGATAACTTGACCGCTAAAGAATGAAATACGGCCTATGGTTCGAGTTTCAAAGCTGAGACTCAGAACTCTTCGGAGAGATCGAAATGGGGGACAGGAAATAGGATTATTGCAATGAAATTATATGTGCAGAAAAGCTCATAAGGATATTTATGAATTCAGGCCGGTACGGATGACGAAGATGGTCTAGGATTCGAGATATAAAGAAATAGTCCTGTAGGGGAGGAAGCCCTGGAGTTAACTAGGTATTCTATAAAATAACGATTACTTGATGACTAAAGTGTGAAATACAACACTCGAAAGTTCTTTGAACCGGTTCTGACTACTAAGTCAGTTTTGAACTGCTTAAAAGTATATGCGGTACTTATATGAAAAAATCAATTTTTAAAATTTTTGTCTGTTTGTTTGGGTTAATCTCGGCTGGACCAATTTTGACGAAACTTTCACTGGCAGATAGCTAATGTTATAAGGAATAACTTAGGCTACGTTTATTTTAAAACAAAAAATTACGATTCCGGGAAAATAAAATTAAAACCAATGAAATAGGGAGCAATATCCGATTCAAATAGGGATTATTTATTTCAATAGGGACTCTTTTTATTCAATAGGGATTATTTTTATTTAATAGGAATTATTTTATTTCGCGAGCCTTCTGTCTCAACGATTGCTAGCAGTTATATATCAAACTTTTTTCTTTGATTAGGTTGCTGCCATTCACCACATCTCCCATTCATGCCTTGATCCTAATGATTTTATAGTCGTTAACTGCATTGTCAAAGGTCATGCGTCCCTTTCACCCCCTTCCTTGCGGCTTCGTTTGTGTTCGCGTTTCACCCCTACTTGCTACTTACACCTATTTTGATCCTAAAGATTTTAGTCCTTGCCCATCGACAGTGTCAAAGGCCATGCGTCCCTTTCACTCCTTGCTCAACAAAAAGCAAAGAAAAAAAAACAAAAAAGAAACATAGATTCACAAAGTAGAAAAAAAGTTTTCGTAAACTCTGCGAAGAAAATAAACACTTTTTTGTTAAATTCCACGTGGACGAAGTCGCAGGGGTAACGGCTATTTAACATAAAATAAATGCATCAGAAAGTAATATAAACGTATTACACATTCAGATAAAAATTATATACACTATTTTTAGCGTTTATTACACAAAATTTGCTGAGCAGGTAAGTGTTTTTAAAAATCCACCCACAAGAAAGTTACGGGGCGTCATAAATAATAATAACAATAATAAAAAAATCAGCAATTATATCTAAAGACTTAAAATTTAGCAAACATGGTTTTTTCGTTTAGCTGAGTTATGTAAAAAGCTTTTTTTGTTTAATTTATACAATTCACGTAAAATTAACTCATTAAAAACTTCTTTATCCTTCAGTCTGTATTTTTTAATTTTTAAATTCATCCGTGCGAAGAACGGGTATACCTGCTAGTTGTAGAATAAAAACTATTGTACTCTAGCCCAGTGTTTCACAAACTGTGGGGGGCCGCGATAACCTTACAAGGGGGCGCGAGCATATCGAAAGTAGAAGATTTAAAAACAATTTATTTACTGGAATGAATTAAAACAAAATACTTTCAGACATATTAAAAAATGCACTTTTACTCAGATATAATTTATAGGCACGCGATCTTAAGTCATCAAAAATAAAAACTTCTTCAATACCTAATTAGCTATCTTTGATTCTATAACCAAATAAAAAAAACTTTTATTTGATTTGCTGTAATCCCATGAAGAGAGATTTTTTTACTACGCTTTCTTTTTAAGCCTAACATATAACTCTTTCAGTGAAAAAACAGATTCCAGACCCAGAATCGAAGAAATTTAGGAACATAAAAAATTCATCGCTGTCATTATTTTTGAAATACTGCACATTATAGCTATAATCTGTATGGCCTTCTAAGTTCTTGGTACAGTTAGTTATCACCCCTCTCTTACGTGTTTGTTTATCATTTGGGTAAGTTGTAAGTAATGTACTTTTCTGTTACGCTTTTTTCCATGCAAAAAAACGTTTTACACAATTTTTTTTTGCAGTAACATACATATTATCATAATGAATACAATTTTTACCCGGAAGGGGTCACGCGGGACACACAGATTACGAAATCGTTAATTCTGGCCAAACTGTTTATTTGTTACCAAAGCAAAATTGAAAAGTTCTTGAAAGTAGGTAAGTAAATTTCTCTTAGTTAAATTATTCACTGGAATCATGATTTGTATCGTATACAATAAAATAATTATAAAAAAAGGGATTGGGTGACTCAATAACCCTGCTCGACCGTATCGAGTGCGTGCCTGCTCCCCGTTTAAAACATGTTGAAGTCTTTTCGCTTTAAATATTAAAAATAATACAATTATTATTCATTGGAAATTTATATTATTGTTCATTATTCAACATCAATTATACATGCTAATTCTGTGAGGCTTACAATTACAATTCGCTTAAAACTAATTATAATTTGAGCAACCATTTTAAAAAGATAATTATACATTTTTGTAAACATTGTCGAGCACTTGGCTTTGCTCTCCTTACAATTCAGCTATTATATCAATAATATTTTATTTTCTTACAAATGAACTCGGGCAAAGAGCGAGTACTTCGGCCGGTATACTTTTAATGTATCAGTGCTGCACAGAGTATTTTATAACTAATTAATTAATATTAAATTAAGAACAAGTTTAATAAGTATTAACGACTTCCATGGGTTTGTCTTGCAAAGCAAAGTTTTTATAAAGAATGCTTATGATTAGAAATTGACCCTCTAAATTATTTTTCTATATTTAGCAGATATCTATATTTTGTCTTCTACGCAGCAACCGGATTTTGCAATATGTTTAATTTAAAAATTAGAGAAAGGAAAATTAACATAATAATTATTCTATTATTTTTTTATTTATTTTGGCTTTAAAGTAGATTACAAAATTTAAAAATTATGTTACTAATTTGTATGGTTTATAACTAAGATCGCCTAATGTAGCTTTAGCTTCAAAGTGCATTATTATTGCATTCAGTACATTATTAATGCATAAAGGGGGCGCGATAAAAATTGTGATCGAAAAGGGGGGTGCCAGTATTGAAAGTTTGAGAAGCACTGCTCTAGCCCCTTCAGGACCAGCGGAAGGAGAAAGAAACGCTTCCACAGGCCCGTAAGTTCGGAGAGGATACGCTCGCATAAAACTTGGCAAATTTCCCTGCTAAGCCTAATTTCTTTTCAAAGTTCATATAAAGTTTTAACTGCAATAAAAAAAATACGCTAAAACTTATAATTTACTATCATTGATAATATTTGAACATGGAGTTGTGACATCTTCGATGGGAGTGAACTCCCATCTTCCGATTCACAATAGGTTTTATGGTTTCACCAGCTGGTCAAGGACAAGAACGACACCCATCGATTGTCCCTGGATTGTTATGATCAACCAGCTGGGGCGTGACCAGTGCACGTGGCCATGGAGCCATTGTTTATTGTCTGAACTCAGGGAGTGGAGACGACAGACGGGTCGCCATAATGGACTTCGGCGCCCCTTAGACAGTAGACAAAGCGTATCTCAAAATAATCATGTCATCTTTTCTAGGGTTTTGTGAATGGAATACTAGAAACAGGTGGCGTGATGGACAAGTGTGTCCAGATGTGGACAAGGAAATATGGCGCCTTGTGCCAGGCAGCTCGGGTGTGTTTTGGCGTGTTATGCTCCAATAGGAAGAAGGAGGAGGTCAAGAGAGACTTTGGTGACCTGCGAATAAGAAGGAGCGAGGGGCGTGTTGTGAACAGACCCCTGGTGTTTAAAAAGGGTTCTTTTTGAGGAGACGAGAGACCGGAGAAAAAAAAGAGCGAACGAGAAAAAGAAGAGAAAAGAGCTCGGAAAAGAGAAAGGCTGATCGTTGGAGGAAGAGGAGAGGAGAATCCCAGAGTTTTGCTCGGTGATGCTGACCAGGAATCCCAAACGCGAATGAGAAAAAAACGCCTTGCGGACGGAGACAAGCTGTGGAGTGAGCGGTTTCAAAACGGGGATTCCATACCGGCTATAGGTACAGAAACTATTAACTTTACAATCTAACTAAAATCAATTTTCATATTGGAGAAAAAAATTAAAAGTATTTTTTACTCCCACAATCTTGCTGTGATGTATTTTTTCCACGCTACCATCTGACGACGTTACAACAAGATCTAATTTCGTGGCAGCTTTGTGAGATAGGCATTTCTGTGAATAGATGCCTCGAACCCTTTATTGAGAAGAAAAAAATAAAACGCCAGCCGTATGGAGTTATGCCCGCCTGATTCTCACACAGCTTGTGAAAGAAATGTGTTCCATCGAATTACATGCATTAAGAAGTGACCGGAGTGAATTGCTCGTGCCCGTGTGTTAAGGAAGCGTGCCCACCTGAAAGGTTTCCCGGAATTCCTGTGTTTTCCTGCTTGTGAAGAGTGCCCGCGAAGTGCCTGCCTTCCGTTTTTTCCCGGAGAAGGATGAGGAAGATGTTTCCAGTGTCTCCACCTGCAATGTTAAGGGCAGTCTTTTTCTTTGAGTATCGTATCGGGGCAGCAATACATTATTTCTAGTTTATGTAAAATTTTGTAAGGAAAGTAATGCTAGATAAAGTTAAAAGTCTAGACTGAGAGACTACAGAAATTATTAAGTTTGTTTGAAGTGTATTGATGTGCTATGTTTGTATGTGTGTTTGTTTATTGAGTTAGGTCGTAGTATACAGTAGTATATTTGCTTCGTTAGCACAGTTTTGCGTAGTGTATTGTCACGTTACTATGAGTATTTTTATTATTTTGTGAAATATAATTAAGTCTCAGTCTAGGGTACGGTTAGTTATGCTATTTATGAGTATAATTTTGTGAAGTATAATTAAAGTCTAGGTTTAGTGTACGGTTAGTTACGCCGGGTAGTTGTATAAAATTGTGTAATACAACTAAGTATAGTGTATAGTGTAGTGTTGATTTATGTTGGATATTTGAATTGTTTTAGTGACAATTGAGATTGGAGTTAGTGTTGTATATTATTGCATGATGACTTTCCTTTTAAGATTAAGAAAAGGTGATTTGCTAGAAGTAGGAAGGGAATTAGGGGTAGAAGTCAACGGCGATCAAACAAAAGTAGAAATTAAGGATATGATTTTACAAAGTGATAAAAATGATATGGAAACGATCAAAGCGGTGATGGAGGGAATTTTGGAAGAAAAAGAAAGAGAATATGAGTTGGAGCGGTTAAGATTGTCTAACGCCTCTGAGACGGTTAGTGTATCGTCTGCCGTTTTAGAAGGGCAAGGGGTAAATAGACGTGTTAATTTAAAAGACTTAGTGCCTAAATTTGATGCAAAAAATGCAGACATTAATTTATTTTTTGAAATATTTGAAAGGCAGGCGAAAAAAGAAAAAGTGGCTGAGGATAGATGGGTCTCCCAACTCATTCCTTTACTTCCGATAGAAATTGCGGAGATAGTAGCGAAAGAACCTTTAGAGAAAAGCGACGATTACCCCCACATAAAAAATCTACTCTTGGCCCGGTTCCAACTCACACCGATAGCCCTTAGAGATAGATTTGAGTCGCATCAACGCAGACCTGGGGCCATGTGGGCGGATTTAGTATTCGAACTAAGGTCCTACCTGGACAACTGGCTAGCAGGGATGAAAGTGGGTGATTTCGCCGCATTGAAAGAGCTACTAGTGACAGAACAAATAAAAAAAGAGCACCAAGTGAATTAGTAGACCATTTTCTAGATTCGTGGGATGGTTTCAAGGAGGCTAAAAGTTTAGCTGAGAAATTGGACCATTTTGAGGCGATTAGAAGAGTGCATAAAAAAAACAGGTCCGACGAAAACCTGGGAGCGTAGAACCTTTGATAAACAGCCTCTCGAAAGTAAAAATAAATCAGCGCATTTTAGTGGTAAGGGTAAAAATATAGGGCCCTTGAACAGGGATCCTTATAAGCATGAGGTAAGCCATGGGAGTTCTCAAATTAGGAGGGAGTGCCCCAGGGCAGGGGATAATCAATTTGAGAAAAGAAAGCCCATAATATGCTACTACTGCAATGAGACAGGGCACATAAAGCCAGTGTGCCCTAGATTAAGGAAAAATAATTTCGAAACGGTAGCTAATTTAACTTTAAATACCGGGAATTACGACCCATTTAAAAAATTCAAAATGAACATGGAAATAAATGGCATTGATCGCGTATGTCTAAGAGATTCGGGGTCATCCATAGACGTCTGTTCGCGGAGCTGGATTAATGAAAATGACCTCCTAGGTGAATACGTTTGGTTGAAAAGCCCGTTAGATGAGATTTGCCACTGTTTGCCTCTGGCTAAAATTAAAATCAAAACGAAGAAAGGAGAGTTTTATACCAAGGCTGCAATAAAACAGGATAGTAGTGACAATGATCTATATTTATTGGGAAACCGAACAGCTGAACTGCTGGAATCAGACGACAGGGGGTGCACTTGGTTAACGCAGTGGTGACTAGAAGTAAACAAAAAAGATTTTCCCCCGAGAAAGAAAAGTGGCGAACGAAGAGGAACTTGAACTTACGGATTCCTCCCCCCCCCCCTGTCCGAGGGAGGGGAAGACGATAGCTTTATCATTCCTGCTTTTGAAGGAGAAGGGGGAAAGAGTTTGGCGAAAGTGAATCGGGAAATTAAGGAATTCGAAGAACGTAGACTAGCTAGGGAACGTGAGTTAGAAAGAATGAGAATTCAACTCAGAAATAAGTTAAATGAAAATAAATTGAAGGCAGGGAATAGGATTAACGATCTCGCAAATGTTTGTATTTTGTCAGGAAAACGTACCGCAGAAGTTAGTGAACTGGTTAATAAGTGCAGGCCTTTAATTAACCCGGTAGTTAATAAGCGTGGAGAACGCTACGTCTTGTGATTTTTGAAAAGAAGAATTGTGACCCCCAGTGAGATGTACGAACGTTTCCCATCCATCTGAAGTAGGAAGAAAAGAATTCAACGTGAATAGGGTAGTGATTGTGACGTGGAAATGAAAGTAGGGGTATGTGAAGGAAGGGTCAAAACTGTGGCGATGGGTGCACAGCGGGTAATAAATCTGGATAATATCGGAGATGGCTCTTTTGAATTGAAAAGAGATAAGGGAGTGGCGATCCCTGAAGGATTGAATTGTGAGAATAGCTGCGAGGAAAAATATACCCTTGGGACGTTAATGGGTTGTGAAAAGCAGTTAACAGTGAATCGGGAAAGTTTTCGAAATCATACAATAGCTAAGATAGCAGGGCCGTTAAAAGTGAAAGAAAACACGTGTAAAGCAGATGGGTGGACATGCTCGGAAGACGGGTTAGCAATGCGATTGCCTCTCTCAGAACCAAGGGAGATTTATAAGGATAGTTTAGCAACGGACAATAGGTCTAACATCGGTTCAGAATTTACTTTCGAGATAGATTTACCCGGAAAAAGAGATCGCAGTTCCATTTATCGTCTTAATTTAATAAAATTGTACCATAGAAAGCCGGAATTGGCAAATTTGGTTATGGAGAATAGCTCAGAAGGAATAGATTCCGAAACTCTCTATTCGGTAAAGCTATTTATGGATTTTGGTTTTCAGGGTAATTTAAGGAAAAGTCAATTGTATTTTTAAATTACCGCCTGATCAAAGTAGCTATTTAAGGATGATTAACGCTAAGAAGAAAGAAAGGTTTCTATCAGGTCCTGGGACGATTGTTTTAAGACAGAAGGATATTAATTTGGTTACGGGAAAGCCATTTAGAATTAAAACTTGTTGTTCATCCCAGATGTTAATTAATTCACTACGAGAGGATACAGAGTATCTTTAGATTTAGGTGTGAACGGGATGGGGCAGTCAAACCGTACTCTGCCCGTTGTTTGGTTAGGAGAGTGAACCGATACCCGTACCCTCGTATCAAATGTATAAAGTATGGGAATTTGAACCAGGTGACGCGAGCCGAGATTTATTTTTTTAAGAAAGTTTGGTAGAAAGATCAACGCGGCATCGTGGGTGACAGTATTGGATTTATGGAAGTGGTATTTTCGTCGTTCACTACTGATGAATTATCCGAAGCACACCACATGCGTTATGCCAGTTGGCATGTACATTATTAAAAAATCGAGTTTTAAGTTTCTTTGTGCTTATGATGAATGTAATTTAACGACTCGGATTTTGAGGTTGTTAGAGCCGATTGAAGTACCGCGAATGGTCGATATAGACATTCTGATGGAAATTTGGAAAAACCGTGTAAAAAAAATAGACTTTGTTAAAAAATGGTTGAGTAGGGTTGGGTCGGAAGTCGGACCGACTAAAGGTAAAATTAGAGACATGGGCAAGTTTGTTCCGTGTTGACGTAATGTAGAAATAGTGAAATTCATTGCATGAGCTACTGAGGCTTGTTAATTATATTCCCAATTAAAGTGTTTCCTCAATAACTAACGTAATGGAAGACAATACCATGAATTGTGAATAACCTGTTATGATGGTTGTGATAATGCTTGCTGATAGCCATAATTTAATTAAATTTAAAAGTCTTAGTTTAAACTTCTTAATTTAAAAATTTGGTTTTTATGTTTTTGCAAAGCTTGGAATTTATAAATGTTTATTTTTGTTTATTTAATATCGTTGGAAACAACGTTGGAATAAGTAGATGGGAATGAGTAATACTTAGGACTGTGTACGCTCACAGATGTTTACTTCTGTAGTCATGCGCGATTAAGTGTAGATGGTTAGTAAGAGATTGGCATTTGACGCATTTTGTTTAAAAATTATAATTTAAAGGTGAAATGTAACTTTGAGTAAAAGAATCCCAGATTCGGATTTTAAGATCTAATTGTGTGAAGTGTACATTTTTTTTGTTGTGAAATTTGATTCATGTATTATGTTATTTTTTTATTGTGTTTAATACCGGGTTTGCTGCCCTGATCAATCTCATTGATGGGACGATCTTTATGTGTGTGATTTCTAAGAACTGAATCCAACTAGGACCAGAGCAGTCCCGTGAAATATACCTTTTTTAGGGGGAAGGAGTCAGTTGTGACATCTTCGATGGGAGTGAACTCCCATCTTCCGATTCACAATAGGTTTTATGGTTTCACCAGCTGGTCAAGAACAAGAACGACACCCATCGATTGACCCTGGATTGTTATGATCAACCAGCTGGGGAGTGACCAGTGCACGTGGCCATGGGGCCATTGTTTATTGTCTGAACTCAGGCAGTGGAGACGACAGACGGGTCGCCATAATGGACTTCGGCGCCCCTTAGACAATAGGCAAAGCGTATCTCAAAATAATCATGTCATCTTTTCTAGGGTTTGTGAATGGAATACTAGAAACAGGTGGCGTGATGGACAAGTGTGTTCAGATGTGGACAAGGAAATATGGCGCCTTGGACCAGGCAGCTCGGGTGTGTTTTGGCGTGTTATGCGCCAATAGGAAGAAGGAGGAGGTCAAGAGAGACTTTGGTGACCTGCGAATAAGAAGGAGCGAGGGGCGTGTTGTGAACAGACCCCTGGTGTTTAAAAAGGGTTCTTTTTGAGGAGACGAGAGACCGGAGAAAAAAAAGAGCAAACGGGAAAAAGAAGAGAAAAGAGCTCGGAAAAGAGAAGGGCTGATCGTTGGAGGAAGAGGAGAGGAGAATCCCAGAGTTTTGCTCGGTGATGCTGACCAGGAATCCCAAACGCGAATGAGAAAAAACGCCTTGCGGACTGTGGAGTGAGCGGTTTCAAAACGGGGATTCCATACCGGCTATAGGCACGGAAACTATTAACTTTACAATCTAACTAAAATCAATTTTCATATTGGAGAAAAAAATTAAAAGTATTTTTTACTCCCACAACCTTGCTGTGATGTATTTTTTCCACGCTACCATCTGACGACGTTACAGAGTACAAAAACTTTTCGCTATATTAAAAAAAAAAAAACAATTGCGAATTTTAAAGAAAATGTTTTTATTTTAATAATAAAAAAATACATACGCTTTCAAAAAAAATTGACAAAAATCCCATACACTTAAATACGAATATAGAACATATTAGAAAACTAAACCAACTTATTCAAAATATAAAAAGAAATCCATAGAGCAATAGATCACGAACCTCTAAATGTCCGATTCTCTCGAAAAATTAACATGTGCAGTTGTTTATATTCATAAATATCTCGGATCTAATTAAAACAACACGGAGCTGAAAGTACATATTTAAGTTCAAAGTTTTATGAAACATTATCCGAAAAAAAATGGTTTTTAAACGCCATCTAGTGCCTGTAAAAATTAATATAAAAAAGTTCCTAACTCTGATCACACCGACCTACAAGGAGGGGAAAGCTCAATCACATATATGATACCATGGGCCGTGGAGGGAGAAACGTGTGATCACATATATGTGATCATGGTCCTGAACGGGCTAGTTCTCAGTTCAGTATATGAATTAATTTATATTGAAGAAGTTCCGAATATTCACACAACGCTTCAATCTGCTGCAACTTCTGAAAGTTGTGGCACTGGACAAGGATTTTAGAAAGTGCTCGTGAAAAAAATTGGTAAGAATAAAAAATGTTCTTGTTTCAAAAGTAATATGCAATACAATGCAAAGCGTCAACACAGCAACCCTTGCTCTAAAAAATTAAGAAATAAAGGCATTTCATAAAATCTAAATTCATGTTTTCTTACATTTTGCTTAAAAAGATTTACATGATATTTTTGTGAAGCAACAGTTTTTCTTCCTAGCATGTATCTTTTTGATAAAATTTAAGAGTATTCGGTACCCCCTATACCGACAATGTGAAATTGAGCTTTTTTAGATCCCTGTTTCTAAGAAAATATTAGACATAAAAACTTCACATTTTGTCAGGCTTTTTTATTTATACTCTGGTTAAAATGTTTCAAATATATTGTTTACTTTTTTCAAAAAAATTCATCGTAAAAGTATCGCTTTGAAATTTTTGAAAATTGTCATTTTTTTACGATAACTGCTTTTTAGCAAAACATTTTGGTAAAATCTCCAAAAAAGTAGCTCCATTACATATAGTTACATATTATTTATGTGCAGTAAAAATTGCAAGCACATTCATTTTTTAGATGTTGTGAAAAAGGTACACGCAGTTTGAAAACAGTCATTTTGAGAAAACTGCATTTTTAATGTAAAAAGGCACTTCATCACAAAAATAACAAATCACAACATGTATTTGCCCTATTTTATTAAACATTAGTATCTTCTTAATTTTTTAGCGTAAAATAGGAAACAAAAATGTCTTAAAATGTTGAGAAAAGACATATATAGTATTTTTCAGTTTTTGTTCAACGAGATTTTTTTTAGCATTTTGCATCAATTTTCTCAAATCTGTGTCAATCTATAAAGAATTTTTAGCTTTGATGCATTATAAATATCAAATCTGATCATGAAACATCATAAATATAATGTAAACATGTATCAATATGTAAAAGTCATGATTTGGGAGTGCGTGATTTTATGACTTTGCGAAAAGTTTCATGATGAATTTGTATGTTCCCATGCAAACAGATTTTCTTAAAGTTTCAAAATTTAAAATTTTCTCTAAACTGTACAAAAGATTTCTAAAAAAGTCAAAAATAAAACTGTTTTTATGTTTTTAAACATGAAATTTGTGTATTTTTATGTATGTAACAAGCTTCTCGCAAAGACAAAAAGCATTACACATTCGAGTTGTAATTAGTTACCTATTATTGAAAAACCTATGAATATTAAAGCTTAAAAACTTGTGTGAACAATAAATAAACATTAATATTTTCAATTAAGTGAAATATTTAAAATATATTGTTTAATTTTCTCAAAAACATGTAACATAAAAATATGACTATGAATTTCTAAAAAAATTGACATTTTTTTGTCTCGATATATGGACTCCAAAAAAGTATTTTGGGAAAATCCCCCCAAAACTCACATTATTATGTATTGTTGCATATCAGTAACACGAAGGAAAAAATTTCATGTACATTCTGAGAAAAAATCCATACATATTCAGAGAAAAAAGATGAATACAATTTTAAAAACATCATTTTTCAGAAAATTGAATTGTCACTATAAAGTGCCACTTAATCACAAAAATAATGAATTACAACATGTATTTGCCCCATTTTTTTGAACATTAGCATCTGTGCAATTTAGTTCATTAAAATAGTAAACAAAAAAGTCTTAAATTGCCCAGAACTGCAGTTTTCATTTTTTTTTTACGAGAAGACGTCAAAATTTTCTCAAATTCTCTATCATGCTTTATATCTGCATTGCATATCTAGCTTTTATGCAATGCAGATATAAAGTTTGAACAGAAAGCATCACAAATATAATGTGAAAATGTATCAATATGGTTTTGGTGTGAATTTGAGATGGTATTTAAAAATACCTGATTATATATATATATATGACGTTACGTAAGTTTTTGTTAGGCTTTCATAACATTATCATTAGATCTTGTTGTTGCAAACAGTTTATAAGCTTTAAACTTCAAAAGTTACTCTAAACTGGACAAATGATTTCTAAAACAGACAAAATAAAACTGTTTTTATGTTTTTAAACATGGAATTTATGTATTTTTATGTATGTAACAAGCTTCTCGTAAAAACAATAAACATCACATTTAATGTATCATCTCATACTTTTTTCTCAGAAACTATTAAACATAAAGACTTGAATATTTATTTGTATTAATTAGACACATTTATACTGAATTGAAATTTTTTAAAATATAATAATTAGTTTTTTCAAAGACAAACTTTTAGTTCACCGAACAATTATTAAATGAATTTATTAAAAGTTGTCATTTTTTTCTTTTGATAACTGCTTTATATTTAAATATTTTAAGAATATTACAAAAATATCACTTCAGTATACACAATTGCATTTAAGAAACATACACACAGTAAATTTACACAATTTTAAAAATATAAATTTTAGAAAACAGAAATTTTTGTAAAAAATCTTACCTTTGAACTATTTTTTAATCCACATTTTTTGTGCAGAAAGCTTAAATTAGCACATAGTTATAATTTCAAATATTTTTAAAATATTTTTATCTCTTTTCTAAGCCTTAGCGAGTTTAAACATTCAGTAATAATAACTAATTAAAACTAAATTTAAAGGGAAGTACAGACTTAAATTTAGGTAAAATCACCAAATATTAAATATAACATTCAAATTAAAACCACGCTTCCAAATTTGGCTCCAAAATGTTTTGTATATCTAACACAGTTAAATTTGCAGTTACTATACTGGTATCTAATGCGTATGAATAAAAATAAATTGAGGCTTTGCAACTTTGCTCCAGATTTAAAAAGACAATGTTTACATTTCTATCTGTCCAAATGGGCGTGGTACATAAGCTAATTATTTTTTTAAAAAATATTTTAAAGTACTTCTAATCCATATAATGGCTTGTATGTTATATCATTGGAAAGGACCCGATTTGGAAATTTCAGAAAAATCAAATCTCCCAAAATCTAGTTTTATAAGCCTGTTACCCTACTGACTGATCTTAAATAACACTATTTCTGCAACGCATTTCCTTTTTTTCTTTCTGTTTAACTAATGTTAAAAATGAGTTATATAATCTGCTTTTTCTTATTATTTATCAATTAATCATCCGCAATGAGGATCCAATGTATTTTTCGAGACATTTTAGTAATTTATGATCAATTAAATTATAGAATAACTTTGAAATTGTTTATTTTTCACTCTTTAACGATCTATCATTAATTATTTCATAGAATAACTAGTCTTTTTAATAGAGTAACTAGGTAAAGTATGAAATTTTCCATCTGTTATATACTTAAAGTTATATTTCTTGTAATTTCATTAACTACCTAGTTCTTCTTTAGAATAACTGAATTATACTCTTTAACGGTAACACATATAAACATAAAGTACTTATTTTATGTAGCTAAATAAGCTTATCAATTTCAGGAGCAACTTTTTTATCCTGAAGCCACATTAAAACACGACTTACCATTTCGAGACTCCATCATGAAGAGCGATAAATTCATTATAAGTGTCGTGGATTACGTCTTTATCGGGGCAACGCTTTTAGTGTCTGCTGGAATCGGCCTTTATTTCCAACTGACCACCAAGAAGAAGACAAATGAGGAATATCTTCTGGCAGGAAAAGATATGTCTGTCTTTACAGTCGCCTTCTCCATCATGGCCACCTTCATGTCATGTACCGCACTCATGGGCCTCCCAACAGAAATATACTTATACGGCACTAACATGGCCTTCATAAATTTAGGCTTCGTGATTGGTGCTATAACTGCGTCGTATATTTTCCTTCCCATCTTCTTCGCCAATGATGTGTCCACAGCGTATGAGGTATGTATATTTGATTATCAATCATTTGTTTATTTATGTATTTGCACGGTAACATTGATTTTCATTAGATATTTTTTTCACAATATGTATATGTTTCCTTCATAATTCGAAATCCGTTAATTTATAGAATAAATAGGTATTTTATGAAATAATTGAACAAATCAGTTAAAGTATATAAAATTATTGAATTCCACGATTTTACTAGGTTCTATAGAAAAACAATTATTTGATCGTTAATGTATGAAATACAGGACTCGAAAGTTCTTTGAACCAATTCTAGGTGCTTTCAATCAGTTTTGAACATTTACTTTGCATAGACACATGTAAATGCTTCATTATGTTGCTTTTAAGCGTAGAATTTTGGCGGTGTATATATATATATATGTGTGTGTGCGTTAGCGTTTTATATTTTGGATTATTAACAAATATTTTTGCAACCTGTTTTCAAGCAATGTGACTTCTAAAAAAATGGAAGACTAACCTGTAAATAAAAAATATTCAATGCTTGAATATTTTTAAATAATTAAGTTTTGAATCTTTATTAAATAAGCGTGGAATAAAGGAAATATGGGCATATTCGTAAAAAGTTTTTAACTTTAATAGCAAAAGTAAAAAAGTACTTTTAGTTAACGAAGCAATGTTCGACAGGTGGACAAAAACTGGTCAGGGAAATAGCGTCATGAATCTACTCTTTCCTACGACACGCTACAAAAATTCACCCTAACCTTACGTAGGTATTACTCTTCCTCTTATTAAACTTTTGCTACAACCCCTTGGTATATACGGACATTTCTCCTTCCAAGGAATTCAGGATGATCGATAGCAAATTGCAAAAGTGTGGACAGCTAAAATTTGAATCGGAGGTCAAAATCCACAATCAATTCTAAACCATCTACTTCAGATTATTTCATTCACATGTCATTCCCATGAATTTCTGGGAACAAAGCAGAGTTCTGGAAATATAAAATTTTGGATATTTTATGATTTTCCGGGAACTCGGAATCCCGGAAAAGAATTTCTAATAAAAATTCTAAGGCCTAATTCGCATGCAAATGCAGTATTTCGTTGATCGATATGCGTTGAGCTAATATTTCGAAGAACGGATTCGTGTACCGTAAGTGCAAACCTGTCATCATTTGAGCTGAATTACAAATTTCATCATTCTAATCCAACTGTCATCATTTCGTCAGTCAATTTGCCATTGAAGCTAGATGGAAAATTCGTAGGATGGTTTAATATTTGGTCGTAATGATGTATCATTCGAAGAAATTAGCTAGAATGGAAGATCCATGACCCTAAAGAACATCGTAAAAGTAGAGATTCACCGAAAATGAAGATGAAATGTGAGGACATCGAAATCATGCAATCGGGGCTCACAAATCCTAAAGCAAATCAGCGATCCAACGTGTTACCAGGAGACTAGTGCCTGATCGATAGCCAATTCTTTAAATGAAACCAAAATCACGAAGGTTATAACAAAGACTGTCCACTAACGTTGCACATTGCAAACTCGTTTGCAGTGATGTTAGCCGCATCTAACTCAGAGTTTCATGGACTGGAATAAAATATTTGCACCGATTACATCCTCTTCGAATTCAGCTTTAAAGTATATTGAGTGTTTGGATTTATCGTGCAGAAACCAGATCTGGTTCTTATGCTGCTTTTATGATGTTTTGTTTCAAAAGTGTTCTTTTTTTCCCACTGTATTCATTGCATGTTTCATCTCTATAGTATTTGGAGAAAAGGTTTGGTAAAACAGCAAGAAGATTAATGTCAGCAATGTTTGCTTTACAGAGGGTAAGAGCTTATTTCTCTATATTCATAATTAAAATTTATATTCATAATCTTGTATTGATTATAAATTAGAGATACTTTAAATATATATCAGCGCAAATCATTTTTTAATTTATGTATATATATATATATATATATATATATATAAACATTAATTTTAAAACCTTATTATATTCCATTCATTACTTGCATTTTATTTATATCAAATTAAATTCGGTTGTAAAATTATGTTTCACTCTAAAAGAATGTTTTTGAATTCTGAAAACTACTTGTATGTCTTTTGAATTTCGTAATATCATTTCGTTAAAATTAATATATCTTCATCAACATATTACGTAAACTACTGATTATTTTTATGAAGGAAAATTTATATATATGTGTATGTTTATATATATATCGAAGGAAATCATTAAAAAATTCATATTGATTTTCAACTAATTGCATTTAAAACACAATTATGTTTCACAAACTGGTTAAAATTAAAAATTTTCTCATTTAGTGGCGTTTTTGTTCTTGTACAAAATTCGGATTCCCCAAACGTGGCCCCTTTTTTATAAGTTAATGACTAGATTCTCAGACTCTAAGTAATGTACTGTAATGTGAAAAATTCACTTCAAAATCTCATTTTCATAGGCAAACGTTTTGATATACGATCTCAGAAACGCAATATGTTCCATGAATTATTTTAACATATCGTCATAAAAAGTTGCTTATACAAATTTAATACGGCTGCAAAAGTAAGAAGTACAATGGATTTATATAGCTAAGTTGAAAAATTTTAACTACAAATAAGTAAAAATATTTAAAACGTTATATTATCAAAAATATATTTGTTGAAATTATTAATAATTATTAATGTACTATAAAATGAACCACCACATCCTTGCTTTTTTTTTGCTTAAAAGTTATCCATGATATTCTAGACGAACCAAAACTAGCTTTTCATTCATCCTAATAATGAAATGTCTTTCTGTTATAGCTGCTCTACACAGCTGTCGTACTCTATGCTCCAGCATTAGCTTTGAGTGGAGTAACCAACTTGTCCACGACGATGTCAGTGATTCTCATAGGAATTGTATGCACATTCTATTGCACCCTGGTAAGTGTCAATTATTAGACGGAATCGTATGCGAAAATAAAATAACGTTTTTGAATTTGCTATTCTGGTATCAAACCTTGACAATCTTCATAAAAACTAAGATTAGATGAAGACTTTCTTTTTCAATTTAACTTCCTATAAGCAAACATTTTTGTCTTACAAATATAAATATAGGTACATATTGTAACGTTGGGACTCCAAGCTTACTTAATTCCTGGGTAACGAGAGTTATTACACAGTTTTAGCGAGAAAATACTTTTTATTTACAAAAAATTATAACACTGAATTGTAACATATTATGTTTCATCCAGAAGAAATCACGTTAGCGCAGTTGGTAATCATATATTTGTATCAGGGTCCGTTGGACACGTTCTCGGTGTTCTGGAACTGAATACCGGAATGATCACACTCCCCTTCCTAACTAGCGACGTTAAAATTCTAATAGGTCTCTCAGAACTTTAAATGAGCTCCCTATCGTCAAGGAAATCCCCGTTATCAAACTTCTGCTGCAAGAAGAAATACGAATCGTTCCTTTTCGTGCTGCCTAGCAGCCTTTTCGCATATATATCTCCTCACCGATCTTGATCTCTAGCTATCGCTGGTATTGCAAAAATCCGCGGATACCTTTCGGTTTGTCTCTGTAAACCACCAGGGATTTAAATTTTTATTGAAATTTATGATGCGTGACATTCAAAAGGCAAAACCAAGAAGGAATGTTCAGAAAATTATGCAACTTTTAGAGCACACTTTACGCAAACGCCCACTTTATTGAGTATTGCAATTCATGTGAGATGTACAGATGTCCGCGCGACACATTAAGACCGTTTTAAACCTGATACCCGATAGTTCTGCCAAGGGAAATATTGTGAAATTTATTTCTTTTCACAGACGTTGCATGTAATGCCCTACAATGACAGGATGCCACCGTCGGAGGCAATTCCAGAAAAGACACAATTTTACGATGAGATTTGATTAAGGTAACCGACTACGTTCGGAACCGTGATTTTAAAAAAGAGCATAAATGGATAATTTTCAAGATATTTAGTTTTACTTAGTTAGGATACATGTTTAAAAGGGTTTTAAGGACATTTTGAGAAAAAAAAGTTTTTTAAGCAAACAACTGAGACACTTAAAGTAAGCTTTTTTTCAAAATGTTCTCCTTTAATAAAAAATGCTTTTGAAATAATAATATTTTGCTTATATAAAGTAAAGACTTCTCCAGAGAGTCTGAACTATTTTTTTTTGGAAAATTCACATCATTTTCAGAGTTACAACCAATTAAAATAATTATCGGCGATTTTTTCTTAAAATCTCTCCCCTCTGTTGTCGTAAAGCATGCATAAACCCATTTATAAGTTATATATTTCAAAAGTTCTATTTGAGCCTCTGTACAAAGTTCTAAGCTATATGCAGGCAAAATATTATTATAATAGAAGCGGATTTTGCAAAAGGAGAATATTTTGAAAATGGGTCCTTCTGTGTTCATTTTTTGTTAAAATATTGTACTTTAATAATTTTTTATTGTAATAATACTTTTAAAACAGTTTTACATGCATTTTCTAATCTAAGTGACACTAAATATCATAAATATTATCCATTTATACGCTTTTACAAAATCACGGTTGCGAACGGATCCCTTAAGGAGACCAAATTTATGTATATCAAATCTCAGCTGAAAACCATCTGAGCATTTCAATGGTGCAGCAGCTGTTTGAAGATAATTGGAACAGAAACTGGAAAAATCTGAAGCATGCACGTGCATGAAGAGTGACGCCTGCATCAAGACGGTCCCCTTTAAAAAACTACAATTGACAGCACATCACAGGTGATTCTGTTAGTCATGCCGTGACAAACTGACACAGGCATAGGAAAGGCAAACACACATGTTGGTAGACACGTCATGATTCTTCTTTACAGTTATAGCCTTCATATATGCCGATGACACCAACGTGTTGAATGGTCCAACTCGTTCCCATCTAAGGAACACCCCCTCACACGAGCATGCCGCTTCATACATAGATTAGATCGTCAATGTGTACGATAGCAAATTAACTCTGGTTCATATTCAAGGAAGCATGCATGATGTGTTGCAGTCTGTTTGTGACATTCCATTACTTTCATGTGGTGTTCAATGTCACTTGACGGCACAATAACATCCCATCGCACACCGAACGTGCTCTAAAGACAGACACATGCTTCCCTAATCACCATTTTCTGCTGACCTCTCCCCAGTAGAACACATGTAGGATGTGACAAAACATTTCTTGCATGCCTTTCTGTTGTCACGTTCAGAAAACGAATTATTTTAAGTAGTCGAAAGAAATAAAATGCCATACCGTAGAGTACCATCCATACTATCATTGACTCTTCACCTAGAAGAATGGATTCATGTATCTTCATTCGTGGTGCCCGTACAACAAATTGAGTTGACTTTGATTTCCTTCTGTGTTACGAGTATTGTTTTTGATTAAATGTCTCATATTGTGTTCATTGTTGTATTTCTGTTTGCTGAATTTCAATATTTTTTGGCCCTTCATTTTTAGTTTTGGTTTGTACCTTCCTTTTGATTCAATGTCAAACAGTGTAAATGTATTTCTTTCTCTACCAGGGAGGCATGAAGGCAGTGCTGTGGGCCGATGTGTTTCAATCGATTCTAATGTATGCAGCGCTGTTCGCCATCATAATTAAAGGTTTCTTGTTGATGGGTTGTAATGGAAATATTTTTGAAATCGCAAATAAAGGTGGAAGATTGATTATTCCCAGGTAATTTAAATTCTACATTCCAATTATGTGTTTCAGCTTATTTTTATGTATAATTTAGGTATCTCATTTTCTTTGAAATTTAGAGTTAAAAAGAGAAATTAAATAATTTTTAAAAATTTATCGTTTTTAAGTTGTTTTGCATATTTAGTTATATAATTAATCTAATTTAAATGTTTCACTCTCTTTGTTCTTAATATTTAAAGACATTAATTACTTTTTTTTTTTTAAAAAAAAAGATTAAATAAATTTTGTTAGCTCTATTATATTAAGAAATATTGAATACATTGAAGTATATTAAGATAAAAGAAATTTAGAAATTATATGAAGTGTATATACAGGTTGATATTAAAATAACAGAAACACCTGTGAATAAAAATGATCTTTTTTATTGTGTTTCGTAAGCATTTATGTATAATAATAGCTACTAGTTTTTTTTAATAGAAAGGTATATATTCTGGTAGTACGCGTTAGTTTTATTAAATTTCCGCAGGTCTTGGATTTTTTTCAAAAGCGTAAAAGTCAGGTCTCTCAGAATTTTAAAGTGGCCAAATTGTAGGAGCACGTCTAGCTTCGGTGCCTTCGGTGCAATTACTGGGCATATGGCTCGCGAAGCGAGCCTCCATCCCATATCCGGTATGTTTATGTAGATCGGACCATAAAGTTATCATGCTAGCATGTAGCAGGATGCTGATTGGCCGAGCCAATCGTTAACACGTCTAGCTGAAGCAAGTACTATACTGTTCGAATTAATTGGGACAAACTTGGTTTTCTTATCTGATTTGGTATGTGATGACCCCTGTTCTGTCCTGAATCACTTCAAACCGTTTATATCTGCCCAGAAGTAATGTGGCGGATCGACCTTGACTATAATTTACTCGTTTGATTGGCTTTAGTACATTAATAGTTAATTTTTTACTCTTTCAGTGTGGTAGCTGGTGGTTATAAGTTTGCGTTCCACATAACACGTGTTAATTTTACTTGTTCAGAGATGGATATTACTCCGAGGAAGCGTTCTAAAATAATCGCTCTTAATGAACTCATATATGTGACGGTTAGAGATATAGCTCCGGTAGTTGGTGTGGGCGAATCAAGTATTTTAAGAACGTTTCATAATCTCCCAGAAGAAAAGGAAAACGTGGACTCAAACGGAAAATTACTCCTAGAACTGATGAAATTCCAATCCGAAATAACAACATGAATCAAGATAAAGCAAGCACAGACCTTCGAAGGGATTATGGTGATGAAGCGAGTACCTCAACTGCAAAGAAAAGGGTTCTGGAAGGTAGCCGTAAGACCACAAGAACAATGAATAAGCAATTTCTAACTCAGAAAGCAATGAAAAAACATTTAGCATAGGCCAAATATACTAATCCTGGACTGTTAACGACTAGAAGAAGGTGATTTTCTGTGATGCAACGCAATTAATCATGTGAAGTTACACGAAGAGAAGTAGAAGCCCTCTGACGGAAGTAGGGTAGAAAAGCCGATTCTGCTGTAAAGGCGGTGCAGGCGGTGCAGGCGGTGCAGGCGGTTGCAGGCGGTTGCAGGCGGTTGCAGGCGGTTGCAGGCGGTGCAGGCGGTTGCAGGCGGTTACAGGCGGTTGCAGGCGGTTGTAGGCGGTTGCAGGCGGTTGTAGGCGGTCGACGGCAGTGCAGAGTTGAGTTGTTTCGTTCCTACTGACGAGTTGAGTTGTTTCGTTCCTACTGACGAGTTGAGTTGTTTCGTTCATACTGGCGAGTTGAGTTGTTTCGTTCCTGCTGCCGAGTTGAGTTGTTTCGATCATGTTGCCGAGTTGAGTTGTTTCGTTCCTACTGACGAGTTGAGTTGTTTTTCTCCTGCATTGGCTTTGATTTTCGAGTTGAGGGGGCGAGTTGAATTGTTTTTTTCTACAGCTAAGTTGAGTTGTTTTTAAAAAATGTGCACAAAAATGGAAGTATGGGAATGTTAAACGTGCTCATGGCGCCACCTATTGATTAAAATGTACACTAATTATAGATTTTAAAATGATGGAAGTAAATAACGCTCAAATAAAAAAAAAAAAAATCCAGATTCAAACTCACGGCCTCAGATCAAAATGTCTCCACAGGACAATAGTTTTTCAGTTACGCTAACCATTATCCTATGAAGGCATACAGACCTGAAGAAAACTTATGTTTATAATCTCATGAATTTAATTTTGCAGGCGAAGCAGACGGCGACATGTTTTAAAATCATTTTCTTGATTAAAATGAAATAAAAAAATATTTAATTTATATTATTTTAATAATGTGTAAATTTTAATTCAGTATAATGATTACATACACACACAGTAAAGATACAAAGTAAATTGATTATTCAGAAAATGTGCCGTAGTATACTCGTCATCAGCGTGAACGGGTTACGATTTAACTTGTTTTAGCTTGTCTGATCTTGATTCTACAAGACGGCGACTGAATTCTACGTCAGAAATTATCTCAATGCTTAGAGCGGATGAATACATTGCTTTCAACCACTCAGCGAACGCCGCTCAAGTGTAATTCGGTTGATATGCGTTAGACACTTATCACATTTTAGTTCACAATTCATTTCGTTTGTTAGTATTGCGGTGGGCTGTATTCAACAAGAAAAATATGGTGATGTCTGAAACACATAGTGAAAAACGAAAGTTTGGAAAAGCCGGGGAATCTTCTGTAAATAAGAAAGCCAGAAGAGAAGTTTCAAAAGTAAGTAACAACATTAAATAAATTTAATATGTAATTTTTATAATGTTTTTTACACATTTCTGATCTTTATTAATTTTGTTATATTATTTTCAGAAGTATGGAAAATTTACCGAGGATTGCATACCAGATGGAGTATTTCCAATTGAGATGATGTTTTTGTCTCTTGCAAGCACCTATTATGATTCCGCATCAGTACACATAAGACGTTTCAAGAAATATGGCAAAACATACTACCCAACTCCCGAGGGAATAACATTAGACCCACGGTGGATCGAATATATCATGCGTAAAAAGAAAGTGCCGGAATCACTGGAGGAATTACCAAGTGGACTTTTCCTCCTGAACGACACATTCAAATAACTAGTGAGAACTTCAATGATTTTACTTTCAAGCGCATTAAATACAGTCCGGATAAAGAGCCCACTTTTAAAGAAATAACCATATCCCGAGAGCAGTGGGCTGAAATGATTAAAAAATATGGTGCTATTGAAAATGCTGCTATAGACAATATGTTTCAGTGTATGGACTTTTTAACTGCATATATAAAACCTTCTGCGAAGGCCCCATAGAAAATACATTACCTTCTTCTTTTGATGTTAGTCTGGGTCAACAATACTTGACGCAAATTTTGAAAAATCTATTTGTAGCCTCCTGAACGAAAAAGGATTGAAACAGCCTCAGACTTTCGCTGAGGAGTTATGGGGGAATCGCGAAGAAACATTTAATTCATATGTTTCATCACTTGAAGCTAATGAGATAGCTGATTGTTTTTATCATAATCTTTTTGAAAATGAACACTTTTTATTGTTAAAACCTGTACATTATGTAACTCAAGAATTTTTAAAAATCTTCGCTTGATATTATTTTAAGAGAAGTAAGAGACATGTTATGTCCACCTGATTGTTTTGAATACTATGAGGATTTTGTTTAAAGATTTTTATAAGATTCACACAATATTTTGTTTTTATAAATTTGAATAAAATTCTTTTTTTTTTTTTATGCTGAATTTGAGTTCTTATTATTTTTATTGTTTGTTAGTTTAATTTATGTTGAAATCGTTTCACATCTTAAAAATAAATAAGAGTATTTTTAAAAGAAATTATCAAAGTATGTACAAGTGATATTTTAAATGTATTTCATATGAAAGTGAGAAAATTTATGCTCATGTTTTTATACATAAACTTTTTGTCTTTCCCAAAAAGTATATAATAATATAACTATTCATTGTAATAGTCATTCAATCAAGTTCTTTTCATCGGTAACAATGCATCAAGATTTAGCAGCGTTTTACGAAAATCCTGAAGTTCCAAATAGCTTCGGGGGTGTGGAAGCATTACATCGCTCTGTAAAAGGGAAATATAGTAAAAAAGATGTGAAACATTGGTTATCGCAGAAAGATGCTTACACTCTTCATAAACCTGTTCGACATAAGTTTCAGCGGAATCGAGTGTTTGTAAGTGATATTGATCGTCAGTTTCAAGCGGATTTAGTCGATATGCAATCTTTAGCAGAATTTAATAAAGGGTATAAGTATTTGTTAACTTGCATTGATTTATTTTCAAAATTTGCTTGGGCAGTTCCTCTGAAAGATAAATTTGGAAAAAGTGTAAAGTCTGGGCTAGAAATTATTTTTAAAGAAAGGAAGCCTAAAGTGTTGCAAACAGATGCCGGTAAGGAGTTTTTAAATAAAATAGTTCAAAATTATTTAAAAATCTGAATGTAAATTTTTTTTTACAAATAACGAAACAAAAGCTAGCATTGTTGAAAGGTTTAATCGGACATTAAAAACAAAAAATGTGGAAATATTTCACTGAATTTAACACTAAAAATTACATCGACGTCATTGATAAATTAATACACAGTTATAATCACTCGTATCACCGTTCAATTAAAATGGAACCTGTTTCTGTAAGTAGACATAACCGGAAGCAGGTATTAAAAAATTTATACGGTGGTCTAAGAAATGAGAAACCTAAAGCCCCTAGATTTAAAATTGGTGATATTGTACGCATTAATAAACAAAAACTTCACTTTGAAAAAGGATACGAACAAAACTGGAGAAGAGAACTTTTCATAGTTTTTGAAATCGTGCAAAGAATTCGATTGTTTATAGATTAAAAGATTTACAAGGTGAAGAGATTAAAGGTACTTATTACGAAGCAGAATTACAAAAAAGTTGTCGACTCTGGTTTCTACCCTGTAGAGAATGTTATCAAACAAAGAAAAAGAGGAGGAATCACTGAATATTTTGTTAAATTTTTAGGCTATCCTGAAAAATTTAATGATTGGGTGACTGATATTCAAAAAGTATAAATAGTTAAACTTTTTTATTGCCGACTCATTTTCAAAATGTCTTTCTACGTAACATTACCTTCTGATAGTTCTATGCATTTCTTTCCAGAAAACAAAATATCTCATTTCAAAACTCAATTACCCTCTCCTGTTTGTTTAAATGGTGAATGGGAAGTGGGATTGTCTGAAATAATCTACCCTCATTCTTGGCGTAACGTAAATGAAACTAACAATTATTTTCTATACAAAGCTGGTGACGGCAATATCTCTTCAACTGTTAAGCGAACAATTGATGTGGGTTGTTATGAAACAATGTTAGATATTATATCAGCCGTACAACTTGCTTTACCCAAAAATCCTAATCGGTTCACAATAATTTACAATAAAGCAACAAAGCGGGTGAAAATTAATGCAGTTCAAGGTAGCAGCCTTCACTTAGAGAATTTAGGCGAGTTGTTAGGATTCAAACGCAATGCAATTATAATAGGTAACATGAAAAGCGAATTCGTTGCTGATGCATGGTCTAATTTTTCAGTTTTTTACGTTTACTCCGATCTAATTTCACCCCAAATTGTGGGGATACACAGGCTCCTTTATTGCGAATCGTTCGCACTAAAGGTAAAGACGGGGAAACGATTAGTCAATACTATGATAGACCTCAATACTTACCTTTGGTGAGACACTCGTTTCAAACTATTCAATCTGAACTGAGACTCAATTCTGGTGATTTTGTTCCCTTTGAAAGAGGTAAAGTGATCATAGTGCTTCATTTTCGAATGAGGCAAATACTATAAATAAAGCAATGCATTTCTCATACCCTCATTTGGAGATAAAAGACCAAGATGAGTGTACCATACGTTTGCTGTACTAAAAGATTTGAAGATCATTATGCAGGTCAAATAGGTTCGGGTCTGACTCATTACAAGGGCATTAATTTTCAAAAGGGTTATGGAATCGGAGGAATATTTCGTCGATTGTTTAGAGCAGCTTTACCTTTTTAGTAAAAGGAGGTAAAACTATTGGAAAAGAAGTATTAATGACAGGGAGTCGTGTTGCCTCTGATGTATTGTCAGGAGAAAATTTTAAAGAAGCTGTAAAAACAAGAAGCAAAGAAAGTGGAAAAAATTAGCTCAGAAAGCTATTGATAGAGTTCAGTCTATGGTAGGAAAAGGACAGTATAAAAGAAAGCGTAAGAAACAGAAAAAATTCATTTCATCCAAAGCACGTAAAGTGAGTGTACGTGACATTTTCGACTCGTAAAAATGGCATTTATTCTTAAAGATTCTCCTGAATGTGTTAAATCTGAATTGGAACTTTTCAACTTACCAGAACTCAAACAGTTATTCAAGATGGGCAGTGGAAACAATTTCATCCTCTTTCTAACGTTTTCGATAATGCACCTGTAGAATTTCACATTTCCGGAAGTGCAGAAGATTACATAGATCTCAGTCAAACACAATTATACGTAAAAGCGAAAATAGTAAAAGTGGACAATACGCCTATTACTAAAGATGATACTATAGGACCTGTGAATTTATTTCTACATTCACTATTTTCTCAAGTAGATGTATCCTTAAATGATCGCGTGGTTTCCAATTCCAGTAATACATATCCCTATCGATCTTATATTGAAACTCTCTTAAACCATGGATATGACAGCAAAACTTCCCAATTAACGGCTGAACTATTTTACAAGGATTCTGATGATGGTCTCAAGAAAAGAACCGAATTTTTAAAGAAAGTGCAACTGTAGACATGATTGGTTGTATACATTCGGATTTATTTCATCAAGATCGTCTTTTACTCAATTTAGTGGATTTGAAAATAAAATTAATACGAAGCAAGCCCGAATTTTGTTTACAAGGATCTGAGGGATTTAAAGTTGTTTTGGATCATGTTTCTTTATTCATACGAAAAGTTCGTGTGAATCCTGAGTTATTCTTGGTCATGCGAAAGCACTGAAAAACAAGCGCAAAATATCCCATTAACCGAGTTCTGTGCAAAGTGTATTCGATTCCTAAAGGAAGCATGTCTTTTATTCAAGATAACATATTTTCAGGCCAAATGCCAAAAAAAAAACTTTTTGTAGGATGTGTAGATAATGAAGCTTTTCACGGAGCATTTTCAAAATCTCCTTATGAGTTTAAACATTTTAATTTAAATTTTATTGAGTGTATGTGGATGGACAACCAGTGCCTCACAATCCATTAGAACTCGATTTTTCTAAAGATCAATACATACGGGCCTATCAAACTCTATTTGTTGGGACAGATCGAATGGGTCAAGACAGAGGTATATTTATTTCTAGAAAAGAATATAAAGATTCAAATACATTGTTTGGATTTAACCTCTCACCGGATTTATGTTCTTCAGGAGAACATTTAAGTCTGATAAAACATAGCAATTTGCGATTAGAATTAAAATTCAGCAAATCTTTAGAACAAACCGTATGTGTTATCGTTTTTGCCGAGTTTGAAAATTTAATCGAAATAAACAAATCGAGAAATATCTTGTATGATTTCGGAAATTAAAGAATGGATGGAATGCAAATGTATACAGTTTTATCTCAAGAGAAGACAACGTCCCCCTATTTTCAAGGTGTTTATTCTAGAGATACGCTCCCTCCTCTGCAAGAAAACATGTGTGCTATTGTGAATTCTGATGACTCATCACAACCTGGAACACACTGGTTAGCATTATTTGTAAATGATAAAAGAGAATTAGAATTTTATGACTCGTTTGGACAACCTCCTGTATTCTATAACATTAGTACTACTACCTATTTAGATGTATTATGGAATTCTAAAGTGTTTCAATCACCAACATCTAATGTTTGTGGGCAATACTGTATTTACTTTTTATTCAAACGCAGCCAAGGCTATTCTATGCATTATATTTTGAATCAATTGTATATAAATGATTTTCAAATGTATCAATTTGTAAAGAAACGATATGGTGTAAGATTTGTATTTAGAAAATAAAAAAATGGAATGAAACTAAATATGTGTGTGTCTTTTATTTTCTTTAATTTTTTTTTTCTATTTTCTATTTACATTTTCTTATGATAATTTTTTTCTTATGATAATTTTTTTCTTCTAAAAAAAATAATATTTTTCTATGTTAAATTTCTTTTTCTCTCAAAAAAATTTTTTTTTTTTCTATGATAAATTTTTCACCCAAAAAGATTAATATAATTTTATTTAATTATATATTTGAAACTTTTAAATTTTATCAAATAAGTATATTTTCTTCAGCAAAAGAAAACTGTTCAAATCATAAAGAGACAACTGAGACAATTTTTTTTTAATCAAATGAGTATCATTTATTTCAAAGTTTCAACCATGCATTTCTGCGAGCATACATTATTGGTTTCTTAATAATTTTGTTATTCTGATACAATTTTTTATTTACATCTAGATTTTTCGGTAAATTTACATCATTCAAAGCTCTTAAAAATACATATCTTCCTTCAGGTGCTGATTTTCGATTCCGTAGAAAATCATTCACGAGGAATGCAATATTGCTTCCTGGAATAACAGTGTTTTTGTAAATAATTTCACCATCAGAATTCCAACTGAAAGATTCTTGAAGCTTTAAAAACTGGAAAATATTTTTTGCTTTTTCTTTATACCTAGCTGGAACAATTCTAAAAATTTCATCCTCAAACACTTCTTTTTCCGTCTTTACTACTGATTCTTTTAGATTTTCTTTTAATGATTCCGTTTCTTGATTTTCTGATAGAGATGCTTCATTTGGAACTGGTTCAGACTCTCTTCGATTTTCGTTAGAAAAGTGCGTATATTTTTGTAAAACTTGTAAATAGAGAATTGTTTTTTCTTCTTCCGTTAAATCCTTATTATGGAGAATGTTTTTCATGCGTTGATCAAGTTCCGATAAGTGTTCCGTTACTTGAACTCTTTCTTCGGGTACCAGTACAAATTTTTTGCTAAATTCCATTTTGAATTAAAGAACTGATGACTGAAATAGTCGCAGGCAGTAAAATATTTAAGAATCCTTCTCCTTTTTGAATTAAAATTTTCTTTTTCTCGTAAAGAGGTGTTTTTTTTGTTAGAAAGTTTTCTTAAGCTTTCTTTATAGGGAGATAAGCGATTTTTTTTAATTTTAGTCAATGATATGTTACCACATAAAACATTCAGCACACACTCGCACAAAGTTTTTATTTCTTTCTTTGAACACTTTTTCAAAATAGATTTTGGGTGTTTTGTTTTAGAAATTAGTTTTAAGAGCTCTAAAGTTTGTTCAGAACACACCGGCATCTTGTGAACTATTGAATATTCATTGAACAATTTGAATCTATTTATATGCTTCAAAGTAATGGGTCATCGAGGTTGATATACATAAAAAAACATCTCCAGGAAACATACCTGTGCGCACACGCAAGGATTCATCAGTTTCAGGTTTTAAATCAATAAGTAAGTATCCGTACGGTTTTGATGTGGCATCTGCGTAACATTCTTGAAAAATTTCACTTTACGAGGATACAATTGGCGACCTAAATGTGTAATTTGGGATTGATCTCTTCGATTCTTAAATAATACAAGATAATGAGCGTTTAAGGAAATTTCTCTAATTTCTTTCCCTTTATGAAAAATATTCTGTACCACAAAAATTATACTTAAATTTCTGTGATGCGAAAATTTTACAAATAATTTTGTTAATTGGGGATCATTTCCTAACTCTCCCATAAGATCGTCTATAACAATTAACGCATCCAAATACTGGTGCAAATTAGAGGGGATACCTTCATGAAAGGAAATATTCGGCATTTCTTCATACAACGCTTGGTAAACTCCATAACACCAAATTATATTTTTAGGAAAGGGTTTAATCATTTTATTTTCGATTAATTTTTTAACGAACTGACTTTTACCGCTACCAGATGGCCCAGCCAAGATTAAAGTAAATGGATGAACTAATTTGAGAGAATCCATGATTAAACTAAATAATTTTATGAATGATGTTGCTATTTATACTACGAGTCACTTAATTCTATAAATTTCATTTTGTGTGATACCGAAAGGAAAATTCTTTCCCTGTCCGTAATCATATCTATTGTATCCTGTATTTTCCTGTCTTGATTCGTTACCAGATAAAAGTGAGATCGTGATATACATTCAGTAGAATATTTTCTCATGGTGTTTGATGGATTAGAGCAGATAGGGTTGGGGACAGAGCACATGGCCTTGGGCGTCATTGTTCATTGTTGGGATTCTGGTCTGCGACGTCAGTGGGTCTGTAGTCTTAATGGGCTGGACGAAACCCCGCTGTTCATCTTTTGACTGAGTTCGTCTGACTCGATACATCGGCGCCTCAAAAACGGCGGGTGGTAAGGGGGTCAGGTGTTCGGGCGGACCTTGTGTCGCCAGTGAGTGTGAGAGGGTCAGAGATAGAGCTATTGTCAGATTCGAACCAATAAGGACGCTTATGAGTCTGCGGGCCGTGTGCAGATTTCTGTTGGGTCGACCAATGAGAAATGACGAGGGGGTGTAGTGGACCCACCTCTGGAGTTTAAAAGGGGTTGGTGGGAGATATCCATTCCAATTTGCTCTATCGATTCTATGTATTGCGCCTGATTGTCACATAGTAGCAGAACACAAAATTTGATTGCTGATTTAGTAGTGTGTGTGTGTGTTTAGCAACGTTCTATAAGTTCTACGTCTTCATTATGTATACTTGTAATATTTGTGGAAAAACTTCGTTACAAACTATGTTTTAAAACGCCATACATTACAAGTTCATGAAAAAAAATGCTGTGCTTCAGTGTGAGGATTGTAGTACAAAATTCGTCCGAGAAAGTGACTTAAAAAGGCACAGAGACTCTGTGCATTCAACCGAGAAAATTACTTGTAAATTTTGCTATACGTCCTTTACCCGTAAAGACAACTTATTGAAACATTTGAACAATAAAAGATGCGAAAGAAAGTTGGAGAAAGAAGCGGGAAAAGAAAGAGAGTGGATTTGTCTGTATCAAGTAGGAAAAAGAAAACACAGTTGTCCACATCTGCTGAAAACTCTACGGCTGATCCTGAAAATATCTTCTTGCCACCAAAAGAGAACGAGAGTGCTTTTCAAAAAAAGCATATAAAACTTTTAATCTTCCCAATAACGATAGTTCACTGGGGATAAAAGAGTTTCTACTCTTAAGAAAAGAAGAGACAATCTTTATTTTTCGCAATGAACTGGAAACTTACAAAGCTTTGAAAGTGAGTAAATGGGTTCATTGCATTTACTCGAAAGCGACAGATGCTGGAAAAATGATAAAGAACGTAGAATTCAAAACGCCGAATAATGATGTATTACAAGGAACTAATCTCGCCAGACTTTATGACGACATGTCCGAGAAAAATAGTGAAAGAAAGCGAGGATTTTGAAGGTAGAGACTCGGGCTGGACACTGGACGAAATTTTAAGACTCGAAGTCCGCACGAACCGTTATTCTCCTTTCAGAGGTTCATCATCCTTCATCGAGGTGCCGAAGCAGATCGCTGAAACAAAGGCAATCATCAATGTCATCAATAAAAAAAGGGCTCTCAGTGTTTCATGTGGTCTATTCTCGCAGCTCTTTACCCCAACACCAGCAACCCCAACAAAACGTCAAGTTATGTCCCCCACCTAAATAAGCTGAACTTTGATGGAATATCCTTTCCAACACCGCTTAACGAGGTGAAAAATTTTTCAAAAATGAACGATATAGGAATAAACATTTATTCTTTTGAAGAAGATTTAAAAATATTTCCTCTCCTCATTAGTGATATAGAGTGTGAGAAACATATAGATTTGCTTTACGTAAAAAATGGTGAGTTTGGACATTATTGTTTCATTAAAAGCTTATCTCGACTTGTTTCGAAACAACTAACAAAACATCAACATAAAACATTTATATGTAAAAGATGTTTAAGTGCTTTCCAAACAGAATACAAACTTCTTCAGCATAATGAGATGTGTATACATAAAAATCCTGCAAGGGTAGTAATGCCGTCAGAAACAAGTAAGTTTTTAAAATTTAAAAATTTTCAACATTGTTTAAAAATACCTTTTGTTGTATATGCGGATTTCGAGTGTGTAACTAGGAAAACTGATACTTGCTGTCCTAATCCAAACTTTTCGTTTACAAATATTTATGAAAAACATGTCCCAATAGGTTTTTGTTATTTTATCAGTTATCAAGGGGGACATTATAAAGATCCAGTAGTATATAGAGGTATTGATGCCCCCAACAGTTTTATTGAAAAGTTAGAAAAAGATGCAATAGAAATTGATAATATTTATAAAAAATCAAAACCGTTATTACCTCTCACTGAATCAGAAAAGAAATTGTATGATAATGCTAATAATTGTTATGTTTGTGGTCAAACCTTTCACGAAAACAATATCAAGGTTAGGGATCATAATAATGTTACTCAAATATTTAATGGCCCTTGTTGCAATAGTAGTAATTTAGCAATGAAAACCCCCAAACTTTTGCCTGTTTTCTTCCATAATCTTTCAGGGTATGACGCCCATATTTTTATTAATAAGTTAGAATATGATGAAAAACAAATTAATTTAATTCCGAACACCGAAGAAAATGTGTGTGTGATTTCAAATGATTTTCAGTTAAGGTTTTTAGATTTTTTCAAATTTATGTCTTCTAGTTTGGAAAATTTTATAAAAACACTAAAAAAAAGATGAATTTAAATGTATGAAACATTATTTTGATTCAGAAAAAATAGATTTACTTTTAAGAAAAGGAGTTTTTCCGTATGATTATTTTGATAGTTTTGAAAAGTGTAAAGATTCTTGTATACCAGCTATTAGCAAATTTTACAATAAACTAAATGAGGAGGCTATAAGTGTAGAGGATTATAATCATGCATGTAAAGTATTTAATGAATTTCATTTAAATAATCTTGGTGAATACTGCGATCTATATGTAAAAACAGATGTTCTATTGTTAACAGATCTCTTTGAAAACTTTCGGAAAATATGCATGCAAACTTATAAACTTGACCCCTGTTGGTATTTTACCACCCCAGCTTTATCATGGGATGCTATGTTATTACATACTAAAGTAGCTATCGAACTGTTCACAGATTACGACATGCTTCTTTTTATAGAAAAGGGTGTAAGAGGAGGTATAAGTCAGTGTTGCAATCGTTATGCTATAGCTAACAACAGATATATGTCTAATTTTAACCCAGATGATGAGATAAAATATTTAATGTATCTTGACGCAAATAATTTGTACGGTTATGCAATGAGTAAATATCTACCCTTAAAAGATTTTGTTTGGAGTGATAACGATTTAACTGAACAGGATATTTTAAATTTATCAGATGAATCCGATGTAGGTTACATCTTGGAAGTAGATCTTGAATATCCTTCCGATTTGCATGACAAACATTCAGACTTTCCCCTTGCCCCTGAAAATAAGCCTCCACCTAATTGTAAAGAGCCTAGACTTTTAACTACTTTGGAACTAAAAACAAAATATATTTACTATTATTCTAATTTAAAACTATATTTATTTAAAATTAGGGTTAGTCTTGAAAAAAATTCATCGCGTTTTAAAATTTTTTCAATCTCCTTGGCTTAAAAATTACATAGATTATAATACTAAATTAAGAACTAAATCTGTAAATGACTTTCAAAAGGATTATTACAAACTAATGAATAATAGCATTTTCGGGAAAACGATGGAAAATGTAAGAAGAAGAGTAGATATACGTTTATGTTCAACAGAAGAGCAGGCTCGAAAGTTAATAGCGAAATCAAATTTTAATCGACGCACAATATTTTCTGAAAACTTAATGGCCGTCTATCTAAAAAACCCCAAATCAAATTTTTCAAACCAATACAGGTAGGAATGGTAATTTTAGGTATATCAAAAGTTCTAATGTATTCTTTTCACTATGAGTACATGAAGCACCGTTATGACTCAAAAGTACGGCTCATGTATACAGACACCGATTCTTTTATATATGAAATAAAACTGATGATTATAGTGACATTAAAGATGATATTAACTTATATGATACTTCAGACTATGATGAAAACAATATTTATAATTTACCTCTTGTTAACAAAAAAGTCATCGGGAAAAGGAAGGATGAAAAAAAAGGAAATATTATGACAGAATATGTAGGATTAAAATCGAAAAGGTATGCCTACAAAACAAACAATAAGATTGAAAAGCGGTTAAAAGGAATTAAAAAACAAACTATAAAAAATAAAATAACATTTGAGGACTACAAAGCTTGTCTTTTTAATGAAAAAATAAAATATGTTGACATGAACTTAATTAGATCCAAATTTCATTCATTACATTAAATAAAGCAAAACAAACTTGCTCTGTCATATAAAGATGACAAAAGGTTTATTAATGGTGATGGCATTACTACTCTTGCACATGGTCATTGGTCGTTGATGAATTTAGAACTATTTAATGAGCTGTAGGACATAAAATCCAATAATGGGATTTTGTGTGTGTGTATAAATAATTGATTGTAATGTAAAACGGAATGCTGTTTTTGTAAATAAACAACTCACTTTGTATCTTTACTGTACATGTATGATCATTACACTGAAATAAATTTTACAAATTGTTGTTCTCCTGTAATGTAAATATACGATTGTAATGTAAAACGCAATACAAGATGTTGATTTCTGAATAAACAATTTACTTTGTATCTTTATTGTGTGTGTGTAATCATTATATTGAATAAAATTTACACATTATTAAAATAATATAAATTAAATATTTTTTTTATTTCATTTTAATTAAGAAAATGATTTTAAAACACGTCGCCGTCTGCTTCGCCTGGAAAAGCCGTCTTGTAGAATCAAGATCAGACAAGCTAAAACAAGTTAAATCGTAACCGGTTCACGCTGATGACGAGTATACTACGGCACATTTTTCTGAATAATCAATTTACTTTGTATCTTTACTGTGTGTGTATGTAATCATTATACTGAATTAAAATTTACACATTATTAAAATAATATAAATTAAATATTTTTTTATTTCATTTTAATCAAGAAAATGATTTTAAAACATGTCGCCGTCTGCTTCGCCTGCAAAATTAAATTCATGAGATTATAAACATAAGTTTTCTTCAGGTCTGTATGCCTTCATAGGATAATGGTTAGCGTAACTGAAAACTATTGTCCTGTGGAGACATTTTGATCTGAGGCCGTGAGTTTGAATCTGGATTTTTTTTTTTTATTTGAGCGTTATTTACTTTCATCATTTTAAAATCTATAATTAGTGTACATTTTAATCAATAGGTGGCGCCATGAGCACGTTTAACATTCCCATACTTCCATTTCTTGTGCACATTTTTTAAAAACAACTCAACTTAGCTGTAGAAAACAAAACAATTCAACTCGCCCCCTCAGCTCGAAAATCAAAGCCAATGCAGGAGAAAAACAACTCAACTCGTCAGTAGGAACGAAACAACTCAACTCAACAGGAGAAAACAACTCAACTCGGTAACATGAACGAAACAACTCAACAGGAGAAAACAACTCAACTCGGCAGCAGGAACGAAACAACTCAACTCGTCAGTAGGCACGAAACAACTCAACTCGTCAGTAGGAACGAAACAACTCAACTCAACAGGAGAAAACAACTCAACTCGTCAGTAGGAACGAAACAACTCAACTCTGCACTGCCGTCGACCGCCTGCAACCGCCTACAACCGCCTACAACCGCCTGCAACCGCCTGCAACCGCCTACAACCACCTACAACCGCCTACAACCGCCTGCAACCGCCTACAACCGCCTGCAACCGCCTGCACCGCCTGCACCGCCTTTACAGCAGAATCGGCTTTTTCTACCTACTGACGGATTATATCCAACTGTAAACAACACCCCTTTAAACACATGTTTTGGGGTTTTACAACAAATGGCTAAGGAAGCTTAGTTCCTCTTAAAGGCTTAATGAATTACGTCAAATACGTAGAAATATTGCGCGGTAGAATTAATCCATCCATAGAAACATTTGAACATGATTGGGCTTCTTGTCACTATTCGATATTTGTTCAGACTTTTATACGGGAAAATAAAAAAATGCTTAATTGGCCTGGTCAATTAAATTAAATCTTGCTGAGAATTTATGACATATTCTCAAGATTCGTTTTGCTGAAATGAGTTTCACGACAAAATGGCAAATGATAAAAAGTGTTATATAAATGTGGTTCCTTTATGATGCAGTTGAGAACATGTGCACTACACTAGTAGAGTCAATACCAAGACGAGTGGAAGAGGAAATTTCTCTGCTATAGGAGGATATACCCCATACTAATATAGATATTTTTCTGTCTACTTAAGGTATGCAACGATTAAAAGTAAGGGTTTTAGAAAAAATAATTTTTTTACTATTTGTCCCGGTTAGTTCGAACAGTATAGTATGGCCAAAAAATTGCTATTTTTAGACGTTTCTAGAGGTACGCTATCAAACATTATGACAGCATATACACAGCGTGGCAAGCAAAATAATGGACGGAAAGAGATGCTAAGTGAAAGTGACCAACGGGTATTGAAGCTAATTGTAATGTCTAAAAAGGGAATAATTGCTGCAAATTAGACCTCAGAGCTCAATCAGTACCTGAATTCTCCAGTGTCAATGATTACAGTTAGAAGTCACCTCCAAAAACAGAACTTTTTCGCAGAGCAGCAATTCCCCAGCCAATTTTACAGATGTTATTGCAAAGCGGGATGTCAGACTCACAAAGTCTGATCGGCTGATGTGGAAGAAAGCAACGCGGTCTAACGTATTGAATTTCGCACATTTCCCTACAACAGGACGGA
The DNA here is from genome assembly GCA_019973935.1 of Trichonephila clavipes. NCBI lineage: Eukaryota > Metazoa > Arthropoda > Arachnida > Araneae > Nephilidae > Trichonephila > Trichonephila clavipes. The sequence continues at coordinate 653,465 of BMAU01017970.1, read as the reverse complement.
TGCACGTTTGAAGGACACCTGCATTGTCTCCTTCCAACTGTCAAGCATGGTGTTGGATGTATCCTGATATGGGAAGCCGTGTCGTGGAGTCCAATCATAATCCTGAAAGGAAGGATAACTGAGGAGAAGTATAGAGAAATTTTAGCTGACCAGGTTCATCCTATGATGCAAACTTTGTTTCTTGTAGGAGTTGGAACTGTCCAGAATTATAATGCACCTATCTAAACAAAAGTAATTGTCCAATTATCGTTTGATGAACACGAGGATGTTGTTTAAACATCTACTTTGATTCCCTCAGTCCCCCAACGTCAATGTAATCGAACTTTTATGGTTTATTTTAGATCCTTCAATATATAATCGATATTCTCCGCCTGCATCTCTACCTGAACTTTCACAATATATATATGAAGAATAGTAAACTATTCCTCTAAGCACTATTCTGCACTTGTACGAATTGATTCTTAGCAGATTCCAAGTTGTATTACAAGCCAAAAACGGTACTACATCGTATCAATAAAGGTGTTTTAAAAATCTAAAATGCTTCCGTTAATTTAATAACCCCTGTGTGTAATTAAGAATAAGATATGAAGCATAGTATTTCTTAGAAATATTTTTGGGAATAGATATTAAAACCAAGTTTTAGAAAGATATAGTAAATAAAAATAATTGGGAATAAAAATAACTAAGGAGTATATTTCTTTTAAAAACATAACATTGTTTATTATTCAGATAGAGTTGTGGACCATTTAAAATTAAAACTTTTAAATATAAGTATTATATAAAAATATTTCTCGAATTTTTCAAAAAAGTAGCATAATCAAAGACATAGCATGGTAAATATTGTTTCAACCCTTCTTAGTCAGGTTTTTTTTCGCAGATTTCCGATTGAATAAAAACTTTATTGTTGAGAATTAATATGTAATCTATCCTCTGTCATAAAAAAATATTTTTTTGTGGTAAACAGCTTTTCTTCCATTACTTTTTATCATATGTAAGGCATTTATTAGACATACATATGATCCAATGTTAATAATGCTTTAAACATTTACATTATTTTAAATGTAATTATTTGTGTTCAAAAAATTCTCAGAAAAAGTTTTTTTTGTCTTAAAAATATTTAGAAATTATATTAAGCATTATATTGAAGTTGACATAATTTGATAAATTGAAAGAACTGGCTAAAGTGCACTTTGAACATATACGAGAAATTTCGCTGATGTGTGAACCTCGTTATTTTAAGCCTCTATCAATTGACAAGAACGAAATCTGAGTTCACGCATAACTCTTCAAACATCTTCACTTCAATAACTTGAGAACTTTGATAATTCCTGAAATATATTAATAAGCTATTCGAGTAAATCTCATGTTTAAAAAAAACCATGCATTTGCTGAAAATATATGCTGATTTGATTTTTATATTATTATTATAATGCAATGAAAACTGTATTTGATTCTAGATGCACTGTGAAAAATTATATAGGATCATAAGATATTGCAAAAAAATTTTTTGGACCTTTTGAAAAATCACTAGAAGTACATTTAATTTGGCTTAAATTTGTTAAACTCATATTGCACGTTTTGCAACTTAATATACAACCGACACGACAAAAAAAGTCTCAAAATAAAATAAGTATTTACTGAATTAATTAATCACATATTTAAACACAGCAAAATAAGCCCCTTTAAAACTTATATGTTTTCATATTTGTTCTCTCCGTATCCTCTTACTAACATCAAATTTTATAATTTTACTGCCCATCAAAACGATAAATGATTCATTTATGCTTCAGATTTACTTTAGACCCGGAAGTGCATTACTCGATGTTCAGTGTCATTGCTCATGGAATGATTATTACCATGTCCGAGTATGGAGGATCTCAAATCCAAGTTCAGAGACTCAGAACCTTGAAGAACTTAAATAAATCAAAACTGTAAGAATATTATTCATTATAAAATTATATTGTGTATGAAAAAAAATCATGTGTGTGAAAAAAATAATCGTGTGTGTGAGAAAATAATGATTGTTATTCAGGCCAAAATGTTGTATTGGCTACTTGAAACTTTACGCTTTCATAATTTTGACTATTTTACGTGCAATTCTAAAACTTATTACCAAGGAAATAAATTTTATAAATTTCATTTTTAATAACTAATCTGTTTAGTTATCGGTTCATTATTTCGTCAAAAATATTCTTAATTATTATTTAATTACAAATGTATCTCTATGTATAAACATATTTCAGAATTGTGCAAAATTTAGAAGCTCTAAGTAAGAAATGTTATTAGATTCATTAAATTGTAGGTTTTCGTATAGATCATATAAACCTGTATATAATCGCTTCTCAAAGTAAAAGGTTGTTATAGGTTTGGATACAAACTGCATGTTAACTTTCAAGAATATATTGCAGAAGTAAATAAGAAATTTTGCCATAAATTTTGATCAGAATTCCCAAAATAAGAAGATTCCTTTAAGTGTGATTACTGTGTTTATTCACTGACTGGGAGATATATCTTAACTGAATGTTTTGATTTTAACTCTGCTAGATTTAAATATTCAAATTATACAGAATAAAATTGATTGAAGATTTAGGATGAATTCCCCCAAACAATATATAATATTTCGCAATATGTTAGATATTTTTCTATACAGAAAACATGATATCAAGCTTTACATGCTAGTATATACAACTATTATTATAAGAGAAGATTATTATTAGTGAGAAACATTAGATTTATAACAATCAAAGTTAAAGTTTTTTTGGATTTCTCCCGGATATTTTTGTATTCAAGAAATTCAGTTCAAAAATTAAATTGATAAACTATTTTCTTTACTTTAGGTTTACTTAAAAAGTAAGCGATAAGTTCATGGAAATGGAGACATTAATGTTTCAAATAATACGTGAAAAATAATGTTGAAAATTTTCAATAAAACTGCACAGATGAAATATTTTTCTATATATTAAATGAATGTCATGTACTTTCCTTTTTAATAATAAAATGCCTTAATGATTACATTCAATAAAATATTAATGCAACTAAGATATTTGTAATGTATTATTCATTAAACTATTTAGACTCAAAGTTCGCATTTTTACCATACTGTTTGTTGTTCAATTAAAGTAATAAAAATCATCGGTTATAAAATATTATTAAAGAATGTTGGATCTTTAAAAACAACTGCTTAGTAACCTTAAATTTAAAAACTATAAAAATATGGGATATATAATAATGGATATTTTAATTTTTTTGGTAATAATCCCCAACAGTTAAGAGAAGTTAAGAACTTTTATGAAAGTATATATTATTTTTACAGAGCGGCTTTTTTAAGCATCCCTATGCTGGTATCATTCCATTTATTGTGCTGTCTATCTGGTCTTATCATTTACGCCTACTTTCGATTCTGTGATCCAATCACTTCTCCAGATAGTCCCATTGAAGCAGCGGATCAAGTAAGGAATAAAGGTTTAATATATATTGTTAATTTTGCTAAGCGTATCTTTTTATTTCTGCATTTGTATTGAGTTTATTAAAGCTCAACAAATGAATAAAACAACAAATAAGCAATGGAAATAATTAAGCAGGATTATTATTTAATGAAAAATAAACATATACAAGGTGTTGATGAATTCAACTGTGAAAGGTGATGGTAAGCATTATGGGGTCAACAAATCATCGTAAAAAATAGGGTCGCAATTGACGTTTCATCTGAGTAATTCGCAAAAACAGTTGGAAGGGTGTGATATTTTGTGACATGAAAAATAGCAATATGAAGTAAGAAATAGATTTATTAGACGTAAATCATGTTTCTAATGCAATCAATTCATCACAGCTCGACGTCAAAGATACAACAAGTGATTGTTACAAAAATTCTTTAAAGTTGCGCAGGTATAGCAAGTGAAAGTGGTGTGTAAGTTAGGAGTTCCTATCGCAAAAAATCATTGTACCTCCTCATCGAAATTATTAGAATTTAAAATTACTTAAATTGTGGTTACTTAAAGTGAAAAATATGAAAAATTATACAAAAAGAAAATAATTAACGGGCGGTGGCATAAAAGCCTGCTAGAAATAACAACGAGTGGACACCGCCTTGGTGAGAGAGACCCAACTAACAATTTTTTCGAATGGACAGAACCTCTCGAAACTCCAGGTGGACAAGACCTCTCAGGCTGTTAGAGGACCAGGAAAACGAATGTCACGCTCAGTGATTGGTTGAGCGTCAGGTACGAAATGAGATTCTTAGAACTATGTTTAAAGAATTCCGGAGCAAAAAAGTCATAAGCTATTGGGAGTAATGAAAATTAAAAGATTTAAATGGAACCAACTTGCACAATTGCCGTTCAAAAGTGGTGATGGTAAATGATTGAAAATGGGTATCGTGAATAAGCGGCTGCATAGGTCAAAGCACAGTCAACACCAACAGATGAAAACTGTTGGACGCGTTTTAGCAAATCACGTGTGCAGGTGATGTCAGCTAACGTGCCGTGTGTGTGCGTGTCGATCCATGCCGTGAAATCCTTCAATTCTGCCATCGGCGTCTAATGCACAAGCAATTTCATTTGGCCCCAGAAAAACAAATTCAAGGTATTGAGGTCCACGGAGCGTAGAGGTCAATCACGTTTAATTCACCTCCCGGGGATATGCAGCATGGAAGTGGTCCCGCACCGCAATCGAAAAATGTGCTGGTGCTACATCGTACATGAATCAGTCTCTTTGATGCGCAGTGCCCTAAATTCCTTCAGAAACGTCGGGAGAAGTGGAAAATGTACAAATTGTATGTTTCTTCAACGCTGCTACAACACTCTAAATTCCAGTATTAGTTTGACCACTCCCTTCATCTGGCTCATCGATGGCTACTATTTTGATGGGTTTTCACCGACAAAACTGCATTTGTGACCTCATATTCTATAGTGATTTATTAACCCCGTGCTGCTTACTACAACCCTTCTGAATTTATCTGTCGAATTTGACAGTGCCCTATATATGCATATATATATATATATTGATAAATACAAAGAGAAAACTTTAAGACGGAATTCAAATGTACATCTATCTGCCAAATGCTGTTGAAATCCATCTCCTTTTAGTTATTTTAAACTTACCTTTTTAAGGAAGTATAACAAATTGATTATGCTCACAATAAAAATTTTCATATATATATATATAGTCTAATTCTCTACAAACAAGAGATAAACATTCATCAAACAAATTCGAAAAAAACACATAAACAGTAGTAACATCATACAATGAAGGACACATGAGCAGCCGAGATTAAAAATTATAAAATGGATGCTGCAGTATTATAAACATTGTTGACTTAGGACAGCTAATATATAAAATAATTTATATAAATTGGGGTTGAACATGTTTTTTGGCCAGCCAATTTTCTCTCTTTATGTGAATAACACTGAGCAAAAACCTATTGAAAGTAATGGATAGGAATATCTAAATCCATTACAAGATAAAGGTAACTTACCTAAAAATTGCACTTGAAAATGCAGAGCCCGCGACTATACATATATACATATCTGTATGCATACATATATAGATATCTGTATATATATATATATATATATATATATATATATATATATATATATATATATATATATATGCATATATATTTATATATTCTTTTTTCTTCTTTTTTCTTATATATTGCTTCTCTTATGGTAATTTTATTAGTATTGATAAGATTTCTTCATTTTTTGTAAGGCTGTAAGTATTTTATACAAAGCGTAATTCAAATAGGATGAATTTCAATAGTTTTTTTAATATGCTGTTGAGCGTATTTATTTCAGGATATAATTAGAAACTCAGCAAAAAGAGCTACAGCATGAAAACTTTAGGATCCAAGTTGAAAGAAAATGTTATACTCTCTCATTTTTCTTAAGTTGATTTGAAATTCAATAAAAGTTTGTTTTGTATTTTAATTTGAACAAATCCATTTTATTGCAAAGAATGAAATTACCGAAATTACGGATTTCTAAAATTCTCATCTGTATTTTATTTTTCTCATCTTGTAAAACACGCATCCTTTCTGAAGTTAGTACAGACTGATATATTTTCTTGTTGAAATAATGTGCATTTATTTAAAGAAGGCAATATAATTTTGCAAATTTCTAAAAACCAATACACACAAGATGTCTTAATTGTTCCAGTTGCTGCCTTACTTTATAACTACGACCTTCAGTGACATTCCCGGACTTCCGGGCCTGTGCATCTGCGGCATCTTCAGCGCCACGCTCAGTACGATATCATCAACAACCAACAGTCTAACGTCTGTCGCATCGGAGGATTTCCTCAAACCCATCTTTCCCAGACTCAGCATCACAGTTTTCCACAACAAAATCATCAGTGAGTAATGCAACTTATTTTACTATTAATTAAAATGATTAATACAACCACGTGTTCTCATAAACTATGACTTAATTGGAAAATAAGCCTTAGCGTGATTTCTCAAGATACTCACATTATAAGACCAATCCTCAGAATAAGTCCTAATTAAAGTCGTCGACGAAACGAGCTCCGGATATTTATAACCTAGTAACTCATTTGTATTATATTTCTTTAGTACAAAAAGTTTGTTGTATGTCCTTTCGAAAATAATGCTTTTAAAATTGTATCATCTTTAGTTTATAAACTCAAAAAAAAAAAAATCATACGAAATATCGTACAACTAGAATAATGCAAATTAAGATGATAACATAACTTACTATTAATGATTCAACGAAAATCTATAGAAACCCCAATTTTAACTTGCCACTATCTAAACGAAATATTTTATTACTTCTTTCTTAACTGTTCAGCCGAAACATTAAATTTCCATGATTTTGTTATTTTTTTTCTTTCCAAATCAGTGTTTTCAAACTGATTGCAAAGTTGAAGTACAGTCTCGAAATTCCCTATTAAAAAGGGAAGATGATCTTAAAAATCCCTGTAGTAGACATTATCAAGAAAGCTTGACTCTAGTTGCAACACCGTGTAAATTTCAGATACAAAGCCATGCGTACATTTGATGAATAATAAATAGCTATATTTTAGTGTATCATTAATAAGCAATCGATTAATCAATTGATGACTGATAAACTTAGTCTGCAACAAGCCCACTAGAGAGAATTACCACATTTCTCTAAACACTTAATCTTATAATAGGCAATTCATTTAAAGACACCTTCTGCACTGAAATTCATGGTTACATTGAAAAGAGTTTAGATAGAAATCAGTGCAAGAATATTGTTAGCTTCTTAGTAAAAAAATTCGTGACTTCAGGAAAGACTTTTTGGGATAAAAATAACAGGCTTAATTGCCAATGCATTATAAGCGGAAGACATGGAAAAATGTTTTTCTGTAAAAAGGACCTTTGAGAGATTTTGAAACAAATGAAGTTCACAGAATTCGGAAATTTAGAATTTTAACCCCTTAAGTACCGCGAGCGTATATACACGTCATGTAGAGATGGTGCCTTTAGTGCCCCAAACGTATATACTCGTATTTCCAAAGGAAGACTTTTGTATGGTGCTGCTATGTTTAAAACTAGCCCCTCGGCTTTGGAATTTAATCACATGACATTGGTGGTGCTTCTAAAGAATTAACTTATTTCGGAGAAGTGGGGAAATAATTTGAAAACGGGTATGTTCCAAGACCGATAAATTCAAAGATAAGGATTTTTCTTGTTTTTTCGTTTGAGTGTGCTCTTTTCTATTCTTCATTTGCCGTTATTTTTGCTTTCCGTATGTAATATGAGCTTCTTAATTTTTTGTACAAATGCATTGAAGGTGATACTGGTTTATGTGCTCCACCATGATTCAGAATATATCACAGAACAGATAATTTATAATTTATTTTTTATTACATTGTAACTCTAGAGATTAAACATTTTTTTGTTGAATTTTATTATCTTATCCTTTTTTTTCTTTTATTTTTAAAGTGAAAATAAACAAATTTTAGGTTGGAAAACTCGTATTTTCTTCCCCTCTAATAAACCGCGTAACAACGCAAGCGTATGTGGGAAAAACAGTGACACTGGTGGGGGGCTGAATTTCGTAACTTTACTTTGACAGTTAAGCGGTTTAGACTATAGTACTAAGTTTCTATAGTAGATATTATTGTTTTCTTAGAATATATGAAAACGTTTGTATCAGAGTTTGAAAATAAATATGATTCGTTAATAAATGTAAATTATTATGCAGGGATAAATAAGGCATTCCCACAAAATAAGCCTTATTGCGTTTGATGTAGCCAAAATAAATATCATGTTGAATATAATTTTCGGTGGGAATAAAGTACTTTTTTTTTGTTGTAGGTGGTTTACTGTAAAATACTAAAGGTATATCAACAAAAAATATGAATCTTTTACGAAGCATGGACTTATTTTAAAGTGCGTGTTCAGACATAAATTATTCAGATTATCATCAAAACATTTATAAAACATAGTGTAAAATTAAATTATGTTTATAAAATATGATTATATATAAAAACACATTTGGAAACATAAATAAACTTATGGACATTGAAAATAGCGCACCTCGAAAAAATCGTTCCTATCACCTTGTACACTTGAAAATAACTAACGAACAAGCTGGTATGCTAATGACTTAGTGTCATGTGACTGCGCAAGCGCGCACATCCAGCAGAGTTGCGTAACTCAATACTGAATCAGCTGGTATAAATATCGGCGTCTTATTGACTTCAGATAAATGTGAAATACACTGACGGATGCAATAAATTTTTCAGAAGACTAATAATACTTTTTAGACATCGAAGATATAGATTGAAATATTCGAAAAATTTTCAGTTTTTGTTCTGACTCACATTTGTTTCTGAGCGCACGGGCGGAAGAGAGGCAGTGTGTGCTTTTACGAAAGGTGGAGGGGAATATTATGAATGCTGGGAAAAATTGGCAGTCAGCTTTCGGCCGTTGAAGAGAGCAGGTCGCTTGTGTTGTGAACTCCTGGCGATACGCCTCGTCACGAAGAATCATGGAGTGTTATCTGGAGCAGTGATACGCCATCAAAATTTTGTTAAGCTTGGTAAAACGGGCAAAAAGACTCATGGCATGATAAAAGAGACCTTCGGCGATGTTGCCATGGGTAGATCGGGCGTTTTTGAGTGTCACAAGCTGTTTCTGGAAGGTAGGGAAGGAGTGGGAGACGACGACCACTCCGGACGCCCTTTGACCAGCAAGACCAGTCAAAACGTTTCAAGAGTGAAACATTTACTGAACAGTGGTCGTAGAATGAGTATCAGAATAATTGCTGATGAACGAAACGTATTGTTCGTGTCCGCCCAACCATTGCTAACAATTGGCGGCTGTACCACAACAACGCACCGAGCTTCATAGCGTTCCATGTAATGGAGTATCTTGCTCAGCACAGTCAGGCAACGCTTCTCATTCCCCCTAAAGCAGTGTTTCTCAAACTGTGGGGCGCCCCCTGGGGGCGCGCGATAAACTTACGAGGAGGGTGCGAGCATATCGAAAATAAAAGATTTAAAAAAGAATTAATTTATTGGAATGAATTAAAACAAAATACTTTCGGACATAATAAAAAATGCACTTTTACTCTGATATAAGTTATAGGCGATATTAAGTCATCAAAAAAACCCCTCTTCAATACTTAATTAGCTATCTTTGATCCTATAACCAAATAAAAATATTTTATTTAATTTGCTCTAATCCCTTGATGAGAGAGTTTTTATTACGCTTTCTTTTTTAAAACTAACATTCTACTCTTTCTAAGAAAAACCAGATCCCAGATCCAGAATCGAAAAAATTTAGGAACATAAAAAATTCATCACTGCCATTATTTTTGAAATACTGCACATTATAGCTGTAATTTGTTTGACCTTCTAAGTTATTGGTACAGTTAGTTATGACCCCTCTCGTATGTGTTTATTTCTCATTTAAGGAAGTTGTAAGTAATGTATTTCTCTGTTGCGCTTTTTTCCATGCAAAACTGTTTTATCATATTTTGAAAACCACGGAAAGTACACACACACACTTTGATGGATTACTTTTCGAAGACTTAGACCAAGATGAGTATTTTCAAACATATAAAGCATAACAATTGTTTTTAGCAGTAACATACATATTATCATAATGAATACACTTTTTACCCGGAAGTGGTTGCGCAGGACACACAGATCACGAAATTGTTAATTCTGGCAAAACTGTTTAGTTGTTACCAAAGAAAAATTAAAAAGTCCTTGAAAGTAGGTAAGTAAACTTTCTCTTAGTTAAATTATTCACTTTAATAACGATTTGTATCGTGTACAATAAAATAATTATAAAAAAAGGATTGGGGTGACTCAATAACCCCGCTAGAACGTATCGAGTGCGCGACTGCTCTTAGGTTAAAACATGTTGAAGTCTTTTTGCTTTAAAAATATTAAAAATAATACAATTATTCTTCATCGGAAATTTATATTATTGTTCATTATTTAACATCAATTATAAATGCTAATTCTGTAAGGTTTAAAATTAAAATTCGCTTAAAACTAATTATAATTTGAGCAATCATTTAAAAAAAACATTTTACATTTTTGTAAACATTGTCGCGCACTTGGCTTTACTCTCCTTACAATACAGCTATTATATCAAGAATGTTTTATTTTCTTTTAAATGAACTCCTGCAAAGAGCGAGTACTTCGGCCGGTATACTTTTAATGTATCAGTGCAGCACAGAGTATTTTATAACTAATTAATTAATTCTAAATTAAGAACAAGTTTAATAAGTATTAACGACTTCCATGGGCTTACAAAGCAAAGTTTTTATAAGAAATGCTTATGATTAGAAATTGACCCTCTGGGTTTTTTTTTTCTATATTTAGCAGATATCCAAATTTTGTCTTCTAAGCAGTCACCGCATTTTGCAATATGTCCGATTGAAAAATTAGAGAAAGGAAAAATAACGTAATAATTATCCTATTACTTAACTAAGTTATTTTTTTGCTTAAAAGTACTATTCAAAATTTAATACTTATGTTTTTAATTTGTATGGTTTATAATTAAGATCTCGTATTCTAGCTATAGCGTCAAAGTGCATTATTATTGCATTTAGTGCATTATTACTGTATAAGTGGGGGGCGATAAAGATTGTGATTGAAAAGGGGGGCGCCAGTATTGAAAGTTTGAGAAGCACTGACCTAAAGCCTCGACAGAGTTTTTTCTGTTCCCAAGTATAAAATCAACACTCAAAGAGAAGCATCACGGATCGGTAGATGGGGTTCAACGGGCCTTGACGAGTAAACTAAACAACATTCCGGTCCAGGTGTTCCTGGAGGCGTACGAAAATTTGAAAACTCATTGGCAGCAGTGGTAGGGTGCTACCTAGAAAAATTATAATCATTTGTGCTATTGTCAAGAATAATTTTTAAAAAAATGAGTCCTACTACTCATAGAACAGACCTGTATGTCCATTGGAATTAAAACTTTAGAGTGTTCATCCCTCAGTATAGGATTCCACTGAAATCTTTCAGACAATAAAGTATTCTTCCTTTCTGGAGACTTTCATTCTTCACGAAACCTTTAAGCACACACACATGGTCAATTTCTGTATCCAAAATGTACCAAAAACAGGCACATTTTTTATTGTATATAACTAAGCATAATACTTGAAGTGACGCGCTTATCCGGAGGACAGAACCCGGTACCTTCGATTCCGTAAGCTCGTAACATACCGCTTGACCAAAATGATCACATTAGTCCGGTGGTTGTTACTGGCTTATATGTATAGATGATACCGCTACATACTTAACAGAATGTGAAAAAAGAAGAATTTTATTTTAATTATCAATTTTAAATTTTCAACAGTATTTTTTATTTTATGATTGTGGAACACAAAATCACAATTGTGTTTGCTTTTCATAAGTACACTCTACATGCTATGGAGAATGTTTCATATATCTTAAGGTATCCGAGTACGTTCGGAACCATGATTTTGCAAAAGCGCATAAATGGATACTTTTCATGGTATTTAGTGTCACTTAGATTAGAATACATACATAAAATTGTTTTAAGGACATTTTGAAAAAAAGATTTATTTAAATACAATATTTTGGCAACAAATTAACTTAGAATAATCTTTTTTCCAAATGTTCTCCTTTTGTGAAAATTGCTTCTATTATAATAATATTCTGTCTGTATATAGCTCAGACCTCTCTACAGAGGCTCAACAAGAATTTTTGAAATATATAACTAACTTAGAAGTCGGTTTATTCACATCTTACGACAACAAAGGGGAGCAATTTTAAGAAAAAAATGCCAATAATTATTTCAATTGGTTGTAACTCTGAAAATAATATGAATTTTTCAAAAATTCTAGTTGAGCCTCTATAGACAGCTATATACAGGCAAAATACTATTATAATAGAACCATTTTTCACAAAAGGAGAACATTTGGAAACAAGATTATTCTAAGTTAATTTTTTGCCAAAATATTGTATTTAAATAAATTGCTTTTGGTAAAATGTCCTTAAAACAATTTTATGCATATATTCTAATCTGAGTGACACTAAATATCATGAAACTTATCCATTTATGCGCTTTTTTTAAATCACGGTTCCAAACGTAGTCGGATACCATTAATGCAGTGCTTCTCAAACTTTCAATACTGGCGCCCCCTTATCAATCACAATTTTTATCGCGCCCCCTTATCAATCACAATTTTTTATCGCGCCCCCTTATACATTAATAATGTACTGAATATATGCAATAATAATGCACTTTATGCAAATGATTAAAATTTTGAAGCGCTAAAGCAATAATCTTAATTATATACCGTACAAATTCATGACATAAGTATTAAATTTTGTATATGTTGCTTTTTGCTCGGTGTTGGCAAGCAAAAAAAAATATTAACGTAATAGGATAATTATTATGTTATTTTTCCTTTCCAGTGCTAATTTTTAAATTGGAACATATTGCAAAAACTGCGACTGGCTGTCATCTTCAGAAGACAAAATATATATATCAGCTTTTTTTTTAGACAGAACTCAGTGATTCAGTCTCATGACCACCGTCAATTTCTAATCATAAGCACACATTCCTTTAAAAATTTGATCTGTAAGACAGCCCATGGAAGTCGCTAATTACTTAAAGACTATGGCAATTTGTTCTTAATTTAGCATCAATTAATTAGTTATAAAATTTGTTTACTTTCTGTGCAGCCCTGGGTGCATGATACATTAAAAACTCAGTATACCGGCTGAAGTACCCGCTATTTGCACGAGTTCATTTATAAGAAAACAAAACATTATTGATATAATCGCTGAATTTTAAGGAGAGTAAAGCCAAGTGCGCAAAAATGTTTACAAAAATGTAAAATGTATTTTTAAATCATTGCTCAAATTATAATTAGTTTTAAGCGAGCTGTAATTTTAAGGCTCACAGAATTAGCATTTAGAATTGATGTTGAATAATGAACAATGATATAAAATTCCGATGAGAAATAATTGTATTATTTTTAATATTTAAAGTGAAAAGACTTCAACATGTTTTAAACCTGGAGCAGGCACGCACTCAATACTAATGGTCGAGTGGGGTTATTGAGCCACCCCAATCTTTTTTTTTATAATTATTTTTATAGTACACAATAAAAATCGTAATTCCAGTGAATAATTTAATTAAGAGAAAATATATTCCCCTACTTTCAAGAACACAGAAAATATTTCGGAAAAAAGTTATCACACCGGGAGAACTCAGTAAAAACAAGTACTTAAGATTGTAAATAAAACGTTTGTCACTCCCAAAAAAAGAGGGAGATATGTGACAAATATATTTTAGTTCACACGTTAAGACTGTCAAACAGGAGGATAGAGTCAGAGCCATTGGTAACAGTTAAACAGTTTTGCCAGAATTAACGATTTCGTGCACTCTGTGCTCGGCGTGACAGCTCTGGAATAAAAGTGTATTTATTACAATATGGATGTTCAAAAAAATATGTAAAACGTTTTTCATTATGCTTTTTTATATGTTTGGGAATAACTCATAGAAATAAATCTTGGCCTAGCAATCCTTCAAAGAGCTCTCTGTGCTTTTCCAAAAATTATAAAAATATTTTACAAGGAAAAAATCGCAGCAGAAATAGTTTATTCGCAACTTCCCTGAATGAAAAAACAAATACATAAGAGCAGGGACGTAACTAACCGCACAAGTAAGTTCGAAGGTCAAACCGCAGCAACTACATTCTGCTGCCTAAAGTGGATGACAATAATATAACAGTGATGAATTTTTTTATCTTCCTAAATTTTTTTTTTGATTATGGGTCTGGGTTTTGTTTTTTCTCATTTTGGTTTGAAAAGAAAATGTAATAGAAGTAGAAGCTTTAATTTTTTATGACGTAATATCGCAGATACATAAATTATATCAGCGTAAATATGCATTTTTTTATTATGTCAGAAAGTATTTTGTTTTACTTCATTCCAGTAAATAAATTTTTTTAATCTTTTATTTTCGATATGCTCGCGCCCCACAGTTTGAGAAACACTGCATTAATGAATTTCTTCCATACTAACACACTAATCCTTCACAAGCAACAAATTACTCATTGTATTTCCAATCTTTGTTCTTTATCGAATATTTTCAAGAATCTAAATTCCTACCATCGACAAACTACATCTCTTAAAAACACCAGCTGCAATAATCTTACAATAAGAAATTAAAATACGTGCAAATTAAAGATAGAAAGAAGAAATAAATTTTGCTCGTACAGCGTAAGGGGAAACCGGTTGTGTCCAACTTTCGGTAGCCCGTACGGTGTTTAGGCAAACGAATTGGGAATAATTTTTAATTGGAATTAATTGGGTATAATTGAGATAAATTTCTTCAAAGATACCAGTCTCACTTCAAAATACTTCAAATATCTGTAGGATACTAGATTTCAATCACATTTCAAACCAATAAGCAAAACAATATAGGCCAAAAAATCAAATTTGCAACTCATTCAGTTAAATAGCTTAAGAAGCAAAAATGCATTCTAATACGGGGATTTTATCAGATGATTAGGCACTCCACAAAATAATTTCACTTTCTGTTAAGGGGACATGGTATGATTTAGGCAAAAACTTTTAATTTAAGGATTTTCAAATATGTTTTGGTTGCCTCCTATGTGTGTATGCCAGGGGTGGCGAACCTTTTTGGGTCAACGTGCCATTTTTTCTAAAAAAACGTTTAATGAGTTATAGGTGTGCCATCAAATAATTTTGACTTGTGATTATTGAAGAACTAATAAAACTAAATACGAACGAATCAAAATTCTTTATTTAATACGAAAAAATACATTTTGCACTGTATAGTAGTAAATGTTTTAGTTATACTTGTAATTTAAATTAAAATAACATTAGTGTGATTTCTGCTGTTGTAGATAAGATGGCAAATAACTTATATCAGGATTATAAGATGTTACTTTTAGTAGAATGCATGCTGAATTAGAGTCGTCTGTTAAACGGTTTCTAAGCGAGTTTTTGATGTTATTTATCTCTGAAAATAATGACTCGCAGGCATAGGTAGATGAAAATATGGTTAAAATAACATACGCCAACTTCTTCAAACAGTTAAATGCGTCTGGAATCGAATTCCATGTTTCCAAAATTTCGTTACTGGTATTTTTACTTATATTGCTTGTCAATCTTTCTGCTTCAATCAATTCCAACTTTTTCCTTGTTTCAATAAAGTTTTTAATCCATATTGAACTAGACTGGAAATCAATCAGTTGCATTTCAAGTTCCTCAATTTTCAACCAATCGAATTGAGACAAGTTCAGTTTATCAAACGAAATCACATCAGGGTACATAATAAATTTGAACGTTTCCGATATATCCTTGAACTGAGAAAATCTCGCTGAAAATTCTTTAATTAAAGAATCCATTATGGAAATAAAGTCATCAATAACTTTTTCTTCATTTCGTTTCTCTTGGGCATCTAAATCTTTGATATTTTTTTTTTTCAAGTTTGGGAAGTACTTGTAGTTTTTTGTAATAATATCGTTTCTGAAAACATGTAGTTTAGCTTCAAAAGCGCGAATGAGATCCATCATGACGATAACTGTTTTATTCGAGCCTTGAAGCTTTATGTTCAATTCATTGAAATGTTAGCATATGTCTGTAAAAAACATCAATTTTAAAAGCCACATAATATCCATCAACTGTGGGTATTGTTCAATTTTGCTCTCATTTTGTAGAAACAGTCTGATTTCTTCCAAGCAATCAACAAATATTTGAAGTACGTTCCCGCGGCTCAACCAGCGAACAATGTTATACATTATTAAACCATTATACACCGAACTGACTTCATCCAACAAAGCATCAAACTTTCGTTTATTTAAAGCCTGCGACGATCTGAGGTTGACTATTTTTGTGACTAAAGTTATTACATTATCAAGAGATGTTAAACCACTCTTTGCACTTGTCGGTGAATAATGCAGGGGCATTCAAGAATCGAATGTCCTACGTCTGTTTTAAATAAAGAAATGAAACCATTTTTTTTTTGCCTACCATATTTGGAGCACCATCAGTGGTTACTCAAACATTTTTTTTCAAATCAATTTCTTTATCAACAAGCGAATTTCTTACTGCCGTACAAATATCTGTGCCCTTTGTAGTTGTTAACAACGATGTTATCGCAAATAATTCTTCCTTAATGATGTTTCCTACACAATATCGAGCAAAGACAGCTAAACGTGCCGATTTATTAATGTGAATACTTTCGTCAAGACATAGCGATATAAAAGGAGTGGAGTTAATGTCTTTTTTTTGTTGATCTGTAACATTTTCTGCCAATTTCAAGATTCTATCTTTCATTGTGTTTCTAGATAGAGGAACATCTTTGATGCGCTGAATTATCTTATCTTTATTATCAAAATCATCAAAAAGTGAGGGCGCACATGCCAATCAAGCTTCCTTCAAAAACTCTCCCTCTTAAAAATGTTTACCATGCCGAGCAACGGCATTTGCAGCCGAATAACTTGCCGCACTTGTGGGACAATTTTTGCTTACATATTTAAACATAGACGTCGACTGTTTATTTCTGTCTTTTATTGCGCTTGCAATTAATTCATTTGTTTGCTCTGGTTCGCTTTTTTCACAAAAGGATTTGTGATTTGTTTCAAAATGCCGTTTTACAGACGATGTTCTGCATATCACTGTTCCAGAACATAAAACACACACCACTTTGTCGCCTTTATTGATCATGCCATATTTCTCAGCCCACCAACTTTGAAATTCTCTGCTACACTTACTATCTTACACTTTTTTTTTGAACTAGCCATGTTAAATAGCAGTTAAAAATCGTAAATTTAACACAAAACTTTAAATGTAGAGTTGTGTTGATGAAATTGATTATTCTATGTGCTCTCGCTTGATTCCTACCCCTCCCCGCCAAAAAAAACCCTTTTTACTGACTGCGGGCTCATGGGCAGATTTATTTGTTTTTAGGAAATTGAGTGCTTGTACGACATTTCGGTAGTACCTGCTCTTTCGCTTTTGTCTCAGGTCATTAAAATTTTTAAAAATAAAGCAGTGAGAGTTATTTTACCCATTAGACTTGCAAGACGAGAATTAGATCACATTAATAAATTAGATGTATACAAGCTGAACTATTAATGTGAACGTTAGAAAATGTTTTTTAAACAACTTGAATATATTTAGAAATAGTTACATACACACACTATACGTAGATAAACTTTGCATCATTAGCAATTTACAATATACGAAGTATTTACGCAAGACATAACAAACGAGTCTGCTCTCCGACTTGTCGGCGTCGCGACGGATCACTCGCGTTTGTCCATAATACTTCATAGTAAATTTAATTATTTTAAACTAAAATGCAAAGCGTTTTTGATCGATGGCGTGCCCAAAATATTCTGTCGCGTGCCATCATTGGCACGCGTGCCATTGGTTCGCCATCCCTGGTGTATGCTATGTTAAATAGATTGTGTGCTCAAAATTTCATAAAAAGTTAGCCATTTAATTTTTTTAAAAAAACAATTAAAATTTGTGAAAAGATTTTAAAATGTTATTCCTTATACAAACATTTACATAGACGCATGAAATTTGATTTGCAAGTACGTCCAACTATATATAACAAAAGTTGGTATGGGTTTTGCGATAACACGATTGGTATTTGTATAATACTTCTTGTATGAATCCTTATTGAAAATTCTTAAAGAAATTTCCAAATACTAAATTAATTTATTTTTTAAAAATAAGTATTGCTTTGATTCAAAAATGCATACCAACTTTTGTTACATGTACTATTAACAATGAGTAAAAAAAATTCAAAGCATTAGGCACAATAGAAAAAAGGCCTTAGCATTTTAAATGAAGAGAAACTAGTTATTTTATCTTTCTGAGATAGGTAAGTTTAAAGTTTTGATTTGCCATAGGGGTGTGAATAAAAATGAATGTAAAAGCTATCATCATTCTGCGTTTTTTAAGTTTAGTGTTTTAAAATTTTGTGAGGTTATAGAAAAGTATATAACGAATAATTTAGGCTAGAAAAATTAGATTTGATTTTTTTGACCGATTTTTGTCAATTGAATCGTACTGTGTCGCCATAAGTGATAAATATTCAGGAGCACATTATATGTGTCGGTAGTTTCGAAGCTGTGAAAACTCTTTCAATTATTTCGTGTGCTGAAAAGGTATTAGCACACTCATTTTTCTGCTTAACTTTTTTGTGTGACAATTTTTTGTTATGAAATTACCGCACTTTTTTAAGGCGAGTCGGAAACCTCATACCAGGGATGGCGAACCAGTGGCACTCGTGCTATCACTGGCACGCAACACAATATTTTGGGCACTGAGGTAATCAAAACAGTTTACATTTTTTTTTTCAAAATAACAAAAGTTCACTATGAAGTATTACGAACAAACGCGAGTGACGAGTCACGAGGTGGCGGTGTGCACCCTTGTTTGTTATTGTCTTGCCTTGGTTAGGTGATGGACTACAGTTGTTTATATTGCAAAATTTCTCTACGCATAGCATAGTCAATTTTGTTAACACATCTGTATTTTAAAGTTTATTTGTGTTATCGTTACGATTTTTAACTGTTATTTAATATGGCTATTTCAGCAAAAGAAGAAAAAGTGCAAGGTATTAAATGTGTAACAGAGAATTTCCAACTTAGTGAATCTCTAAATATGGCATTATTAATAAAGTCCACAAAGTGGTGTGTGTTTTATGTTCTCGAACCATGATACGTAGAATATCGTCCGTAAAACGGCATGCTAAAACAGATCACAAATCCTCTTGTCAACCGCAGCAAGAAAAATTAATTGCTTAGAAACCATTTAGCAAATGACCCCTGTTGAGTATGCATTCTACTAAAAGTAACATCTTACAATCCTAATATAAGTTATTTGTCATTGAATCTGAAACAAAAGAAGTTAATTTAATGTTACTTACAACTATACAGTAACATTTACAACAATATAGTACAAAAAGTATTTTTTTCGTTGTAAATAAAGAGTTTTGAGAGTTGTTAGTATTTAGTTTTATTACTTTTCCAATAATTATAAGCCAAAAGAATTTGACGCACGTCTATACCTCGTTATACACTTCTTTAGAAAAAAAATGGCACGTTGATCCATAACGGTTAGCCACCCCTGCTCTATACTGACAATGCTAAATGGCTGTTTTCGATGTTCTGTTTCTCAAAATTTGTTATATGTACATGCTTGAAATTTTTCATACAATTCAAGTACACCTTTCTCATTATACTTAAATGAGCATTTAGCTATAGTTTAGAATTTTTTAATAATTAATAAAATATTTTATCTAACATAGGGGAAAAATTGACTCAGACTCATTTTGCACATAAAAAAATTTCTAAAAAATAAATTTTCGAGTTTTCTACAAAAAGCTCATTTTAGTACATATTAGCAATTATTATAAATATGTCATATTAAACTTATATACCTGTGAACATTATTTTCCCAGAAAGGGTACACCGAACGTCAAAAATTTACATTTTGAGATAAATTAACTTAAATGTATAATTACTTTATTATCAGAATATTCCTCCCCATACTCCAAATTATCTACTTTTTTTTTAAATCTGATCAGCCTCTCTCTCTACCTTTTAAGTTTTTTTCTTTCTTATCTTCCTTTGTTTTTTATAAACATGAGTATTTAGAGTTTAACATCTTCTATTTGTCAAGGCACTCTATTAGCTATACCGTATAATCACCAGGCTGAATGTTAAGTTTTCTCAAAATTTCTGGTTTTGATACATTTTCCATATTAAATGATGAAATAGTAGCATATGTTCCCAATGATAATACTTCTATTTGTACAAATACTTTCTTCGGTACACGAGAATATATAACAATGTTTACACTTTCATTTGGATTTTGTATACCTCCATGAAACTACTTTTTTTTATCAATTATGGATTACATGTTTTTATCCCCATCATTCATTCAACTTTTAAGCAAAAACAAAATACTGTGTTTACATTTTTCTTTAGATAGATTGAAATCTATAAAATTTGAAAATGTTAAAATCTCAAAATTGTCATATTTAAGTTTTTAATACCTCGTAACTATTTCTATAGATCCTTTTTTATTTTCTATCATGCTGGTTTTAAACATGATGCTAGTTTCTTAAGGCAATCAATATTTCTCGTGAAAACAAAAAAAGGATATAAGTACAGATTAGTAGTAGTAGAGTAACAAAAAACTTTACAAATTCGGTACATTTAATATACATTTTAAAATCGCATGATTGTTACATACTTAAATGTAATTATTTTATGGTACAGATGTTAGCTTTAATTGCAGCTTTACATATTTTGGCATGGAATGCACCAATTTCACAAGAAGTTGTTTCATGACAACCTGGTTGAAAGAAAATATTGATGCTTCAATTAACTTATATATCTTCGAAATATCATAACCAACATTATTTAGAAGGTTCTCTATTGGATTAAGATCCTTAGACTGTCCAGAATAAAGTTCATCCTTTTCACAGCATTACATTTGAACTATTTCCGATCTACCTTTGCTGGTTAACATAGTGCATTATCGACCTGAAAACTCTATGATTGATCCCCAAAAATATCTCTCATTGTTGTTAGCTATTTATTTTGTTGTATTTAAATGTAATCTCATTTCCTTGTCACGCTTACGATGAGAAGTTTACCAACATCAAGAGAAAAAATGCAGCCTCATATATATCATTTCCGTCGGGTGCTTTACTGTGTGCTTCAGACATTTTTTATGGGTAGTCAGCATACTCGAACTCAGCATTTCCTGAGCAACTACTGAGCTGTCCTTTCATTGTACTGGTCATAAAAAGCCCTTTTCAATAATTTTCATGATTGTATATTGAAAAACGCATCTGTTGTATAATTTTGAATGTTACTACATTATACACTGCTGGACAATTGCTAAGGACGGATAACACTATCATCCATAGCAAGCACAAAATGAAAGGAAGCAAAATGTGGAAAATTAGAATAGTTGCAGGATATTAGTAAGAAGAAGTATAAGTATGCAAATTTTTTTCCCACGTCTGTTCATCACGTGATAGCGTTCATAAGAGCTTTAAAGGTTTTGACGCGTGTGGACAGTTGTTGTTTCAAGTCAAAGTTTTACAGGAAAGATTTAATAGACGAAATTAAAACTTTTGTCATGTCTTCCCGACATCACATAGATGATTTTATGCGTGGCCGAATTATTGGAAAGATCGAAGAAGGGCGAAAAATAACAGATGTTGGCAGGGAGTTCGACATCGCTCACAGCGTTGTTTCACGGCTGTGGAAGTCATTTAAAACTACTGGAATGTGTAGTAGACGGCACGGGGAAGGTCGTGTTAGAAGTACGACACCTGCAGAAGACAGATATATCGTCCTATCAGCAAAAAGGAACAGGCGCACCACAGCTCAGCAGGTGGCAAATCAGTTTCTTGCTGCCTCAGGAAAGCAGATCTCCCGAAAAACTGTTGCCAGACGTTTGAGGGGAGGAGGACAATACGCACGCAGACCTGCTGTGTGTGTCTCATTGACCAGATAGCACCTTACTACCCGTTTGCAATGGTGTCGTGAGCATCACAATTGGACTGAACAGGACTGGGCATGCGTACTATTCTCAGATGAGAGTAGGTTCAGTCTGTCATCGGATTGTAGACGCCAACTGATCTGGCGCGAGAGTGGTACTGCTTATCGTCCAGAAAATATCCAGGAAAAGGACCGATATCCGACATGCAGTATCATGGTGTGGGCCGGCATCATGATCAATGGCCGCACGCGCCTACATGTAGGTGCGAATGGGACTATGACAGGCCAACGATACATTTATGAAGTTCTACTTCCTCATGTTCGTCTTTTCCGTGGTGCTGTCGGTGATAAATTTGTTTTTATGGAAGACAACGCAACATGTCATCGAACACTCGCAGTTCAGGATTGTCTAGACAGCGAGGGTATTCAACTTCTCGTATGGCCAGCGCGTTCTTTAGATCTAAACCCCATTGAAAATGTGTGGGATGCTTTGGGGAGGCAAGTTGCTGGTCGAAACTATCGTCCGACAAACAAGAACACCCTCATCCGTGCACTCACAGAGGAATGGGATAAATTGCCTCAACAGCTGCTGGATAATGTTGTGCAAAGTATGGTATGACGTGTGGAATGTTGCATCACACTCCACGGTGGACATATCCCGTACTGATATCTTTCTTTAAGGTGCCTGCTGACTTTTAGATGCATTGTTCCATTTCTCCGTACGCAGATCAAATGAACATTTTTTTTCTTTCAGATGTTTCACAGCTTTTGTACTTTCCAGAACAATAAATATTCTTTATTCTAATGTCTGAACAGTGTGGCAACTATATTTTATTCTACTAGGCCTCAAGTCTCGCTTAATGTTATGCTACATAGCAATTTGTGATCCATCCTTAGCAATTGTCCAGCAGTGTATTATGGTTAGAAACAAAAAATGTGTAGTAAACTCTCATTTTAAGGTAAAACCCTTTGACTTAGCATATACTTTTGCAAAAATCGATAAGCGTATGTCAATAGGGAATTAACTATAATGATGATGGCAATGTTCTATGCTACAGGTTTTGTGTTTGGAGCCCTTTGTGTGGGAGTGACCTTCCTCGTCGCTTCTCTTGGCCATCTTGTGAAGATGTCGATCGTTATCGGAGGATTGGTAAATGCTCCCAATTTGGCTGTCTTTTTGCTGGCTGCCTGTACTACGAAGGCAAACGAACAGGTAAACGTTAACATTCTTTATCAGGAATTGTAATGTTTAAGGTCATTGAGACAAAGTCTGAATCACTTTTATTTATTTCGTTAATATACTTGATAAACCAAAGGTTTTGCTCTGATTATAAAAAAAAAATTCATTACAAAATAACCGTTTAATGTAATAAAGCAACTTTAGTATCATTGAATAGATCAATTTTAGTAGTATTTCTTATGCAGTAGATGGCGAAAATTCTTATTTAACCCCTTACTTCTCGCTCCCGTTAAAATCATGGGATGAACTTACCCTCTCTATTCCTCATGACCGTGATATTTCCGGGCTGGAGTGTTCAAAAGTAAAGCGACCCAAATCATGTTTATTTCTTACCATATTATATACATACATACATACATATATATATATATATATATATATATATATATATATATATATATATATATATATATACATATTCAATATGTTTTTGTAACCTTTGCTGTGTTACTGAGATCATTTCTTCGTAAATACATATGGGTTGCGTTTTGTGATAAATATATATTTTGTTTTATTGTATTCATTATTTAGTTAATTTGTTAGTGAATCCGATTCTACTTTAATTATGAAAAGATCTAAGATTGATTCTGAAATAACATTGTTTTGAAAAAAAATCGGTTACTGAACCCGAGAGCAGTAATGATGGATGTGTAGTGTTACCTCTGTGATATTATCCTTTTTTATGTCATTCTTTTAAATTTATCTCACACGGGAAACTTACTAATGTGTTTTTACATTGCAATAGTGTAATAAACTTCTCCTTTAATGTTTAAAACACATGTTTTTTTAATTGTTTTCCTTTTGCTGGACAACCATAATAAACCTAAATATTGGCTTTTCTTAAAGAAATGAATTTTTTGTATTCCAGGCTAAAAATTACCCAAAATTTAATAATAAATGCATACATTAAGCATAGACTTAGTTTTATATAATTTTCTTGGATAAAAAAATAAGCACTTTTATGACCATTTTCTTCAAAATTATGCATTTCTTGGGTTAAGAGTGACTCAAGGGATCATTTGTGAAGAAGACACCATTATTTGCCGAAATGACGTTAATTCAAGAGAAAGCCTATTGTATCCATGAAATCTAAGCTTTAGTTTCATGCCCATTAATGTTCAGCATAAATTTTGTTATGGAAGTAAATTTCCCGGTGCAAAATCTATAAAGCAATGGTGTGTTTATAGAAACAGACAACGTTATTGATGTTCATAAAAAAGAAGTGGCAGGCCTAGTGTGAGTGAAGGAACTATTGAACATATTTGACAAACATTTCAACGGAGTTTTATTAAATAAATTTGCGAAGCTTCACTTGAACCTCAAATATCTCACACATGTTCTTTAAGAATTCTTTGTAAAAGTATTAGGTTGCATGCTAATAAAGTGCAAGACAATTTATAGAGCAATCTCTGCGATAACTGGAACATCGCTTAGACATCCTCCGAGTTCTCCAGAAAAAAGCACACTTTAAAATTTACTGAAGAAAATGGTTTTATAAAAAATTCCTACTATAATATACCCAAACAAACATATATCTAAGTATAAAAATTTGAGCACAATAAACTTAATCAAGGGAAGACTTTTGGTTCACCCTGTAAATTATATATCTTCAACTGTACGCTACAGCGAATAAATAAAGATTCCATTGTCCCTTTGAATTTACAAGAATTTGAATCATGTTTAAATTCTTTTCTTATTTTATTGGTAAATGATAAGTTCTGTCATTCACTTTTCCTGTAATTGCATTAAATAAGGTTCAAATATCAGGTTGGGGAAAAAGAATCCATTATTTTTTCGGTAGATGGCTGTAGTGTGGATATCTCGTGAAGTATCGAGCAAACAATTTCAAATTTATGCTCGTTGTCAAGATGACATTTCGCACTAAATTTTTTTTTTGCTTTTGTTTGTTCCATTCAGTTGTGGGTTACAGGGTGTTAAAAATGGCAGTCAGCAAAGAGAAAATTTAGTTCTTTTTACAGTTTTTCTTTGATGAAAGTGAAAATGCATTCCAGGTAGCTTAAACTTCGAATGGTGTTTATGGTACCGATACTGTAACAGCTAAATACGTACAATTTTGGTTCCGTCGATACCGTTCAGGTACCTTTGATGTTAAAGATGCACCTCACACAGGCAGACCCATTGTCGATAATATCGATACAATCACAGAAATAATCAAAATTGACCAGCATGTTAGTATTTGTAGAATCGCCCAAGAGATAAAGATCGACCATAAAACAGTTTTAAGCCATTTGCGCAAAGTTGAATTCAAAAAGAAGCTCGATGTTTGAATGCCACAATTAACACCAAAAAACATGATGGATCGAATTTCCATCTGCGAAGCCTTGGCCAAACGGAGTGAAGACTCATTTCTTAAATGGATGGTGACTGGGGATGAAAAATGTGGGTCACGTACTACAATATTGTGCAAAACGATCGTGGTCAAAGTGCAGTGAAGCAGCTCAAACGGTGGTCAAACCAGGACAATCGGCCAGGAAGGTTCTAATGTGTATTTGGTGGGACTGGAAAGGAATAATTTATTAGGAGTTGCTTCCACATGGCTAAAAACTAAATTCATATCTCTACTGTCAACAACTGGACCGTTTGAAGCTAGCAATTGACCAGAAATGGCCAGAATTTCCCAACAGAAGAGGTGTTGTGTTCCATCAGGACAATGCCAGGACACACACTTCTGTAGTTACTCGCCAGAACCTCTGGAAGATTGGTTGAGAAGTTTTAATGCATCTACCATACAGTTCGGACCTGTAACCAAGCGATTGCCACCTCTTTCTCGCATTGCAAAACTTCCTGAGTGATAAGAAATTGGGATCAAGAGAAGATTGTGAAAATCGATTACTAGATGTTTTCGCCAATAAGGTCCAAGACTTCGATGAGAGAGTCATTATAAAGCTACCTTTAAAATGACAACAAATTATACAACAAAACGGTGCATATTTGACCCAAATCGGACAATCGGAAGCATGTTGAATAAAGTTATGATTTTCATGCAAAAATAATGGATTTCTTTCCCCCCACAACTCGTTAAATTAATTTCATTCATCATCAAGAATATTACTTCAAATAATTTTTGCGCATGAGAAGTGTCATTAACAAAACAGTTTTTCTTACGGTGATTCTTTTTTTATCAAAAAGAATAGATAATTTTCTGTTAAACATTTTCTATTTTAGTTTAATTTTTTTAAATTATTCATTAGTTCATTGTTATAATTACTACTTTTAATTTGGTCAATTGAAACAATAGGAGGTAGGTTATTCCATATATCTCATATTATTGTTACGTGTATTGTATTTTAAGATGCTGGTATTTGTGATGAAGTTAGCTAATTTCTTTCTCATTTTGGTTTGACAAATTATGATCTACACATAACACATTTAATAATGTTCGATATAAGGTCGTAAGAGATACGCTCCTATTATAAGTATCTTAATTCTTACAGAATGAACTAAAATATCTTAACAAGTAAACAATGTAGTTACTTCCTTTTTCCACATTATAATTTGACTTTTTTATACAAGAATTAATTGAAATGGGAATTATTATGCTCAAAACTTTGAGGTAGACAACGCTTCTCCTAGATTTAAAAAAAGAAGTAGGGAACTTTTATCACATTTAAATACTTGGCATAACTTCTCAGCTGGCCACACAAAATGCAACACCCTGAAGGAAGCATGCAAATCACATGTGAAATTTACATCATACTTTGGTGGAGACAAAAAATGCAAACCGTTAGCATTATAGAGCGACGCACATCACGGGTGACCATCGTGCCACCCTCAAGTTTTATATAAGGGAAGTACAGATTGGCGATTTGAAGTATGTGACAATTGTTTTTTCATGCCTTTGTATAACCATGCTTCTCGGAAGACATCGAGAGTCTTTTGACCAGGTTTCTGAATTCGACCGAGGAAGAACAGTAGCCTATAGGGATAGAGGATTATCCTTCACAGAAATCGATCAATTTGTTAGACAAAACCAAGCAACTGTGATGCAGAGCTGCTATCACTGGATGTAGGAGGAAACGACAGACCACCGGCGCCAATCGCTCCCTCTTCGTTACTCCACTTTCTATGATGATGAGTGGATTCTTCGTATGGCAGTGATGGAACAAGCAGCCACATCACGAACCATAGCACAACAGATTCAGTCTGCTATGCATTATTCGGTATCCACTCGTACCATCCGACGCCGTTTGCAGCAGAGTGGAATGTCCGCAAGGCATTCTTTGCTTCGTTTACCCTTGACTGGAAACCATAGGCATTTCCGTCACCAATGGTGCAAGGAACGGCGGACATGGACAACGACATTGTGTTTAGTGGTAAATTCCGCTTCTACTTGCAACATCACGATGGTCGGATTCGAGTTTTGAGACACCATGGTGAGAAGCTGCTGATCTGTTACGTTTTCCATCGCCCCACTGATCCTGCACCTGGTATTATGGTTTCGGGTGATATTGGATTTCACTGTCGTCCCCCTCTAGAACGCATTATGGTACACTGAACAGCCAGCGCTACATCTCTGATGTGTTGGAGCCCATGGTCCTTCCATACATTCAGTGCTTCGAATCAGCCATATCCCAACAGGTTAATGTGCTAACACGCTGGCACGACGATAGATCCGGAGTACACTATCCGCTTCTACACCAGATTAACTTTGACATTATGTGGAAGCCGCATGGACTGTTGTACCCCAAGGATACATCCAAAGGCGTGTGACAGTGGTTATAGTTGCGGCTACACTAACTACGGATTTTGTCATCATCCACTCTTCATAAGTTGCTGCAATTTTAATCGTTTGATATTTGTACAACATCTAACTAACCAAATAATTTTCGCTGTTATATCTCTGGTACTTATTGGTGTTGTATTCTGTGCTACACCAGCAGTCTAATTTTTTTTTATAATGTTATAGGTTCATTGCTTTTCGTTAATAGCTGTTACTATGAAACAGACCCGATAAAATATTTTTTTATTTAATCTTTTGTGCTTTTATATCCATTGTAAATGCAGGCAAATCAATACTAATCTGATAGCATTAGATTTTAGTTTATCTATGTGTTATCCTTTTTCAGCAAAATATCTTTTTTTTTGGAAATATATTGCTTTCATCTGGAAAAGACGGCCTTATCGAAACAAAACGTAGCTTAATTTTTCAGGATGCCCACGATACATGCTCAAAGCTTCCCCCTCCTTCACCGTCATCTAAAAAACATTTTGTTTCATTTCCTCGACAGAAAAGAAAACTAATAGAACACGACAGTGTGTTATTTCTGCAGAAAGAGTAACAGTAATAAGATAATAACAGTAAGAATAAATACAAGGTTTTACTGTCCAGATTACAATGCTGGGTACCGTGTTTTCGAATGTTTTTATTCGCGATCAAATTTTGATAAATAATTTCATAATCATTTATGTAAATGCAAAATATGTAAATAAAATTTGCAATGTAAGAAAAAAGCTTGGTATTCTAAGATATATATTTAGTACGAATTGTCTCCCAAGTCTGAGGATTTCTGTCAAACAAAAAACCATATTTATACGTAAATTGTTGTATAGGTCATTTATTTAAATAGATATTTATTACATTTACGTTTAGAAAATTTTGTATTCGAGTGGTGCTAGTATGTTTAAAAAGATATGTATGTTTGAAAATAAGTATACAAAAAATTGTCATTTTTTATCAATATTCCAGAAATACAATGAGCTTGAAAGGGGTTAAAATAATGATTTAATGATTTTTTAATTCATTTCTCAATTTGAAGCAACACGAGGACTATTAGAGACGAATCAAACACTTCAGAACCTGAATTAAATGACAAGAACTACACATCACACTACTAAAGTTCTTGTCCGCAATTGTTCCATCTTTTTAAGACATTAAATCTCGACAGATTTAACGAGCCTCAAACTCTGTACACGGCGTTATTTCAATTACACTGTGTTGGAACTGAAGACTTTTCATCATGAGTTTGTAACCGTAATCCTTGTACCGGAAAGACACATAAATTTAGATGAAACTATAGATTAATCTTCAGTAATATGAGCAGAAAAAGATGTATTTCGAAGAACACTCCAAAAGAAGAGTGAAAATTTATAGAAGTTTTCCCTTCTTATATAGCTTTCTACAGATAGATGTTGGATCTACGAACGCTCGCAGAATGACGTTTAGTGTTCTCACTTAATAGGTAGATGCGAAAAGTTCAATAAATTAAAAGTCTAGATTGGGACTCGACCATTATTATTTACTCATCTGAAATATCTCAAAGAATCAACTGCTGAGAGAAGGGCAAAGGGTTCGGCTGTTTTCAGTGCTGAAAGGACTCTTCTTTTATTGGCACCCCATTTAGACCAATCGGCAAAACATTCAAGTGCATCACAACACATTACATGGTCGGTGTGCAGCAATGTGAACTGTAATAAGGGTATTTTGGGGGGGGAGGGGCTCTCAGTATTGTTTAAATTTCGACTTACAATATATGTATGCAGTGAGAGGGGGAATAATTCCCGGACTGTAAAGGCATTCTACTGTTTTATCGTTGCAACGTTAGCAAACTTAACAGAAAACCAATTCATGTTTTACAACAATAACTTCTGTTGTCATAATTTTAATCTAATATTGTTCAAAAATTGCTTTTCATTTTGTCCTTTTTAGGGTGTAATTCTCGGAATGTTGGTTAGTTTGGCTCTGTCTGCTTATCTCAGTTTCATTCCTAAGAATAAACCGTATCCTTTTCTTCCTCTTTCCAATGAATGCCCTTCATCAGAGTCAGCGCAATTTAATTCCACAACATTTGCTAACCTTTCATATTCACCTGCAAATATTTATACAAATACAACATTTTTACCTTCTTCAAGACCGGAAACTGAGGAGTAAGTAAAACCTTCTTACAATATAGAATAGTCTGAGCCTAGTTTTTGTATCCATGAAAGAGATTCTTACTTTAATTAGACTAAATGTGTGAAATGACCACAATTTATAATTTTATATATAATTGAAATTATATACAACATGTTTAATGTATATATATTTATATATTATTTACTATAATTCATGAGTAGTGATTTCCTTATTGTGATTATCTTCTTTTTTCCCACATTGTCTTTCCCTATTTTTTTTTACTTATTGTTTTGTTTTAAATTAAGTAAAGTAGTTCAATGTAATACTAGTACCTATCTTTATCTGTATAAACAGGGTGTTGCCAAATTCGACCAAACATTTCAGAGGGGAGATTAGGCAGCATGAGGATGACAAATCAAAATAGAACATGAGGTTACAGGCCACGTTTAGTCGGAATAATTCTCTAAAACGGTTATAATGGGTGTGATGTATAGCATAATGAAAAGGAGAAAAAAGAGGTAAGAAACACATTTTCGAGGTAAACTATGTTTGCAATACTAAAACTGCTTCACAGTTCAACGTCAGAAATGCCGCCGGATTTGTTTGAATGTATCCTTCATCCGTCGGTGTCGGCTGTGCTATAACCCCAACGCTGCAGCAATTTCAAACAATTCCTGCGACAAACCCTTGCTATTGCATTTTTAACATCTAGATGGTATATAGTGTTCTTATTGTAAACTTGCTTTACGTCTAATAAATGTATTCATATCATCTTATGCTACCCCCTTTTATTCCACTTGACATAACACCCTTCATAACTGCTTTTGAGAATTACTCCGACTAAACATGGTTTGCAACCCCATGTTTATGTTGATTTGTCATCCCCGTGAGGCCTACTAGCACTCCTTTGAAGCTGTCGGTCGAATTCGGCAACACCCCATATATCTTCACCTCCATTTACTACCCCTTAGCAGGAAATACTTCTAATAAATTGTTTGATTTGAAAATCTTTTTCCGCGAAGGAGCCATGATGTATGAAAATAAATTATTACTCTAAGTTTATTGAGTTCGTAGAGGAATGTAAAGCAATCGGACATGTTTACGTTAGAAATCCTTTGACCGGAATATCCGTCTCTTAGACCTGGATGATTGGCTTTGATCCTTGTTGATAACGCGGTGGTGTGATTTTGGGGGTGGGCTACCTTAACATCTACAGTTGAACTCTACCCAGTAACAGGATCCCGTTGTGGTACTTGGTGATTTTTTTAAACTCTCGATGTGTGCGATTTTTCTTATCTATCATGGTCTATCAGTATCTATATTCCTATAGTTTTTTCGTTTTTGTTATAATTATTTTTAATTATTTTTACATCAATATAAATAATTTCTAATCATTTTTTTTAAAAGCACTAATCATAATTCTTGTGTTAAAAATATATCAATATAGTGTGCCTTATAAAGACTTTAATAATAAAAGTTCTTCTCAATTTTCATGAGTCATAAGGACATTTAAAGCAGTCCTTAAGGTAATAAGAAATTTTTTTAAAAAAACTGCTTACCTGTCTGTCAGACGGATGTTTCCAAGAGCGGCAAAAAATTGATGTTCCAGGAAGAGGGTTTAATTTTAGTTTTTGATTGAACTTTTAGTTATCAGGAGAAAGAAGAATCTTTTGGTTCTTTAAGGAATCAAGTAGAATACCTGCGTTAAATCATATATATCTTTACTCATAAATATTTAGAGATTTAATTAAAACTGACTCTCATCCCATAAGCTAAATTTAAATTGATTGAAACTGAAAGACTAAGCAATAAATGATTTTTGATTTTTTGTATATGTCTCTTCCTTTATCCCGTGCTAACACCAACGTGAACTAAGGTTCACTACACAGTGATAAAACTGTCAACAGACATGCATGGCAGCTCAAATATATTTTTGGCAATCGTTTTTGCATTTCTTTGTATGTTAGGTTCATTTGAAATAAAATACTTTATTATTGCAATTATACTGACGGGCGAAAAATCCCAAATCCAAGAACAAGTTGGGCTATGTAAACGAAATTTGGTAGGTGTGTTTAGACATCTGAAAATTAAAGTTATTTAAATTTCCTACTAGACGCATAAGTGTGGCGCTAGCAGTTTCCCAATAAACATATAAATCCGATTTGTTTTAAATAAGCATTACAACGTATGCCAGCGTTATTTATGGTTAAAATTCGAAGTAGTAAGTTGATGTTAATCAAGAATACATTTAAAAAATCAAATAAGCCGCTATCAGCTGCTCACTGAGTTTGATCGTGATTTCATAATAGAAAAGATAGTTTTTCAATCCTTGATATTTTTGGAAGAAATACATTGGAAGAAATACATTTGGATACATTCACAGTACATGAGTTTTGGATGCAGTGGTCGTAAGATGATACTGCCTCAAGAAGTTTGGGTTCCGGATTGCCACTTGTCTCCATTGAGAAAGCAGATGACCGTGTAAGGCTTATATTTAAAGAGTATTGCATTGGATATATAACAGGAATTCAGACTACAATTGGCATTATAGTAACACAACAAATTGTTACAAAGTGATTACTTTGAGGACATCACCGTGCCAGATGTCCTGTAACGTGCATTTATTGGTTCCAAACTTCTGTAATTTGCAATGCCAGTGGTGGTCGGAGTGGTCTTAGTTTATTAGTGGAAAGGAGTTGATAAATGTCACGTTTTCTGATAGAAGCCGGTTCTTCCTTTATCCTAGTGATAGCCGTGTGTTGGTTAGAAGGAGGCTAAGTGAGCTCCTACCAAAAAACTGTTCGAGGCCTAAACACACTGAGCCCACAACAGGAATTTTGGTTTGGAGGCAATTTCCTATGATTTCATGAGAGCTTTCGTTATTTTGTAGTAACATGTGATCTTGAAATTTTAATCAACTAAATATGTAACCAAGACAAAAGTATAGCTAGAATTTCACTGTTAATCAATAATTTTTCCTTGTTTTGGGATAACTATTATTTCAATCAACGTGTTCCAAGTTCCATCCAGTATGGTCCTACTTAATAAATTAACCATGCTATAGTTTTATTTTACTTTCTGCTTAAATTCTCTAATAAATATTTTTTAATAAGTTTATCACTTGATGCTTTCTGTTCGCAGTGAATCATTTCACTTATCTTATATGTGGATATCAACCTTAGCTTTGATCACATGCTTAACTGTTGGGTATTTTGGAAGCTGGATAATATCCTGTCTCCGAGGCAAGTACAACATTTAATTATTCTTTCCTTACTGGTATTATATCAAATTATTATACACATTGCACTCAATTAGAAATATTCTCTTGGGCTGCATATGATATACAACTTTGACAATAAAGTTCGGGGAATAGTCCTATAAAATTAACGTAGAAGAAATATTAAATAAAGTTACAATACTGCCCTTTGAAATAGTCTGTTTCCATAACTATGCACTCCTAGATCTACTATACAAGTCCTGGAAACTTTGCAAGAAGTCTTCTTTTTGGGCGAGTTCAAAATCCTCGTCACGTTTCGTTGCCTGTTAAGAATAGCGTCAATATCGATAACACGTTTTTCTCATCCCTAAATTCTGGATAACGATTTGTTGCACGGATTCAGGGTTAATATATAGTGCATCAGCTATCATGCTCACAGTTAAATGACGATCTTTAGTAATTAATCACGTCACTTCCTCAATGTTTTCGTCACTGACGGAGATCGCCAGCCTTCCGCTACGGGGGTTGTTAGAAACACTTTCCTGCCTTCTCACAAACGGGTGAACGAATCGTACACACACTTCATGGACAGTGCTTGATCTTCATAAACACTTACCACCATGGCATAAGTTTCTTTTGGTGCCTTGTCAAGCTTAAAACAAATTTTAATTTGATCTTTGGTTCGTTCCTTTTCCTGTTTTCAGTTAAGAACTAACGTACTAAACAAAGATAGTCAACACTTGTCACTATGCATGTGCAACGTTATGTTTTGACAGTGTTGCCAGATCGGACACTCTGACTTAATTCACCGAACCTTATTGTCAGAGCTTGTATTTATCTAATTCAGTGAATCCCAAACTTTTTCACCTCATGGAACCCCTAGAACTAGAAGGTGCTTTCGTGGAGCCCCATTCCATGCACATACTTCGAAGAATGTATCTCAAAATAATATTTAAGGTAAATAAACGTGTTATAGACACTTTATGTAAAAGCAATTAAAAAAGTATATTACATTCATTATTAAAAATTATAATCTAATTTTTTTAAGATAATTTTACTCATTAATATTAATTTGTAATCCAAGTGTCACTTATCCATACATTATTTAATAACCGGAATACGTGCTTAATTCACAAAAACTGTCGAAATCTAGGTCTATTAAGGTTAAATGCAATCGCATTACTTATTCAGAGTTTAATTTGTTTTATACTTGGCTTTTGTAGCCATTCATGTAGAGAAATATATTTCATTTAAACACAATGCTCTAAATGGCATTAAAATGTTTATAGCTGTATGAGAAGACCCATGTATTTCTTAAAAATTTTGAACCTAAAATTTGAGATGCTGTTCTTGTTAAATTTAGATTATAGCATCAAATCTATTGATAAGTTATTTCTCCTTCGTCATAGATGTTTTTGCCACAAATACGAAAGGTGAATCTTCCATTAGAAAACTATTTAGTTTTGCAAGACATTTTGTGAACTAACGAGTAGAAACTATCTTGTGGAACTCAAGATAGTAAACAATAGAATATTCCCAATCCAGTAGGAAGTATATATATATAAAGATATAGCGTTTTAATACTAAGTTATATTATTATAATAAAAGTTTAAAAAGTGTTGCATAATAAAATTATTATATATTAATAACATGTTCAGTTTTAATAAATAGGACGAGATTTAGATACTTTTAGCTATATAGCTTTGATAGAAAACGTGAATCCATTTTGAATACATACTTATTTCGTCTCGATTTTTTCATTGTGACGTGAAACCCCAGGGTTACACGGAACACAGTTTGGGAACCACTGATCTAATTACATGGTGTAATGTATTCAAAAAGCAACAAAAAGAATGGCTAGAAAGGTTAGAAAGTTGGATGACAGAGACCAATAACTTATGTTTATTTTAAACTGACACTCGCGCGCGCGTAATACAGAATGAAGTCATGCGAGTAGGTTGCAGGATCTCCGTAATCGAAGATAAGCGAATTGTATAAGTATATAGGCGATAATTGTATAACTAACGGCGTTGTCACTGCAGGAAAATTTCGTCCAAGCACACTCCAATTGTGTTCAATAAATGACTAAAAGAGAATGGTGACATGTGAAACATTTTTTAAAGTATGATAGAAGTCTTTATTTTATCTTTCAATATCAAAGGAAAAGATAAAGAGTTTTTTTTTTCATTGAAGCCTTTTGATTTTGATTCAATTTGATTTTGATTCAATTTGATTTTATTAAATAAAATAAATTAAATTTTTATCTATAAATAATGGTAAAAGACTGCACCACGTATCTGAATAAAACATTTGGAACACTTATTAAAATTTATACGTGCTGATATAATATTACACTATCCTTTAAAAATAAAAAAAAAAAAATACTTGATAAAATAAAAAATTTTGCTACTCGTTGAAAATTGTATTTGTACCAAATTATGAATCCAGATATTGCAACTTGAAATTAATTAATTATTATTATTATAAATTTAATTGTCTATGATTATAGTGCATTTGCAGCAAGAAGAAAGTAGTTTTACATTACAGCAGAGGAAAGTAATTTGACTGACTTACAACAGCCTTAATTTAATTGTCCATTACAGTTTTTAAATACTCTTGTGGTCCGTTTAGACAGGACAGAATTTCTCTTGGATATTCTCAAATATTTAGAAGGAAAAAAATCACATGAGAGATCAAAAACAACGATACACTTTTGAAAGTGTAAACAAATCCACAGATTTGTCCGTTACAAATGCAGTGAGAATGGTCATCAGCTAAGAAATTTTTAAAAATATATGGCCTACTAGGGGTGGCGATCTGAGATTGATTAATCGAACGATCGATTTCTCAAGCCCCTAAAAATCGATTTCTCGGGACAAAAAATCGATTTTTTTAAAATCGATATGTAACACTGAATCGATTTCGTAAATCCATATTTCATCCAAGGAAATCGACATTCGATTTTTTTCTGTTTTGGTAAAAACCATAAAATTATTTACAATTAGTTGAATGTACTATCTTTAAAACCCGTATTATTACGGTGTTGGTGGTTAAATGATTATTAAATGTTTAATTACTCAGAAACTCGCCAGATGCCTGTGTGCTTAGTTTCCTACCCTCTCTTTAAAAAATAAAAAAGTTACGTTTGTAATCTTTGACTTCTTGTATTTGTTGATATTGCGTCATTTGTTTATGCCTTGATTGACTGACTGTCGTAACCTATTGTGATTAGCGAAATAAATATTTATTTTTATGTAGTAATTGTTACGGAATAATAAATAATTGAGGGTAAGCAAATTGCTGTAAGTATCGTGAGATTATCTGTTCCTTGTGAGGGCCTTTTTCGGATTGCTGGCAACATCACAAGTGATGAGCGGAACCGCTTAGATCCCAGTAGACTTGACAGACTGTTGCTTTTAAAAAGCTTAGATATTAAGCATTGCGAGCTATAAGCTATATTATCTATTTTCTAAACTTTTCAATGTATAACAAATATATTTAGAAAATAAATATATCTTTTATACCTGATTCTTTGATATGGTTCCAAAAATAATTGTAATTGTCGAATTCCCTGAACTAAAACATTCACTGATTTTACTGATAAGAGATCGTTTATTATAGTATCCTTCTTGTTTTTCATGAAATGAACTGACATTTACATTGTAAATACAGATTTGAAAAAAAAATCGATTTTTTTAGAAATCGATCTTTTAGGCATCTTTTTTTTAAAATCGATTCATCAAGTTACGATTCGAATTTATTTGAAAATCAATCTTTTTCGGAAAGAATCGCTATCCATCTGGCATGCATTAAAAATTAAATGTTCCAATTTTCGTTTCATATTCGACTGTCAAACGAAACCAAAGTACATTGCTTGCAATTTTCACCTTTTAAATGGGTGTAGCCCAGCTACAATGATAAATTAGAACGAACTTTTTGAAGCTTCTAGTTATCATAGAGTTTAAGACGAAGTATTTTTGGGAATATAAATATCTATATAATTTGAAAATAAATAAAATCTCAAA
This sequence comes from Trichonephila clavipes, assembly GCA_019973935.1. Classification (NCBI taxonomy): domain Eukaryota; kingdom Metazoa; phylum Arthropoda; class Arachnida; order Araneae; family Nephilidae; genus Trichonephila; species Trichonephila clavipes. Next base: position 616,135 of record BMAU01017970.1, on the reverse strand, counting down.
TGAACTTTTTTGAAACTTTTAGGGTTCCGATTTATTTAGAATTCATAAAATATGGGACACATATTTTATGAAATTAATACTAAAATAAAAATTTTATTTACGTTCGATAAAGAAAAAAATGAATTTGATTTATTTTTTATAATCGATTCATTTCTTGGGGGATGCTTGTCTCAGAATCGGACGTGCCTATTATGGCGTGATGTTGGAATTTAATTAAGGTTTAATTCATGCCATAAAAATAGCACTCATTCATGATAAAAAAGGTTAAACATATTTTTAATTTACTGTTACATTATAAAAATTACTTACAAACTACTTAGGTTAATGTATGAAAATTGAACAAAGGGAAGAGCACGTGCTGTTGTGTTGTGTTGTCGTGTATTTATTACTGGGATACATACGAAAGACGTGAGACAGAAGCACGTGCTGTTGTCTCGTGGAAGTAAGGAACAGAAGTATGTGTAAGATGGTCCGAGCAGCAGACATGTTTTTTGAATGTGTGTTTATATCAGTTCACTTCTCTCTGCTCACATCTGATTCCAGTTTTGAGAGATTTAGGTGGAATTCAGGCACACCACACCTATCACCTATTTCCTTATTGCTTTTAAATATTTTTCAGTTACAATTATATGTTCGTTCACATTTCCTCCCACGTATAGGAAAGTCCAACAAAGTACCCGGAATTTATCTGAGTCCAATTAGAACAAGACTTTTTAAGCAATTCAATACTGATGAGAAGAAAGGCAAATATAGAACAATAAAAGTTGAAGTTAATGAGAGATCAAATGAAACAGGCATAAATGTGACTGTAAGTGCTGCATATGACTTTGTTTTTTTTTATAAATAAAAGTTTTAAAGTATTTTTTTTAAAACCATTTTTATTTTTTATCTCGCTTACCATAAGCTTTAATATTTTGATTATTTTCAGAGAAAATAGCAATATAATTTTAACTGATAATTTTTCATTTCGCTATACAAAGATTTACAGCTTCAAATGACGCTGTTATATAAAAAAACTGTTTAATGTATCCGACTATATTCGGAACTATATTGCAAAGCATATAAATGGATAATATTTATGATATATAGTGTCAATTAGATTAGAAAACGTATATAAAATTGTTTTAAGAATAGTATTACAATAAAAAATTATTTAAGTACTTTATTTTGACAAAATATGAACATAGAATGACTAATTTTCAAAATGTTCTCCTTTTGTGAAAAATGCTTCTATTATAATAATATTTCGCCTGTATATAGCTCAGACCTCTCTACAGAGGCTCAACTAGAATTTTTGAAATATATCACTTAGAAGTGCGTTTATCCATATTTTACTACCAACAGAGGGGAGAAATTTTAAGAAAAAAACGCCGACAATTATTTCAATGGGTGTTAACTCTGAAAATAATGTTAATTTTCTAAAAATCCTAGTGGTATTTTGAGCCATTTGTACAATTTTGTAATACCGGTATTCACAAGTTTAAATACCAGTTTTTCGGTACTTGCTAGAAATTTCTTAAAATTGTCTCCACTATATGTGTTCAGAGATCACCAACATCGCAAAATTATATACGTTTTTTTTTGTGTGTCTCCCTACCGAGCGAAATTATTTAAATTGTGAATACAAAGTTGCATCGTACAGTCAAAAGAAGTGATAAAATATGTGAATCATCCAAAGAGGTCGGCCAAAAGTATCCCTTTATAGCTCAAGATTCGTAGACTGATCATCATATTTGTGAAAACAAGGTCGTAATTGTGAAGAAAGGGCGTAATATTTGGATACTTTTTAAACTGGTGAGTTTGTTATTCACCCTGTATTTGTATATCATACTTTAGGGTTCAAAATATTTTTCCTATTAATTACATGTATACTCATAAATAATAACCCAGAATAACTTTAAAGAACATAAAAAATCAGTTGATAATACTTCGGTTGGGTTTCATTATTTATATGATGAAAGAAATATAGAGGCGCAATGTAAAAAATGCTCTAGTGTTATTAAAATGAATGGAGGAAAGACAAACGGAGACTCCATACGCTTTTATAAACGACACATGATACAAAATTGTTAAAGAGGAAATAATCTAATTGCGATGAAAGCACAATGTTTAGCACATTTTCTAAGCCAAAGCCATCAGGGATTTTAGATTATTTGGAAAAAAAGCTAATTCGGATGAAATTATTGCACAAAATAATTAACCCAATTCTTAATGACAGTGCAATTAATAATTATTTTTAAATAATTACTTAATTAATTAATATTAATTAATAAATAATAATAATTTTTAAGATCACACTCTAAAAATTTGTAATAGCATCTCAGGCTGAATAGCGATATTTACACTTTTTTGTGTAAGGCTACACTTGCGCTTGATTTTTAACCTACTTTTTACATAATAAAAGTATCTAAATAAAAAGAAATAATTAATATTTTTTTATTTTTTTTTCCAGAACAAAGCTCAGGTTGAAACACATTTATGAGAAAACATTTCAAGTTCAAGTGTTGTAAAATGACATAAAAAACCAACAGAATTGATTTGTGTATTTCAGAACACTGGGAAATGGAGAAATCTTTCTTTTTTTTTCTTACAATAAAAAAACCATAAGACTCCATGAGACTTTGTTTTGAGAAAATCAAATGTGGTGGTAACTGAAATCTAATGCAATTATCTGACAAAATTCTACAAACTATAAGAGGACATTGATTTATATTAACAATCAAGATGGCATCATTTTAACTACCATTCCGTTGACTTTTTAACTGTCAAATTTTCCCAATGATGAAATTAATTTTTTAAAAATATATGATTCTGTTATAAGTTTATCCCATAAAACTATAATTAGGTAAAATTAAATTTTCTGCAAAACATTAAGCAATTTTTACCGATTCATTGGTGTATTAAATCAATTTATACGTACCTTATAATCCGACATATAACACGCATTTTTTTTTTTTTAAAGAAATGTGAAATGAACATTTTTTTGTCAAGAAACCTTCTGTAAGTGGATAATTGAAGCATGGAATACAATTAAGCCTATCAAAATTCAAAAATTATTTTTAAAGAAGGGTAGTACATTTAACAATCTACGTAGGCGTTCCAAAAAGTAAGGTAACAAGATCTCTGACTGGTGTGCAAATTACCCATACGAATAAAAATCCCTCTAAGGATAATGAAGACAATCACAACATTCAAACTGTTCAGGTAGATGGAGCTAGATTTCCAGTAACACTAAATCTCTATTAGAAGATGGATGCGTGACGAAAACATGATCTGCGATTGAAGTGTGACGCGGCTTCCGCGTTTAAAGAAAAATTCTCCAGCTGAAATTCATCGCCAACTGTTTGAAGCATAGGGTACAAGGGTTATAATAAGAAGGCAAGTGGAGCAAGGAATTTGATAATGGTAGAACATATATGTGAGATGAAAAAGATGGGGGAAGGGGGTTGTTCGGAGGTATCGGACCACCCTCTTTACATTCCTAACCTTGTACCAAAATGATTTTCATTCGTTCAAATATTTAAACAAACTCTTGGGAAATCAACATTCCAGAACCGATTCTGAGGTTCAGCAAGCAGTCTTGACATGGCTGCACTACTTTGACACTGATTTCTTCGATGCTGGTTTCAATGATTTGGTGTACCAATAGAAGAAATGCCTTGAAGAGTAAGGTGACTTTGTAAAAAATAATATGTACCTGTGCTTTGCTACATTTTATATATTCTTTTTATTTCCTGAATAAACGTTTACTCTGAATAGGTTTGTTACCTTATTTATTGAGTCTTACACTACCTTACTTTTTACCTCTACATAAAGGAAACGGAAGAAAATTTCTCATTTATGAAACAGAATAACAGTAATGGGGAAGATGAAACAGAATTCTATAACTGGTCTAAAGATATAACGAAGGCGAATATGATATTTTTTTATGTTATTTAATAATAAAAGTTCATAAGGTGTGTGTTGTTTCTTATAAACAAGCAGTATCTAGATACATAGAAATTCATGTGATGTGCATGGGTGCAGGCGCTGTCTTGGGTAGTGGAATTTTCTTCAAAAAGGGGAATGGTGTTAGGATTTGTAAGAAAAATCCTGACTACTACTCAGTTTTTCAGGCAGAACTCTTAACTATTGAGGAGGTTTTGAAATATTGCTTTACTGAGAGTGTCAATATAGATATTTGGATATTGAGTGATAGCCTAAGCTCTATTCAACATCTGTCTGAATGGTAGAGGCATAGTGACAAAACGGCAACGAGTTTGTCCAGCTATTAAATAGCTTGTGAGCCAACGTTAAGAACTTTTTTCAGTGAGTACAGTCGCATGTGAATGTTTGCGAGAATGAGAGTAACCATAAAGATTTAACAACAGAAATCTGATTCTTTTATGCTAAACTTTATTTTTTATTTTGAAAGTTAGCATTTTTATATCTGTAGCGTAAAACCCATTCACCCATAAATTTGAATATTATTTTTTTAAGAATGAGCGTGTTATATACGGTAATCAGACATACAAGAGGAAACTGAAACTTTTTTTGAAGTAATTACTACGAATTAAAAATAATTGTACATCATTAGTGAGTCTAATGTATTTATGTCATGAAAAGAGTTTATTCGGCATTTGTATACCTTCTAGGAATATTTTTGATATGATTTTTTCCACTTTTTATTGTTTATGAATATTATTTTCTGAAGTCATTAGACATTTCTGAAGTCACGACAGCATAATCGAAATAGGTTGTCATGTGTAATTAAAGCAAAGAAAATAAATCTGATATCATTTCATGTACAAAATTTATTGATTTATGTCATATTAAAATTTTGATTTACTTTTTAATACAATTTGATGATGAAAGTTTCTTTATTAAAACTCTTAAAACACGCCTACACACAAAAATCCCCAAATATACATTTCCATATATATATACATTATCTATAGTATTGCAGATTATTAGTTTTCTAACACAGATGGTAAAATCAAAAATATTATTACTGATATTTTTACATTAAAAAAAAATATCATTTATAATTTTAAAAAATGCATTTTCTATTATTTTATCATAAAATGTCAATAATTTAGAGTATTCAAATGGCATTTTACAACTATTAAAACCAATTTAATGTGAGCAATCTCATGTAACAGTATTCTTTCTTTTGTACATAGCTCTTAGGCAAATGGCTTCATAGCATTATTTTACGTCTTTATTTTTTTCTCAATTAAGAAGTAGAAAAAATTTCTTAAAAAAATTTTAAAAAATTGCAGCGATTCACACAGAATTATTTAAAATTAAAATGACCCGTATGTAAAAAACCAATGGTAGTGACATGTAAAATTTAACACAAGTATTACACACAGTAAAAATAGCGGTCGCAATAACAATTACAAAGACATTTTTGACATCATGTAGCTTATTTAAAATAATACAAAACAAGATTATAAAATTTTCATGTTTAACCCTCTGACCGGAACATGAGTCTCTCAAACGGGGATGATTTGCTTTGATGCCTGTAGATAACGCTGTGGTGTGATTTTTGGGGTGGGCTGCCTTCACATCTTCAGTAGGATTCTACCCAGTGAGAGAATCACAAGGTTTTTCAAGTTTGGCGAGTGTTTTCAATTCACGATATGTGTGATTTTTTTTATTTATCACCTTCTATCACACGATATCCCTACAGTTTTTTTCATGTTTGGCATTATTATGTTTAATTACTCTTACATAACTATAAATAATTTTTAATCAGTTTTTATAAAAATACTAGTCACAATTCTAGTGATAAAAATATATTGTTGTGCTCAATTTAACTCCACACATCTTATTTGAGCCATATTCAATTTCATGAGCTTTAAGGACGTTTAAAACAGTCCTTAAGGTAAAATGTTTAAAAAAAAAAAATTACGTATCAGTCTGTCAGACGGATGTTCCTCAGTGAAGTAAAAAAAAATTGATGTTTCGGCCAGTGTGTTAAATAAATTTCAATATCGTCGCTATTGTTTTGAAAATTAAAATTAAAATCTTGTTTTCTGCTACAATGTTTTAAAAAAATTTTAAATTTACTCTTTCAAATATATTTTCTTCAGCTTTCTTCTAAACTATTTCAATTCTTCGACTTATGTGGAACAATCAAATCCCAGAAATATCTATCAGCATTTGGTTTCATCTATCAGCAACAAAAATTAAACAGCCATTTAATCTTTCGTTTCTAAGGGTCTCAAAATTTCTTAAAATTCAAGAAATGAACATTAATTTGAATAAATTTGTATTGCATGGTAAGCGCTGGTAGTTATCTACGAACGCTAATTCATTGTGACCTTGGAGTCAACAATTTATAATTCATCCCCTTAATTAATGAATTCATACATACGTTTCAGTATTACAAAGCAAAATATCTATATTCTACTTTCATTTCGTTATTCAACTTTTCATTTTCTCCTGAATATTGACTCAAATGCTGTGACAGTTAATGTAAGTAACAAATACGTTTTCTCTTATATATAATTCTTATGAAAAAATTATTTCCAAATCTCAATTTTACCTACAAACACCAGTCATTCTTTGTCATAAGCAAAAACTGAAATTAAGTTCAATAATATGCATTACAATTTCTTAAAAATCATCCAAAAATTATACAGGCTGCAGTAAATAAATTTAATAAAATTGCCATAATTAAAAATACTTAATAAATTACATATTGGATGAAAGATAAAAAAAAGTTATTCTATCTATAGCTTTGATTTTGAAGATCTTAGTCATTCTAATAATATTAATGATACAATTAAAATACTCTTAAATTCTTTTGATTTTAAGTATATTTAAAGATGACAAATTATGGTATATTTTAATTGTACGTTTATCTATTAAATGTTGACCAAGTGCGGATTTATCATCCGAGAAATTCGGAAATAAGTAGATATGATAGCATTATTGAGACAACACATGAGGGAAAGGATTCGAGTAATTGGTCTAATAGGTCGAACTCGAAAAAATCCAGACGTTTTAGAAAACCCTCGGGTAATGAGAATAAGAGTTGTAAATCGGATTAGGGAATAGCCAGATTGGAGGATCTGAGAGTTAAAAATGATAGAACAGTAGAGTCGACGGGTACATTTTAGAGGTAAGATAAAAGAGGCCAAAAATATACAGGAAGCGATCATTTAGAGGATCTGACTATTGATGGGAGGCCAGAATTGTTCATGTTTTTAGAAATCGCCCCTCAGAAATTACAGATTTTTATACGAGTTCCCTTTGACCGGATGTGGTGAAATTCCTCTGGTAGGGAGTGGCAAAAAGTTTCCCGCGTCGCTGGAGTTCAGTGAACGCATAAATTTTGAGGTGGTGTAACACTGCACTTGGACCCTGACCAATCAGAGAAAATATACAGGAGAGAGCAAAGAGTTCAGCTCCAGGATTTTGAAGTGATGAGGTGCGGGATAAAAAGAGAACACACTCAAATTTAAGGCAGAGAACCTCACCCAGAATTGCAGAAAGATTTGAAAACTTGGACTGAGCTCCGGCCTGGACTGAGCAACCAACGTGTCCACTCTCCCCCCATCTACACCTTCTCTCTCAAGCTAAGTTTTAATTATTTTTGATCTTCTTGTTGTAGAAGTAAAAATCCTTTTTAAGTGTGCTTAAATAAATTTATCTTAAACGTTAAAAGTCCGTTCTGTTAAATGATTGATTCTTGTTTGTTTTAACTTTGGTCATGATGCGATGTGAAGTTATGAAACCTGGGTTGATTTGAGAATATTAATAAGTTAAAATAACGTTGCATCACTATGAACAGCATAGAAAGAGGAAAGCGCCTGTATTGCTCCAGTATCTGAAGACAGGGGTTCCATCGTCCATATATTCTAGATCACACAAATTTATGAGTAAGAACATTAATAAACATCCTTCGCAGGAGCCTGAGATACTTCCAGGAACATCAAATCAAGGACAGACGAGGAGGACCAATCCACCTGAACAAAAGAGCAGTCGAAAAACAAGAGGGGAGTCTGACAGAACCCGAGATACCAGGCCAAGTACGAACCGTGGATACAGTGCAGTTGAGGGGAGACCGGTCCGGTCTAGAAGGAAGCCAACAGGGAGACCTTGCCCGTATTATTTAGGCAGACGTGTCCAAACCAAATAACCTTGCGGGCCACTCCCAAAAAACATTATAATCTCACGGGCTGCACATAAAATTATGTACCTTTATATCAGATTAGGAAACAAAAAAACATTTATTAGAGAGAAGATTTAATTCAGAATTAATAATTATTAATGTTTTCAATATTTTTCATGTATACAGACATAGATAATATAATAATGTTTACATAATATAATAATGCAATGATCAAATAATGTTTAAAATAATATAGTGTTGCCATTTTCCTGAAAATTAAGGTGTTCCTTTTGAATTGGTCATTCATTACTCATTGTTAAAATTTGACTGTGTTGTTATTTGCAAATGATTAAGTATACATTGCCTTTTATATTAAACATCCTGAATATTTTTTAAACTTTAAAAAAACATCTGTGTGTGTGTGTGTAACTGCCTTTTGCTTTTTTTCGGCACTCCAAACCGAAAAGGAGGAGGAGAAATGAAACCCGCACATACAGAGAATCATGTATCATCCATAGTGAAGGATATGCAAAATGCAATTCGGAATTTATTAAAAAAGTATAATTCTCTCCTACCCTCCTTCATTCCACCCTTATTCCTTTGTGACACACTGCCGGAGAACCAACACAGAACCTCCATCATCAAGAACGAACATTCCGAACCTCACAAAATATTCAAAATTAAAAAGATATATAAGTCGTATATAATTCCCACCAACCCTCCCTCATTTGTTTTTGGCGCAGGGCCGCAGAACCAACACAGAACCCCCATCGCTAAGAACGACAACTCCGGCCCTTACAAAATATTCTAAATAAAAAAAGGTATAAAATCGTTTATAATTACCACCTACCCTCCCTCATTCCACCCTCATTCGTTTGTTGCGTAGGGCCGGAAAACCAACACAGGACCTCAAACACTAAGAACGACAGCTCCGGCCCTCACAAAATATTGAAAATAAAAAAAAGTGTATAAATTCTTCATAATTCTCTCCTACCCTCCCATATTCGTTCGTAGCGTAGGGCCGCAGAACCAACACAGGACCTCCATCACTAAAAACGATAACTCCGGTCCTCACAAATCCTCAAAATAAAAAAGGTACAAAATGGATTATAATTCCCACCTACGCTCCCTCATACCACACTCATTCGTTTGTTGCGTAGGGCCGGAAAACATACACAAGACCTTTATCCCCAACAACGACAGCTCCGGTCATCCCAAAATATTCAAATTAAAAAAAGTTATATTAATTGTTTATAATTCCCACCTACCCTCCATCATTTGTTTGAGACCTACGGCCGAAGAACCAACACAGGATCTCCTTCTCCAAGAACGACAATTCCGGCCCTCACAAAACATTCAAAATAAAAAAAGATGTATAAATCGTTTCTAATTCCCTCCTACCCTCCCTCATATAACTCTCGTTCGTTTGTGGCATGTGTCTTGAGAACCAACACAGGACATCCATCACCAAGAACGTCAAAACTCACAAAATATTCAAAATAAAAAAGTTATATAAGTCGTTTATAATTCCCACCTACCCTCAATCATTTGTGTTTGTGGCGTAGGGCCACATAACCAACACAGAACCTCCATCACTAAGAACGACAACTCCGGCCCTTATAAAATATTCAAAATAAAAAAAGGTATAAAATCGTTTACAATTCCCACCTACCATCCCTCATTCCACTCTTATTCGTTTGTTGCGTAGGGCCGAGGAACCAACACAGGACCTCAAACACTAAGAACGACAGCTCCGGCCCTCACAAAACATTCAAAAGAAAAAAAAGGTATATAAGTCATTTGTAATTCACTCATTTGTTTGTGGCGTAGGGCTGGAGAGCCAACACAGGACCTCCATCAGCAAGAACGACAATTCCGGCCCTCACAAAACATTCAAAGTAAAAAAAGTGTACAAATCGTTTATAATTCCCTCCTTCCCTCCCTCATTCCACCCTCATCCGGTATTGGCGAAGGGCTGCGGAACCAACACAGGACCTCCATCACCAAGAACGACAGCTCAGGCCCTCACAAAATATTGAAAATAAAAAAAGTTGTACAAATCGTTTATAATTTTCTCCTACCCTCTCTCATTCCACCCTTATTCGTTTGTGGCATGTGGCCGGAAAACCAACACAGGAACTTCATCAGCTAGAATGACAGCTCCGGCCCTCCCAAAATATTCAAAATAAACAAAGGTTTATAAGTTATTTATAGTTCCCATCTACCCTTCCCATCTACCCACAGGACCTCATTCGTTTATTCAAAATAAAAAAGTTGCGTAGTGCCGGAGAACCGAAAGACAATTCAGGACATCCCATCACATTCGTTTGTGGTTAAGAGTCGAAGAAAGAACGACAGCTCCGGCAAATCTCGCAAAAACCAAAACAGGACCTATTCAAAAAATATAAAACAAAACGAATATAAGTCGTTTATAATTAATTGCCACCTACCCTTTGTTGCCCGGGGAATTAACACAGGAGCTCATTCAAAACGAATATCCTCATTCGTTTGTTACGTAGGCTGGAGAACCAACAAAAGACCTCCATCACCAAGAACTACAGCTCCTTTCCTCACAAAATATTCAAAATAAAAAAGGTGTATAAATTCTTCAAAATTCCCGCCTATCCTCCCTCATACTAACCTCATTCGTTTGTGGCATAGAAACGGAAAACTAACACAGGACCTCCATAAATAAGAACGACAACTCAGGCCCTTACAAAATATTCAAAATAAAAAAAAATATTAAACGTTTATAATTCCCACCTACCCTCCCTCATTCCACTCTCATTCGTTTGTAACCCAGTGTAGGAGACCGAACACACTAGTTCTTCATTACCAAGAACGACAGCTCCAGCCATTCCAAAATATTCAAAGTAAAAAAAGTTATATTAATCAATTATAAGTCCCACCAACCCTCCCACATTTGTTTTTGACCTACGGCCAAAGAAACAACACAGGACCTCCATCTCCATGAACGACGATTCCAGCCCTAACAAAACAATCAAAATAAAAAAGGTGAATAAATCCTTTATAATTCACTCCTATCCTCCCTGATACCACCCTTATACGTTTGTGACCCACTGCCGGAGAACCAACACAGCACCTCCATTACCAAGAACGACAATTCCGGCCCTCACAAAATATTCAAAGTAAAAAAAAACGTATATAAGTCGTTTATAATTCCCACCTATCCTCCCTCATAACATCTTTACTCGTTTGTGGCATGGAGCCGGAGAACCAACACAGGAACTATGAACGACACCTCCGGCCCTCCCAAAATATTCAAAAAAAAAAAAAAGTTATATAAGTCGTTTATAATTTCCTCCTTACCTCCCTCATTCGTTTGTGGCGTAGGGCCGGAGAAGCTATACAGGACCTCAATCACAAAGAACGATAACTCCGGCTCTTATAAAACATTCAAAATGAAAAAAGGTATAAAATCATTTATAATTCCCACCTACCCTCCCTCATTCGTTTGTTGCGTAGGGCCGGAGAAGCAACACAGGACCTAAAAAAGTGTATAAATCCTTCATAATTCCCTCCTATCCTCCCTCATTCGGTTGTGGCGAAGGGCCGAGAAACCAACACAGGGCCTCAATCACTAAGAACGACAGCTCCGGCCCTTCCAAAACATTCACAGTAACAGGGCCGTCTTAAGACTTCTTGAAACCCTTGGCCCCTACGTAAAAATAGGCCCTTGGCTCCTATACAAATGTAGGCCCAAACAATGCCTCATAAAAGTAGACTGTGCATAGCATATAATGCCAAATAATCGTACAAACAATACCCCGAAACAATTTAAAGTGTATGACTTACAATCATACAAACAGACTTGGCCTAGTATCACCCTTTGACTAAATGAGAAACTTTGGTTTAAGATGCTGGGGTTAGCCCTATACATGAACGATGGTCATCACATGTAGCCAGTTGACATATCGTCCAAAATTCCAAGGGTTTTCGGAGAATAAACCGGAAATAACATTTCATCATTGAAATTATTCGAATCATAATCTTATTAAAGTTGAGTCGAGAAAAAAGACCCCCATTGTAGTCGAGGCACTGGACCGTTCGGAGTACTTTTTTGAAAATAACATATTAAAACATTATAAATGCTTTTTAGGATGAATACCAATAAATACTAATATTTAACTAAAAATATTTAAAATAAATTGCCTAAATTTTACAAAAATCCCAATTATAAGGGAAATTTTAGCAATATTTTTGAAAAACGACAAAGCAGTTAGAGAAAAAAATAATTAACTTAGATCAGTAAAAATATTACTAAAACAAATAAGTTGCATTTATCTAGAGGATGTACTAAAAATTTTAATGTTTTAGTAAAATTTTAAAATTTTAGAGCTCATCGAGTAAATATTATAGGAAATGTGTCATTTTTATGAGACCATTATTTAAATAACTGGCCATAAATCAAAAAACTATGTATGCAATAAGAAATATTTTAGTACATACTCTAGAAAACAATATAAGTATTAGGTTCAAAAAGTTTTATAGAAATATATTCATAATATTTTGAGTTATCAGACTCACCGTGAATACATTATACATAAAAGACACTTTCGAGAAAAAAGGATTTAAAGTTTAAACTTTTGTTGTTTTAATATAAATTATACATACAGAAACCTAAAATTTCCCTGATTTGTAGGTTATGCCCTTTTTCTCAGCTTTGGCTAATTTTCTTTTCTTTCGTGACCTCATTTTTACTTCAGATAATGAATGACGCTTTGACTCATTAATGCGTTCTTCATCGAGTTCCCGCTTACAGTATTGACACCAACTTGTATCTGAGCTTGGTTCAACACATCTAACAATCCTCGAAAACCTTTGTTAAATTGTAGGACAGCCGTGTGAGCTCCTAATTTCAGAGTTTGTAACTCGACAAAAATATCTTTCGGGATAAACTTCCACAGAATGCCATTAAAACTTTCATTTGCATTCTGCGTTTTCCCATGTAAGCATTTATTCAATAAATCTTTGTCACATAGCTTCAATAATGAGGCTTTGATAATTTTAATTATTTTTTGAGGAAGTCCTTGCCAGTATCAATATGCATCTTTCCTTCAAATGTAGCTCGTTGAAATTTGCACCAGGTGTCGGGTCCAACTGACATTGGCCATGCATCGGTTGGTTTTTGTTGGAACAGCAATGAAAAAATGCTGCAATCACTGCACTTTGCATTTTTTCTGTTATTCACATTGGATCTGAAGCGATGCCATAATAATTTTGTAGTTTATCGATGAAACTATCAGTTAATTTCCCACGACCTCCCAGACCTTTTTGCTTCAGCTTCAACTTTCGAAGCCTTGAGCCAACACGCTTTTGAATGTGGCCAATGCATTCAAATTTTTTAACGCTGTTTTCACCATAAATATTTTTAACCGCATCAAAACTTTTCGAATCCCCATCTCCATAAAAATGTACATATTGCAATTTTCTCGTCTCAGCAGATCTTTCGAATATTCGGTACACACCAACAGGTTCCATCGCACCAGATGACCCAACATGTTTTTCACACTCGTGTGCAATTCTATTTTCATGTTTCTTCAAACATAATCTGCACATTTTTGACATTACTTCCATGTCTAAAACCTTACCAGTATCTATGGAAATAGCACTAACACATCCATTTAAAGACAAATGTCCTCTACGTTGCCAAGTTCCATCGACCGACACACCGCATTGAACAACTTCATCAAAATTATTCTTCTCGTGGATTTCAGCTGCAGCCTCATTCATAGTTTTATATGCAACGTTATTAGAAACATGCTCTAATTTTTTTTCAAGATACTTGAAAGCTGTTTTAGAAGGAGATTTCACATTGATAGCTGAACACAGCTTCCTTGCAGCAGAGTGTCCCTTTCCAATGATTCTTAAGCCAAAAACAAAGGAAAGGTTAATATTGTGCAATTTGTTAACTTTCATAGATGTACAAAAGGAGCTTAAAAAGTTACAGTTTTTACATTTTAGTATCATATTAGATGCTAAGCCAAACACAGATTCTTGCAAAAAGTTGAAGCTAATTTCTAAACATTCAGGACAGCATAATAAGGAAATCACATTACTTAAAATTTCTAAATTAATAATTACGTTCCTATCTTCATTTTCAACAGTATTTGACATTTTTGAATCCTTTTGAAGTTTTCTTTCACTTGCAGTAGGTGCAGATCTGACATTTTTGTTGATCTCATATTGGTTATTCTTAATAGTGTAACTATTGCCTTTAAATTTAGATTTACGAGTAGAATTTCGATTCTTGGGATTAGCCATAACTTAATAGTGTGCAAAATTTAAATAATAAAATTAAAAATTTCGAAAAAAACCCGATTAGCAAAATCAATCAAATAACTTAAAAGCTATCGAAAAGCGATTGAAAATTTTGTAAAACAAACTCTTATTGCCAAACTATTGGAAGAAATGTTGTGTTGCCACTCATTTAAAAACAATAAACTATTTCTATTATTTCCTTAAGAGGAATTTAAAACTATTTCCAAGAAAACTGCCTTACTCCTGCTAATTTTTGACAGATTTTGAACCATTTAAATGCCAACTTCCGGTAGATCAAAGACTCACTTCCGGTTTTTTAAATTGGCTGATTATAACTTGACCTCTAGGTAACGTAGAAACAAAACAAAGAGTGTTTTGGAAAGCCAAAAGATAGCTCTATTCAATAAAATAAAAAACAAAAAATGTGTTTTTTTGAGAGAATTCGGTCATTTCAACGTGTTCGGATACCTTAAGACATCCCTCCACAGCACAAGTTTCTGAAGATTTCTGAAGATTTTTTTTTGTTGCATTTGAATTCATCTCCGTCGAACTCTCCTTCTTCAGACTTTGACTAGAGCTCGGGGATATACAAAGCAGCTTTAGTCCATGTAAATAAACTTTCTTATTCAAAATTGTGGAATCTTTGGTGCCTCTTGAGACTAGATGAGCAACATTTGAGTTTCCGGACAGAAATGGCAGTTTGTAGTGAAGATTCTCCTTTATACCTCTTCGATACAATTTCTAACAAAACGTTAAAAATTATTTGAGAAATTATTAATGGAAAAATACGTTATTTTTAGATCTATTAAAAAGTTAAGTGGGGTATCTAGTTTTAATTTGCTGAATTCAGTAGACAACAAAATAACATTAAGTTCTAGTTATGGTACGGTGAGAAACTTCAAAGTCGCTAGCCCATTTCTTTCATCATTGGAAGTTTAAACACGTAGAATAGCAATTCTACCATATGCTTTCATAATTTCATTAGAAAATAATTGTAACTTTAAATTATCAGTTTCCTTATTTACAATTTTAAGAAAATAATAATGTGGAAAAAAAATTCTACAACTAATGTGGATAATCACACCAATTTCTCCATAACAAAACTAATTATCATACCAATATATTGTTAAAGAGCACAGAACGTCTGAATCAAAATATTCATTTTCGGTATACAAGTGCAGGTAAGTCCAAACGGATTAAATATTCTACTTAAAAGTATTAAAATAATTATTTTACTGTCAGTTATTGTTGCAATGAGTTTTATTGAGTTTTCCTTACTGAGCAAAAATAAACCTACAATACTGTGTCACAAAGTAAATCTAACACGTTACAGGGCATATTTTTTTCTTCAAAGATTTCTGTGTGTGAAGGAGACAAATTCATCTTAGACTATTATCTCTGTATTTGCGAATCATTTTTTTAAAACGCTCAATAAGGGAGAAGTGTTTCATAATTAATTTAACAGTACTAAGTTAAAAACAGGTCTAATATATACCAGTGAACCTATTGGCATGTCATAAAATTATATACAAAGTTTAACATTTATCTTGATAATTTGTATGGTTATAATTAGAGTAGCATTGTAGCTTCACGTCAAAGTATATTATTATTTAATTCAATACAGTGTTATTATATGGAGGGGGGGCGAGGAAAATTATGATTGAAAATTGGGTCGCAAGTATAGAAAGTTTGAAAAGAACTGCCTTAAACTGTTAAATTGAGTACAATCTCTATAATTTTTTTGTTTTATCAGTTTGGAAAGTTAAACAATATTACATACATTTTCTTCGAATTTAAATCCTGCTTCGCATTACCATTCGCCGAAATACTGGCGCAAGTTTTGTAGCTTATTTTCTTACTAGCACGAAACATTGTAATCGCTCTACTTTATTGCTGTGTTCAAATGATAACTTTAATTCAGCGTCATAATGATCCAGCGATATTTCACGTGCGTAATATCGTTAAACATGTTACCTACATTTTTTTTTCAATTTCTACACTATTAGCTCACAATCTCTCTATATTATTTTGTTTGTTTTTTATTTATTTACCTTGGTAGAATTTTCAATCGTTAATAAAACACATTTTAAAACTCTCAATTGAGCTTAAATTTCATGTACATGATTATTTTGGATGACGAGACAGTAATTTAATTATAATTAATAAAAATTAAATGATTAAAACTAATTATTTAAAGAATTAGAAATACAGCCATGTTGGCATCATTTTTGGCGATTTAGCGACCCTTTTTGCGCCTTGTGTCAAAACTTGAAAATGTGTTTTTCCCACGTTTTAAAACACTCAGTTGAAATGAAATTTTATAGACACGATTGTTTGGAAGAAAATACAGTACTTTAATTATAATTATTAAATTTAATTATTACTTAATGTTGTGATTCTGTCATATGTATATACATATTTATATTAATTGTAACTATTTAAGAAAAAGTAGCTAAAATAAAAATTTTCTTTGTTGATCTAAGTAGGAATTGACTTAAAAATTTTTATTTTACATTACACTTGTTTTTTCTATAAGTTATTTATTTTTTTTTCAAATCATCCATTTTCACATTTTAGTAAATTTAGATTTTCTTCAAGTTAAATTAAATTTATTTGATTTTTCTTGTAACAAGTTTTCACTCGCCTTTGTTACATCATTGCTGTAATTCTGCACTAAGATGTGTAGATCACGGGGCGGATTCTTTTATGTTTGTCACAAACTTACATTATTTTGTCAAAAATTTACAGAATACCTTCTTACCTTTAGCAATATCCAAGTATATATGATAATCCAAATCAAATACTTGCCATGATTACGAAATTCAATTTCACTGTTTTTATTTTGTCTATTGCCTCATGAATAATTTTCTCATGTTTCAGTAGTGTGGGTTCAGTGTTGAAGGTGAAGTGAGTGCAAAGAATAGATTCAAAACATTTATATATAAATTTGTATTAATGAGTTAAAATTATGTCAAGCCCACATTTTCAATTAACGGTACAAAATCTTTTTTTATGCACCATAAGCATTTAAAAATTTAAATATTACCCCTTTCTGGGGGTGGGTTTTATTTTTCAAATTATATTATGTTTGGCAATATTTTTGGGATTGATATCGATTTATCAAAACAATTTTATTTTTTTGCTTAAAGCTTGAAGATAATTTTATATTTAATACTATTTTTTGATGTGAAGTATGTTTCAACCACCCACTAGGAAATATTCAAAATAAAGCATTTATGATTCACAGTATTTTTCATATCGCATTACATGATATTTAATAACTTTATTTGGCAATACTAAGATCTACAAAAGAAAATATAAATTTGCTATATTCTGAATTTTAAAATTTAACAGTTTATACATAGCTAATTTTCATGAAATTTCATAAAGCAGGGATACTCACATAGTGGGACGTTGTAAGCTGTCCAAACAAAAAAAAATATCTTGCTTTATACCTCCATATTCATAAAGTAAGGATAATGAAGTTCAGGCAAAGAAAAAGACAGAAGCAAAACAAATTTGACTTATTAGTAAAATCTATTTATTAAACAAAAGGTAAAGAGCAAAAAAGATGATATATGTTTGACATAATTAATAAAAATTGCGATTTTTTCTCTCTGGAGCAAATTTCAAAAAAGAACCTATTTACCAAAAACAGTATAACATGGTTAATAGGATGGTTAATACGGAGTATGTCTCCCGGAGGATGCAATACAGGCCTTACAGCGCCTAGGCATGCTGAGTATCAAATTATCAATCTGATCTTGAGGAATATTACACCACTCATAAAGCAATGCCCTCCGAAGTTCATGTAGACAGGTGGGAGGGGGTTGACGGGCTGCAAATCTTCGGCCAAGCATATCCCACACATGCTTCATTGCATTCAAGTCCGGTGAGTATGCTGGCCAATCCATACTGGGGATATCCTCCGATTGAAGGCATTCGTCTACAATGTTTGCACGGTGAGGACGGGCGTTGTCAGCTATAATCAGAAATTCAGCACCCATGGCGCCCCGAATCAAACATACATGTGGTTCCATAATGACATTCCGATAGATGTGGCCTGTCATCGTTACACTCTGAACATGCAGGTCAGTTCTGGAACCAAGAATAATTCCTCTCCAAACGAGCCATCCTGCATCACCATAACGGTGTCTTTCAATGGTGTTCTCTTGGTGGTAACGGGTACCTGGCGATCTCCATATTAAAGTCCGGCGAAAATCAGACTGCAAGATAAACCTGGACTCGTCAGAAAACATCACACAAGACCACTGTTGTGGTGTCCACAATGCATGCTCTCTACTCCAGGTTAATCGCAGGCGATATTGAGTTGTGGTAAGTGGAAAATCCCGTGGCCATCTGGAAAGTGGCCATCTGACAGGCCTACGAGCATATAGACCAATGTGCCCTAAGCGTCTGTACATGGTCTGCCTTGAAACTGTCGTACCGGTAGCTGAAGAGAGCTGACGAGACAGGTCTGATGCTGTGCTCCATCTGTTTCTTTCGGCAGTAACTGCCAAATATCGGTCCTCATTCGGCGTTGTAACTCGTGGGCGACCTGTGCTGTAACATCTACTCACATTACCATCATCTTGGAATCGTTGCCAAAGCCTGGAGTTGACACTCTGGGCGACTCCAAGTTCCTCGGATACTTCCAGCTGGTTACGCTTACATTCCAGTCGTCCAATAATTCTACTACGTAAAAAATTATCCAAATGCTTCCTTTGTGCCATAACTATGCGGTGATTGCACTGAAAGGCTTTTAAAGCGCTTGTGAGCAATTTTACTTCTTTGCCACCATTCCTTATATACCCCTCTTTTACATTCTCGTCATTGTGACGTATTATCCGGGCCATCTGGTGGTTTCCTGTAATTTGCATATTCTTCTTCAAGATGTGTGTGATAATTCTACAGGTGAAATTTTTATTTAAGAGTTCAATTTGTGTGTGATTCTGAATTATTCTTAATTTATGGACATGAGTGTATATATGCTTTAGTGGATTTCTACGTAGCACGATCCAAAAATTCGGGGACTGCAGCCGTTGCGGACGATAAAAGTAAGTACCTAAACTTTAATTACTTGATATGAATTCTCCCAACCCTCCCCTACCTGTCCAGGTTGATTCAGCCCATGTCAAGCGCTTGAACCTCCCGCACAGCTATTATCGTCCGAAGCTAGTTAGCTTTGCTCCACGAAGTAAGAAAGATGACTTTTCTTGAACAACATTGAACATTAAATTTTGTCAACGCTTAGGTAAAACACCAATAGAGACTTTTGAAAGGCTAAGTAAGGCGTATGGTGAATCTTTCATAGCAATATGCAAGGTTTACGAAGGGAATAAGGGTTATAAAGAGGGCACAGAATCCATTGAAGAAGCTGAGCACGTTGGACGACTGATTTCATCGTTCGTGAAAAATGTTGCGTGGGTGTATGAATGTATTCAAAAAGATCGCCGCCAAACACTTGCACAAATCACCGAAGATACACACATCTCGAAGACGTCGCTTGAAAGAATCCGTTCGTCATAAAATGTCTCAGTTGTGGCACAGTAATGAATCGTATGACATGCATGACAGCACATCAACACATCGATCCCAATTGGTAAAAGAGTTCCTTGCCAAAACTCGCACTAACGTGTTTCTATTTCCTCCTATTCATTAGATTTAAGCGCGTATGACTTTTACCTGTTTCCATCAATGAAAAAACATTTACAGGAACGTCCTTTTGTGTCATTAGATGAAGTGAAAAGAGCATTGCAGGTTGTCATTTGGGAGGTTGGGAAAAAGGGCTTTAGCCTGTACTTCCAGAAGTTATACGTACGCTGGCAGAAGTGTATCTTCACCCAAGGGGACAACATTAACGATGGATGTGCATCGGTAATGTGAACTATTCAGGGTAAGATTTTCTACATTTTCCCCCGAACTTTTGGATCATACTATGTGTATGTTTTACGTAACATTTGCATACGGTCTTCAACATTTGTCAATATTAAATTTTCTGGAACAGTTTTCTTGCCAGCCAGTATAGTAGTTATGACACTCAAATTGTAATGGAGTGGGCTTGGGTTGTAATTCCGAATAAGTCATGTATGTATCTTTGGGGGGAAAAGTCGGACTCTCGCCTGAAATGGATTCCCGTCTTGAATCGAGAGCAGCGCCCCCCTTCTGTTCTATGCTGGGATCATAGTTTGTAATTAGGTCTATATTCTTCTTTGATTGTACTGTATGTTTCTGTCCAACTATCTCTCGCTATTTGCATGTATCCCAAAATAAAATGCGCGACAACAACAACAAAAATAAATTCTCCAAATTTTCTAGTTCGACAAATTTTAGCTTAGTACTTCAACTCAATTATAACTGCTTTGGAACATATTTAACATTGTAGTCTGGTTGAAAGTGTAAAGCGGTGTTTCTCAACCACCACAGAGCAATCCAGTATTTGATTATGTCGAGGAGTTATAACGCGAGGAATATAAAACCCAAATTTTTTTAAAGGAGTAAATTAGATGAACAAATGTTCAAAAATCTCAAAGCAATCTCGACTCTTTCTAGTCACAGCTTCCACTTATGTATCACATTTTATAGTCGTATCCATAGGTTGTAAAAAACGGCACCTCAAATGTGATTTTGTTCGATGTTTAAAGGAATAATAAACTCTGTGTGTGTGCGTATGCGTGTGTGTGTGTCTGCGTGTATTTCTGCATGTTTGTGTAACTCTTTAATCATTAAAACTTATATATGTGAGGGGAGGGTGTATATACTTGTGAGGGTGAGGATGCAAAATTTTGTGATGTGACGTCACACAACCGAAAAGTCGGCTCTTTATGTGGATAAGATAACCGCGTTCCTATGCACACAAGCACCCCTAAATATTACAAGGTTCTGTCATCACCTCGGCAACATTTGACACAGTGAGAAAATTTCACCCCACCCGCGAACCGGATGTAATTCGAGGATAAAGGGGAAAGCGCCCCTCCCTCCGACGAACATGGCCAGGGCAAAGAATTCCATTGGAAAACCTCGAACAGAACGGATATGATCTCCTCCCTCACTAACATCAAATTCTATGTGTGCACTCTAATGAACTAACCAATATTTTTAATAACTTCAATGTTTTTCTGTAATTAATAGCTGTAACATAAATAAGCCACATTTTTAAAATAAAAAATTACCATTTTAAATTAATAAATTCCCACTACTATTATTTTTCTCAAACATCCCAGTGCGTAGAATATTAATTACATAATTTCTTTGTCATTCGTTTTCTTAAAATGATGTTTAATTCTAATTTCTCTTGTCACTCATTGTCAAAAATATCACTCATTTTTACTAGTAGTACTGTTGATTATTATTTTTCTAACACAAAAGCCGATTATTTATACAATTACATGCATAATCGCAAATATCATTCATAATGTTAAGAATATATCTTTTTATTTCAGGTACATTTTAATATTCCAAAATATTTAAGACATTTCATAATTAATAACAAGATTTTAAATGTGAGTAAATGCAAGTAATAACTTTGTTTTCGCTTTTGTTCTGAGAAAAATCATTTTATATTATACTTTTGCCTTTTTATTATGAAACAACACAAACTAGTTTTTTATCGATTTGTCTTGAGTTATATACAACGAAAATTAAACTTTTGAGAAGGAATTCATTATACGTACACGTAAAATGTAACACATGAATTTCACACACGAATAATGCGCACATAATGAAGATTTTTATATCGCGCTGTTTGCATTTTATAATAAACAAGAAATATAAGCAAAAACTTTTAAGTCAATTCCTACTTCATTAGAAAAACCTTCTGGTCCCATGTGTTGCAGATAAATCTAAATTCGTAAGAAATAACTCAAAGTAAATTTAAAATTAAAAAATAAAGTTTAATTAATGAGTTAATATTTGAAAAAACTGTATTAACATTGCGTCATCCACTACAAGTTTAAGAAATGTATTTGAACTTCAGTGAAAGAATAAAAAGTTTTTTAACTATTGAAAATTTGAACATGTATATATATATATATATATATATAACTAAATACTAATATATGAGGAGAGTTCGCTAATAGTAGAAATTGAAAAATACGGTTTATCCAATTTTCAGAATTAAGTTAATTTAAAAATTAATGGCTATAAATTTAAAATTTTAGACGTAGGTTTTTAACACGATATTTTTGAAATTAAAACAGTACTTGCTTCAAATACATTCATAGTCTTCAGTCCCGGTATAAATTTACTAATTATAAGAAACGACCAAATCTTTGTGGCATTTTAAAATGGCACAATTCTTTTTTGAAGGACCCAGATAAAACCAGAACTTCTTATTTTAGGACCAGAAAACAATTATTTATAGGAGCTAATTTTATTTTTCTAATTTAATTCCCAAATTGTAAGAAAACGTGTTCTTATCGAATTGTTCGTGTCTTTGAGTTTCTTCTCCTCAACCCTGAAGACACAAAACAGCGACTTAATATTTGGATCTGGAGCATCATGGTAGATCTTACTTTTAGATATAAAAGCATTTATTTCAATAAAGTATTATTGCTTCGTAAACATCTGTAATTATGAGCCAACATTAATTTATTGTGACCTTCGTCTCCACAATGTATAGCTTATTTACGTGTTTCGTTGTTAATGAAGATATACGTTTCGTTTTTACAAAGCTAAATATCCACATCGTGTTCTGTATTTATTTCCTTATACAACATTCATTTCTTCACAGAATATTTCCTTAGATGCTCTGACTATTTATGTAAGTAACAAAATACCTTCTCACTCTCAACTTTTTTTTTAATATTTTTCATTATTACTTAGAAAGTTTCTATTTTATCTTCCAATTTTCGCTATTATATGCCATAAGCATTAACTTAAAAATTCCTAATAACATACATTATGGGCGAGCAATTGTTTTCACACGAGGGCCCCATAGTGGAAATAGAGGGTGCCGGAGAACAGGGCCTTTTTAAAATGCTTGCACTCATTAAGGTATCCAACTGGGTTGAAAGGGTGATTTTTTGGTGTATGCTGTGAGGGCCATTAGAAAAAAAAAGAAACTTGTGTAAATATTGCGGATGAAGAAAAAATATACTAAAGAGTTTTTAAATTGTTTTTATTGCTTGCATTTGATTTATCTAACTAATAAGAATATTTTGCGTGGTTTTTTTTTGAAGAATGAGAGTTTTACAACAATTTGTGCACGAAAAACTGGATATCTCCAAAACAATCGAGTAAAATTTAATGAAATTTAAAGCATATATGCTATGAACCTTTTAGAGTGTAACAAACGGCAGGCTTTAAGATAGTTGCATTTAATCACATTTTTCAGCAATTTTTAGCTTAGAACATACAGTAAAATTGGACAAAAAATATTTACATCAAATTTAAATGCTTATAAAACATTTATTTTTGTAGATATTTTTAATCCTGCGGTTTGCGGCACTTCAGATGGATCAAGAACTACATCAATAAAATTAAAAATGCATTACGTCCAATATATTTTAATTTATGGCGTTTTTCTTAACTTTGAAATGTTTACTAAAATTTCATAAAAATAATATTTTTTCCAAAACCAAAGGTTGCTACATGTTATTTATTTAATAATTATGACTCTTTAAGCCTTCGTATGTTCTTCAAAACGATAAAATTCATCATAAAATAGATTTTTAATAAATCTGTCTCGAACCTAATCGGATACCTTAACTAGCCAACTTTGTAACTCAAAAAAGATATTAATTGTATCTTACATATGTTACCGTTAAAGTGTGAAATCCGTTATTTCATAGAAAGACTAGGTATTTCATGAAATAATGAGACAAGTCAGTTAAAGTATATAAAATTATTGCATTCTACGATTTAACTAGATATTCTGTAGAATAACGATTACTTGACTGGTAAATTATGAAATACGGCACTTGAAGGTTATTTGAACTAGTTCTAGACGGCTTTTAGTCAGTTTTAAACAGCTTATAGCTGCTTTGGAATGACAAGTTTATGTGTACCCTTCATTCCGTTGCCTTTAAACGTAAAATTTAGACAGTGCATTTATGTTAGCGTTTTACGTTTGAGATTAAAAACAAATATTTTTGCAACCGGTTTTTAAGCAATGACTTCTGCAGGAATGAGAGCCAGCCTGTAACTAAAAAAGATTTAATGTAAGATTTTTTTTAATTCCATATAAACTGGTGTGCAAAAATTAAGAACAAAGTCGAAAAAGTAGAGCATGTTGTCGGTGTAAGATCAGTATTTCTGGCAAAGAGATTGCACGCCGTATAGCAGTTAAAATCACACCGAGTTGCTGCCTCAGCGAGAAATGGCGAATAATCAATCTGTTAGACGACATCAGGATGCTTTTACCCGAGGTCGAATCATTGGGAAGTTGGAGGAAGGCCGCAGTGTGACAAGTGTGGCTGCAGAGTTCGGAATTGCTCACAGCATCGTTTCAAGACCTTGGAGACAATTTCAAACTACAGGAACAGCTATTCGGGGGTTCAGTAGTGGTCGTCCACGAGGAACCACACCCGCAGATGACCGGTACATTGTCTTACAGGCCAGAAGAAACAGACGGCAGACAGCGGGAGAAATCGCTAGACACACGACACAGGTGACTGGACGACCGATATCGCGTTTTACCGTGGCCAGAAGACTGCACGATGGTGGTCTGTTTGCACGACGCCCTGTACGGTGTGTACTTTTAACGCCTGCCCATCGGAGAAGGCGTTCTGCGTGGTGCCGGGAACACCAGAATTGGAGAGACAATGAATGGGGACCAGTACTCTTTACAGATGAGAGCAGATTCAGTTTGAGTAGTGATTCTCATTGCATACTCATCTGGAGAGAGCGGGGAAGCCGCAATCATCCCTCGAACATCATTGAAAGGGACAGGTATGGAGGTCACGGTGTTCTCGTTTGGGGAGGCATCATGCTTGGTAGTCGTACGGACCTTCACATCTTCGACGCAGGTTCAGTCAACGGGACCCGTTATTGTAACGAGATGGTTCTTCCATATGTGCGTCTTTTTAGAGGCGCTATGGGTCTGCAGTTCCTTTTCATGGACGACAATGCACCATGTTATCGCACAGTAGCTGCCGAACAGCTCTTAGAGAGTGAGGATATTGAACGTATGGATCAGCCGGCACGATCTACGGATCTCAATCCCATCAAGCATGTATGGGATTTTCTAGGCAGACGCTTGGCAGCTCGTACCTTACCACCAGTAACGATTCGGGAGCTTCGATTGGCGCTGCAAGACAAATGGGCAGCAATGCCTCAACAACTCATTGACACCCTCATTCTCAGCATGGGCAGACGCTGTGAAATCTGCCTAGCAGTCAGGGGAGATGATATCCCCTACTAAAAACCGGATGCTTCTTGCTGGACACCCATCACAGGGATGCTTCGGCCTTCAGTCGCATTGCGCTCCATGCTACTTTTTCAATAAAGGTTCTTTTTATCCCTCTGATTTCTCTTTTAGTAAGTGTTGCTTACATATATTACACATGTCCTTACGTATTGGGGATCTTAAGGTATTAAATGTGTTGATTTGGAAAGCTTTTGTACAAAGTTATATTGAAAAAACGGTCTCGTCCTTAATTTTTGCTCACCTGTGTATATATATATAGAGAGAGGATATGGTTGAAATTCTCAAATTAAATTTAAATTAAGTATGCTATTAATAAAGTAATAAAATATGAGTAGTGTTAAATGTGAATTAGTGTATTAATAGGAAATCTATTCTTTTTTCACAATGGAATTTATTATAAGAATAAGGGGCTGCCTCAAGGTGAAATTGCAAGTAATAGTCTAGTGAGTATGAATGTTCATGTATATGAAATTATTAACGTAGACAAAAAAAAAAATCAAATCATATTTTCAGAAACATAGAAGATTTAGTTATTTTTAGTAATAAATTTAATTATATTCGTAACTTACTTTTATCAATGTTTGTTTCACTTGTAACATTGTACAATTTTTCAATAGTAATTAATTTTAGTTTGTTTGTTTGAAATTGTTCTCAAAGGTTACACGTGCGGGCTTAACTTTATTTTCCTAAGTTTTTTCTTCTCTTTTATTGCTCTACTATGTTGAAATTTTCTGCTGAAAAGAGAGCAGGTTAGAATCCGGTAAAGAAAGCTTAACCCTATTTCACTGTCCTTAATCAGTGATAGCTCTAGAAACCATTATAATTTTCCATTTTGTTCAAGTGACTTTTTATATGTCTACTTATATTTTGCCACTTTTTATAACTTTTCAAATCTATTTTTATTCATTCTTTTTGCTTTGTATAGGATTTACAATTTTTCTATATTTATTTTATTTTTATATATATATATATATATATATATATATATATATATATATATATATATATATATATATATATATATATATATATAACCAAATAGTATCATATGTTTTATAGAAAGGTCACTGCTAAAATATGTGTATCTGATCAAAATAAGTCCCTTGATATTATTTTATTTCAGACAGAAAGTTATACATTCGAATTGTGAAAACAAGAATTTTCCTAGTAGATAAACATATTATACTTATTTTATCTTGTTAGATTATTTTATCAATTTCAGGTTTAACTTCTTTGCTCCCAATCTATATTTAAACAACTTATATATTTTCGAGACTACATCATGAAGAACGAAAAACTGATATTGGATGCCGTAGATTACGTCTTTCTCGGGGCAACGCTTTGCGTGTCTGCTGGAATTGGCCTCTTCTTCCAAATGACCAGTAAGAAGACAAACGAGGAGTATCTTTTAGCTGGAAAGGATATGTCCGTCTTTCCTGTTGCCTTCTCACTCATGGCAACCTTCATGTCATCCACCAATCTCATGGGCGTCCCAGCCGAAATGTACATATATGGCACCAACATGGTTTTCATGAATTTTGGCTTCGTAATTGGTCCCATCCTTGTATCGCATATTTTCCTACCCGTCTACTTCGTCAATAACGTTTCCACCGCGTATGAGGTATGTGCATAAGATTATCATTCATTCGTTCTCGCTTATGATTCTTTATTGTAACACAGTAATTTTTAATAGGTACTTTTATACCAGATGTATATACATTTTGTACATAAACACAAAATACTTATATACTAATTGTACATATATTTTCGATGAAGAAACCGTGACGAAAGTAAGAAATATTGTTTAAAAAACTAAGTGAATAAAATTGAAGGAAGAAGATAACAGTAAGGCCTGTCAATGCTGGTTGGAATTATATCTATGGGAATTGTATTCTCTCAACTCAAATTCAGTGGCGCAACAGCCTATGACAGCCAGGGCCTACTATGTCCCTCTAAGGATACGTGGCCATTACCCACTGAGGTGCTTGAGCAGATGTCCCGATCAGGTGGTCAGTCTGAAGTGGTTAAGTTCCCATGGATGCTTGGTACTCATTTATCGACCCACTACAGTAGGGATCAAAGACTGAGTCGACCTTGCCCAGCCCGGGAATAGAACCCGGACCTGTAGTGTGGAAGCCCGATAAACTACCACTCGACCACTGGGCCGTTGTATTCTTTATTATCAGCGTATCTGGGCATAGGACTTGGAGCATTGTTGTACTAGTCCAGAAAAGATAACGGTGCGTCTACATTTCTTCATTATGCTTGATAAGTAGAATTTCTATTGTTATTATTTTTGTTAGATCTAATTAACTTGCATTTTAAGTCGTTAGTATATTTGGCTTATATCGGCAACTTTATTATACTTCAAATCAATAAAAATAAGAAAGGTCGTGATGTTTTTGTGATGTTTCTTCTTTCTGTAGTCCCTCACACTAGCGTCAACGGAGGCTCACTGCGGCTACAATGGATGATCATTGATGTACAGAATTTTCTGCAGATAGAAACTCACCGAAAGCGAAGACAGGACGCAAGAGCAGCGAAATCATAAGACTGATGCTCCTAAATCCTAATGCGATTGAATGATTCGACGTGTAACTAGGAAACCATTGACTGCAATAAGCATGGGTAGCCAATTTTGTGAATGAAGCTAAAATCATGGAGGTCATTGTACCTATTCTCCCTAACCATTGCTTAATGAAGATGGATTTACAGTGCTCTCAGTGGCACTTAACTTAGGATTCCACTGACTGAAATTGAAAATTTGGAGTAATTAAATTAGCTTTTCTAAATCAACCCCTCGAATACTGCGGCAGAGGGATGTTCACTAACCTGATTGACGCCTACCACATAGCTTGATAACTAAAAGTTATGACCCGAAGTACATTATGTATTAGAATTCCTTTCGTTGTTCTCAATAAATCTCCTAAATTTTTGCGGTGCTTCGACTAGATTTCCTACCCGTAATGGTTACAATGTATTGCTTTTATAAAATATTTTTAAAAATTATAAGTATACTAAATATTCTGCTTTATTACACTCATTTGTAATCTGAAATGTTCAATTTTTCACCACGGTACTCATTCTATGCTGTATCTCTACAGTATTTGGAGAAAAGATTTGGCAAAACAGCATGAAGATTAATGTCAGCAATGTTTGCTTTCCAAACGGTAAGCTTATTTCCTTAGCAAATATTTAAGAACGAAAACTGTTTTCGTGTGCTTGTTTTGGTTTACACATCTTAACACATAGTGTTCTGTAAAATTATTAAGTTAATAGAAAAATAAATGTAGTCTAACTATATTTTAAACAATGCATATATTTAATTAACATTTAAATGAAAGTAAATTGGGAAATATAATGTTTCATCCAAGAAAGTATATTTAAGAATTATAATAACTATCTGTTAAATTTATTAATATGGTGTGTAACCTCTAATTCTCATCTTTATCAGGATCGCATGAATTTTGTAACACTCCTGTAGCGAAATCATTAAACCGCTTTTAATGTATTTACTACTCTGGTGAAAGAACGTTAAGCACACACACACACACAAAAGATGAAATTAAATATGTTAAAAATATGTAGCTAAACGCATTGTTGCTGAACTCTTTATTGGCAACCATTACGTGTCTAACCAAGTACACATTTCATTGCTCGCATATTCCTATTAAAATCAAATCTATTTAAACGAGAAATTATTCGTGCAATTCTAGAAGTATCAGGTATCACTCTATTTACATTGATTTACATAATAATGAAATGTCTTTTCTTTACAGCTTCTTTTCACAGCCGCTACACTCTATGCCCCTGCATTAGCCTTGAGTGCTTAAACCAACTTATCCATGAAGATGTCCGTAATTGTTATAGGAGTTGTATGCACTTTCTATTGCACCTTGGTAAGTGTCATTTAATAGACAAAATGGTGTGCGAGAGTTTATTCACACTATTTGGTTTGGTCTTTATGATATCCAATTTTGTTGAAAATTAAATTTTAGGAACCAAAAGACTTCCTTGAGCAAATAGTTTCTTGTATGAGCAAATATATGTATATATTTGCGTGCGTGTGTCTGTGTCGGTCGCCGTATGGTATTTTTCTTTTCTTTGCTTGTAACGTACCAGGAACGAAAACACAGTCGGCCAGATACGTTGTTGTTGTTAATGCCACCTGACTGATGGTGTCATGTCGAGCCCCACGAAAGCATTCACCGCAAGGGAACTTGATTGACGCCAGTCGTTAGTCGTACTTTTGAGCACCTCACAGGTGACAGTACGATTGGCTAAATATATAAATTTATTTAAATATAGTATTTATTTTCCATGACGTGTTCAAACCTTAAATTAAACAGCTAATTATTTTCTCAGAAAAGATATTCCAAACATAACAATTCCAAAATTTCAGCTCATTACTTTTTATAATTTTTATACATACGCTCTTGCGTTTTACTTTCCAACAAAAAACATAAACTACCCCAAGCTATATAAAAAAATTTTAAGTCAATTCCTACTTAGATCAACAAAGAAAAATTATATTTTAGTTACTTTTTTGATTAGTACAATTGATATGAATATGAATATACATGTGACAGAAAAATAACATTAAGTAACAATTAATTTTTATTAAAGCATTGCATTGTCGTCCAAAGCAATCGTGTATATAAAATTTCAGTTCAACTGAATGCTTTAAAACGTGAGAAAAAAAATCTTTAAAAGTTTTGACTCAAATCATTAAAAATGAAACCAACGTGACTGTATCTGTAATTCTTTAAATAATTAGTTACAATCAATTAATTTTAATTAATTATAATTAAATTATCGTATTATCACCCAAAAGAATAGTGTGTAGAAAATTTCAGCTCAAATGAGCGCTTTAAAATGTGAGAAAAAAACCTTTTTAAGTTTTGACACAAGTCGCCAAAAATGATGCCAACGTGGCTGTATTTGCAATTCTTTCAATAATTACTTTGAATAAATTAATTTTTATTAATTATAATTAAATTACTGTATTGTTATCCTAAATAATCGTGTGCATAAAATTTCAGCTCAACTGAGCACTTTAAAATGTATTTTACTAACGATTGAAAATTTGAACAAGATAAATAAATTTACAGAGTGTGAACTAATAGTTGGAATTGAAAAAAGGATTATATTTATTAACTCTGGTAATAAAAACCAAATCCAATTAAAAATTTTAGGACACTTGTTGTTGATTTCTCTCAATGTGTCAATTTCTCAGAAAATAAATCTATTTTTTACAAAAGTGCCTGATGCTGACTTCGGACCATCACAGGTTTTCAGCCGGCAGCCCATGTTCCTGAAAATGGATTTCAAATTGTTAATTTTAATTTGTTCTTAAAAACAAAAGCACTTTAAAAATTAAACTCCACTATGCCAGTTATCGAAGAAATTTCTGTAGAGAACTATTATTGAGCTCCGAACGCTGATCTTCACTATCTTTAAAAGCTGAAAGCAAGGTTGTCCTGAGTGAAAAAGCTCTCTGCGATGGGGAAAAAAGGGGGATGGGGGAGCCCTCACTTCAACGTTCAAAAAATGGAAAGATGTGCAATAATACCGGGAATTTGAAAAACATCGAATACAGCACTAAAGAACCAACATCGAAAAAATTTATATATCACATCAATGGACAACAACATGTAGATAATCGTAAACTAAAAATCTCTGATATTAAGAAAGAGGTCAGTGAAATAATTAGTTTTTCTCATTTAAGGTATCCGACTACGTTCGGAACCGTGATTTTCAAAAGCACATAAATGGATACTTTTCATGATATTTAGTGTCACTTAGATTAGAATATATGCATAAAATTGCTTTAAGGACATTTTGTTAAAAAAATTTATTTAAGTACAATTTTTTGGCAAAAAATTAACTTAGAATAACCTTTTTTCCAAATGTTCTCCTTTTGGAAAAATGCTTCTATTAGAATAATATTTCGCCTGTTTATAGCTCAGACCTCTGTTTAGAGGCTTAACTAGAATTTTTGAAATATATAACTTAGAAGTGGGTTTATTCATATTTTACGACGACAGAGAGAAGCAATTTTAAGAAAAACACGCGAATAATTATTTCATTTGGTGGTAACTCTGAAAATAATGTGAATTTTTCAAAAATTCTAGTTGAGCCTCTGTAGAGAGGTCTGAGCTATATACAGGCAAAATATTATTATAATAGAACCATTTTTTACAAAAAGAGAACATTTGGAAAAAAGATTATTCTAAGTTAATTTTTTGCCAAAAGATTGTATTTAAATAAATGTTTTTTGTCAAAATATCCTTAAAATAATTTTACGCATGTATTCTAATCTGAGTGACACTAAATATCATGAAAATTATCCATTTATGCGCTTTTTTTAAAATCACGGTTCCGAACGTAGCCGGATACCTTAAGTAATATAGAAAGAACTGAATTTTGCATATCAAGACTTTTTGGGGAAGAGGAGTAATACAGGGTGTCCCAAAACGACCGCATAAACTCTGTACAGCTAGATTCCTCGTTGGGAGTACATAAAAGTAGCCCAAAGAAGCGTTCCTGTACGATCCATAGCTTACGAGAAAAATACGAAAAACAAAGTATGATGTCACTTCCGGTGCAAGAAAAAACACTTTATTAGACATATCAACAACAGTATTTGCATATCTTTCCAGAAGATATTGCTTAACCCTCCAACTGGACAGCACGGCTTTTTCCACCCTACTAGAGAGGCTTCGAAAACGGATCACACTGAATTTTTCCTAAGGCCGGGGACTCACCAAAAATGAACCAAACAGATTTTTCCCCTTCAAGTAATGTGTTCAAAACCGGTAAGGTGGTATTTTTCCCCCCCCTTTAAAGGTTTACGATCTTGAAAGATAATTAGAGACGGTCTGGGAGACACAATGGGCATTGAGGGGAAATTTTAGGTCACGGGGAGACCGGTTTCTTAGGAATCGTAAAATCTGGGAAGAATTTCTTTAAACCCTAAAGTGTACGGAAATAAATTGCAAGTCAACCAGTTGAGAATTCTCAATTTTTTAATTAAATTCTCAAATGGATTTAAGTTTTTATAATGTATGTCTAAGTTTTTAAAAAATATCTGTAGTATTTAAATTCAAATTATATATTAAAACATTGAGGATAATTTACTGTTTCATTTTTTTTATTTTAATCAATACTTTCAGGGATGTTTTTTAAAAATGATTATTTTGTTGTGTCAAAAAATAAAAAAAAAAGCTTCAAAATTTAAAATCTTTTAAAATTTCGGACACTTCTAAACATGAATAATTTTTAAGCTTCTGTATTACATTATTTGCAAAAAATTTATATGTATTGCTAAAAAAAACCCTATTTAAATCTTTTAGTTTTTCATAATTTTAAATCCAGATATTCAGGGCATCTTACATAGAATCCCTTGTTTTGTATTGTTCAGATAACAAATTATATTTGAATTTTGAATGTCTGAACATTAATTTCATTCAAAGAGAATTTAAATTTCAAGTTTATATTTTTTAACTTGAATCTTCAAATAAAGAGTATTTAAATGCATCTGGACAAATTTAGAGTTAACATTTGCGCATATAAATAAATATAAAGATCCTTTTAAATTGAAGTTAAAAATACATATTTATGCATAATCCTTCATCATTCATGTTCCATTAGTAATTGACTGAAGAAAAGGTTATTAAAATTTGGACATTTTTATAATCTTAACCATGCAAAACTAGGAATTTTGTATTAGCTCCACTAAAATTCTGCATTGGAATTTCGAAAAAGATATTTATGCGTGTCTCACATACTCAGTTGAAAAAACATATATTTACCATAAATACTAATAATTCTTTGGATATTTAAAATTATCATTAGATTAATTTTTTAATATATATATATATATATATATATATATATTCGACTTCTAATATTTTTTCAAGTATTCCTTAAATTTCATATAATTTAATTAAGTGAGGGGATATTAAAGTCGCACTCTCTCTCTTCTCTACTCAACTTCTTGAGGGCTTTTGGCGACGGTCCTGTGGCCGGGGTATCAGGTGGTCAAGGTATCGAATCATGGTTGGCATTTCTCGAGTTCGAGCCCAGTGCCACAAAAGACCCGCCGTGTAGGGCAGCTATGCACGTTAAATCTATCGAGAGCTGAAATGTCCTCTCGTTGGTGTGGTGTGGTAGTTAGGAGAGGGGGTGCCAGCTTAGGTGTCGCCCTCGTCATTTGACCATTTTTCAAAATTACGAGGTCCATCACTAAAAGCCCTCGTGTAGCTGAACAGTGCGACGTTAATATTCACTCACTTGGCGACGGACCTCGTAATTTTAAACCATGGTCAAGTGACGAGGATGACGCTTGAACATCGCCCCCATACACGGCGGATCTTCAGTGGTGCTGGGGTCGAACTCATGACACGTCAGCTACGAGTCCGTTACTTTGACCATTATGCTACCGCCGCCACACAATGTGGTTGAAAACTGCATGTTATGAGTAAAAATATGCTGAAACATTTGATGAACTTATAATAGATTTTTGCATAGAAGATAGATGTGTGATATGCTAAAATGACAAAATGTAAAAGTTATGAGAATATCGATGACAATTTTTGAAAAATTCAATTTAAGTTTCAGTCTGAAACTTATTCGTTTTTTTTTCGCATTTAATATTAAATAGTCGCGATAACAAATTAATAGTTTAACGCATTCATAGATTATAAAAAATAAAGGTATAAATGACATTGTTGGGAATAATAAGTTTTAATAGTTTTGAATTCAGACTTCTTTGCAGGAGTGTAGACTATTAAAAGGCTGATGTAGAAGTAAGAAAACTAATATTTATATATATATATATATATAATATATGGAAAACAATATCTGCAATTCCATGATCTTGACGAGCAGAAGACGGCATTTTTACTTAGTAGGGCAGAGTAAGCATAAGGTAGGAGCTTGTGGAGTAAACCACCAGGCCTCTGCAGTTTTGGCAGGTAATGAACTCCCATTTGTTGCTTTCAGTAAGGAATATAAAAATAACAAATACAAAAATAAGTCATGTAAAATTTTATATATTTTAATAACAATGAATAATGAACTTAATTTCCAATTCATTTTTTGTCACGAGTTGGCAGTAAATACGGTACTCTATCGACGTACGGTACTCTATCGACGTACTTATATATATATATATATATATATATATATATATATATATATATATATATATGTATATGTATATATATATAAAAGAAGTACGGTTGATAGAGTACCAATAATTTTAACGCAATTTTATATTTCGTTCTCGTAAACTTTACTCCTTTTAAAACATGTATTAACAAAATACTCTCCTTTTGTATATTTATAAAATTTTAAAAATATAATGGTTATCTTACCCAACATTTTAAATCAGGGGCGCCAACTGTGTAGCTAAGATGTGCCAAACCAATCTGTCAGTATCATTCAGCGTGCCACATAGTAGGAAAGTTTTGAAATCCTTCAATTCTTACGGTAATATTTGCAGATTTAAAGAATAGAGGTAAATAATTTAGATTTACAGTTTTATTTTATATTAATTATGGATCAATAAAATACATTTATTAACATAAAAATAAACAATATAAAATGTTACTAGTTCTTCAACAAAGATAAAAAAATTTAAAAAATGTATGTTTCCAACATATTTACTTAAATAAGAAAGAGACAAAGTGAAATATAAATGATTTCCTTCATTACAGTTAAATAAAAATTGTAATGCGAATTAACTCTCACGACTCTTCTTTCATATCGTAAAACCAGGGGTATAATGCATGACACGATTCTGAGCATTCAGTTGTTAAACAATTTCTTTGCGGAGTCGAAATATTTTTCATATTAGGAAAAAGTTTTTACTTTGATATGCCGAATCACATAAGTGGAAAGCAGAGTACATGCAATTTTCTTTTTTCAACAATTAAATCCCCTAGCAATAACACTCAATTATTTACAAAATAGCTGTAAATTTATCCTTAGAATTATCTTTCCGATTATTTTGTAGTTCCATAAATGTCCATAACTCAGAAGATGTTTGTCAAATAAGGTCTATTATCAACTTCCATCCACTCAAGAATTGACAAATTTGTCGAGTACTGCTGAGTGCCACTAAGAATTGTACCACGTGCAACAGGTCCATAGATTGCCGACACGTTTTAAATGTTCTTATTAACTAACCATCTCCCATTCAAACACAATTTATATGATAAAAAAGGGTTTTCATTCATTTTGTAGGGAATTGTATTAGATTCAACCATAAGTAATTTTGTGTATCAAAAAAATTACATTGTTTCGGGGATCCCCTTAGAGCAAATTGAAAGGAATTTGACATATTTATAGTAAGTTTCTCTAAAAGGGGAAGCGTTCACTTTCAAAATACACTTAGTAAAGTGTTTTTAGGTGTACGAAGTTATATTCACTATTATTTCTAAAATAAATTTTGATATTTTGGGTTTTCGTTAAGTTTTGAAGTTATTTCTTCAAATATACTTCTCCATTACATTTCTTTCAAACTTGCTATTTTCTTTTGCGGCCACGGTAGCCTGATGGTCGTGGTTATGAACTCGTGTCCAGTGTTCGAGCCCTGGTACCACAAAAGTTTAGCGTTGAAGAGGAGCTGATGCACGTTAAACACGTCGACGTCAAAAGTCCTCACGTTGGTGTGATGTGGAAGTTTGGAAGGGGAGTTATCAGCTCAGGTATCGTCCTCGTCAATTAACCGCGGTTCAAAATTACGTAGTCGCTCGTCAGTAGCCACCGTGTTGACTTAGAATGCAATATAAACCCTTGACGTGTGCACTTGAGTTAATTCGAGTACGCTAAACAGTTTCAAATATGCACATTAGATATAATTCAAACGAGGTCGCATTTTATGCTGCTTTAATTTTCTCACTCAAATATCAGCGAGCGCCGTCTGCACTCGAGATATTTGACTGTTGTTTCTTATATTTACGATTTAGTCGTTAAACATCAAAAACTCGTTTTCAATGTAAAGACTGTAATGTTGAACTGTGTGCAGTGCCGTGTTTCGAAAAATATCACACTGTGACATTTCTGTAAACGACATGTATGTGTCTTTCTCATACTTCTTTGATATTTGTTGCAATTTATACCATTTAAAATTATTTTTTATTAAAGGGTTTTTGTAACTAATTGTAAATTGAATAAAAGCTTTTCTTACAATTATATGTATTTGAGGATGAAATCTGATTTACTTTATTCAGGAAATTTTTAGTAAATTTCATTTTCTTAGCCAACTTATTTCTTTTAAAACATGCATATTTGTGTATTATATAATTAAATTTCTAACTATCTAAAATTATGTCTGGCTTTTTTCTTCATTAAAATCTTTCAGGATTTTACAAATTATCTTGCCATTATTCATTATGTACTTAATAAGGAAAAATATATCTAAATATAAATAATTTATGTCCTAATAAAGATATAATTGTTTTTAGCTACAGTTTGGAAAATGCATTGAAATTTGTATCGGGACAGGATTTTAACATATTATGAATGTGTTTTTGACTGCCACTATGTTATATATTTATCTTTCATTCTTTTAACAATATGAGTAGAAGTCGTAAGC
The DNA here is from genome assembly GCA_019973935.1 of Trichonephila clavipes. Lineage (NCBI taxonomy): Eukaryota > Metazoa > Arthropoda > Arachnida > Araneae > Nephilidae > Trichonephila > Trichonephila clavipes. The sequence continues at coordinate 578,776 of BMAU01017970.1, read as the reverse complement.
AGTTTGTCACAGTAAAATTATTTTTGTTTTATATTCAAATTGTTCTATTATATTGATTCTGAAAATAATAGGTCAGTTTGACAAGCCATTATTTCACAATTTTAAAGCATTGAACAGTTTTGAAATTTTTAAAACTTTTCTAAAATGTTAAATTATTAAAAATATTTAATTATTGTAAGTGATTAATATTTCTTAGATTTTTGGAAACAAAAAGTATAAAATTTAAAATATATCTCTTTGTTGAATTTTAATAATTATTTTTATGGCTTTACCTGGAAAAAACCCAACTTTTTTTAAATATTAACATTAAGATATTTTTAAAAAATAACTAGAGCTCTCAGACCTAAATCCATATGAACTTTTATAGAACATATGTAAGGGAACATTTACAAGATATTTCAAGACTCTATCTTGAACAGGAAAAACGCCTTAGAGATTAGAAAACACTCTCATCTTCAAAATTAAAAATCTGAGAAAAACATATTTAAAATTTGTAAAGGCATAAAAAAAATTCCATTGCCTGTAAAGCTTTAATTTTTCAATCTGTTACTATCCAACTTATGCTCTACATGAAAATTCTACTTGAAATAAATATGACTGAAATATCTTTTTTAATTCAAAATATTCTAAGACATAACATTGATAACAACTGTTAATTTGATCAATTATTCACTTTTATCAGAACCTTATATATTCACAAGAGTTTTAAATGCAAAATATTTATATAGAAATTAGTAGTTATACAAACGTAATACAGAAATCACCAAGTTTGTAAACAATATCTATTTTTTCTCAGTTCCCCATCGTGGTAGTTAAGCAAGTTTAAGTTTTTGTAGCATGACTTTCAAATACTGCAATGTAGAACTACAATAGATTTATTATAATGTAGTTTGTGGTACATCAGGGAAATATTTAGTTCATTCTGCAACATTTGTATTCTGTAGTCTAATTGTAATATTACCTGAAAAAGCTGAATTTTAGATTTACCCCATTTTCAGTCATATTCCATCCCTTTCAAGTATTATTTATCACAGTAGCCTGCGTACATTTTGGTCATGGCATTTTTCAAAAGGAAAAAAAATAATGAAAACAAAGTAAAGAGCTTTTAAATTTTATAAACTATGTGTCAAAAAATATATTGGTCTTTAAATCAATCTTAATTAAGTAAATGTGAGAAAACTCAAAAACTTAAAAACATGAGCAAACAGAAATGATTTTAGAAACTAAAATTGTAGTTAATTGCCGTTTCACACGAAATATTGGATTGTGTTAAAAATATTTTTAATTAATTCAATCTAGGAATGCAAAAATGCTTTAAAATGAAACCGAATTTAAAATCAAAACTCAGAAAATTAAAATTTCTTAAAACCTAATTGGTTTTAGATCAGAAATTGAGCAAGTTTTCCAAATATATGAAATATATATTTGCAATAAATTGGGTGAACTCTCTGTTGGCCGTGAAGTGTAGAAAATGTCCATTTCACAATCCTCGCCCTAGGCCACAGCTGTGAATGAGAAACCTCCCGTTTCGAAGAACACAGAGACCGAAAAGCCATAAAACCTTCCCCTGCAAAACCAATCGGGACCTCCTGCGGCGTTAACAGGGGAAAGCACTAAACAGCCATTCGTTTTTGAAGCAGTTCGCGAAATTTATCGGAGCATTTTCGGAGTAACTAGCTTAAAAAAATGAGATCGCTTTCGAAGTGAAATTCAATTAGCGGGTCATCCAGTCAGAGGGTTAAAGCGCTCATCACTCATATCGCGTCATGCATGCGCGCGCGCCGTGGAATGACGTTAAGCCACCGTTAAACTGGTATTTAAAAGGCTGCATGTTGCAGCTACCGGTAGACACGGGAATTACCGCTAACGGTAACGCTCCTTCTAGCAAGGATTATGATAGTGACTCATTTACTGAGGTCACGAGGGAAAAACGCATTGCCTCCATCGTTATCGATGCAGGAAAAAATGCAACCGGGCTGTTAGAACAGCTAGGGAAACATGTAGACGCACCACTCGAGGGGCGATTTGAAGACGGAAAACTTCGCGGTTTCCCCAAGTCCATCGTTGAGCACAGAAAGCTCCAAGCTTACATTTCAGACAACAAGATGCGGTCCCACACATTTGAGATGTCACACACACAACTTAAATGCGTGATCAGAGGGTTACCCACCGATTTTGATGATACAGAATTGATGCAGGAACTCCGTGGTTTTGCTTTCGATCCCAACCACATCTCCTTGTTGAAAAACAAGAAGACAAATACAAACATGCCACTTTTTCTGGTAACCCTTCCTAAAGACCTTGATAATCAGGGAATTTTCAATATAACCAACATAGGATTTTTTAGAGTTCATGCTGAACCTCTAAACAAATCAAACATGCCTCCTCAGTGCTATAGATGCCAGGAGTTTTATCATCACTCTAGGTTTTGCAATCGTGCACCTAGATGCTTGAAATGTTCAGGAGGCCATCTCACCTCCGATTGCAAAAAGCCAAACAAAGCCCCAGCTAAATGCGCAAACTGCAGTGGACCGCACCCTGCAAATTTCTCAGGATGCCCCAAAACCCTAAAAACAACGCAAACAACAACAAGAAAAAACAACCAATGAAAAACGTCTGGCAGGAGAAACCAGGAGCGCGCGCTCAGAACTCCACACCTCCTCAACAACTGTACTCTGCTGCAGTTAAGAAGAACACAAATCACGACTTTGATGTTTCTCAAGTCATGTCACAAATGTCACAAATGATGACACAGTGGGGACAAATGCTGTCCATCATTCAATCTAAAATTTAAAATTAACATTCAATAATAACGCGAACAATAATTCTCTCAGGTTTTTTAGCTGGAATGCTAATGGCTTAAAACGATGTATAGATGAATTAAAAGACACTATCATTGACTACAACCCCGACGTAATCGGGATCCAAGAAACACACCTTCGTCCTGCGGACCGAGTTAGCATTCCAAACTACACTTTTCACAGAAGTGATCGTACAACACACCGCGGGGGCGGCACTGCCATCTTCGTTAAAAATTCCATTAGGCATCACGCCATCGTCAGTACTTCAAACACATTTGAAAATACATCGGTTATCCTTCAAGTAGGAAACAACACTAAAATCACGGTGGCGTGTATATATAGACCTCCACACGGCTCCATTAATACTATTGAACTGGACGCAATTCTCAATCATAGCAACAAAGCCTTTCTTTTCGGTGATTTTAATGCGAAACACTCGAGCTGGAACCCAGGCAGGTCTAACACAAATGGTAATATTTGATGCAATTGGGCCGTTGGTTCCGCATTGGATGTCATCGCCCCTGACACTCCCACTCATTTCAACGCCTGGCACACTAACAACATTCTTGACATCGGCTTTGCAGCTAACTTGGCTCACACTGATGTTTTCACTATAAATGCCCTTAGAAGTGATCACAATCCAGTTATTTTTGATTTCATAACGAATAACATTTTACCACCGATACTTAGAACTCTTAAATCTACAAACTGGATTAAGTTTCAAGAGATTCTTTATCACAACATTCCGGGAAATCCCCAAATAGATAATTTGGATACGGCCGTTCAAAATTTTACCGACGTAATTACGAATGCTATTTCTGCTTCCACGTCCACTAGGGTAATTAACACTCCTCACCTCCGCCTTCCTGAAAACATACGAGAGCTTATCAGAGCAAAAAATAGATTCAGAAAACTCTGGAACAACACCAGATATCAACCATACAAACGCGAAGTTAACGCTCTCATTAGGCAGATCAGGAAAGAAATCGAAGCACATAAAAACAGGACCTGGAAAGATCTTCTCTTAACATTAAATCCTCAGGATATAATCCCTTGTACAATTTACATAGCAAAATCACTAAAAGAGCTACGGTTATCCCCTCTCCATTTTCCAGGAGGGATGGCTTATTCTGATTTCGAAAAAGCGGAGGCTTACAAAGACACACTTGAAGTCACTTTTCAGGAAAAGGTTGAACCCTACTGTGACGACAAGATCGAAGAAGTCGAAAATGTAGTTGGTAACCACTTCAACAACTTCACCACACTCACACCTCCCCTCACTTCCCCTATTGAAGTCCGAGGCATTATTAAAAGATTGCAGAACCGTAAAGTTGCGGGTCCCGACCATATACCAAAAATTGCACTTAAATATTTAACTTTAAAAGCTATTACACATTTAACAAAAATCTACAATCAATGCCTCATTAAAAATCACTTTCCGACACAGTGGAAGCAAGCAAACGCGGTAATGTTGCCAAAGCCAAATCAGGACCATAAATTTAGTCAAAATTAGAGGCCGATTTCTTTATTAAGTTCCACTGCTAAGGTTTTCGAAAGAATAATCTTAAAAAGAATTCAAACGCACTGCAAAGCCATTCCCCGGGAACAATGCGGGTTCCGGGAGGGCCATTCAACGCTACACCAACTTATACGAGTTACAAATATTATAAATGAAGGATTCGCAAACAAATTCTACACTGTCGGTGTTTTCTTGGATGTTAAGAGAGCATTCGACAAGATGTGGCATGATGGCATCACATACAAACTCATCAAACTCATATTGCACGCCGTATAGCAGTTAAAATCACACCGAGTTGCTGCCTCAGCGAGAAATGGCGAATAATCAATCTGTTAGACGACATCTGGGTGCTTTTACCCGAGGTCGAATCATTGGGAAGTTGGAGGAAGGCCGCAGTGTGACAAGTGTGGCTGCAGAGTTCGGAATTGCTCACAGCATCGTTCCACTACTTTGGAGACAATTTCAAACTACAGGAACAGCTATCCGGGGGTTCAGTAGTGGTCGTCTACGAGGAACCACACCCGCAGATAACCGGTACATTGTCTTACAGGCCAGAAGAAACAGGCGGCAGACAGCGGGAGAAATCGCTAGACACACGACACAGGCGACTGGACGACCGATATCGCGTTTTACCGTGGCCAGAAGACTGCACGGTGGTGGTCTGTTTGCACGACGCCTTGTACGGTGTGTACCTTTAACGCCTGCCCATCGGAGAAGGCGTTCTCTGTGGTGCCGGGAACACTGGAATTGGAGAGACAATGAATGGGGACGAGTACCCTTTACAGATGAGAGCAGATTCAGTTTGAGTAGCGATTCTCATCGCATACTCATCTGGAGAGAGCGGGGAAGTCGCAATCATCCCTCGAACATCATTGAAAGGGACAGGTATGGAGGTCGCGGTGTTCTCGTTTGGGGAGGCATCATGCTTGGTAGTCGTACAGACCTTCACATCTTCGACGCAGGTTCAGTCAACGGGACACGTTATTGTAACGAGATTCTTCTTCCATATGTGCGTCTTTTTAGAGGCGCTATGGGTCTGCAGTTCCTTTTCATGGACGACAATGCACCATGTAATCGCACAGTAGCTGCCGAAAAGCTCTTAGAGAGTGAGGATATTGAACGTATGGATTGGCCGGCACGATCTACGGATCTCAATCCCATCGCGCATGTATGGGATTTTCTAAGCAGACGCTTGGCAGCTCTTACCTTACCACCAGTAACGATTCGGGAGCTTCGATTGGTGCTGCAAGACGAATGGGCAGCAATGCCTCAACAACTCATTGACACCCTCATTCTCAGCATGGGCAGACGCTGTGAAACCTGCCTAGTAGTCAGGGGAGATCATATCCCCTACTAAAGACCGGATGTTTCTTGCTAGACACCCATCACAGGGATGTTTCAGCCTTCAGTCGCATTGTGCTCCATGCTACTTTTTCAATCAAGCTTCTTTTTATCCCTCTGATTTCTCTTTTAGTAAGTGTTGCTTACATATTACACATGTCCTTACGTATTGGGGATCTTACGGTATTAAATGTGTTGATTTGAAAAGCTTTTGTACAAAGTTATATTGAAAAAACCGTCTCGTCCTTAATTTTTGCACACCAGTGTATATATATACCTTGTTCAAATTTTCAATCGTTAATAAAATACTTTTTATTCATTCAATCAAGTTCAAATACATTTTTTGAAACTTGCAGTGGATGACACTTGATGTTAATACAGTTTTTCAAGTATTAATTCATTAATTAAATTTGATTAATCCATTTAATTTTACATAGGAGAAAAAAACTAAATTTGTTCCGAATGAAAGCAATAAATGGCGATAGTGTACAATAATTATTGCAAGGAAATTTGCTTTTTATTTTCCCACTTAATATAGTGATTCTGTTTAAGAATAAACATATTTTTTTATTGTAATTATTTAATAAAAAGTAACTAAAATAAAAATTTTCTTTGTTATCCTAAGTAAGAATTGACTTAAAAAAATGTTTTTATGTTATTTGTAATTCTGTAAAGAGCATGGCATTGTGAAAATAATTTGCATATATTCATGAACTCTTACTGTGATGAAAATGTACTACATAGGTATATTATTTGCACACAATTATTTTATTTTAATTGAAATAAATGTATTTTAAAGATATTTTTTAAATCAATCGATCTTTCAGTATCGTTTTAGATTCTGCTTCCACTACCATTGAACTATTGAACTATAAATATGACATTAAGAAAAAATTCATCGTATATTAAGGTATATATATATATATATATATATATATATATATATATATATATATATATATATATATATATATATATATATACCGTAAAATCCGGCGTATTGCACGTACCACATTTTGCAAAGAAACTTGAAATGTACGTGTACAATGCCCTTAAGTCATTTATTCAATGTATTATACTACGCTTTAGAAAAAAAAATAGTATACTTCTAGAATTCCAACTATTGATGCGACGCTATTTTAAACTTATTTAATTTCTAAAACTTTGAACCCAGATTCCTAATTTCACATCGCATCAGGACAATTAATTAAGTTAACTAATTCTAAAATTAAAACACTCATCTCACAATAAATCATACTTTGATCGTGTAGTTTTAAAACACTATTAAATTTATTTTTAAAGCACAAGTATCTGGAAATTTACTTCACTACAAGATCAAAATTTAACTTAGCTTGTGAGAGGGAAGTGCAAGGGAATGGACATGGTTGATGCCTAGAGTCTCGGGAGTTTTCGTGATTGTCGCTAGCTCTGGGATCGGCTCTGTCTCTCTTGAAATCGGGGTGCGTCCCGTTTTATTTTACGACTTTTCATACAAAAATCCTAGAGCGGACTCTTTGTCTTGTCCACTTTAATTGTCTCTGATTGGTCCAGAGACCAGCGCAGAGTTACAGCATTCCAAAATCTATGGGTTTAATGAACTTTTGGGAGCGCGGGAAATCTCTTGACGCACCCCGCAATTTATGGGTCTAGTGACCCCCAGGCACGGTAACTTTTTGGCACACCCCTGCCGAAGGAATTTCCCTGTATGTCCGGTGAGGGGGAACTCAAACGAATTCCAAAAAACTGACTTTGAAATTTTTCTTTGAGGTCTGCTGAATTCAAACTGACTTTTAAATTCTGGCCTCCCATCACTCCTCCCCTCTCACAAATTCACAGCACACAAAAAAAAATTTACAATAACGTATAAACAGAATTGTCCATAAAAAAAAACGGAAACACATCAATTCCTTCCAATCCTTGAACAATGCCATCCACTGGAGTCCTTCAACTATAGTTGGTGAACAAGTAGCTGATGCATGCTGTAAGAGAAAGAATTGTCTCTCAAGGAAACCATATTAGTTATGAAACCAAAACCAGTGTATAGAAAAGAAAACCCCTATTTGACTTCCGCCGCAGACTCCAAGCACCGACCTCGCCATTCTCACAATTTACAATTGAAAATGTAACAGAAAGGAAGAAAAAAATTATAAAGTAAATTCTAAAAATTAAGTCCCAATTCCGTTAGCGGTGAGAGGGAAAAAAATAACTACTAAAACAACTACAATTAAATTCATGTTACGAACAAATAATTGTCAAATGGGTCACCAAACAATTCACAAGTACAACATATATAAAATAACAAATAGAAATAATCGTATAATCACAAAGAATCATGCGCCACTAAATAATAAAAAAAATAAGACGAGTAACGCATAGTAAATTCAAAAATTGCATATATAACAGCTTCGATACTCACAATAACCACACATACGAGCATCGAACAAAATACTTTGTGATAAGAAATAACTACAAGTGAAACATATATAATCAATACAAACGTGGCACTATGAAACAGACACCTCATAATCGTATAACATCGAAATCCTGACACGGCTAATATGATGTGCATGTATCAGACCACCAAAAAAAATTATTATTTTAACCTTTTTAACAGTACTCAAAGCATAAGAAATTGCAATGGTTTACTAAGAGCAATGATTATAATCTTTCGTAAAAAAAAATTCTAAAAAAAAATTATAATAAAATAGAAAATTAGAAATTCAAGCGAATAGTGCGTAAGTGAAGAAAAAAATAAAATAAAATAACCTCCAGGAATGCTTAATAGCCTAAGAAATTTTTAAAAATTCACTACAAGCATTGGTTAAAATTTAAAATTAAAAAAATAATGTAATTAAATTCAGATTTGCAAATTAAAAATCTGTAAATTGAAGCGAATAGTGTACACGGTAAAAAAAAATTTTTTATAACCTCTGAGAATGCTTAGTAGCCTAAGAAATTTTTAAAAAAATTCACTACAAGCATTGGTTAAAATTTGAAATTAATAAAAAAATTAATGCGATTAAATTTAGAATTGCAAACTATGAGTGTGCATTTGATCAGGATGCATCCCCAATGTTTACAAAGGCAGAAGGAAGAAAAAAAACAGAACATACTATCTTTTGCGATATGACGATTGCTAGCCACCGTCAACACAAGAGACAGAATGTACAATTAAGACCCAAAAAAAACCATGCAAATCCGATTATTAAAAAAAATAACTATATCGATTAATACTTTTTAAAAAAAAATTTGAGAGAGAGAAAAAAAAACAATTTCTTCTACATTCAATACATGCGAATTTCCATATTGAGAAATGAATTCCAGAAATCGCGCAAATGCAGTTGATAATATAAGAAAAAAAAATTGTAAACATAAACTTGATAATGCAACCCATGGCATATGGGCCAACACAAACAGAGCAAAGTAATTCAAATCAACACAAACAAACAAAAAAAAAAACGAAAAGAAAATCGCAAGTGTGTTACGTCACATAAATCAACGGGGGAAAAAATACAAATTTCCACTGCTGTAATGAAGTAACCAAAAAATAATATACATAACGATGTTCAACACATGACAAATGAAAAAAAAATTACACAATTCCCACAATAATGCTGACTCAGGGTCATCTACAACCATCGGAGTAATTACTGAACTCTCTTCTGTAACTCTAACTCACATTTCGCAGTACACTTAAAATGACTCTCGCAGTACACTTAAAATCTATTCCAACATACAATTTCCTCGAAGTCATACCAACTCCTGTAACCCATAATACCACCAAATTTCATCTGGTAATTAATCAACTTATCAACAATACCGCTCAACCAATGTTGTTCGAATCCCTCCACTATCATGACTAAATTCTCGCGTACAATCTCCATCTTCTCCATTAATTTTCTAAATTATTGCACAAATCATTGAACGAAAACCCATATTCCGTATATCTAAATTTCGAACGATCGACTCAATATGCCCGGAGTCTCCGGAGTTTTCGTGATTGTCTCTAGCTCTGGGATCGGCTCTGTCTCTCTTGAAATCGAGGTGCGTCCCGTTTTATTTTACGACTTTTCACACAAAAATCCTAGAGCGGACTCTTTGTCTTGTCCACTTTAATTGTCTCTGATTGGTCCAGAGACCAGCGCAGAGTTACAGCATTCCAAAATCTATGGGTTTAATGAACTTTTGGGAGCGCGGGAAATCTCTTCACGCACCCCGCAATTCATGGGTCTAGTGACCCCCAGGCGCGAGAACTTTCTGGCACACCCCTGCCGAAGGAATTTCCCTGTATGTCCGGTGAGGGGGAACTCAAACGAATTCCAAAAAACTGACTTTGAAATTTTTCTTTGAGGTCTGCTGAATTCAATCTGACTTTTAAATTCTGGCCTCCCATCACTATTTAAGTTCATAAGGAATGTCATTTCTTTTCAATAAACAATATTTCGATAAATGCAGAAGTCTAATTTTTGTCGTTTTGCGCGCATACATAAATTTCGATCATTTTTGTTTGTTTAAAGTGCCCGTTATTCGCCAGATTTTATGATATATATTTGTATAACGTTTTTAGGTAAAATAACTATTATGAGCTTTGAGCCATGTATTTTAATACTACAATGCACACAAATTCTTTAAATGTACATTTCTAACTTATTATACATAAATGGATGTTTTTATCTGATCCTATTGCCTGATTTAAAGTAATGTGCATCATTAATTTGTCAAAATCATTCAGAATGTCTCGTAGCTGGAACAAATCTGTATAAAATTTAACCATTGCTGAATAAAGTAACTTATAACTCATCTTTGTTGTGTGTAGATTTTATTCGTATCGAAAGTTAATTTCATTTACAATCCTGAAGTTTTGAAACTTCCGTATATTAACTTAAGAGAGAAATAAGAGTCAGTTTGGACACATAAAACTGCAGAAAACAAAATCAAAACAAGTTTATTATAAATCGTGAACAATAGGAAAAATTTGCATGAATCGTAAATTCTTTAAAATGATGACAAAAGCGTCATTATTTTTTTCTCTTTTTTTTAAATTCGCAATTCAGCTTTAAATGAATTTTTCATTTACTGTCTTTTAGACCTGAAATGCATTTGAATGCCTGATTGAAAATACTTCTTAATATTCTATAAAATGAATTATATTATACTTTTGCTGTAATTTATATATAATTATCTGAGATTAAATTTTTGATACGCGTGTAACACATAGATCCTTATTAAAAGTTTTATCACAATAATTCTTCACACAAAAACATGTGTATTTATTTCCTTTTATATAATTAATTATTCTTAAAAAGAAATCATATTAAATGTCCTATTTAACTTAATGTTCAAATATAAAAAAATAAGAAATACTAAAAATATCTATAAATTTTCCATGCCATTTTGATTTAGTACACTTTTACTCTTAATGGGGATTACTTGAAAGTTAATATTAATTTTTGATAAACTTAAATCGCGCGCGTATTTCAACTATGTTTACTGATGTGAACGCAAATTTAATATTCACTCATATTTAAACAACATGGCATTGGCGAGCTCGGATTCGTTGGGAGCTCCAATATGCCAAAAAGGTTACTGTAAAAACATCCATCGCTAGTGGCAGTCCACTTATTTGTTGTGTAGGATAGAGGGTCACTTTTTCTTCGGAAACAGCGGGGGCAACGTTCCCATAATAAACATTGGATTCAAAACGCATCTATTTGTCGTTCTTGAATTTTCTTGAATGAACAAAAGAAGAAATACGAGGGATATTTGGAAACTAAGGTCCGTTTACTTATAAAACATAAAACATTACAGATTTTTTCACAACACTTTATATTTTAAATTCCTTACATGTGTCTCTATTTTTCTACATACTTTCCATGTTTGTTTAAACATTTGTCATAACGTTCTACGAGCTTCTGTATGCCTACTACGTCTGCCGCCTGTGAGGATAACCAGTCTTGAACTTCTTTCACCTTGTCAGCTGTGTCGAAGCGCTTGCCGCCGAGAAACTCTTTTAGGTAGCGGAATAAGTGAAAATCACTCTGAGCCATGACTGGAGTGTACGGTGGGTGGTCAATCTGTTCCCATCCAAAAGATCTGATCAGATTTTGTGTGTTAATGGCAGAATGGGGGCTGGCATTGTCATGCAGCAACACAACTCCAGACGTCAGAAGACCACGTCGCTTATTCTGTATCGCACGTCTAAGTTTAGTTAGGGTAGCGCAGTAAGCGGCTGCATTTATTGTTGTCCCTTGCTGCATAAACTCGACTAACAAGACTCCATGTCTATCCCAAAACACGGTTGCCATAACCTTGCGTGTTGAGATTGTCCGCTTGGCCTTGACTCTGACTGGTGAATTTGTGAGACGCCATTCCATTGACTGACGTTTAGACTCTGGGGTTATGTGAGAAACCCACGTCTCGTCCCCTGTGACAATCCTCTCTAAAAATTTATCACCTTCTTTATGATATCGATCCAAAAAATCAAGAACACAAGCCATTCTTTTCAGTTTGTGTTCCTCAGTAAGCAGCCTGGGAACCCAAAGTGCACACAATTTGCGAAATTTCAACTTTTCGGAAACGACTCTGTGCAAAGTTGTTCTACCCACATTCGGAAATTCCAATGCTAAAGTTGAAATTGTGAATCGCCGGTCTTCACGAATCTTTTCATCCACGGCTTTGACCAAATCATCTGTGATCACTGATGGTCGATCGGAACGCGGTTCATCATGAACATTTTCCCGTCCGTCCTTGAAAGCTCTCACCCACTTATGCACTTTGCTGCTACTCATCGCATTTGGGCCATACACGTCGCTTATCTGTCTATGAATTTCCGCTGCTGAAACGTTCTTTGCTGTCAAAAACCGAATCACTGACCGTATTTCACAGTCAGCGGGCTGATCGATTGTTTTAAACATTTTGAAGTAGCACTGTACTTACCACACTGCAACAATACCAATGCAAATGGCGTCGTTTGACGAGCAAGGTATGCCGGGAGTTGGTACGCATGCGCATTTCAATGTTCGCGCGACATTCGATTAGCTACGACGATTCGGACCTTAGTTTCCGAATATCCCTCGTATTTTAGAATTTAATGGATATTTCAAAAGAAAATATCAAAGTATTTTTTTTATGACATAGTAATATGATGGGGCAATTTGTGGTGCTGAACACCTGAATGTAGCAAATAAATGTCTCATTCAACTAATATATCACACACAATCTCTTCATCAGCTTTCAAGTTTGAATTGTTCCAAGGCTACAAAGTTACGAGGCGCCTGTTTTTTTAAATCAAACCGTAACGAAATTCAATGCCATTTTTTAAGATTTTATTTCTAGGAATATTTAAAAAATAGGGCGAGAGGTTATTTTGGTTACTTCTTATAGCTCATAAAAGCCTTCATGTTAATCTTAAGGTAATTTTTAGAATTTACGAGATATATTTGGTTCTACAAGTATCAGAAACAATTTTTTTCCCCAAACTACAATCTATACCTATTTTCCTTCTGGAATCTATTGACTGGCTTTTTGAGTCACCAATGACTACAAAAAATATTTGGATTAACAAACGTTACACAAACTCATTAGAAATATCTTTCAGATCATACTAATGAAATAAAAGTTTTACTTTTAAAAAAAAATTTCTTATTCCAACAAGAAAATTTAAAGCACAAAAGAATTTTAAACAGGCAAAAAGCATTTTTCTAGTTATTTAAAAATGCTATTAGAACTCTTTAAGGATTTTGCTTGAACAATTTATGAATATTTGAAATTTAAACAGAAATTTTAATGTTTACCCATGCCAATCATTTTATATTTTTTATGCATTTTTCGATACATCTCTGTCATCTAGAACAGCGGTTACCAAATTTTCGGCCTCGCGGGCCAGTAAATTTAAAATTTAAATCCCGCGGACCACTAATAGGATTTTTTAAGTGTTAAAGATATTGATAAAAAAATTTGTTATCTAAGACCACATAAAATGTAGTTAATTAATAAAATGAAGTAACTAATTGCAACCAAATTATGAAAGCTTTGTTAATAAACCATAATAAAATAAACAATTTTAAAAAACTATATAAACAAAACAAAAAGTTTTTACGGTATCCGACTACGTTCGGAACCGTGATTTAAAAAACGGGCATAAACGAATAATTTTCCTGATATTTAGTGTCACTCAGATTAGAATACATGTATAAATTATTTTAAGGACATTTTGAAAAAACAATTTACTTAAATATAACATTTTGGCAAAAAATTAACTTAGAATATTTTTTTCCCAAATGTTCTCCTTCTGTGAAAAATGGTTCGATTGTAAAAATATTTTGTCTGTATATAGGTCAGACCTCTCTACAGAGGCTCAACTAGAATGTTTGAAAAATTCCACATTACTTTCTGAGTTACCACCAATTGAAATAATTATTCGCGTTTTTTTCTTAAAATGGCTCACCTCTGTTGTCGTAAAATATGAATAAACCCACTTCTAAGTTATATGTTTCAAAAATTCTAGTTGAGCCTCTGAACAGAGGTCTGAGCTATATACAGGCAAAATATTATTCTAACAGAAGCATTTTTCACAAAATGAGAACATTTGGAAAAAAGATTATTCTAAGTACATTTTTTGCCAAAGTTTTGTATTTAAATAATTTTTTTTTGTCAAAATGTCCTTAAAACAATTTTATGCATATATTATAATGTCAGTGACACTAAATATTAGGAAAATTATTCATTTATGCGCTTTTGAATATCACGGTTCCGAACGTAGTCGGACACCTTAAGTATATCAAACTCATAGAATTATACATTCCAACTGTGATGGATGTTCCGACTTACTTGAAATAAGATTATGGATATTTGGATCCGGTGTGGTTACTACAAGATGGAGAACAGCATTTATTTCAAGCTGAGACCGGTACCGTGTTTTGATGGCTGTGACACATGAAAAGGCCTTTTCACATAAATAAGTTGTGCAGAATTGAATCAGAACTTTAATCGTCTATTCACTAAGAAAAAGGAATTCACTTTTTATGGAAAGCCAAAACTAAGATCTTGATAAGGAAGAATGAAATTTAAATTTGAGAGTTTCTTCGGACCATAGGTCGATGAGGCTTTCATTAAGATGCATGCTTAAATTATTACCCTCAATTTTCGCTGCAAATTTACGTGATGAGTAAGTATATTCCGTATTTTTCTGGGGGAACAGCGAAATTTTTTCGTGGACCACCACTTTGGATACCTCTGATCTAGAACATAGGTTCTCAAAGGAACTCCTGCGGACTCTAGTGGATCCTTATAACTGCTGAAGGATACGTAATAAATAAAAATTAATTTAGGGGGATGTGAGTGGCCAACGCTGTAGGGGGTCAAGAAAAAGTTTAATGTAAAACAAAGTATTTGTGATCCACTTCCATTATTATGAAAGTTAAGGTATCCGAACACGTTGAAATGACCAAATTCGGCCAAAACACATATTTTTGTTTTTTATTTTATTGAATAAAGCTATCTTTTGGCTTCACAAAACATACATTGTTTTATTTCTACGTTATCTAGAGGCCAAGCTACAATCAATTTCATAAAATTAGAAAAACCCGAAGGGAATCTTTAATCCATCAGAAGTGGGTACTTAAATTGTTACGCACCCAACATGGAATGAGTCTGATAACTCGAAATATTATAAATGCATATATAAGAAATATGTATTATATATCAAAAACAAGAAATAATAGATAAAGAACATATATATCAAAAACAAGAAATAATAGATAAAGAACATAACAAGAAATAAAAAAAAAAAAAAGCTGAACATGAAGAACAAAATTATAGAGAAATAAAAAAAACTACAAAAAAGAAGAACCTAGCGAGTCAGAAAGCAATTTCGGACTTAGGACCGAATAAGTGGGGTTAAACTAGTTTAAAGGCGCCAACCTTCCCCCTTTGCAACTCGGTAGGAAAGCCAAATAAAATAAATAAACAAAACTTCAGAGTATGGATAACTCAGAGAGCATGATAAAACCAATCACTACTATTATGTAACAAACTCTCCCAAACTCTTAATGCAGAAAAATCACAAAATAATTACGTAAGAAAAGTAGAAAAATGCTAAAACACACAATTACATAAGAAAAGTATCTTTCAAAAAATAATTTAACAAAATTTCTTTACTCACAAAGCTTTTACGAAGAGAATCAAGCGTCTTGCCATTAATGAAAATAAATTATTCACCAAGTTAAAAAATTCGAAAATACATAAACACATCTTTTGAGCTGACTTTTAAACCAGCCAGCAAAGATAGGTATAATATATATATATATATATATATATATATATATATATATATATATATATATATATATAACTTTTTGAACCTGAACTGTTTATTATTTTCTAGAGAATATACTAAATTATTTCTCACTGTATGAATAATTTTTGAATTTTGGCCTGCTATTTAAATAATGGTCTCGTAAAGAATGTAGATCAGCTCTAAAATTGTTAAATTTTTGCTAAATAATTAAAATCTTTGTACATTCTCTAGAAAAATGCTTCTAATTTGTATTAATAATAATTTTACTGGTATAAGTTTATTACTTTTTTAATTTAGTTTCTTTTACCAGAAGATGCATAGATAGCGTCTAAATCACTTTCGGTTTCAAAATCAGAAATAATAACCCTAGTTCTTTTTTTGCTAGGTGCTATACAACAAAGATCTTCATCTTCGCTGCTTGAAAATTCAATTTTATTGATTTCCTCATCTGATTTAATTTCGTTATCACATTGGTCTATATCAATTGCATCCGTTTCATTATATGATTGGTCTTTTTGTATTTTGATTAGTTTTTTTCTATAAAAGAAAGGTTTTCTGATTTTTTTCACAATAACAACCCTAGACAACCAAAAAAAAATAAATATCAATTTGAATACCTTTCATGAATAAATTACAAAATTACGTTTGTGGATGAAATTTTTCTTGTAAGAAAAGAATTTCACGAAATTATAAATTATATATTATTTCATTAAAAATACACTGCTCACACGTGATCTATAAATCGAAATGATGACAGAAGTGGGTAAAAATGCAGCGGAGTTGCGAAAAAATTGACGATGGCTCTCACATACGCACAAATATTGTAGGTAAGGAATGCAAAAATGAGAGGAGAAACAAATCCCCTGAGATCTGATTGTTGCTCAGGCATGATATGCGCAATAAATTTCATGTGTTTTGCGATTAAGTGTTCAGTCATTTTATGAGTCAAATTGGTTCACAACCGTAAAAATTGGTATACCACACTCGATAAGGCGAGATGAAAGGGTCTGCGGGGAAGAGGAATCGCAACATTTACACATATTTCATTACTTCACTAAAAACTACAGCACATGTTTTTAAAAAATAACATTAGTTTTGTATATACACATAGTAATCACACATTTTTAATGAGTCAAATTGGCTCAGTCCGTAAATCTAGTGCTAACATAAATTAATAATAATTTTTAAGTGATAAAAGTTTTTTGTGTAAAATATTATAGGTAAGTGCATATAAACAGAACTAATGTCAAACACAAGTGCGGCCTTCTATTCAGGTTGAAATAGAAACGGAATTTTGCCGCTACAGGCAATAACTTGTCTAAAATATGGCACTATAAAAGAGTCGTGCATGTAGTTATCAGTTTAGTTTTGCTCTAGGCTTCATCCCGAGATGTGAAGTGAATGCAACGAGCTTTCCTCTGCTTTGAACAAAAAGTAGTAGTAGTCTACTTATTTTTAGTTGATAAAAAGTACGTTACGTTCGTAGTAAGTACAATTGAGATATCTTGTTCATTAATTTATTAACCAAAGTTTATAAAATAAAACTTTCTATAATATTTATCAATATTTTCATTTTTATTTATCATTTACAGCCCATCAAAATTAAATTTTTAATAATTTTTTCTTTCATGCATTAAAATAGAATTATGTTACTTGGAGGGTTCATAGTCAATTTTTTTCGGATTAAGGGAGTCCATAGGCACTGTACGTTAAGGAACCACTGGTCTAGAATCCATGTTATTTATGAAGTATAATAAAACTCTTGCTTACAACAAAAGCTCTGGAACCGAGATGATAGCATTGATGCCTGGTCTGCAGTCTCCAACTCTATTTTAACATCAACATTAATATTTTTGATCTAGGTTTATGGGGTCTCAGGGGTGTTAATTTTGTCACGAGAGCTGAAAATATAAACAGTTTTCAAATAGATATAATTCTTTTGATGATTAGTGGCAGCCAGGGGGCACCACGTGTTCTTTTGAGAAGCGGGAACTCGTTCTCCCCGCATTCGGCCCTGGATCGCCACCGGGGAAAGATGTGTACACGTGGAGTCAGGGAAAGCCTGTTTCCCCCCCCCTTTTAGTCCTTAAGCTATTTTCTGTAACTATAATGGATGTGTGTTGTTTTATTTAATTGACCCCTTGTGTTGTGGAACGTAAGAACATTAAATAGTATTTGTTCCAGTAATGAAAAGGCTTCTTTATTTCAACACAATGAATACACGACATGGGGGATTGTCATAGATTAAATAATTCGTTTGTTTTACATATTATTTATAAAGAAACAAGATTTCCAAAAAGGGCAAAATGTTTAATATACAATCGTAATTTTAAAAATTATAAGCATATAAAAATAAGAAACATTTCAGTAATAAATATTTTAAAAAATGCTATTTACGTTGCCATTTTTTAAAATATTATCATTTGTTGCATAAAACTTTTTAGAATTATAAAATGTATCCTACTTTTAAAACCCTGCCTAATTTTAGTATTCTATATCTTTTATATTTCAAAATATTCGTAAAAAATTGAAATTTTAAGAAAAAATTAAAAATGTAGTTTTATTATTTTTTTAGAAAAATATAATTTATAATTCTATTTATATAAAAATAGCTACGGTGTAACAAGGATACACTTAATTTTATAAATCAATTTATTGTTAATAATTAGAGCTACTATTTTAGAAATATCATGCACAGCGTAAAATTTAATCTACATTTCTTACAGAAATGTTTCTTATTTTCATATACTTATAATTTCAAAAATTCGGATTATATTTTAAACATTTTACACTTTTTTTGAAGCCTCATTCCTTTATAAGTAATGTGTAAAAGAATCGAATTATTTAAATTTAACCTCAAATAATTGCATCAAATCGAAAATTGTTTATATTTTCAGCTCTTGAGAGAAAAATAACACCCCTGAGGCATCTTATATAATCACGTGATTTGACATTATTTTTTTTTTTTTTTTTTTTTGAAAAGCTATCCCTTTTATGTTACACAAATTCCTTGATGCTGATAAGTAATTTTAATTCATTTATATGAATAACTATATTTTCAGAGCAAAAATTGGATACACGTTACCTTTTTAAATATTAAACAATTATTCTCCTAATAAGTCTACCTATAATTAATGTTAGATTAATGTTCGGTGTATATGAAATAAAACAATATGAATTTCTTTTTCTTTTACGTCTTTTTTTCTTTATTTCTTTTCTTTGGAGAATATTTTTAGTGCTATACAACAAGACAACATTATTACATTCATGGATAATGAAAATTCCCATGAAAAGGAAAAATTATTATAACTGCGAAGTTATTTTAGCAAGTAAAGTACAGGATGGAGTACTAGTGACGGATGTTTGACTTCTCTCTCTACTTGACAGGATGCTTTTTTGGCTTGAAGTGGAGCTTATCCGGAGGCTAGAACCCGCAGGCTGAAATTCGAGGTACAAACTGCCGTCTAGTATAAGGATGACGATTCTTTCCGAAAAAGATCGATTTTTAAATTGATTCGAATCGTAACTTGATTAATCGATTCACAAAAAATCGAGGTCTGAAAGAATGATTTATAAAAAAACGACTTTCTTTCATGTCTGCATTTACAATGTAAATATAAATCCATTTTATCAAAAACAAGAAAGATACCATAATCAGCAATCTCTTATCAGTAAAATCAGGGCATTTTTTTAGTTCAAGGAATTCCACAATTACAATTCTTTTTACTACCATATCAAAGTATTAGTTATAGAAGAAGACATTTATTTTTTCCAAATGTATTTGTTACATTAAAAAGTTTAGGAAATAGATAATATAGCTTATAATTCCCAATGCTTAGTATTTTAGCTTTTTAAAAACAACAGTCTGTCAAGTCTACTGGGATCCAAGCGGGTTCCGCTCATCACTTGCGATGTTGCCGACAATCGAAAAATGGCTCTCTCAATGAACAGATGATCCCACAATACGTATACACATCATGGCTATTGAGTGAACGTGAGAATAAATTAAGTTTTTTTTTCTTGCCACTAAACTTCAGTATAGGATCATACTTCAGGTGCACAACTGCCTGCTATAAATAGTGTTTAAAGATAGAACATTCAACTGATTGTAAATAATTTTATTGTTTTCACCAAAACAGAAAAAATCGAATATCGATTTTCTAGGATGAAATAGCGATTCTCTGAATTGATTCGATGCTATATATCGATTTAAGAATCGATTTTTGCCCG
This sequence comes from Trichonephila clavipes, assembly GCA_019973935.1. Classification (NCBI taxonomy): domain Eukaryota; kingdom Metazoa; phylum Arthropoda; class Arachnida; order Araneae; family Nephilidae; genus Trichonephila; species Trichonephila clavipes. The sequence continues at coordinate 558,588 of BMAU01017970.1, read as the reverse complement.
AGAAATCAATTCTTCGATCAATCGATCTCAGATCGCCATTCCTAGTCTAGTAGTAAACTATCCAAAATTATGCAAATGTATGCATGTAACATAAAGTAAATGTGTATCCATTTTGTTAAGTGTAAAGATGCAGTCGTGGAGATTCAAAGATTTCTTGATATTGATCAACTCATAGTTTATTTTAGAAAATTTTAAGATAATTAAAGAGAATTCAGCATTTTTATAACTCTAACATCAGATGAGAAAAATGCTCATCTTCTGTGGTCAAGTGCCAGACCGACAAGAGAGGAAATTATCCTTTTTCTACATTTAAATACAAGGAGAATATAATGGGAAAAACATAATCCCGTGTTCAAGTAAATGAAAATATTAGTTACTAGCGGTCCCGACAGACGTCCTCCTGTGCGCACGTCTTAAATCCGAAAATTACAAACTTTTTTGAATAAGTTGAAACAATCTGGACCGTTTTGATGAAATTTTTTATAAAGAAAGTTATTACAATACCTGACATCATCACATGTACAGTTACCACAATTCAACCTATCGATTGCGTGTGAGTATGTATTTACTATGAACTAAGTAGAATATAGAACCTATTCTGAATAGAAACTTAAACTTGTTTTGATTAAAGGATAAAAAAGATAAAACTCGAGCTATTTTCATAACAGGTATATTTTTTTAATGCAAGAAAAATAAATTTATCGCAATGCCATTAAATTTACAACGTTTTTGGTTAATTCTTGAGGGGTTTAAACAGATAAATGCAATGGTTTGCCAAACCTCGGACATGCAACATATAATTGGTCGTGTGAAAAGCAAGGGTTTTCTAAATCTGAGGCACAAATTGTCATTATTTGACCTTGTGACTTATTAATGGTCATAGCAAATACTAAGTGAAATGGAAATTGCAAACCTTTGAATGGGTAGGTGAGTCTGAAAGAATCACTAGGGATCTGCGGTAGAAGTACAACTTCACCTTGAAATTTTGCCCTCAAAATAGTGGCCTCAAGAATATTGCCCACGATTTTTTTATGAGCAATCGCGTGCCCTTACATAATTTTGGCGCATTTTTAACCAATTGCGATATCAGACTGAATTGTGAATCTAAATCATTTTCGAATCTACTTGAACCCACACAAAAAATATCATCCAAATCGGTCCAGCCGTTAAAAAGGAGTTCAGTCACATACACGGACAGAAGAATTATTTATAGATTATTTGAAAAGATATTAATTAAAAACGCTAAAAAGCATGATTCCTCTGCATTTATATATCTAACAATAAAGACCCGGTTTGGCCAGTTTGGCTGAAAATCAATTTTCGACGCCAACTCACGTCATTTTTATAACAATAACGTTGTTACAGCAATGCAGGTGAATATTAAGCTGAATATTTTTAATGTTTTTCATTAATATCTTTTTAATAAATTGCGATTTTGGACTCAAATGGGAATCTAACCCATTCCCGAATCCACTTGAACCTACACAAAAAATTTCATCAAAATCGATCCAACCGTTTAAGAGGAGTTTAGTCACATACACACACGCACAGAAGATTTATATATATAAAGATTTTTATAAGTGACATATAAATATTTTAAGGAAAAGAGAATTATACCAACGATGCAACATAAAACACCACTTTCACGCATTTGTTGGATCTTGGAATTTTGAGCTTTGACCAAGTGACGAGGACGAAGCCTGAGCAGACAGCCCCTCTCCACGCCAACCGGTGTACTTTAAACCGCACAGATTCCTTGGGCATCAGCCCCCTTTGTAGAATAGAAGTCTTAGCTATATCTAGGTAAAATATAATGAACATAGAAGCATTTTTCACAAAACAGGAAAATTTTTGAAAATATGATCTTTCTTTTCCCTTTATTTTTTGCCAAAGAAGTGCACTTAAAAATTTTGGTATTTTAGCAATATTCTTAATATAACTTTATTTGTTTTATATAATTCCACTGACACTAAATATCAAATATATATATATATATACAGTCGGACTTCTATATAATGAAGTCGCTAAATCCCGGAAAAAAGTTCGTTACATGGAAAATTCATTATAAAAAGAGGTTAATCTTTTATTATACTTTATAAACCACATAAAACAAATCTTAAATTCATAAACGCGATACATATTAAAAAATAATTATCTATACCTTTTTTTAAACTAATATATGTTTATTTCATATATCTTACCCATCAAAATAAAAAAAGAAAGAAAAACTTCAAGGAAAACAAGAAAAACGAATATCGAAGAATTCACTGTATTTTCAATATTAAGAAAATATAATTTTATACTAAAATTAATGAATTTTAAAGACATTTTATAATTTAAAGCATACAAGTAATATTAAACATGCATTATTTTACAATTAGAACACGGGGACACTGGACAACAACACTGAGGGTGAGACAGCATATCGAAGATGTTTCCAGTGAACTGGACAATGGAAGTTAAAGGTTGCACTTGAATTAAACGTCCAGAACTCTATTGTTCTCGGTGAGTTAGGATCTAATAAAACCAGTTCAATGTTTGTGACCACCAAAAAAACGCCACAGCAAAATGGCAGATTCCACTCAAACCGCCATAATTCTACACTTAAACATTTAAGCTCATACATAAATAACATCAAATGCTCTACTACTATTCGAAACAGGGTCAGTGTTGACTGTCACCTCCCCGCTCCTCCATGGTTCCTTTTGGCGATCGATTCCTTAGTGGTTCTTCCTCCATAATTGCTGCTTAGGCGCCAACTAGAGTTGGCGTCACTTTGTCGCCCCGCTAGTTTTTGGCGATCAATTTGCTTGGCATTTTCGTTCCTCCCCCCCCCCCTCCTTCGGAGGGCTGTTGATTTTTATTTATATTCTCTCATAGTTTTCCTTTTCTTCTCACACTGGGTATAAACGCCTTCGGCGTTGACACCCGAAAATTCTAATTTCCGTTCCGTTCCGACCACCAAAAATGTGTTAAAGAGAGAATAACTTGAAATGTTCAAAAATACTTTAAGAAAAAAAAGAGTGGGGAGTTGAATCACTAAAGAAAAAGTCCGTTATACAGAAAATGCACTTCGCTATAGAGAGGTTATTTTACGAAGAAAATTGTAAAATGTTCAAGGTTACAGGAAAAGTTCGTTATATAGAAAAATTCTCTATATAGAGGTTCGACTGTGTATATATACATATCAATTTGTACGCTTTTGCAAAATTAAGGTTCCGAACAAAGTAAGTCACTTAAAGATGTTCTCTTACTAGGACTTTTATGAGGATCATTTGACCAACTTCGAATTATACTCAAGAAGAAACGCCTCTATTGATATTACTAAGAGGTAGACACGAGAGCACACATGGCGCCGTAGTGAAAGTCCCGTTACTGCAATAAAATTGGACAGGAACGCAGATGACCTGCTTTGACATGTTTAACTTATGGCTAATTAATAAACTCATGTTTTTAGTGATTAGATGTTTGTGTGATTGTTATGGAACTTTATTGTTGTTGATGTAACTTGTTACGGAATTTGAAGTTAGTAAATAGTGTTTGAGGGATTTTCTTTAATGAATCACTTTATTCCATTCCTACTATTAGTTCACACTCACCCTATATATATATATATATATATATATATATATATATATATATATATATATATATTATTTACTTATATATATATATAAATATCTTGTTCAAACTTTCAATCTCGTTAGTAAAATACTTTTTATTTGTGCACTCAAGTTCAAATACAATTTTTAAAACTTGTAGTGGATGACACTCGTTGTTAATAAAATTTATTCAAATGTTAATTAATCAATTAAATTGAATAATGAATAAATAGCAAAAATAAAAATAATGGCCTAACAGCATATGCATAAATGAAAATCGTTCGTTGTGTTCTTGTAGCGCAATAGCGTGTTAGACGTCTAATCGAAAGGTCGTTTCTTCGAATCCCACCTGAAATGACCAAATTTCTGAGCATGTGATTTCTTTTCACTATACTATTTTATAAGAATAATTAAATTTAATGAATGAATAAATAGTAATAAAAACAAAGTCCAACACGAAAATGGAAAGTTGCAAGTAAAATCGCTTTTTTGTCACTTAATATTGTGATTCTGTGTCATATGTATATATATATATATCTGTAATAATTATAATATTTTTTAAAAGTGACTAAAATAAAGGTTTTCTTTGTTGACCCGAGCAGGAATTGGCTTAAAACTTTTTTTTATATTACTGTTTTTCTTTTGTTCTTGCCTTGCATCCGAACCTAACAATGTGTTAGAACCAACGGAAATACCCTCTTTCGATCACCGAAGTTAAACCTCATCGGACGTGGTCAGTACCTGAGTGGGCGACTTCCGGCGATAACACTTATAACACGCCAGCTATGAGTCCACTCGACTATAAACATTTGGCTACCGTGGCCATATGTTAAAAGAGGGAAGAAATATACGCTGCTGGCCACCGTAAATGCAACACCAAGAAAGGCAAGAGATAGCACGACAAAATTTATTTTGTAGATAACACGTTGATCAAGTATTAAATGATTAAATTTATGGACTTATGTGAAGTGTGGTTCTTGCCAGAATCAGTAGCAAGAGTAGACACCATTGTTGGAGATCACCGCTACCTCACGCCTTGGCATTGATTCAAAGAGACTTTGGATGTGTTCTTGGGGTACAGCAGACCAAGCAGCTTCCCCACGTTGCCAAAGTCAATCTGGTGTGGCAGATGGTGGTGTAATCTGGGTCAATCGTTGAGCAACCATGGACCAATTGTTTTCTATCAGTGAAATATCCGGAGAGCGAGCCAGCCAAGCCCTGAAGGTAAGGAAGGACAACTGGCTCCAACACCTCGAAGATGTAGCGCTGGCTGCTTAAAGTACCGGTAATGCGTACTAGAGGAGTACGAGAGTGATATCCAATACCACCTCATACCATAATACCCGGTGCAGGACCAGTGTGGCGGTGCATAACGCAGCTGTTCAGCATCCTCTCTCCACGGTGTCTGCAGACTCGAATCCGAACATCGTGGTGTTGCAGACAGATGCGTGACTCGTCAGAAAAGACAACTTCATTCCATTCTGCCGCCCACGTCCTTCTTTCATCGCACGATTGGTGGCGGATACGTCTGTGGTTCTGCGTCAAGGGTAGACCAAGCAATGGACGTCTTGCGGACAGACCACTCTGCTGTAAACGGCGTCGAACGGTACTCGCAGACACTGAATGATGCGTTACAGACTCAATGTGCTGTGCTACGGTTCATGGTGTGACTGAGCGATCCGTCACTGCCATACACACAATTTTCCTGTCCTCACGTGAAGGGGTGCACTGAGGTGGATGCGATCGACCACGTCGGTCCGTCGTACCCTCCTGCATCCAACGGTCACATATACGCATTACAATTGTTTGGTTTCGTCCAACACGACTACCGATTTCCCTAAAAGATAATCCACAATCTCGGTAGGCCACTATCCTTCCTCTGTCGAACTCGGATACTTGATCAAAAGCTGGTAGCTGTTTTCTACGAGACATAAATGATCGTTTTTTTGAAAAACGCACAAGAAAAACACACTTGCCGAACTTGAAATCGTCGAAATCTCCAAGCCTTAATTAACGCTTTTAGGTGGCGCCACAAACGCGCGTGATGTGTGTGTGTGCTGAAATTCTAATTAATTGCATATCTCACATCCGCTAATGCATGTTGTAAATTTCATGTTATTTGCAAGCTCTTTTCAGGGTGTTGCATTTACGGTGGCCAGCAGTGTATTTTATGACTCATCATCATCTCAAGATATATATCTCCCCTCTTAACCATTATAATACTCGTTTTGTAGTGGAAATTTTAAATGCGTTTTATCTGAATTTTTTGTAAGAAAGTAAAAAAAAAAACTTCTTACTTATTCTGGGCAAGATAATTCTTTTGTTCGGCTGCACTACATTTTCTTTAACGAAATTTTCGCAAACGGGTGTTAAGTAGTTCCCTTTTCGTGACCATTCATCGGTGGATTTGTTTATTTCATTCATTTTCTGCATAGGGAAATGTTTAAATAATTATGCATTTATATATATGTTGAATATGAGTATATTCGATTTAAAAGTCAATTAGTCTAATTATTTAAAAGTATTTAAATGTAAACTATTTATGTAGATTGCATTTATATAATACTAGCCGTTACCCACCACCTTCACTGGGTATTTCACGATGTTGTATATATGTATACTGTTTACATATATATTAATTATTCATATCTAGCATTAAGAATTTGATTGTATTGAAAAATATATTCATAGATGTTACACTCTCGCCCGTTGATATAAAAAGAACATAAATTATAATATCTAATTTCTATTTATATCTAAAATAGAAGGAGAAAGATTTTTTTCGCTCACTTAACCTAATATTCAAGTGGATTTCCACCAAAGCATCTTTCAGTGGATCTCTGCTCCATAAAATAAACGTGCGTGCTAAATTTCACGTCTAAATCTAACAGGGCAAAAACGGAATTTTTATCATTAATACCTCGTTGAGAGCACTCTTAGCGGATTCCAATTCAACAAAAGAAGCTTGCAAACCAAATTTTATTATTGTAGTCTTAGCAGTTCGAAAACGGGAATTTTGTCTATCAATACGCCCCAATACCTCTCCCCGCTTCCCCCTGGAGTTGATTTCCGTTATATCCATTCTTAGTGGAACTCTATTCAACTATATAAAGAAAAGTGCTCAACAAATTTCAAGTAAATGAGTTAAATTCAAAAACAGAAATTTTTCTATAACACGCCTTAATCCCTCTCAACACCACTCCTTTGGGGGTCCGTTTTCGCAAAAATCTTTGTAAAAGGAACTTTATTCCATGAATGGAACATACCTTCTAATTTTCAAGCAGGTGTTTCTATTAGTTGAAAAGCGGAAATATTTATCTATTACGCCCCTTAATCCCCCTCAGTGACCCTCGGGGGTCAATTTTCCAAAAAATTATTTTGTAGCGGATCTCTACACGATGAAAGGAATTCGCTTACTAAATTTCAAGACTGTACGTCTAATAGTTTTAAAATGAAAATAATTATCTATAACGCCCCTTAAGCCCCCGCAATGCCACTTGGGAAACGATTTTCACAAAGCCCATTTTATGACAGATCTCTACTCAATGAATGGAATCTGCTGACTCAATTTCAAGATTTTACGTCTAATAGTTTAAAAAAGGAGTTAATTGCCTATAACGCCACTTGGGAGTCGATTTTCACAAAACCCATTCGGTAGGGGATCTGTACTCTATGAAAGGAATCCGCTTACCAAATTTCAAGACTATACGTCTACTAGGTTAAAATTGGAAATAATTATGTATAACGCCCCTTAAGCGCCACAACGGCCCTTGGAGGTCGATTTTCGTAAAATTCCTTATGTAGGAAATCTCTACTTTATGAAAGAAATATGTGTACCCAGTTTCACTCCTGTACATCTAATATCTTAGTAATGGAAATAATTTTCTATAACGCCCCTTAAACCCCGTAACGCTTCTTGGGGTTTGAACTTTGCAAAATCCGTTCTTAGCTGACGGCTACTCCATAATGGGAACCTACCTACCAAATTTCAAGTCTGTAGGTTTAATAGTTCCGGAGATATCGTGATTATTCAGTGAGTCAGTCAGGGAATGAGTGAGTCGCTTTTCACCTTTATATATACAGATACTAGCCGTTACCCACCCGCTTCACTGAGTATTTCACGATGTTGTATATATGTATACTGTTTACATATGTATTAATTATTGATATCTAGCATTAAGAATTAAATTGTCTTGAAAAATATATTCCTAGCTGTTACACTCTCGCCCGTTGATATAAAAAGAACATAAATTATAATATCTAATTTCTATTTATATATAAAATAGAAGGAGAAAATTTTTTTCGCTCACTTAACCTAATATTCAAGTGGATTTCCACCAAAGCATCTTTCAGTGGATCTCTACTCCATAAAATAAACGTGCGTGCTAAATTTCACGTCTAAATCTAACAGGGCAAAAACGGAATTTTATCATCAATACCTCGTTGAGAGCACTCTTATCGGATTCCAATTCAACAAAAGAAGCTTGCAAACCAAATTTTATTATTGTAGTCTTAGCAGTTCGAAAACGGGAATTTTGTCTATCAATACGCCCCAATACCTCTCCCCGCTTCCCCCTGGAGATGATTTCCGTTATATCCATTCTTAGTGGAACTCTATTCAACTAAAGAAAAGTGCTCAACAAATTCCAAGTAAATGAGTTAAATTCAAAAACAGAAATTTTTCTATAACACGCCTTAATCACTCTCAACACCACTCCTTTGGGGGTCCGTTTTCGCAAAAAATCTTTGTAAAAGGAACTTTATTCCATGAATGGAACATACCTTCTAATTTTCAAGCAGGTGTTTCTATTAGTTGAAAAGCGGAAATATTTATCTATTACGCCCCTTAATCCCCCTCAGTGACCCTCGGGGATCAATTTTCCCCAAAACTGTTTTGCAGCGGATCTCTACACCATGGAAGGATTTTCACTTACCAAATTTTAAAACTGTACGTCTAATAGTTTAAAAATGAAAATAAATACCTATAACGACCCTTAAGCCCCCGCAATGCCACTTAGGAAACGATATTCACAAAAGCCATCTTATAGCGGATCTCTACTTAATGAATGGTGTCAGCTTACTAAATTTCGAGATTTTAGTCTAATAGTTTTAAAAAGTAGTAATTGCCTGTATATATATATATATATATATATAACGCCACTTAATTCACTACAATGCCACTTGGGAGCCGATTTTGACAAAACCCATTTTGCAGCGGATCTGTACTCTATGAAAGGAATCCGATTACTAAATTTCAAGACTATACGTCTAATAGTTCAAAAATGGAAATAATTATCTGTAACGCCCCTTAAGCCCCCGCAACGCCACTTAGAAAACGATTTTCACAAAGCCCATTTTATGACAGATCTCTACTCAGTGAATGGAATCTGCTGACTCAATTTCAAGATTTTACGTCTAATAGTTTAAAAAAAAAGGAGTTAATTGCCTATAACGCCACTTGGGAGTCGATTTTCACAAAACCCATTCGGTAGGGGATCTGTACTCTATGAAAGGAATCCGCTTACCAAATTTCAAGACTGTACGTCTAATAGGTTAAAAATGGAAATAATTATGTATAACGCCCCTTAAGTGCCCTCAACGGCCCTTGGGAGGTCGATTTTTGTAAAAATCATTATGTAGGGAATCTCTACTTTATGAAAGAAATATGTGTACCAAGTTTCACTCCTGTACATCTAATAGTTTAATAAAGGAAATAATTATCTATAACGCCCCTTAAACCCCATAATGCCCCTTTTGGTTCGAACTTTGCAAAATCCGTTCTTAGGTGACGTCTACTCCATTAAGGAAACCTACCTACCAAATTTCAAGTCTGTAGGTTTAATACTTCCGGAGATATCGTGATTAGTCAGTGAGTCAGTGAGTGAGTGAGTGAGTCGCTTTTCTCCTTTATATATACACTGGTGTGCAAAAATTAAGGACAAGACGGCTTTTTCAATATAACTTTGTACAAAAGCTTTCCAAATCAACACATTTAATACCGTAAGATCCCAATACGTAAGGACATGTGTAATATGTAAGCAGCACTTACTAAAAGAGAAATCAGAGAGATAAAAAGAAGCTTTATTGAAAAAGTAGCATGGAGCGCAATGCGACTGAAGGCCGAAACATCCCTGTGATGGGTGTCCAGCAAGAAACATCTCGGTCTTTTGTAGGGGATATGATCTCCCCCTGACTGCTAGGCAGGTTTCACAGCGTCTGCCCATGCTGAGAATGAGGGTGTCAATGAGTTGTTGAGGCATTGCAGCCCATTCGTCTTGCAGAGTCAATCGAAGCTCCCGAATCGTTACTGGTGGTAAGGTACGAGCTGCCAAGCGTCTGCCTAGAAAATCCCATACATGCTCGATGGGATTGAGATCCGGAGATCGTGCCGGCCAATCCATACGTTCAATATCCTCACTCTCTAAGAGCTGTTCGGCAGCTACTGTGCGATGACATGGTGCATTGTCGTCCATGAAAAGGAACTGCAGACCCATAGCGTCTCTAAAAAGACGCACATATGGAAGAAGAATCTCGTTACAATAACGGGTCCCGTTGACTGAACCTGCGTCGAAGATGTGAAGGTCTGTACGACTACCAAGCATGATGCCTCCCCAAACGAGAACACCACGACCTCCATACCTGTCCCTTTCAATGATGTTCGAGGGATGATTGCGGCTTCCCGCTCTCTCCAGATGAGTATGCGTTGAGAATCGCTACTCAAACTGAATCTGCTCTCATCTTTAAAGAGTACTCGTCCCCATTCATTGTCTCTCCAATTCCGGTTGTTCCCGGCACCACAGAGAACGCCTTCTCCGATGGGCAGGCGTTAAAGGTACACACCGTACAGGGCGTCGTGCAAACAGACCACCACCGTGCAGTCTTCTGGCCACGGTAAAACGCGATATCGATCGTCTAGTCGCCTGTGTCGTGTGTCTAGCGATTTCTCCCGCTGTCTGCCGCCTGTTTCTTCTGGCCTACAAGACAATGTACCAGTCATCTGCGGGTGTGGTTCCTCGTGAACGACCACTACTGAACCCCCGGATAGCTGTTCCTGTAGTTTGAAATTGTCTCCAATGTCGTGAAACGATGCTGTGAGCAATTCGAACTCTGCAGCCACACTTGTCACACTGCGGCCTTCCTCCAACTTCCCAATGATTCGACCTCGGGTAAAAGCATCCAGATGTCATCTAACAGAATGATTATTCGCCATTTCTCGCTGAGACAGCAACTCGGTGTGGTTTTAACTGCTATACGGCGTGCAATCTCTTTGCCAGAAATACTGATCTTACACCGACAACATGCTTTATACTACTCAGACACTCCCCCATTATGTCTACCTGCATATCGGCGCATGTGCTACCGTACATCACCTTACTTTATCTCCTGATTGGTCTTTCTGTCCGCTCTGCCTCTTTGTTCTGCTGATATGCTAATTTTTCGACTTCGCCCTTAATTTTTGCACACCAGTGTATAGATGTGTTTTACGGCACTTACGTATCATCGCAACAATGCTAACGTTCAAGATAACTCATCAAGTTGGCTACTCTGATTTGCCATGTGTCGTAGCTGCTGAATTAGCAACCATGTGCTTCCTTACATATATTGTTGCTAATACGTTAAGTACCGTTTATATAACTTCTATAACGCAGTACACCATGTAAGACTAAGAAAACTTTTGCTCTGAAAGCCGTTTACTTTACTTAAAATTTTCTCAGCCAACAAAAGGAGAGGGTTGTACTTTTTCACAATTAATGCTTTTATTTTCTTGTAATCTCCTAGTTGTCATCACTAATATGTACCAAAATATTGGCAACGTTCTCGCCAATTTACTTCAATAAAACTTCGAATTTTAATTTTTTTTTTTTTTTTTTTTTTTTTTTTTTTGCACATTTTTGTGCTTAAACGCTCGTTTTACAGAATTAAAAAAATAGATCCCTCGTTTCGTATCTTCTTATCTTCAGTCTCTTACTTAACAATAATCTTTTTTTTCAATGATTTTCGCTTGAGCTCCTCTTCTCTCGTTCACTCGCTGGAGTTGAGTGGAAGTGAGCTGCATGACATTAATATTTAAATAAAGAAAATAAAACTTCACGGGAAAAAAGTTGCATGAAATGTTTACTAAAAAATACGCGCCTAAAAAGTTTTTAATTTAAAACTAAGCTCGTGTCCTCGACGGGAACCGAGTAAAGCCGACTTGCGTAACGCATCCGAACCTGACGCTTAATTTAAGTTCACTTCTCAACAAAACGCGCCAAAAGATGTTTTCACTTCAAAAAGGAAAACTATTAGAAGGACATCATTTTGAATTAATTTTATGAATAACGGTTAAAATGAATCCAAATAAATATTGCATCTAGTTTCTTATGCTAAAAAATGACCAGACCTGTCTTCTTGTACATAGATGTTTTGGAATACAAGTAATATCTACTGTTATATTGTGATGAATAATCCAATATTATCCTGAATATAATCTAATTATGTATCCAACTTCGCTAAATCTTGTTTAAAGGTTTGTTCCAATACTTGAAATCATATGAAGCTGCCTATAAAGTAGGCATAAAGTTTTCAAATTTCTACTACCCATATTCAACAGTTATGTGTATTGACTGTTCAATGAAATGACAACGGTTTTATTCATAAGATTTTGAGCAGCCGTTGTGGATTCTCATCGATTTTTGATTAAATCCAATTTGTCAATTCGTCTCGTTTAACAGTGTCATTTCGCACAAGAGCTTTTTGCAATAATCTCATTATGTAGGAATTTATCTCATTATGTCATCCAAATTAATCGTGTATATAAAATTTCAGCTCAAGTGAATGCTTTGAAACTTGAGAAAAAAAACTCTTTCAAAGTTTTGACCCAAGTCGCTAAAAATGAAGCCAACGTGGTTGTATTTGTAATTCTTTGAATAATTAGTTTTAATCAATTAATTTTTATTAATTATAATTAAATTACTGTATTGTCATACAAAATAATCGTGTGCATAAAATTTTACCACAATTGAGTGCTTTAAAATGTATTTTATTAACGATTGAAGATTTCACCAAGATAAATATATAAATATAGGTGTGAGCTAATAGTAGGAATTGAAAAATTTCAAGCAAATCTTACTGTTCGAGTCTTGATTAATTTGAAAAATGCTTTTATCCTAAGCAAATCTGCACAAAACATTTATATTTAAATTTTTCCTCTTTGGATTCTCTCTCACTGCTGTTCTGAGAAAGTGGTTTCCATCCCAGCAGCGATGCTTTGATTCATCTCAATGGTGATCACTGCGTTTTTAGAATACAATAGAACCAGTGTGGAGAGTTATTTATAATGGAAAGAAGTTATGTAATACAACAATAACATGCAATGAAACAGTTTATAACATGTATCACAGAATAACACCTGTACTCATATTGCTCAAACTGAATTTTTTTTTTCATTCTCTCTTTAGCCTCTTTCTAATATAGAATTTATTTTCAATGTATGTATGTCTTTTTTCCCTTTATGTGTCATACATTCTTTTACAGTTATTTAATTTATTTTCTGTATTCATATACCATATGCAATTTATTGATTTGTTCTGTATTTTTTTCTTATCCTATTTTATTGTGTTATTTTTTTCCCTTGAAATTACTATTATATTGAATCATCTCTAGTTTTCTACTCACAGAACGATATTCATTGTTTTTGACTGATTGAGAAATACAATAAATTTTATTTATAGTAGCTGCTACGTAATAATAACTTATTTTAGAAGCTTTAATAAATCTTCATACATTATTTCATTAACATTTATCATAATTTAAATGCTTTAAAAATAGTTATGCTCTTCCCTCCCCCTATATGCCATGGATTATCTTACAATTACTTAGTTTGTTTTCTGTTCTTAAATACCCTATACAACTTATTAATTTGTACTTTATTTTCTCATCGTATTTATTGTATGGTTTTTTTCCTAATTACATATTAGGTTTATTCTATATTAATAGTAATGATATAGTTACAGATGTTTATTTAAAATTGCTGCTGCGTGTGAATTTCTAATCTTAGCAGTTTGATAAAACCAACTAGGATCAAAAAGAGTTTTTTTAGATTTTTGATGTGTTGGAGCCATTACAAAAAAAGAAATACAGTAGAACGTTGTTTATTCGAACGTTTATTACCCGGAGTGTCAAGTATCCGAACCTGTTTTTTTTTGTCAACTGCATGTACTGCAGTGTTTCTCAAACTGTGGGGCGCGCCCCCTGGGGGGGCGCGGTAACCCTGCGAGGGGGGCGCGAGCATATTGAAAATAAAAGGTTTAAAAAATAATTTTTTTGGAATGAAATAAAACAAGATGCTTTCTGACATAATAAAAAATGCACATTTACACTGATATAATTTATTTTTATCATCTGGTGATCATCAAAAATAAAGATTCCAGTAAACGCTCATTAGCCATCTTTGATCCTACAACCAAATTAAACAAATATTTTGTTTGCTTTTTGCGGTCAATATGAGAACGATGACAGATTTTTTTTTTTACGTTTCTTTATCGATATCAAACAATGAGCGATTTTTTATTACGTTTCTTGAAACCTAAAATATTATTTTAGCTGACCTTCGAACTTATTGGTATGGTTATCTCCGTCTTTTTTTACGATTGTAAATATATATAATATATTTCTGTTTCGTTTTTTTTCCATGTGAAAGAGTTTTATGATATATGGATAAGCATGAGTATTCTGAAACATATAATGCATAATGAAAAACGTTTTACAAATTATTTTTTAGAACATGCTACACGAGCAATTTTGTAGTTTTGATTGCTGCGTTGAACGACTTATTATGGTTTATAAATGTAAATAAGCAGAATATTTAAAAAAAATGGGCATCTGTGATCCCTATTAAAGGAAGTTGAAACTGATCACGCAATTGTAGAATTTTAATGCATATTAATCAAGATAGCTAAAGTAAATATGCAAAGCGTGAGACATGAAACGTTTGAGTTGATTTGAGTTTATGGAAAATAACGTTCCTGTGTTGTTAAAAAGTGTCATTTATGTCCTTTATTAAGGTCATTATTTATTTGGAACATTTTCTTTAGTTTTATTGTTTTTCTTAAGTTTTCTAAGAAAAATTGAAAACCTTGAAAGCAGGTAAGTATATTTTCTCTTAATTAAATTATCACTGGAATTGTGATTTTTATAGTGTATAGTAAAAATAACTATAAAATAAATTATAGTTTTAAAACAAACTAAAAAACACGCTTTTATAGTGAATCGAACTAAAAAGCAAAAAAATATATATATATTACTTAAAAGTAAGATATACAAAATTTAATACTTATCTTGTTAATTTGTACGGTTTATAATTATGATCGTATTGTAGCTTTAGCGTCAAAGTGCAAAGTATTGCAAGTACATTATTAATGTATAAGGGGGCGCAATAAAAATTGTGATTGAAAAGGGGGGCGCCAGTAGTGAAAGTTTGAGAACCACTGATGTACTGTATATGAAAACGTTTTTGAAAAGTGCAATGCTCAATAGTTGTTTCGCGTGAGGCCTCAATATAAAGGATGTCTGCTACATGTCAGCCAAAACGTGGGACTTGCTCGAAAGACAGAGCCTGAAAAATATATGGATTAAGCTGTGGCCAGATTTAGACGGCGAAAAAGACTTCAGTGACGACCACAGGGAGAAGATTACAAATTTTGTCCAATCTATTCGAGAATTTCAAGAATGTGATGGAGAAAATGCAGAAACCTGGATGGCATGCGATGCAGAAGACTGTGGATTTCAAATGCTAAATGATGACGAGATTGTGACTTCGTGTAAAAAGGATCCGACCCTGTCGATAATGAAACGGATGAATACGAGAAGAACAACAACAACGAAAGTAGCAAAAGTCCATCAAACGCTGACGCGTTTTCTGTGTTAAAGATAGCTATAGTGGTACGAACAACAATCAGAGTGCTCTCCTACTCAACTACTGCTGCTCAAGAGAATAAGACACCTTGCAGTGAAAATTCGAAGGTGTACAACGGTAAAGAGAAAAATAAGTTATTTTTTTCCACAATAAAGGTAAAATTGTGACATTTGTGTACGTATTTTGCTTTTCATTTAAGCTCGTTTCCGGCATGTGATGATTTTCAATATTAGTATAGTGTTCGGTTCCATATACTGCTTTGATCACCTCCGGTTTTCGGTTATCTGAACAATCACGTATCCGAACTTTGTCCAGTCCCAATTGATTCGGATAAACGACGTTCTACTGTATATAAATACCGAGGAAGAAGGAATATATTGTAAAATTAGAGAGTTTTTGTTAGTTGTTTCTATATATGTCATATATCATTTACTTTATCTAGGTTTTAAGAACATTTTTATTCTGGTTTTTGAAGAATAAAATTTTTGCGATAACTTGTGCACGAAAAACGGGATATCACCAAAATAATCTAATGAACTTCAGGGAAATTTATAATACTAATGCAATAGGCCCTTTAGAGCAATGGTTCTTAAACTGTAGTTCGTGGACCCCTGCGGATCCCCAGCACCTTTTTAGGGTCCGTGAATGTTTCTCATTTAATGTTAAAATTTCTCTCTTTTACAGACTCTAAAAGCCAAATGGAGAAAATGAAACATGTGTCATACTTTACTAGTACCCTCAATGAAAAAACTCTAATAAAAGATGTATTTTTATCAAGACTATATACAGTTTTTATATTGTTTCTAACTGTGCGTATAGCCATTACTATAGCATAATATTTTCTAAAAGTGCCGAAATACGTCCGAAGATAAGTAGCAAAGGCAGACTTATAATTATTAAGGAACCCTTAACAGGAGTCGGAAACCTCTATACCGACAATGTTAAACTGGTTGTGTTCGATGTACCTTTTCT
This sequence comes from Trichonephila clavipes, assembly GCA_019973935.1. NCBI lineage: Eukaryota > Metazoa > Arthropoda > Arachnida > Araneae > Nephilidae > Trichonephila > Trichonephila clavipes. The sequence goes on along the minus strand of BMAU01017970.1, from coordinate 542,118 downwards.
CAAAATATGTTATATGTACATGCTTTAAGTATTTCATACAGTTAAAGTACACCTTTCTGATAATACTGAAATGAGGCTTTAGCTAATTTTGAATTTTTTAATAATTTATGAAATTATTTATCAAACATAGAGAAATTTAATCCATTTTTCGCTTAAAAAAATTTGTAAAAAATAAACTTTTGACTTTTTTTACAAAAACCTCATTTTAGTATACATTAGCCATCATTATAAGTATGTCATAAAAACTTACATACGTGTGAACATTATTTTCCCAGAAAAGGTACATCAAAAATTTACATTTTAAGATAAATGAATTTTATCGTGTAATTACTTTTTTTTAAAACATTCTACCAATACTCCCAATGATCTACATTTTTTTAATCTCATCATTCGCTCTCTTCCTTTTAAGTCCTTTTTTTTTCTTTTTCTAACTTCCTTTGTTTTTTGTAAACATGAGTATTTAGCCTTTAACATCCTCTGTTTGTTGAGGCGCTCCATGGATATACCGTCTAATCACCAGGTTCAATGCGATGTTTTCTCAAAATTTCTGGTTTTGATACATTTTCCATATTAAGTGATGAAATTGCATCATAAGTACCCAATGATAGTACTTCTATTTGTACAAATATTTCCTTCGCTACATGAGACCATATTTCATTGTTTACACTTTCATTGGGATTTTATGTACCTCTATGTAAACACTTCCTTAGCAATTCTGGATTAAAAATGTTTTGATTTCTATCATTAATTCAACTATTAAGCAAAAACAAAATACATTTTTTTACATTTTTCGCCATTTAAATGGACGTGGCGCAGTTTCAATTATTATTTAAAAAGAGGTTTTAAGGGCTTCTAATTTCCCTAGAGGTTAAAGTAAGGTATTCTTAGAAAGGTTAAAACCTATACAATTGGAAAATTTAAAAATCTTAAATTTGTCATATTAAGAAGATTTTAGGTTTCCAACACACCCATTAAATCACTCAACAAATGGGAGCAGTGGCGTAACGGAGAATATTATCCCCCCCTGTAAAATCAGTTTTGGGGCCCCAAGCCCTAATACGTACTTCGCGTCAGTAAACCTTCAAGCACCCTAGAACCCTTGGACGCCCCACCTCAACCCCGCAATGTGGGGGTTGTGGCAAAGCCACCTTAAAGAACTGACCTTGATTAAGACGGTCTTGGTTGCGGGGGTGTATGTTACGCCACTGGTTGGGAATCAGGGAGGGATGTTAAACATTTTGGGGGTCCGCGATGTCAGGCTGATACATAAAGGGAAGCCACGGTGATCGAAAGCTTAAGGAAGTCTTCGACTAATGTTAAAGAATAGGAGCCAAATTCGAAATATTTTTTCAGATATAAAAGTACTCAAACATTAGTATTATATTCTGGCTTCACTATCCTGTAGAGAATCACTTATTTTATCATACCGCTCATTTTTATCCGAGTTGACACATTTTTTTCTTTTATATAAAATATGTTTCGCATTTTTTTCCCTATACTGTATTGCTACATGAGCTATCCCTTCACATGTTAAAAGGAAAAACTAATTATTTATAAATCTGTCGAGAGCTGAAACGTCCTCACGTTGGTGTGGTAGTTAGTAGAGGGGGGCCATCTCTGGTGTCGCGTCCACGTCACTTGACCATGGTTCAAAATTGCGTCGTCCGTCTCCAAAAGCCCTCGTATAGTTGAACACAATATGTGACATTAATTTTCACTCACTCACTCAAAAACAGAGGATGATACAGGTTATTTATTCAATAATTATGACTCCTTAAACCTATTTAGTTTCTTTAAAACAATAATATTCTTCTGAAAATCAATTTTTGAAAAATAGGTCTCCAAACCGGGATATCTATGAGATTATGAAACACCATTTACATTTCAAATTATAACTTTAATGGCTTTTGATAAAAATCCCCCAAATCATCATGACTTTATATACTATAATTATTTGTACTGAATTGTGACTTGTCAAAAAAATACTACAGTTAGACCTGATTAACGAAGTCACTAAATCCCCCCAAGTTCGTTATATAGAAAATTCGTTAAATAGAGATTCATCGCTTACTATACTTTAAAAATCTTATAAAACAAATATTTTTAATTCATAAACACTATATAATTTTTAGAAAAGTAATTATTCACACTTTTTTTAATACCGTAAAATCCGGCGTTGAACGCGGACTTTTAACACGAAAAATAAGATCGAAATTTGTAGATACGCTGGGTAGAGCTTTAAAAATAATAAAAAAGAGATGACCTTAAGAAAATTTGACATCTACATATATCGAAATACTATTTATGTAAAATAAATGATATACTTAATGAACTTAAAATGTTATAGCTCTTGAAGTGTACTATTTTTTCTAAAACTTGACCTAAAACTACCTCGAACGAATTACTTCAAAACGCAGGAACATTGCATACGTACATGTTGGATTTCTTAGAAAAAAAGGCGGTGCGCGTTATACGGCGAATATACTTAAAAACAATAAAATTAATATTGAAAATATAGGTGTGCGTTATATCGCCGAATTTTACAGAAATATATATTCAATTTATGTATTTTAACAATCAAAAATAAATCTGCAAAGAAAACAAGAGAAAAATACTGACCAGATTTACACTGCATTTTCAATTGTAAAAAAGGAATTTTATATTAAAGTTAATATTAAAGTTGCATCTAATTTTAAGCCTACAAGTAATTTTAAACATACATTATTTTATAACCAGTAATTTTAAGCATACACTAGCACACATGCGTCCTTAAATTTAATTATTGATAAAATCTATTGATTTTAATTGACTTTTGAAAAATTACGTCAGTTTCATTGTTCTCGGTGAGTTAAGCACCTTGTCAAAACAGTTCAAGGACATCGACACCATTCAATGAGTTAAAAGAGAGAAAAATGTGCAAAACATCGTGAAACATTTTTAAAAAAAGGAAGAAAAAAATCGAGTCACAAGAGAAAAAGTGCGTTAAATAGAAAATACGCTTCACATTATTTGGCGGTTATTTTACGAAGAAAATAGTAAAATGTTCTTAGTTCCAGGAAAAAGTTCGCAAAATAGAGGCTGGTTATATGGAAGTTTGACTGTAGTTATTTTGTTAAAAAAAGTTGTTAAGGGAGGATATTATGGAATATAGTCGGGTAATACGGAATAGGTCGTTCAAACCATTGGAAAACTATTGTACTTCATAAAATGTAGTTATTTTCAAATATAAAAACTATATTTTCAGGGTCACATGAAAGGCATTTCTGTTTCGAGTCTATTTACAAAAGTCACTAGTACAATCTTTGTTTTTTTTTCTCTCTGATGCAGTCAAGGAGAACCGACAAAAAACAGCTAAAGCATTGAATCCAAATTTACCTCCTTTCATCTTCAGAGAATTTTCCATTACAGAGAAGATGCATTGAACGCCTTTGTTTTCTGATTCTTCAGTTGATGGCAAGAAATTCATTACATATGACACATCAGAATGGAACGATTCATCGCTGCTAACATTGGAGTCATCTCTGTTAGGTTTAGCTCTAGAAAGTCGGTCTAAAATTAATCTCTTAACAGAGGGTCTTTGAATGTTCAGAGTTTTTTTGTAGTTGTTTTTTTTTGAAAGCTTTCTGTTCCTTCTTTTTGTCCTTTTCTTTCATTTTTTCCTCTAAACGAGTGTTTCTTAAGCTGTGAGGCTGCCCCCTAGGGGTTCATGATAACTCTACAAGGGGCGCGAGCATATTGAAAAGTCGAAAACAAAGGAATATTTTTAAAAATTATTACTTTAGTGAAAGTAAATAAACAAAATACATTCTGAAGTAATAAAAAAATAAAATACGGATTTATACTGATATAATACACTTATAAATGTATAGGTATATCGAACTACGTATTTTATAAATAATTTAACAATATCAAGTTAAGAATAAGTTTAATTATTACCTGTGATCCCATGGGCTTACGATATATAAATTATATACAAAAAAATTAGCACTTATCTTGATGAATTGTCAGTTTATATTTATAGTAAAACGTCGTTTATCCGGATGTTTATTACCCGGAGCGACAAATATCCGGATCAGTTTTTTTTTGTCTACTATATGTACTGTATATGAATACATTTTCGAACAGTGCACTGCTCAATAGTTGTTTCGGGTGAGGCCTCAATATAAAGGACGCCTGCTACATGTCAGCCAAAACGTGGGACTCGCTCGAAAGACAGAGCCTGAAAAATATATCGATATTAAGCTGTGGCTAGATTTAGACGGCGAAAAAGACTTCCATGACGACCACAGCGAGAAGATTACCGACTTTGTCCAATTCATCCCAGGATTTCAAGAATGCGATGAAGATGTAGAACCCTGGATGACATGCGATGCAGGCGACTGTGGATTTCAAATGCTAAATGACGGGATTGTGACTTCCGTGCAAGAAGAATCCGACCCTATCGACGATGAAACGAATGAAGACGAGGACAACAACAACAACCAAAGTAGCAAGGGCCCATCAAATGCTGACGCGTTTTCTCTGTTAGAGACAGCTATGGAGCGGTACGAACAACAATCAGAGTGCTCTCCTACTCAAGTACTGCTGCTCAAAATAATCAGACACCTTTCAGCGAAAAGACGAAGGTGTATAATGGTAAAGAGAAAAATAAGTTATTTTTCCACAATAAAGGTAAAATTGCAACATTTTGCACCTATTTTGCTTTTTCTTCACATGCGTTTCCCGCATATGATGACTTTTAATATTCACACAGTGTCGGGTTTCATATACTGCATGGATCCCATTCGGTTATCTGAGCAATCGCGTATCCGAATGGTGTCCGGTCTCAATTGATTCGGATAAACGACGTTCTACTTCAATTCCTCTTCACTGCCAATTAAAAGTGACGCTCTCCAATGCCACTGTCTTTCACATAGGCGCACGTATGTGATGTACAGAGGGGAAAGAGGAAGAAAAAAAGGAATAAATAAACAAATCTTCTGAAAAAAATAAATCTTTCGCTAACACTATCAAGGTCTTTTTATTGCATTCCAAAGCCTTCGGAATAATTTTATGGTTAGCGGTGCACTGGAAAGATCATACTTCGGAAAGACGTATATTTACGTAAGATACAATCAATGCTTCGGCTGAGGGAAACGTTTATATACATCAGTGGCCCCTAAGAGGTTAAAGTTGTAATGTAGCTTTAACGTCAAAGTACAGTATTATTGAATTCAATACATTGTTGTTGAATGGGGGGGATGAAAATTATGATTGAATATTAGGTCGTAAATATTGAAAGTTTGAGAAGCACTGCTCTAAACAAAACTTTTGCTTCGTAGACCCCTTTGCCTTGTTTTCCGGTTTGGGACAGCCCCCCGCTTACTTAATATCAAATTTTTGTCATTTTCATCTACTTAAATGGGTTTTTGATAGCTGGTATAGAGCTGTTTACTTTAAAAGATTTAAATTTTCCATTGTAGTGAAGTGAAGTGTGAAATAATTACGAAAACAAACACATCATAATTTTAAATATTTATTACTTAAATTAAAATTCAGTACCTGTTATATAAAATAACTGAGTGACAAATAAATGGTTTGAATGAGAAGGATAAATCTAATGCTTTATAACAATTTTTAACAATTGGCATCAATTTTGTTAAGTTTTATCCCACAGTTTTATCCTATTCCTCAGTTTTAGTAACGTCCAGTCTTTTTATTTTAATTTTTTGTTATGAATATTGGCAACCGCGGTGAAATTCCTTTTCACTACGAAAAGAAATTAAAAACTTTCTCACGCTGTTCCATAATTCGAGATAGATAGATATGTTTATATTATAAAAGTAACAGCCTGTGTGTATGTGGAATATTTATTCAATTTTAATTGAAAGTCAAAATTAAAGTTACGAACTGGTTAAATGAAAGCCACAATCATAGACGGCCCACACACATTTACACCTCATGGACCCCCAATTTTTTTTCTTGTTGAAGTAGACCTCCTTCAGGCCATCGTAGACACCTAGAGGTCGATATAGACCACTTTGGGAATCACTGCTCCAAGCCAAGGCTGTCAAATTCAAAGGCCGACTTGGGCCAAATAAAGAAGGTTTAACTTAAGGTGAGCCTCAAAGAAAACCAAAATTCATAGAAACTTTGGTTAAGGGTCACAGGGGTGTTAATTTTTTTCTCAAGGGGTGAAAATTTAAACAATTTTCAAACAGGTATAATTCTTTTAAATTTAATTTAAATAATTCGAATCTTTTACACATTATTTACAAGGGATTGTGGCTTCAAAGAAGTACAAAATGCTTGAAATATAATCATAATTTAAAAAATTATAAGCATATGAAAATTCTGTAATAAATATTAAACAATTTTAACGTTGCGCACGGTGTTTTCTAAAATAGCATCCTCTGATGTATAAAACTTTAAAGAATTATAAAATGTTATCATACTCTTTAAACCCTACATCATTAAGAATAATATATCTTTTTTGTATTTCAAAATATTTGAAAAATATTGAAATTTTTGTAAAAAATTTTCAAAATTTATTTTTTTATTTTTTAAAAATATCTAATTATTATTCTACTAATATAATATTACTAAAGTGTAATAAGAATACATTTAGTGTAATAAGACTTTGTAAATCAACTTATAGCTAATAATTAAAGCTGCTATTTTAGAAATAGCATGCGCAACGTAAAACTTAATAAATATTCCTTACAGAAAAGTTTGCTATTTTCAAATGCTTATAATTTTTAAAATTATAATTATATTTGAAACATTTTATACTTTTCTGAAGCCCTCTTCCTTTATAAATAATGTGTAAAATATTCGAATTATTTAATTTAATTTTAAAAGAATTATACCTTTTTGAAAATTGTTTATATTTTCATCCATCAAGAGAAATTTAACACCCCTGAGCTGTTTTAATTTTGAATAATAAAATATAATAAACATGTATAAAAGAATAAGAAAAATTTAATATGTACAACCTGACACTTGACATCTGTTCTCTACTACTATTTTGCTATTTCGAGAAAATTTTGATATTTTATAACGTATTATCGTGTGCCAATATATTGATCGGGCCGCAAAAATGCTCTCTGTGGGCCGCAAGTTTAACACTCCTGCTCTGAACTTTTTCTATATGGAGATAATGTTATTATAAAAGAAGATCCAGTTTCTTATATTATAAAATACATAGTGTTCCCTAATAGAGCCGAAACGCCATCTTGGAAAAAAGACCTTTAACACGCTAACAATTCCATTTTTTTCCGGAATTCGATCCAAGAAATGTCACATTTTTTAATGCATTTTTTTAATTGATTCCACAATTTTAAGTAGAAAAATGTTTGAAAAAGAAACAGGTTTTGATATTTTTCAGCATATAAGATAACTTTTTATTACAATGTAAGTAACAATATTTTCCCTGTAAATCGTCTTTTTCCCAACATGAAGACTTAACAGGGAAGCTACATTTAAGGCTGAAAATATAAAAAAAAGGTGTAATTACTTAAAAATTTTTTTATCCCCTTTACTTAAAATCTTTTACTGGATAACTATTGCCATCAATACAATTAATTTAATATCAAAAAATTTAAAGAATACGAGCGAAACAGTACAAATGATAGAGAAACAAGAATGCCCGTCTGCCGTTCTGGCAAAGCAGTAAAAGCACGCACATAGTGCCCGCACTGCGTACGGGCGTTCAAAATTCCCACCTGAACCAAGAAAAACAGATGTGTGGAGAACGTTTGACAACAGACCTGTTTGTTTCCATGGGGACATTAAACTGAAAAACGAATGATCTTCAAAAAAAGACCACTGCATAACAAATTACAATTATTTTAGTGTACATTATGCATAACATCAATAACATATGTATTAGGAAGTTAAAATGCTTGTAAATCTAACTTGTAAAAGCTTTTAAAAATCACAAAGCTTGACACTTTGTTCCACACTGAGTAATGCAACGAACGGTCAACACTCAATTTGTATGCCACCAGAGACTACAATTTTCAACTAGAATAACTTGTGCGTCTTTTGCTCTTCGAAGTTTTTCCATGGGAAAAGTGATGTCTGGGTTACCAACCTGCTACAAACAGAGCTATATAAAAGCTCAGTATTCCATATTTCCCAAATATTCCATAATATCCTCCTCTCCTCTATGTAATTCTCAGCAGTACTATATAAATAGAAATTTAGTAAATGTCTCATATAAAGGATAGAGGTGGAATAACCATTAATTAATTCAATTAAGAATTGAAGAATAGAAGCGTTACTGAGAACAAAGAAATTCTACCAGAAGAGACCCAGAGGGCATTTGTTTGAATCGTATTTCGTTATTAGATGTCTACTATTTAGAGATTGCAAAATGAATTTCCCTTATTATAATCTTCATTAATTAAAGACGTGTGGACTGAATCACTCTATGTTGTGGGAAAATCGCTTAACACTGAAGGGACTCAAAAATTTTTTCGTGTTAAAGGATATTGCAAAAAAAATAAATAAGAAAAACCATATATCAACCAAATTAAGTTTATTAGAGTTTATTTTATTTGCGTAGATATGTATATATGTGCATATATTTAATAAAAATCAATGGAAAAAACATTCACAAGAACTTAAAAAATTAATTCAAAATTGGAAAAAATTGTTTCTCTAGGTTCTAGATGAATCCAGATCATTCTTTAGACTTAAATAGTAAAAAGCAGAGTTCATCGCCATTAAGTGTTGTATAGCTCCCAATAAATCTAATAGTGATTAATTGATTATTATAATAGATAATAATTAATTTACTAATATTAATTATTAGTAGTTTTCATGAATAATTACTTTAAATATTTGATTTAATAATTGTTTTAAATATTTTTAGTTAATTATAATTTTAAGTATCTTTAATTAATAATTTTAAATATTTTAATTAATAATAATTTTAAATATTTTAATTAATAATAATTTTAAATATTTTAATTAATAATAATTTTAATTTACTAATATTAATTATTAGTAGTTTTCTAATAAATAATTTAAGTTATACATTTTAAATTTTTCTTTACTTTATAAAATACAAAATAATTACATAAAATATCACTTAATATATTTAATAAAACTTTCATTAATAAATTTATTTAATTTTAAAAAATGATTAAATGAATTGAAGAAGAAAAAGTTGATCGCGTGAAATCGAACCCTGACCTCGCGCATAGTAAGGAGACGATTTACCAATCAGGGTACGAACTCGTTGCGGGAAATTAAAATTTAATTGCATAAAAGCTAAGCATGAATTTCGAAGGCTAATTTCTCCGAATGGACTGGACATTCGGAGGAATTGCATTGAGGGGTGAACACCCTAAAGGATTACTACCATTACAACAAGTCTCGATCCCAAATGAATTTCCTTAGTCATGCTCTCCCCTTGTTAGGTCAACTAAAAAAAATTTATTTTAGTGACTGTTAATAAATAGTTATAATTAATATAAATATGTATATACATATGACAGAATCACAACATTAAGTGGCGATTAATTTTTATTAATTATCATTAAAGTATCGTATTGTCATCCCAAACAATCATGTATATAAAATTTCAGTTCAAGTGAATGCTTTGAAACATGAGGGGAAAAAATATTAGAGATTTGACCCAAGTCGCTAAAAATGAAACCAACATGGCTGTGTTTGTAATTCTTTGAATAATTAGTTTTAATCAATTAATTTTTATTAATTATAATTAAATTACTGTATTGTCATCAAAAATAATCGTGTATATAAAATTTCAACACAATTGAGTGCTTTAAAATGTGTTTTATTAACGATTGAGAATTTGAACAAGATAAATAAATAATTATCTAGAGAGTGTGAACTAATAGCAAGAATTGAAAAAAGTCATCATTAATCCGAACCTACTCAAGTGGAAAACACGAGTTATGGCATGGAAATTAGAAGAAAATTGTTAAAAAAAATATAATAATTTCAAACTATTATATTACCTCAGTCGCGCACACAAGGGGGGGTCCTGGGGGTCCGGACCCCCCCAGAGCCCTTTATTTTTTTCCGATTGATTATAATTATAAGTATATAGTACGTAAAATTTAATTAAATATTTGTTATTAATGATTAGTTTTATTTATTAATGCTAATTATTTATTCAATAATTAGTTTTTTACTGTGTTTTATTCCCGAAAATCGACAAAATCAAAAGGGTCATGATACAAGAATGGTGAACTTTCGAAACCGCGGACCTCCACCCCCCTTGAAAAATTCCTGTGTGAGCTACTGTATTACCACAAGGGATTTTAATTCTTAAAAAGATGAAGACAGGCTTAATTTAGGATAGATGAATTCAGATTAAACATAAAATTATTCTTCTACAATACAAATATCCCAAAGCAATGATTATTGATAAGAGAGTAGCGTTTGTGTGTGTGTGTGTGAATAATAAAATGGACAATGCAACATTTCGTAACCCAGCTCTCTCTTAACGTCGAATCAGATCGATCCAAGTTTTTATCCGTAGTCCGTTTGAACTTGCACTATAATTTTGTTCATTTTTTAAATCTTTGAATTTTAATCTTTAAAGAACCTGACCTGATGTATGTGACACTTTTTTTCTTGTAACTAAACTGCTGGACAATTGCTAAGGACGGATCACAAATTGCTATGTAGCATAACATTAAGCGAGACATGAGGCCTAGTAGGTAAAATATAGTTGCCACACTGTTCAGATATTAGAATAAAGAATATTTATTGTTCTGGAAAGTACAAAAGCTGTGAAACATATAAAAGAAAAAAAAATGTTCATTTGATCTGCGTACGGAGAAATAGAACAATGCATCTAAAAGTCAGCAGGCACCTTAAAGAAAGGTATCAGTACGGGATATGTCCACCGTGGAGTGTGATGCAACATTCCACACGTCGTACCATACTTTGCACAACATTATCCAGCAGCTGTTGAGGCAATTTATCCCATTCCTCTGTGAGTGCACGGATGAGGGTGTTCTTGTTTGTCGGAGGATAGTTTCGACCAGCAACTTGCCTCCCCAAAGCATCCCACACATTTTCAATGGTGTTTAGATCTGGAGAACACGCTGGCCATACGAGACGTTGAATACCCTCGCTGTCTGACAATCCTGAACAGCGAGTGTTCGATGACATGTTGCGTTGTCGTCCATAAAAACAAATTTATCACCGACAGCACCACGGAAAAGACGAACATGAGGAAGTAGAACTTCATCAATGTATCGTTGGCCCGTCATAGTCCCATTCGCAACCACATGTAGGCGCGTACGGCCATTGATCATGATGCCGGCCCACACCATGATACCGCATGTCGGATATCCGTCCTTTTCCTGGATATTTTCTGGATGATAAGCAGTACCACTCTCGCGCCAGATCAGTTGGCGTCTACAATCCGATGACAGACTGAACCTACTCTCATCTGAGAATAGTACGCATGCCCAGTCCTGTTCAGTCCAATTGTGATGCTCACGACACCATTGCAAACGGGCAGTACGGTGCTGTCTGGTCAATGGGACACACACAACAGGTCTGCGTGCGTATAGTCCTAATCCCCTCAAACGTCTGGCAAGAGTTTTTCGGGAGATCTGCTTTCCTGCGGCAGCAAGAAACTGATTTGCCTCCTGCTGAGCTGTGGTGCGCCTGTTCCTTTTTGCTGATAGGACGATATATCTGTCTTCTGCAGGCGTCGTACTTCTAACACGACCTCCCTCGTGCCGTCTACTACACATTCCAGTAGTTTTAAATGACTTCCACAGCCGTGAAACAACGCTGTGAGCGATGTCGAACTCCCTGGCAACATCTGTTATTTTTCGCCCTTCTTCGATCTTTCCAATAATTCGGCCACGCTTAAAATCATCTATGTGATGTCGGGAAGACATGCCAAAAATTTTAAGTTCGTCTACTAAATCTTTCCTGTAAAACTTTGACTTGAATCAACAACTGTCCACACGCGTCAAAACCTTTAAAGCTCTTATGAACGCTATCACGTGATGAACAGACGTGGAAAAAAATTTGCATACTCATACTTCTCTTCTTACTAATATCCTGCACTTATTCTAATTTTCCACATTTTGCTTCCTTTCATTTTGTGGTTGCTGTGGATGATAGTGTTATCCGTCCTTAGCAATTGTCCAGCAGTGTATTTAGTAGGTATCCTCTCATCGCAATAAACGTTAAACAATACTAAAAGACCTCTTTTTCTCTAAAATATTAATTACGTAGACTTTTTACCATAAAAAAGGTTACATAACTTATCTTCCTTCCCCTTGTGACAGAACTTAACATAAAAATTAGTTTATTATTTTATGTTTTCCCTTCATCTGTATTCCTGAAAACACCTTTTTTACGCAGGCAATTTTTGAAATTTTGAAAAAAAATTCATTGCTCCCTCCTTATTACACAATTGTGGAAATATTATGCAGCAGCACTTAGCCCTGTCAAACTCCAATCTCAAGTTATGATATTTTAGAGTACTGTAATGCACGTTTCAGTACCAAGTATTAATAAATTCTTAAGCGAAGGTTGAGAAATTACATTTAAAATTATCATAATTCAAGGCTTACTTTAAAGAAAGAGAGAAACTACAGATTTTTTATTAATACACACAGAAAAATAACATTTGAACTGATCAAGACAGTGGGCACCTTGTACATAATATCTGAGTTAATCATACTTTCGCCACCATTTTTTCAAATGGGTCGTAAGAGCAATTTATAAGCAAAACATGATCGTCGACCTATTTGGTGCTGTGAAATAAACCTCGCTGCATGATAATGACTTGTATTCAGAGATCCCAATGAGTGAAAGTGAATTTTATGAACTAAATTCCGAAACTCGGATTCTTACATTGACTTTGAAGGATTTATGTGACTTTTCACCTTCGTTAAGAATAAAAGTTTCTTTCAAAACACAAAAAGTTAAATGATTAAAATCCCTTGAGTACAAGGGTGACACCGCAAAAAAATTTTCTTCTGATAATAACCATTCGTATATATATATATATATATATATATATATATATATATATATATAAACTAATCCCTTTACTTTTACTTTAACCCTTTATCTACCGACGGTACTTTTCGTACCACTCACTTTAAAGTTACATAGAATAACCATTTTTACGAGTATTCTGACGATATATATAGCAGGAATATTCTTTTAAATCCACTCTTCTAAGATATATGGCAGCCCGGGTTCTATGATGAGTATTTTAGTGGGGAAGGCGAATAGTTTTATAGCAGAAGTTGCGTTTTTAAGTGACATCGCTGCAATCAGATTGCGAAGATTGTCATTTTTGTTCAGAAAGAGTAGTTAATGTCAAAAGGTAAGTATCTTATTTTTTTCTGTTAATGAAGACCTTAGAAATCTATTTCACTATTTATTTTAAGTGAACAAAGTATATAATTAATTTTACAGTTGAATATCTTTAATTAATTAGATCTTTTAATGGATTAAATTTACAAAAGTTGAGGTTTTTTTGTATATCCCTTAATTTTCAATGTAGTGATTCAAAAAAAATATTGCTTGAAAAAAACTGCAGTAAATCATAACGTGGTAGATAAAAGGTTAAAAAAGTTCTAAATTTTCAAAGCTTTTGCACGGAAGAATGCGATAATCTGATAAATCTTTGATCGAGTGCATAACAGAAGAAAAGATAAGATAGATAAGTGTATAACAAAAGAAAAGGTAAGAACAGATAAGTGTATGACAGAAAAAAAATATCATAACTTTAACAGTTGGATATTCAAAAAGTACGAAAAAAAGCTGAGAACTAAAAATTAATTTTGAAATGAAAATACAAAATGAAACTAACATACATGAAGGCTAAAGAAATAACAAGCAGAACTGACTATTTAAATTCCAACAACAATCAAAAAGTGGAATATGTGATGAAAGCCATAAAATATGCATTGCGTTTCTGATTGTATTTTGTAGACACAACATTGCGTTTGATGGAGGAAAACCCTCAACATCTGTTTTAAAGTGAATAATGGATCAAAAAAATATTTGAATTGTTTCCTTTCCCTGTGTTCTGAAAGAAAATTACAGACACTCTGGTATCGCGTTTTGTTCAGGAAACGAGCGTGAGTCTCTAAACGGAAAGTTATTGAGATGATCAGTCACGGAGTGTCATTGGAGCATAGCAAAAATCATCAAGTAGCTGAAGAATGTCGTGATAAGTCAGCCTTTATATATACTCACATCATTTGAAGATTTCAAAGTAAGCGTGCTACAATGGAAGATGGTGTTTCTGCCTTTTTGGAATGATTTCTTTGATGAGTTACATAATCCAGAGCTTTAGCAACCTCTTTTGAGTAATGTGGTGTTCCTTTTGACAAAGATTACAACTTATCAACCAAGCGCTTGCTTCCTGAACATTGAAGTTTGTAGTAAGTGTTAATGAAATTTCACATTCATATATATATTTGAATATTACTTTATGCTTCTTAAATTGGTGTTTTTATAAAAACATACTTTACTTGATTTGAAAGTTTTATAAAGCATGTTTAATTTTAGTAATTAACCATTACAAAAATACTAATTTGATGCTAACTTGTAAAAATACTTAACTTGATGCGAGAAAAAAGTATCAAAAACATTATTAATTCTATTAAATTTATCTGTGCAAAAAGGATGGAAAAATAATTTACATTAATTGAGGAATAATTGTCTAAAACATAGTTAATGTTGCCGATTAATCAGTACAAAAAGGCTAATTTGATACGAACTTGTAAAATACTTGATTTGAAAAAAGAATTGCTCAAAACGTATATATGTTTATTGACGTATTTATGTTAATCATTGCAAAAATACACTAATTTGGTACTAACTTTGTAAAAATTTTTTACTTGTTTTGGGTAAAAAATGTGTCTAAGGCACATATAAATACTTAACTTTATTGATTGATCTTTGAAAAAAATCTGACTTGTAAAATTACTTTACTTGATTTAAAAAAGAATTTTCTATAAAATAGTTAATTTTATTGATTAATTGTTGTAAAGTTCTTGTGCTGTAAAAATACTTCACTTGTTTTAAAAAAGAATTATCTGAAGCAATTTTATTGATTAATCATTGTAAAAATGCGGACTCATGAAAATATTATACTTTATTTGAAAAAGAATTTCCTAAAAAATAATTAATTTTACTAATTAATCAATGCCGAATTCCGGTATTGTAAAAATACTTTACTGGATTTAAAAAAGAATAGTCTAAGACACACGATTATTGATTAATTTAATACAATTTTGTTTAAAATACTACATTGGATGAGTAGAAATAAATTTAAGTTATATATCTATTTATATATATTACTAAAATAAAACAATTGTTATTGTTGTAACTGTGTATGATAAGGTAATTTTATTCTCTTAAATTTTATTTAATTTTTTGACTCGTTGCAGCATAAAACGCTATTGCGCGCGCTTCTGCCTGCGCCACTAAAATTTTAAATTGTATTTTTACTCACTCTCGCTAGTTATGTCTGCCGATTATTACTTAGTTGTCCATTTTTATTACATTACAATTCTTAATAGCTACCATTCCCAAATAGGTTTTTCCAAGTGAGGATCTTTTCACTTCTGTAATACTGACAGTCGCCAGGAAACGAGCTCGTAAAATAAACAAAATGAAAAGAAATTGCTTTGTATTTGAAAAATTTAACAGAAAAAAAACCGTATCCGTGATATTTCGTAAGCGACACTGGAGAGTAAGAATTGTATGCAGAGACACCAGCTGTAATTTATCTCGTAATTTTTTTGTTTGTTTTGTTTGACTAGTTGCCGTAAATGTGTGTGTCATTGCAGTACTATATCTGCAACTAAATATTATTAGATATTGTAGAATTCTATGTTTTCTTTAGATTGAAACATTGTCAACCACAACAAGACTGAAAACTTACCTGGCAGTTAATAGGTTATGAACATAGTGGGACATTCCAATTCAATATTGTTTTTGTTTATGCTGTGTTTATCTTATATTAATAATCTAGCAATGCTGTTTGTAATTTATATTTGTAAGGATCTCGCCTCCACGCCTAGAGAAATGGGAGAAAGGGAAGGAAGACCAGCCATGTTCAAAATCACTTAGTTTATTCGCAACACAAACAACAACACAAGTTCGATCAATCAAAACTAAGAGATGCACCCAATTTAAGCAATAGGAAGACACCTAACGAGGTACGCGAGGTATGAGAAGACTTTAATCACCAGTAACACTTACTTCAATTCAAGTACTCTGCATTCCTAGCTGTCTAATCTACTTTCGATCTCAAGTGACAAATCGTTACCTTAATTATTACAATTATCAAATACTAAATATCAGCGTTACACTTTAAATTTGATTAATCACTGTTCGCTAGCAGCCTACCCTATCTCTCTCTCCAACTCGAAAGCTTAGACTTTATATAGTAGTCTTAATTAGCATGTTCACGTTCTCTTCTTCAAAACGAAGCGTTCTAATAAATAGTTTTTAAGGACCAAAAAATCCCCAAGAGGACTATTAGTGAGAAGCTCGCGGATAGAGCCGTTACATATTAACCGTGTTCACATTGCAATTCTGAGCTGTGGCCGGAATTGCCGAGTGGTCACAGTCACTAGTTAATGAGTCATGAATTTGAATTTTGCTGTTACTAAAGACTCAACACGTAGAGGGAATGGTGCACGTTACACCGGTCGAGGCTCAGAATTCTCACTTTGTCGTGGAGTAAAGTTTAAAAAGAAAAATGGCAGCTCAGCGTTATCCTGTCTGTTGGACAGTGGTTGAAAGTTTCCAAAAGCTTTCGTGAGGCTTCTGAATATGTTACGTTAATGGAATAATTATTCTGTCAAAAAAACATCTGACAAACTCCGTTGCTTGCGAATATTACAATTTTAACATAAAATAAATTCAACAGAAAATAATATTAATGTATGACACTTTCAGATATTAATTATTTACAATATTTTAAGCGTCACAAAATTTTTAACAATGTGTTACTTTTGCTGAGCAGAGATCAGCTTAGGGAGGTACTTTCAAAATTCAACCCTCAAGAGTGTTACGGGGAGTTATAAATATAAAAAAAAAATCCTTTTTATCAGCTATTAGATCAACAGACTTAAAATTTAGCGAAGGTATTTTTTTCTTTCTTTTTTTGCTTCAGCTGAGATATGCGAAAAGCTTTTTTTGTTTAATTTGCAATTCACTTAAAATTAACTCATTAAAAACTTCTTTATCCTTCAATCTGTGTTGTTTAATTTTTCAGTTCACCCGTGCGAAGAACGGGTATACCAGGTAGTCGGAATATAAATGTTAAAAACATGCATCGTCATCCAACCTTAACGTGTATACAAAATTTCAGCTCAATCGGCTGAAGACATCAGCTTCAAAATTGAGTTGCAAGATTCCGACCGAACATTTTACATTGCAAGTTAAATAAAAGCTTGTAAAAATTAGTTTTTACGGTGTATATTGAAGCAATGGGTATGAGACTTGTGTATTCAAGTTTTTTTCATTAAAAAGTCAAAGCAACTTTTGTTGCAGAAAAACAGGTATTTTAGTACTTTTTAACATTTATTGCGGTGAGGGCTATATTAAAGTCCCACGAGAGCTATTGGTGAATAAACTCATAATTTTGAACCAAATCAAGTTATGAGGTTGTCCCCCGAGCTAACACCTATCCCCTCATCTAAGTTCCACACAACACCAAAGCAAGAACGTTTGAGCCTCCCCACATTCAACGTGCAGCGGTCTTTCTCTACACTGTGGGTCTTCAGCGGCACTAGGCGCGAAATCATGACATAGCAGCTACGAGTCCGTGGCACTGACAACTAGGCTACCACGGCCACTTTATTATGATGAAAGAAATACAAAATAGTAAGGGACATTTAGAAGATTTACTGTTTGATGTGATTTTTTCTTTACGCGCGTTTTGCTTGAGAGTGAACTTGAATGAACGTCACGCTCGGGAATGTAACGCTCATTCGGCTTTTTTCACCTGTATTCGGAAAACTTGCTCCGACAATATTGTCCACTCCTTAAAAGAAATCACGTGATGAAAAGAGGGGCGTTCTCCCCACGTTTTTTTAGTACTCATTTTCCTTCTTGTATGCTTGTTTAATTAGTTCATCTTCACACATGTATTTATTATTCAATATATATCATTAGGAATAATTATAAAGAAAGGTACGATATTTATATTTTTGTATAACTTTATTCTTGAGTCATTATTGAATTTCTTTCTTCTTAGTTTTGAGGGCACGATATAATAAATTGATGTATTTATACCAACATCCCTAATTATGTATAAATTTTAGATAATTTGTTTTATATGAGAAATTAGTGTTTTGTTTATTCTTTCAAAAATGTTATTAATTACTTAACCTAAAACTTCACACATTTTATACTAATGTGTCGTTAATGTTGTGTGTCCAACTGGTCATCTAATAAACTTGGCAACCATGTGTTTCGGTTTTTTGTTTCCCAAAAGTTGAACAGCTGATGCAAACATCAAAAAGAACAATCCCTAGGAAATTTAAAAATAAATCAGATGATATTTCAATAGAAGAGCATCAAATTTAAAGTCCATAGTGGGTTATTGCATTCATAACACAAAATTCAAATGTTACGATTACAAATATAGACTTGTTGTCGATAAAAAAAAAATAATTTCTATTCAGAAATGTTGAAGGGGCAAAATATTTGAGACTTCTGGATAGAGGAGATTTAAAAATGTTCACAGATATTGTTATAAAAATAATTTCAATTCAATATTTTATTTTTAATTTGTATATAGAAAAAATTCGAGTTTAAAATATCTTAAAGTTGATTTTTTGTTAATCATCTTGCTTTACAAGCATAAAAGAAGCATTTCAGGAATTATATGAAATGTGGAATGTCTTGCATTCGTTTCATTCACCTTTTGTTAACTATAACACACTTGCATTTTCATTTTTAAAAAAATAATCATTGCATTTGGCAATATATGTTTAAATAATTATTCAAAATAGAGCAATGAAGTAGTTTTAACAGCGATAGATAATCGAAAAAGGAAGGAACGTTCGATATAAAGACTTTTTTGATAAAAATCGTCATTTTTTTAGGGGGATGAGGCACTCTTTTTGTCAAGGAAGTATAGAGTGGCAAAATGTTATACCCCTCCCCTCCCAAAAAACATGAAAAGCGGGTAGCTTGTCCCTCTTCCCCACCACCAATATTCCATGAAAGTGAAGTTCCTTGCTTCCACTAAATAGGGTCCCCCCCACACCTCTTTTAAGGAAAATGAATGGTGGGATTCTTTCCACTGAATCATTTGGGGTTAGTGAGTCATGTATCGAGAAATGTGTGCAGCGAAATGTAATGCAAACAATGGACAAATAATTCTAATGTGGTTACTATTTATATTTCACCCAATCAAAGCGTAAAGGAAATTATACCGAATTCATTCACAAAAATTTAGTTGCCTACACTGTGTGTGAAGCCGTATCAACTCTTCTGAACAAATTGCCTATTATTTTAAGTGAGGAATTTAATGTAGATTTTCAAAACACAAATTAAAGCCTTCAGTAGATTTTTTAAAATCAAACTTCAGTTTAATTATGTCAAATGATCCAAATGAAAGCACGACAAAGTACGGAACAATGCGCAACGTTGTTTTTTTTAGATATTTAAATAATTTTGAATCTAATGTATTTATAAACTATTGCAGCTACCATAAACTTATGGTTTCCTTCTTAGAATACAATTAATTCACAAATATGTACACTCAGGAATATTGAAAATAGCGACCAAGAAGAAGGCATCTTATTGAAATGAAATTTAATACACATAATGACACAGATCAGAGATTCACTTGATCTCAAAAACAAAACAATTAAACGAATACAGGGTGTGAAACGACACAAATACTGGGCAACTTCAATAACGCGTTGGACCACCTCCAGCTACCATACATGCCGCCACATGGTCCGGCATTGAGTTGACTAGACACCTTATGTTGTCCTGAGGCAGATGGGCCCACAAATCTCGAACAGCCAACTCTAAATCATGTACAGAGTGACGCAATGGTATCTGCCGTTTTACCTGATCCCACACGTGCTCTACAGGGGACAAATCGGGGAGCGGGCCGGCCATGGAAGAGTCTTAAAATGACATAGGAAGTCTTGAGCAACTCGTGCTGTATGCGGACGAGCATTATCTTGCTAGAAAATTGCCCCTGGGAGACCATTTAGGAAAGGTCCTACATGGGGTCAAGAATATCATCAACGTAACGTTCGTCCGTTGAGGTTCAACGCATCACAATTAAAGTGGACCGGCTATCATAGGCTATGCCCCCCCCAGACCAATACACCAGCTGTGCGGGCAGTGTGACGTAGAACAGTGTGGGGGGAATTGTACCGCTCACCAGGGCACCTTCACACCCGTACACGGTTATCATCTGTCCCCAAAACAAACCGGGATTCATCACTAAACACAACCTTTTGCCAATCTGTGACATTCCACATTGATCTGGCTTGGCACCACTGTAGACGCAGCTGCAGATGTTCCGCTGTTAAAGGGAGTGCACGGAAAGGGTGCTTGGTTTTAAAATTTGCTTCTGCAAGGTGTCTGAAAGTTGTTTGTGGAACAATTGCTACGCCTACGTCTGCTCGTATCGTTGAACGAGTCACTGTGGGGTCCACAAGTGCTTGCCACATGATCCTTCGTTCCTCTCTCCTCATGATCTTCCTGTTCACTCCAGACCCGGTTTTCCGCTCGCGGGTACCTTCTCGTGTTCACTGCTCCCAACAATTTCTAATGGCACACTCCGAACGATCCACCTGGCCAGCAACACGGCGCGTCGACCAGCCTGCAGTTTTCATTCCGATGATCAGGCCTCTCTCAAACTCGCTAACTGTGAGAAATGTCTTCTAGCACGTTTACCTGGCATGTTTCGCTTACCAAAGTCTTCCTACAATCGGCGGGTAATCATCCCGTTTATGACTCTTCTGTCGCTGGGCATGGCATATGGCTCGCGAAGCGAGCCTCCATCCCATATCATAGATGTTAATGGTGCCTGGGAGAGTTAGAGTCCTTGATGAGGTGAAACAGCCTGGCTTTCTTTGAGACGTAGGAGAGAGGTGCGGTTTATTGAAAGTCGAAGTTGGAGAGCGTTCTTCTTGAGTAGGTTCCTTGCGATTTGAGACGATGGTGAAAAGTGAACTGGCATTTGATTGGCTGCCCTGATGTTTTTATGAATCTTCGAATTTGCGCTGACTTATATAGCACCCTCTTACTGATTGTAGCGCCACCTTGGCGTGTATGAGCATGCGTATTGGCACAAAACTTGGATCATTTGTATATCACATTACGCTGTACTTATTTGCAAAGTTTCGCGATTGTACTTAGCTTTCTTCTTGGGTCGCTATTTTTAATGTTCATGAGTGTATATTTAGCAAAAAATAATACTTTATGAGTACAGACATATGATTTAATAATTTTATATGACAATACTAATATAATATCCCCTTGATTTTTATTTACCTAACTAATTCCTGAAATAACGCAACAAAATTTGAAGTTATTGCTTCTACCGTGGTCATAAGCACACGCTCTCTTTTTTTTTTGTATTAACTTACCATGTTTTTACATCGCACTTGCTATTTTAAAGCTACCAAGAACTGGAAGTCAAAAAAAGATTTTTTTTTGTTTCTCTCAAAGCAACTGAACATATTTAATCGAATATTTAACGAAAAGCTTAACATGACGAAATCTGTTTTTAAACAAACGCAATAAAAGCATAGAAAAAATTCATCACCAGTAAACTATTCTTTTTATTTTCAGTGAGATAAAAGTATTTCAAAAAAAAAAATTTCGATCTGGGAAGATCAATCCGGCACACACGCATCCTTTGTAATCTGTACCTAAACTTTTCTAGTAAACAGTGTTTTTTTTCCAGGTACAGAAGTTTAAGTTGGCATTACTTTCCAAGATGGCAACCGATTTAACAGCTGTCAAGTGATTTATTCTCAGTTTGGTTTGGCAATTCATCAAAACGATCATCAAACAAGGCGTAGATTCGTCGAATGGGCCCAAAACGAGATTGCCGTTGTTCCCTATTTTCATAAGCGAATTTTGTTTAGCGATGAAGCGCACTTCTGGTTGAATGGCTACGTCAACAAACAAAACTGCCGCATTTGGAGTGAAGCTAATCCACAAGTGTATGTCGAAACACCGTTACATCCAGAAAAACTGACTGTTTGGTGCGCTTTATGGGCTGGTGGAATCCTTCTTCAAAAATGATGAAGGCCACAACGTTACAGTCAATGGTGATCGGTATAGAGTCATGATTACTAACTTTTTCATTCCTGAATTAAACAATTATGATGTTCAGAAGCTGTGGGTTCCAACAAGACGGCGCAACATGTCACACAACTTGTGCCACAATCGATTTATTGAAAGACACGTTTGGTGACCGCCTGATTCCACGTTTTGGACCTGTGAATTGGCCTCCAAGATCTTGGGATTTAACACCGCTAGACTATTTTCTG
The DNA here is from genome assembly GCA_019973935.1 of Trichonephila clavipes. Classification (NCBI taxonomy): domain Eukaryota; kingdom Metazoa; phylum Arthropoda; class Arachnida; order Araneae; family Nephilidae; genus Trichonephila; species Trichonephila clavipes. The sequence continues at coordinate 519,613 of BMAU01017970.1, read as the reverse complement.
TGGGGCTATGTAAAGTCATTGGTCTATGCGGATAAGCCACAAACGCTTGACCATTTGGAAGACAACATTCGCCGTGTTATTGCCGATATACGGCCACAAATGTTGGAAAAAGTCATCGAAAATTGGACGTCCAGATTGGACTACATCCGAGCCAGCCGTGGCAGTCATATGCCAGAAATTATATTTAAAATGTAATGCCACAAGATTATCTTTCGAATAAAAAAAATTTCATGTCAATCGAATAATACATCGTTGTTTTATTGCAATTTAAAGTTCTATACCTCTAAAAAACACCCTTTATATGATTAGTTTATTTTTACTTACATTCTTTTTCTTTACAGAGTTCATGCAATTTTTAAAGTTCATTTCGTGTTAATATTGTAGATAATCAGTTCCCTGTAATCGATAGTGATAGTTTTGTAATGCTTCTTAATGTCTTCCGGTTTAACATTTTTCTTTAACTGTATTAACTGAACAAGCGCCTTGAACTTGCATTTATCGACTTTGTAGATACAATATAAGGTAAGTGAAGTTTTTCATCTTTTTTTATTTCTCTTGCGCTGCTAACTTTTCATAACTTAAAAGTAATTATTATTTTTCTTTTATAATTACATGTTTATTAATTGTGAATATTTTTTTTCTTCATCGTTAGCTTTGTTTTTTACTTTTAAGTAGTTTTGAAAAATCAGGGATTTTTAAAGATCAATATTAATTGTTAGTTAAGAAAAAGTCTCAGTCATGGAGCAATATCCATAATTTGTAATTTTCCCCTGTTTTAATAAAGAAAATAGAATAAGTATTTATATTTTTAAATAAATAAGTAATAAAAATATTACTTTTTATTAAAAGCGAAGAAAAGAGTTTAAAATAATTGTTTGTCCCATAATTTCAAAAGGAGTTCTATAAGTATATTATATCAACAATTAAGAAAGTATGCTAGGATAATTTCGAAGAAAAGAAAAAATATTCTTATAATATTAAATTTTTATATATTCCTTATTTTTCAGTAAATTTATATTATAGCTTATTAGTGGCGGTATTTTTATAGTTTCGAATATCCTGTGTTCAATAATAACACTAAAAAATGTAACTATAAACACGTTTTGGCAGAGAAATTTTCTTCTACATAAAAAGAATCGTTGCTTGTTTTTTAATTACCATACAAAACTCAAGTTAAATTTTTTTGTTTGAATTCAAACTATTTTGAAACTCACAAACTCTAGAAAACAATCTAACAGTTTAAACATTAAATAACATTAGTATTTTTTCTGTAAATATAAAGTTCTTAATAGAATAAATTATCTTAATCTTTTTGAAAATGTTATTAATTCCTATTTATAGCTTCAGCAATTTCTCTTAGATACAATGTATGTTCTTAATAAGTAATATAAGAAAAAAATAAGTCAATTTCTACTTAGATCAACAAAGAAAAGTTTTATTTTACTACTTTTTATTAAATAGTTACAATTAATATAAATATGTGTATACAGAGGACAGAATCACAACGTTTAGTGGTAATTAAGTTTCATTAATTATCATTAAAGTATCGTTTTGTCATCCAAAACATTCGTGTCTATAAAATTTCAGTTCCACTGAATGCTTTAAAACGTGAGAAAAAAACCCTTTTCAAGTTTTGACAAAAGTCGCTAACGCGACTGTATTTGAGATTCTTTAAATAATTAGTTTTGATCAATTAATTTTTATTAATTATTGTTAAATTATTGTATTGTCATCCAAAATAATCCTGTATATAAAATATCAGCTCAATTGAGCGCTTTAAAATGTATTTTATTAACGATTGAAAATTCCACCAAGATAAATAAATAGAGAGTGTGAGCTAATAATAGGAATTTAAAAAAGAAAAGCATTTTTTTTTTGCAAATTTTCTCAGGGTGACAGGAATGTTTACTGTTTTACACACTTCCCTACCTGAGACTTTTTATAACACTTAGAATTCACCTGAGCACATTTGTCTCTAAGTTTCTTATAATACTCTGGTTTGCGTGCTTGACACACTTACACACTCAATCGTTCATTTGTTCTCACTAATGACTTTGACTCAACACAATTACATAATCATTTTAAATTTGGAAGTCATCAGTCATTTTTCTGTCTTCCAGCTAACCCACCATGAGAAGAAGTGATTGATGGATGAGTGAAGATTTAAAAGGTTTTGATTGAGTGATGTATTCTGTATCAGATAACAGTCGGCGTTTTAACACTTTTATAGAATATTTCTGAACTTTTAAAATAGAACTTTATCACAAATTTTGTCATTTTCTATCTCCATAGAGATATATCCTTTTTCACGTGTTTAAGTAGCTTTTTAAAGATGCTAATTAATAGGGCAGTGATGGGCATTACGGGTATCAGGACGTGCTTGAAGGAGTAAAATGCCAAAAATAAAACTATTTTTTATGGGACATGTATCTTTTAAAATTTGCAATAGTGCTTAGATTTTTTGTGATCTTCATAAATATACTTAAATCATTGTATAGGAATGCAAAAGTATCTTTTTATGTTTAATTTAAGTTGGACATTTTTGAGATCTCATAATACATGCTGATGTCAAGGTACCATTTTTTTAAAAAAAGATTTCTTAGATGTGTAAAATATTTTTTTAAAATATATTAGGTTGGGGGAAAATAAATCCATTATTTTTTCGGTAGAGGGCTGTAGTGTCGATATCTCATTAAGCATCGATCAAACCATTTCAAATTTATGCTCGTTGTCAAGATGACATTTCACACTAAAAAATTAATTTGCTTTTTTCTGTTTCGTCCATTCAGTTGTGAGTTACAAGGTGTTAAAAATGGAAGTCAACAAAGAGAAAATGCCGTTCTTTTAACAGTTTTTCTTTGATAAAAAGCAACGTGCAAGCCAGGTGGCTGAAATTGTGAAAAGTGTTTATGGTGCCGATACTGTAACAGCTAATTACGTGCTGTTTCGTCAATTCCGTTCAGGTATTTTTAATGTTAAAGATGCACCTCGCACAGGCAGGCCCATCGTCGAAAATGACGATAAAATTACAGAAGTAATCGAAATTGACCGTCATGTTAGTAGTCGTAGCATCGCCCAGGAACTCAAAATCGACCGTAAAATAATTTTGCGCAAAGTTGGATTCAAAAAGAAGCTTCATCTTTGGGTGCAACACCAATCAACACCAAAAAACATGATGGATCGAATTTCCATCTGCGAAGCCTTGGCCAAATGGAATGAAATCCACCCATTTCTTAAATGGATGGGGACTGGGGATGAGAAATGAGTCACGTACTACAATATAGTGTGAAAACGATCGTGGTCAAAGTGCGGTGATGCAGCTCAAACGGTGGCCAATCCAGGACTAACGGCCAGGAAGGTTCTACTGTGTATTTGGTGGGACTGGAAAGGAATTATTTATTAGGAGTTGCTTCCGCATGGCCAAACACTAAATTCAGATCTCTACTGTCAACAACTGGACCGTTTGAAGCTTGGGATTGACCAGAATTGGCCAACATATGAGGTATTGTGTTCCCTCAGGACAACGGCAGAACACTCACTACTGTAGTGACTCGCCAGAACCCCTGAGAGCTTGTTTGGGAAGTTTTAATGCATTCACCATATAGTCCGGACCTGGCACCAATCGATTACCACCTTTTCTTGCATTGCAAAACTTCCTGAGTGATAAGAAATTTGGATCAAGAGAAGATTGTGAAAATCAATTACTAGATGTTTTCACCAATAAGGGCCAAGGCTTCTATGAGAGAGTCATTATGAAGCCACCTTTAAAATGGAAGAATTTATACAACAATACGGCGCATATTTGACCCAAATCGGACACAATTGGAAGCATGTTAAATGAAGTCTTGATTTTCATGCAAAAATAATGGTTTTCTTTTTCCCCACCCTAATATAAACCAATACACAAAATAGAGTGAACCTACTTTTTGGCAAAAAATTTAGTTAGTTTCTTTAAAAAATTATAAAACTTTGTGATTTTGAAACTTTTTATTGTTTCTCCTTTTTTACACATAAAACTATTTTTTTAAAGAACTCTATGTATTACTTCGACTAAAAAAAGCAAGTTCACTATATGCACAGGCATCCTGTATAGAAGTATAAAAAATTTGGATCCACCTATAGTGCATTTTTTAAAGTGTACCCAAAAGCAAAATATTATGCTTTGGAAAAAAAGTGAAAAACCTTAACATTTGAAAACGTTTATTTACATTTTTGCCAATTATTTTTTTCATACTTAAAGGTTATTTTATCAACGAACATATAAGTGTCACATTTTTAGATTCAGAAAAATATGCACCATTTTTTAATACTAAAAATGAAAAATCGACTTTTTGAATATGTATGATGTCCTGGTTCTCTTAAGTCGATCACAATCAGACTACTAGGACATTTTGGAATGACCGCCTTTACTAAGACTTGGTACGCTAACTAGAAAAAACCTATTTATGCAACATCGAAGCCAACTAGACTAGAGAATCAGTTCTTCACAATCGATGCGACTGTGTTTACTTGAGCAAATGATTCTATAAATGTGTAGATGACACATATATCTTCATTGGAAGTTAACGATGACGCTTAACGCATGAACTGCCGCTGCAGGGACAAAAAGTGATCAATGAGATACCAGCCGCAAAAAAAAAAAAAAAAAAATCCTCACACGCCAACTGATGGGGAAAATAAATGTGGATGATCAACTTTTCCCGCGATAGCCCGGAATCGGCTATTGAAACAACATTCCACACCCAGCTCTCTCACGGGATTGGGTTCTGGAGTTGATGTCATGTTCCGCAATTCCACGGGAATCGGCAGTGTAAGTACACACGTCGGTTTAGATTCATCGGTTCACGTATGTTCTCTACTCGCTGCATTGAATACGTCGACACTCCGTGGTTCTAGCAGTCGCTCATAGTTGTTCAAGCATTTAACTCGACAATTTTGTGTTTCGTACATTCGTAGTAAAAATAGTATCCGTCATATAAAGTGAAGTACAATATCGAAAACAAGCGTTAAGTAAGGAAAACATACATTTTTCTTTTACAGAATGGCAACATCTACGCCACTGGGTGGACCGCAAACCTTAAAACATTAGAAGTAGCCCGTAGCATGGAAAAGGCGGCTTACCCCTGTTCTAGTTTCCCGTTTTCAATTTATCATAATTCGAAATGTGTCCTCGAAAAAATGGATGAAAAGTCTGTTTATTGATTGTTTATGAACGTCGCAATTTGAATTGACTGATGAAGGAGATATTTGAACTGACACTTCACTCTCCAATCAACCACACAGCGTGAGGACTTTGAGCCTGAATCAATTTAACGCGCATAGATTCAATTCTTGACAGAAACATCGCAGGCTACGAATTCGCTACCATGACCAATCAGCTATCGAGGATCTTTAGTGTAATTCAAAAATTAATTCGGCATACACTCATACATGCATGTTGGTACCACAATATATATATTATCATTTGCTAAAGTTACGTATAAAACATACATGTATGTAGGCATTAACAAAGGGGAGTTACAGATTATGAAAACACATTTTAAAATGTTCTTTCAAAAGAGTATTTATGCTGCTATTGTATTTAGAAAATACAAATCAATCCGGCTTTTTTTAATTAAAATTATATTTGAATTAAAACGAATTATTATGTGTGACTTAAATTAAAAACGAAACATTTGGTGTCAAATGTTCATTATTAGGTAGATACGTTCGTCGAAATCTTCAGGACTGTTGTGACGTATCAATTTGTTAAATAATTTGGGTAATATTTTGGGCTAAAGAAAACTATCTCAATGTATATAATTTTTTCATCGAGGGATAAGCAAATAATGTAGGTTAAAATGCCATTGTTTCATGATTAAACAGAGTGTGTATAAGCTTTTAGGATCATATTCTTTTAAGTGGATCGCTTTTTTTCTATATGATCTTACCTTAAATTTAAATTCGCGTACTCACCCTCAAAGAGAAGCATTCGAAACACTCCATTACATAAGTAATTTTGCAACATATCAACCGAAAACATTAACTCGAGGGTAATTGACGGTTAGAGCTCAAAAGAACTTAAGACTTTGAAACTGGAAGAGTAAACATCTCTTGAAAAAAAGGTAACATTTCACAAGCCGAACATTTTTCGATACGCTGGAAAGAGTTTTACCATTTTGTCTAATTTTAAGTATCACTGTGTTAACTTGAATAATATTTAAGCGGTTTTTGGATTTTCTCGGGACTTGATTGATTGAATATTAACGTCGCACTGTTCAGCTACACGAGGGCTTTTGGCGACGGACCACGTAATTTTGAACCATGGTCAAGTGACGTGGACGACACCTGAGCTGGCACCCCCCTCTCCTAACTACCACACCACACCAACGGGAGGACGTTTCAGCTCTCGACAGATTTAACGTGCATCGCTGCCCTACACGGCGGGTCTTTAGTGGTACTGGGCTCGAACTCGTGACAAAGCAAGCCACGTTCCGATACCTATACCACTTACCGCGGCCGTTTTCTCGGGACTTAAAAGCACACCAAAGCTATATTAACTATGATTTTCTGAAGCAGCCATCCGTTTTTTTTTCCGTATAGAACTGAATGTGGTCATTATATTTTGTTTTGTGACACAAATAAAAAATATTAGAAAGGAACTTTTCAATCTTGTGTGCTCACTTATTATTGTACAAATCTTCATACACACTTCATGTATTCACTATATTTATACTTATCTCTTATATATATATTTTCTTAATATAATTTCAATTATATCCTTTAAATTAAGAGTTAAGATTCAAGTTATATCCGTTAAAAATATTGTTTTTAAAATTAATGTGTAACGAACAATTGTCATATCTTATTTAATAGCATCCAAATATTATAATACGAAGGACATAAAAACGTGAGGTTTACTTTTTTAATTTCAGAAGAATTAGAAGAAAAAAAGAAACCACGTGTTTAATTTAATATACGAGTATTTTGAATAACATTTCCATATATTCTGGGGTTATAGTGCGTACACTTTTAATACAAAAAATAACTTCAAAATTTACGGGGAGATGTTATACACTAAATATAAAAAAAAGATAGCCTGAAAAAAATATAAAAAGATTAGCGTAAAAAATTAGATTTCTATACATATACAAATACTGTTTATTTAAAAGAAATGAAAAAGACCTGATAAACTTTCAGCCTCATAAATTTTCCTTCAACCTCTCTTTTCTTTCCCTTTAGGTCTGAAGTGTTAAAAGTATACCATTGTTCAAAAGCCTGGGGTAGTACTTCAAAGGATAAGAGCATTGCACACGTACCTTTCAGATTTCTTTGCAAAAGAGGGTCACATTGTGCGGCGAATGTTCCTATAAATTAAAAAAGTGCAGTTCGAAAGTATAAATGCGCGTAATACGTTTGAATATACGATATCGTTGTGTATAAAAAATAGCGTAACATTAAAAGAATTTGTAATTGTTTTTAAAAAAATTTTAACATAGCTGAAGTTTAGTCCAATTTTTTTTTATAATCTGTTATTCGCCAACTTAAAAAAAATAATTAAAAAGTTTTTATTACTAAGCACACACACCAGTCTCAATCTAACAGTGACATTATAATTTTAGGTTCTTAAGCCGTTTCTGGACTGAGCCAGCATTACTTGGAATTCATCATGACTCAAGAAAAGTTCGTGCTGAGTGCCTTTGATTACCTCATATTTGCAGCCACTTTAGCTATATCATCCGGCATTGGCCTTTTCTTCCAGCTGACCACCAAGAAAAAGACCAATGAGGAGTATCTGCTCGCTGGCAAGGATATGACAGTGTTACCAGTAGCTTTCTCGCTTATGGCTACTTTCATGTCTGCCACTGTTCTGATGGGCATACCAGCTGAAATGTACCTCTATGGTACCAGTATGGCCTTCATGAATGTAGGATTCGCTGTAGCTCCCATAATCACTGCGTATTTGTTCCTACCTATTTTCTTCGCCAATGATGTCTCCACAGCGTATGAGGTATGGAAATTGCACATTGGGATTATTTTTGTGTCTCAACTGTGCCCTCTTAATGGTCGCGGTAGCCTGGTGGGGTATCGCATCGGGGCTGACTTGTCCTGAGTTCGAACCCATTACCACTAAAGATCCACCGTGTAAGGGAGCGTTGCAGGTTAAATCTGTCGAGAGCTCGAATGCCCTGTCGTTGGTGTGGTGTGGTAGTTAGGAGAGGGAGTGCCAGCTCAGGTGTCGTCCTCGTCACTTGACGATGGTTCAAAATTACGCGGTCCGTCGCCAAAAGCCCTCGTGTAGCTGAACAATGCGACGTTAATACTCACTCACTCACTCGTGCCCCCTTTGGTTCAAAAATTACGCGGTCCGTCGCCAAATGCCCTCGTGTAGCTGAACAATGCGACGTTAATGCTTACTCACTCACTCGTGCCCCCTTTGGTTCAAAATTACGCGGTCCGTCGTCAAAAGCCCTCGTGTAGCTGAACAATGCGACGTTAATACTCACTCACTCACTCGTGCCCCCTTTGGTTCAAAATTACGCGGTCCGTCGCCAAATGCCCTCGTGTAGCTGAACAATGCGACGTTAATACTCACTCACTCACTCGTGCCCCCTTTGGTTCAAAATTACGCGGTCCGTCGCCAAATGCCCTCGTGTAGCTGAACAATGCGACGTTAATACTCACTCACTCACTCGTGCCCCCTTTGGTTCAAAATTACGCGGTTCGTCTCCAAAAGCTCTCGTGTAGCTGAACAATGCGACGTTAATACTCACTCACTCACTCGTGCCCCCTTAGGGGAGGGGCGTGATAGCTTAAGGTGGGAGGCACGAGCATATCGAAATGTCGAAGATAAAAGGTTTTAAAAAATTATTAATTTACTGAAAGGAAGCAAAACAAAATACTTTCTGCATATTCATTGCAGTCTGTTCCAAATTAAAAATTATAAAGGGAAAGGTAACGAAATACTTATCTTATTAATTAAAAGTAAGTTACTTACGTAATATTTATTACTTAAAAGTAACGTATAAAAATTTTAATACTTAACTTGATCATTTGTGAGGCTCATAATTAAGGTCGTTTTGTAGCTTTAGCTTCGAAGTACATAGTTGATACTACCTGGTTTAAATCGGCTTATTGTGAGATTAGGTCAAAAAAATTCCTTCATATTTTTTGCGAGTAATAAAGATTTAAATTTTTTCTTAAAAATTATATTTTGTGTCATCGAATAAATACAAGATCGTCCTCTTAATGTCAAAATGTGATGATAGTATACTTTAAGTATAATAAACGTTTTTGTTGCTTTTAATACAAAATTAGAAAAAATATATAGCATTTGCATTTTTTTTTTGTTAAATTCTTCTACATTACATTATTTTAGTTATTTCAATCCTGAATATATTTGCTATATTTCGATACGTCTTTTCAGTATTTGGAAAAACGATTTGGCAAAACCACGAGAAGAATAATATCAGCCATGTTTGCGTTTCAGTTGGTAAGTTCATGACTATTAAGTTCAATATATTTGCACCGATAGAGATACATTAGATGCGTTGATTCTTGGATAGGATATTTTCTCTTTGGTTTGTTATACATGTTTGTTTCAAATATGTATTTGATATTAACAGAACCGATTTTATACATTTTATTTAAATGTAAATGAGAGTTATATTTAAAAAATTGTTTTTATGTAGATTCCAAAAGCAAATTAATATACCTTTAAGAACAAAGTGTAGTTGAGCTGTAATAGGGTTATCTCTACAAAATTTCTTTTGTTCATGAGAGTCATTACTTTTAACCATCGAAAACATCTTATTTTTAACTACCTAATACTATAACTTTCTGTTATTATCCAAATATACCTTTAATTTTCGATATTTTCAAATATTTTTAAGAAGAGGCTGGTTGTCTATATACTACAAGAGAACAGATAAGAAGTGAAATTATGGATAATCTTGTGTTAAATATTTGATAGAATTAAAATGAGGACATCCTGCTAATGTCAAGAAGCTATTTTCTAATAATGCTAAAAGGATACAGATATTTTTTTTAAAAAAGGAAAGAAAAAATATTTATATATCGTGAAACATGCATCTTGTTGTAAAAATTACAGCTGACTAGCTAGAAGGCCAATTTTGAAAGAAAAAAGAAAGAAATTAAATCGCAAGGACGAGGCTCCATCTAGTGTATCATTCTTCTAAATTTTGAGTTCTAAAGCTTTTATTTCTTTGTAAGACAGGCATCGAATGAATTCTGAGTTCGACCAGTGTTATCAGCAAAAAAGCTTATGACCTTAACAACAGGACCTAATTCGTGACCCTGATAAATAACAAAAAGTTTTACTTAGCTTTCCTGTTACGAAGTATAAATTCTAAGCTTAAAAATTGCAAATAAAATTTCGTTAAAACATTTCGTTGTGTTTCTTGGAGTTATTCATTCAAAATTTCTTGGACTTCTTCTATCGTCAGTTCCTTTTCATGTCCCATTATGAGCTCTTCTATGTCATCCTCGTTCACCTCCAATCCCATATCTCTAGCAGTTATTTCATCCATAATTTAAGGGGTGTCTCCCTGATCACCTCCGAATATGTGTCCGTTGTCCAAACACAAAAAATCTTTCTTGAAAGTGTTCGTTATCCGAACACAAAAATCTTTCGTGAAAGTGTTCGTTAACCGATCACCCACTGTACTTTGTTTGGCTTGTAGAGGTAGTTTTGCTTACGTAATGTTCTTTGTGTGATGTCTTCTATGTATTTTGTCCAATAAACAAAATTAACTAAAGATAGACTAATTACTGGAAACATAAAATAATTGGATATGATTGCCTAACTGACCCATGGAAATTAGGATTTAAGAAAAACAACATTACACACACAAGTAGTAAACCTCTAATTTTTTTTATTGCATTATTCTGCATTGCTTCGTATGCATTTCACCGTTTGTATACGACATTCAGTGTCAATATTTACGAAATTATAAATATGACTTACGTGAAGCGTTCATAGCCAGTATTTTCTAAATCTTCTGTCTGAAATGCTTTCTTATACTCTGAGCAAATAATATTGCCAAATTCAATGCTTTCTTCAATAGCTGTCAATCAAGGTCTTAGTAGCCCAGCGATTGTATATGGCTACCCCAAAACTTATTTGATTTAGCACCATAAATCTCCAAATAAAGCTGGATGAATGCGGAACCAAGAAATGCATGAGGAAGAACACATCAAATGTTGTTTTTGGTTCTTCCCTTCTTTCCATTATCCTAGTTAGTTGATACGAAAAAAATACATCGAAATAAGTGAAAAGCGATGGGTCATAATCGTAAGTCACGATATTTGGCATGGCACATGTATTCAAGATATACGCCTTATTTTGTTGATGATTGGGCTTATTTTTGACTGATTCAAGTAGAAAAATACCACATAATTGTACTATAATTATTTTGATGCGTTACTGTCATGGACCTCTTACAATAGATATAATCAACATTTGTTAAAAATAAACTAACAGAGAGAGAGAGATGTTATAGAATGATTTCTATTTTTTGCAGATGCTTTTTACAGCAGCCACGCTTTATGCCCCTGCATTAGCATTGAGTGCAGTTACAAATTTGTCCATGTGGATGTCAGTGATTGTTATTGGCGTTGTTTGCACTTTCTACTGTACGTTGGTAAGAATCTTTTATTTATCTTAAAGAAAGTAATATAAAAAAATTTAAAAGTCAATTCTTACTTAGGTCAACAAAGAAAAAGTTCAGTTATTTTTATTAAATAATTTTAATTGATATAAATATGTATATACATATGACAAACCACTACATTGAATGGCAAAATAGAAAGCGATTTTCAGTTTCTATATATGTGTGGTGTTAGACTATTATTTTTTGTTTGTTATGATTTATATACATTCATAAATCACATTCTCAGAAATTAGGCCATCCCAGGTAGGAATCGAATATACGATCTTTGGATCAGCAATCCAACGCACTATCCATTGCGCTACAAGGACATAACAAGTGACTTTCCTTTTTATACATAGTGTTAGACTATTATTTTTATTTGTTAATATTTGTTCATTAATTAAATTTAAATTTTGAATTAATACTTGGAAAAACCGTCTTTACATCAAGTACCATCCACTACAAGTTTTAAAAAATGTTTTTCAATTTGAATGGATAAATAGAAAGTTTTTTATTAACGGTTGAAAATTTGAAAAAGATATATAAATATATAATCTAAATTCTCTACAAAATGAGAGATGAGCATTTATCAATCAAAACCGAAAAATACTGAGATTGTAAGAAATCATACATTGAAGGTTTATGAGAAATTAAAATTTATAAAATGGATGCTGCAGTATTATAAATATTGCTGACTTAGGACAGCTTATATATAAAATAATTTATATAAAAGTGGGGCTGAACATGTTTTGTAGCCAGCCAATCTCTCCCCCCCCCCTTTATATTAATAATACTGAGCAAAAACCTATTTAAAATAATGGATAGAATGTCTAAATCCCTTACAAGATAAAGGTACCTAAAAATTGCACTCAAAAATGCAAAGCCCATCTTCTAAATCTGAGCCCCCCCCTCTCCATGCTAAATATGAGTACAATAAATAAATTATTGCCAGATTCTGGACACAAATGCAAATTCAATATATATACGGAGATTGTGAACTAATAGTAGGAATTGAAAAAAGGACGCAGTTGAACAAATAATTTTAAAGTCTGTATTTTTTACTCTTTTGACTAATTAATTTCCTAGTGGTTAGAGCATCAGACTCCAGACCGGAAGGGTTTGGGTTCGATGCCCGATGCCACCAAATACCCTCCAAGTATACACGGAGTACGTGCTCGTTAAATCAGTGGATCCGAAAGTCTTGTGAGCTGAATCACGAGTGCATGGAACTGGAGAATATTTCCCTCCCCTTCAGTTCCATGCCCATATTTTGGAGGTGGAGATTAATTGTGTCGCCATCTATCGTCCCTTCAGAGAATTTCGCCGAGCTAATTCGTACTGTCAGCTGTATGGTGCTCAAGGCCTAGGCCAACGACAGGCGTACTTCTAGCCCCTTGCCACGATTAATTTCGTGGGCCTCGTTCTGATTTCGTCAGACAGGTGGCATTAACCAAGTGTTTCTCAAAGTGTGAGGCGTGCCCCTCTGGGGGCGCGAGCATATGGAAAATAAAAAAGATTTGAAAAAAATAACTGGACTGAAGTAAAACAAAATACTTTTTCCGTGATAAAAAATACACATTTACACTGATGTAATTCATATATATCATTTGGCAATATTACGTCAGCAAATAGATATCTTTGATCCTAAAACCAAATTTAAAAATAAAAAAAAAACATTTTGTTTGATTTGCTGTAATCCCTCGATCAGAGATTTTTTTTATTACGTTTTCTTTTTAAACCTAAAATATTACTCTTTAAAAAAACCCAGACCCTGAGAAAAATTCTAGGAAGATAAAAATTTCATCACTGTGTTATTATTATTGAAATATTATACATGAGTTGTAGAAAGAAAAGGAAGACTTTCTCTCTTGATTCACTCTTCAGCCAGTCAGCATAATAATCTGCTGATTGACCTTCCAACTTACTGGTATGGTTAGTTCTATATTAGTACCGTCCCATCTTTTATGTGTTTGTTTTTCGCTTAGGGAAATTGTAAATAATAAAGAGTTTTATGATATTTGGAAAAGGATTGATTGTAATTTGAAGGATTATTTGGCCAAGATTTATTTTTATCAGCATGCTCAAACATTAAAGCATAGTGAAAAACGTCATAATTCTTTTTAGAACATCCATATTTTTATTCTCAACACATTAACAAAGGACAAAAGTCAATCAATTACAGCACTCAAATACCTACTGATATGAGGCTGTAGCTCGAAAGAGCTGGGTACGCAAGTCATCCACCTAACGATATTCTAAATACACTTTAACCCGGGAGCGGTGGCTCGGGGCATCTGTGATCTCTAATGAAGGAAGCTAGAACTGGTCAAGAAAAGGAAGAACCTGCTGAAAGAATGTATATTATTCATGATTGAGAACCGCGATAAACATGAAATGGAAGGAACATTTTCAAATGCTTCCTAAAGAACTCAATCATCTAAAATATGAAGTCATAAGTGTACCACAAGGTTCAGTTCGCCTTGTCAAAAAGATACAAGAAAAAAAAGTTCAACTTTCTATTTGTTGATCGCCAAAGGTGTCACGAGTTCGAAGCCAGTACCACTAAAAACCCACCATGTAGTGTAGAGATGAACGCTAAATCTGTCAAGAGCTAAAGAGTGGTCGAGTCTGTTAAGTGGTGTGGTAGTTAAAACAGGCTAGCTTAAGTGTCGTCCTTGTCACTTGATTATGGTACAAAATTACGATTTCCGTCTCCAAAAGCCCTCGTGTATCTGAACACTGCGATGTTAATATTCACTCACTCGATCATGAAAGTACAATAAAACTACAATTACTTGAACAAAATATGTTACCTTTGCCAGCAAATACCATTCCAGTAATATGAGTAAAAAGTGTCTCTGATTTGTGTTCTTTATTAAGGTCTCGCACTTTTGAATCATTTAGTTCAGCTTTATTAGTTTTTTTCTCAAATTAATAAAGAAAAATTGAAAAGTCCTTGAAAGCTGGTATATATAAGTATACTTTTACTTAATTAAATTATTCATTTAAATGTGGAATTTTTATCGTGTACAGTAAAAATAATTATAAAAAAATGATTGGAGGTGGGGGCTGAGTCACCACCTACTATCATTAACGTTAGTATCGAGTACGTGTGCCTGTTTCCGGGTTAAAACATTTTGAAGTCTCCTCGCTTTAAATATTAAAAAGTAACACAATTATTCTTTATCGTAATTCATTATTCAATTCAGTTTTCATTATTTATCATTAATTCTAAATGCTTTTTTGAGAGGTTCAAAATTACAGTTCTTTTAAAACAATTTACAGTACAAGCATTAATCTAAAAAATTCATTTTACATTTTTGTGTACAATGTCATGCACGCGGTTTTACTCTCTTTACAGTTCGGCTATTATATCAAGAATAATGTTTTATTATTTTTAAATGAACTCGTGCGAAGAGCCGGTACTTTAGTCAGTATACGTTTAATGTATCAGTACTGAAGAAGGTAATTTATAACTAATTTCTCAATACTAAATTAAGAGCAAGTTTAATAATTGTTAGTGATTCCATGGGCTTGTCTTGCAAAGCAAAGTTTTTCAAAGAAAGGTTTAATATCAGAAATTGACACTCAGAGTTATTTTTCTATACTTATCTGAGATCTTATTTTGTCTTCAAAGTACAGAAAATTGAAAAAGGTGATGTTGAAAATGGTAATAGTATATATACGAAGTGCTTTTGTTTTTAGTGCAGAAAATTCATCATCCACCTCTACCCAAAATTCAAAGAGCGATTTATTACAAAATTCCATTTTAATTTTTCACTGGATGTGAAATCTATGATGATTACTTCGGCAGTGGAGAACTCTTCTAAAGTATTTTGAAATTGATTCCTAAACCACTCGTAATGCTTCCAAGTTGTGCTCATCAAGAAAATACTTTTTAAAATTCTTTGGCAACATGGCTAAATGCTTTTACATGGCTTTAAAAACAACTTTCACATGCTGTTCTTCAGATTTTTAAATGTTAACACACAACAAACGGGGGCTTTTTTTCATTATTTACTTCAGTAGCGGTAAATCCGAATTTAAGTATTTTTGAGAATGTTTCCTGGGTTTAATTTTCGGAACCCTGCTTGTCTGTGTACTTGTTCACCTTTTTTATCGTCGAATGTTCGCTTACGACTTAAAAATTTATGTATGATTTTGTTTTAATCTACTACCGTAAATACTTAATTAACGTGCAAATTAAAAAAATGTACATTCAAGCTAGATTCGGTAGCTATAGAAGTATCGAGTCAAACAACACGACTGGAATTGTACCAGGAGAAGCATTTTTACATGTTTTGCGCAGATGTCCAATAGGTTGCACAGACTCACGCAAACGTACCCGATAATGCCAGATGTGATGGATGTGATAGAGAGCAACAAAGACTAGACTATTTTTCTAATGATATTTGTACTTTTAGAAATGGATGCTGAATGAAATAAATCTTTAAATATATCATTTTGCGATCTGTTCCAATTTAAAAATTAGAGAAGGGAAAATAACATAATAATAAGTAATATATACTTTAAGTCAGTGTTTCTCAAATGTAAATTACGCGCCCCCTGGGGGGCGCGATGACCCCAAGGGGGGCGCGAGCGTATCGAAAATTTAAAGATTTTTTAAAAAAATAACCGGAAAGAGAAGTAAAACAAAATGCTTTCTTCCATAATAAAAAAATACACACAACAACACTGACATAATTTATGTTTTTATCTGGCTTTTTTCCTTCATCAAATAGCTATCTTTGATCCCAAAACTAAATTAAAGAAAAAAAAACATTTTGTTTTATTTGCTGTATTTCCTCAATGAGAGATTTCTTTATTACGTTTTAACATAAAATATTACCGTTAAAAGAAAACGAAACCAGACCCTGAGAAAAATTCTAAGAAGATAAACAATTCACCACTGTAATTATTATTGAAATACTGTACATTAGTTGTAGAAAAAGAAAAGGAAGTCATGATTCACTTTTCAGCCAGACTGCATAGTACGTTTGCTAATCATTTGATTGACCTTCAATCTTATGGTATGGTTATTATCAATATTAGTTCCCTCCCATCTGTTATGCGTTTGCTTTTCGCTTAGGGAAATTGTAAATAATTGAGTTTTTTGCGATATTTGGAAAAGAATTGATTGGTTTAACATTTCTGAAGGATAATTGAAAAGTGTCTGATTTGCGTCCTTTATTATGGTCTTGTACTTTTGAATCATTTTAGTTCAGTTTTATTGGATTCTTTCTCAAATCATCAAAGAATTGAATAGTCCTTGAAAGAAGGTAAATATACTTTCTATAAATTAAAATATTCACTATAATTCGATTTGTATCGTGTACAGTAAAAATAATTCTAAACAAATGATTGGGGTGACTGAGTCCCCCGCACTACCATTAATGTTAGTATCGAGTACGCGCCTGCTCCCGGGTTAAAACATTTTGAAGTCTTCTCGCTTTAAATGTTAAAAAGTAACACAATTATTCTTCATCGGAATTTTATATTCTTCTTCATAATTTAACATTAATTCTAAATGCTAATTAAAATTACAGATTTTTAAACAGTTTACAATTATAGCATTTATCTAAAAAAAATCATTTTACATTTTTGTATACAATGTCGTGCACACAGTTTTACTCTCCTTACAGTTCAGCTATTAAATCAAGAATAATGTTTTATTTTTAAAAAAATGAACTCGTGCGAAGAGTCGGTGTTTCAGCCAGTATACGTTTGATGTATCAGTACTGAAGAATGTATTTTATAAATAATTTATTATTATTGTATGAATTTGGCCGCGGTAGCCGATTGGTATTATCGGATCGTGGCTTGCCTTGTCACGAGTTCAGCCATCTATTAAAGACCCGCCGTGTGGAGGGCAGCGATGCACGTTAAATCTAGAGTTGAAACGTTTTCCCGTTGGTGTGGTGTGGTAATTAGGAGAGAGGTGCCAGCTCAGGTGTCATCCACGTCACTTGACGATGGTTCAAAATTACGTGGTCCGTCGTCAAATTTAGTGCAGCTGAACAGTGCGACGTTAATATTCAATCAATCAATCTGATTACTAATTGATTGAATATTAACGTCGCACTGTTCAGCTGCACGAGGGACAACGGACCAGCGTTTTTGAACCATGGTCAAGTGACGTGGGGACACCTGAGCTGGCACCCCCTCTCCTAATTACCACACCACACCAACGGGAGGACGTTTCAGCTCTCGACAGATTTAACGTGCATCGCTGCCCTACACGGCCAGGTCTTTATGGTACTAACCCGACAAAAATGGTCCGATACCTATACCACTAAACCGCGGCCACCAATCTTATTACTAAATTAAGAACAAGTTTAATAATTATAGAGACTTCTTGTCTTGTAGAGGAAAGTTTTTCAAAGGAAGGTTTAATATCAGAAATTGACACTTAAAGAGTTATTTTTCTATATTTAGCTGAAATCTATATTTTTGTCTTCAAGGCATCCACTGCAGAAAATCCGGTTTGAAAAAGGTAGGATGTTGAAAATGGTAATAGTATACGAAGTGCTTTTGTTTTCAGTACAGATAATTCCTCATCTACCTCTTACCCCAAATTCAAAGAGCGATTTATTACAAAATTGCCTTTTAATTTTTCACTGGATGTGAAATCTATGAAGATTTCTTCGGAAGTTGAGAGCCCTTCTGGATATCTTGAAATAGATCCCTAATCCACTCGTAACTTGCTACCAAGCTGTCCTCATCCAGAAAATACTTTTTAAAATTCTTTGCCAACATAGCTAAATGATTTTACATGTTTTAAAAACAACTTTCACATGTTGTTCTACAGATTTGTAAGTTTTAACACATATCGAGCTGGGACTTTTATTCCATCATTTACTTCAGTAGTGGTAAATCCAAAATTTAAGTATTTTTGAGAAGATCGCCTTGATTTAATTTCGGAACCATGCTCGTTCGTCTGTGTACTTGTTGATTCTTTATTATGGTCGAATGTTTGCTTACGACTTAAAAATGTATATATGATATTGTTTTAATCTACTGCCGTAAATACTTAATTACCGTGAATTACAATTAACGTGGAAATTTAAAAATGTACATTCAAGCTAGATTCGGTAGCTATAGGAGTATCGAGTCGACCAAAACTGACTGGAATTGAACGAGGAAAAGCATTTTTACATGTTTTGTGCAGACGTCCGATAGTTTGCCCAGACTCACGCAAACGTACCCTATAATGTCAGATGTGATGGATATGATAGAGAGCACATTGACTAGACTATTTTTCTAATGACATTTGTACCTTGAGAAATGAATGCTGAAGGAAATAAATCTTTAATTAAATGCATCATTTTGCGATCTGTTCCAATTTAAAAATTAGAGATAGAAAAATAACATAATTCTAAATAATATATATTTTAAGTAATTTTCTTAAAATATATATTACTTAAAAGTTACATATACACAAAATTTAATATACTTATGGTATTAATTTGTACGGTTTATAATTAAGATCGTATTGTAACTTTAGCGTCTCTGTCTCAAAGTGCATTTTTATTGCAGTAAATACATTATTGTTGTACAGGGGGCGAGACAAAAAATTATGATTGAAAATTGGGTCGCCAGTATTGAAAGTTTGAGAAACACTGCTTTTAATGTATGAGTGGTGCACAGAGTATTTTATGACTAATTAATTAATACTAAATTAAGAACAAGTTTAATAATTATTAGCTACTTCCATGGGCTTGTCTTACAGAGCAAAGTTTTTGAAAGCAGTTTTTAATTGACCCCCTGAGTTCATTTTCTATATTTGCTGATATCTATATTTTGTCTTCTAAACAACCACCGCATTTTGTCATATGTTCCAATTTAAAAATCAGAGAAAGGAAAAATAACTTAGTAATTATCCTATTACTTAACTTTTTTGCTTAAAAGTAACATATACAAAATTTAATACTTATGTCATGATTTTGTACGGTTTATAATAAATATCATTGCTTTTTTTTTTTTATCGTAAAAGTGCATTATTATTGCATTCAGTAAATTATTATGTATAAGGGGGCGCGATAAAAATTGTGATTGAAAAGGGGGCGCCAGTATTGAAAGTTTGAGAAGCACTGCTTTAAGTCATTTTCTTAAAATATAAATGACTTTAAAGTAACAAATACCCAACATTTAATACTTATAAGGTTTATAATTAAGATCGCATTGTAGCCTTAGCGTCAAAATGCATTTTTATTGCAGTAAATACGTTATTGTTGTATCAGGGGGGCGCGATAAAAATTATGATTGAAAACTGGGTCACCAGTATTGAAAGTTTGAGAAGCACTGCATTAGACACAACAACATTTCCATTAGAGTTACCTTAATGAATAGAATCCAGAATCCGAAAACTTTTCTCAGTTAGAAAAATATTCCAGCATTTTAATATTACATTCTGACTTCAATATTCTCTTTTTAAAAGAGGAGTATATTTTAACATACTACCACATTTTCGTTAGAATCTGTTTACTTTTTTCGTTATAAAATGTATTGATTATTTCACTTTCTTTACTATTGTATTAAATGGAGTTATAGTTTTACATATTATTAGGTGTACAACTTTGCTTCCGCCGTTTATTTCTTCCGAAATTCAAGCCTTTATAGTAAAAAACTGATTATACATTTATGATTCAATAATTGCGTTCGATAACGATCGCCTGTGATTGTTTCAGTAGGTTTTAAGAACTCATAATGCACTACGCCGAGCTGGTCCCACCAAATGCCATGCTGGTCTTCGACGTCAAAATAACCGTTCTTGAAACGTTGAAAACACTCTCGGCACGTTCTTTACTTATAGCGGCCTCACCATAGGTAT
Source organism: Trichonephila clavipes (assembly GCA_019973935.1). NCBI lineage: Eukaryota > Metazoa > Arthropoda > Arachnida > Araneae > Nephilidae > Trichonephila > Trichonephila clavipes. Next base: position 499,132 of record BMAU01017970.1, on the reverse strand, counting down.
TTGAGAGCATTCGATGAGCCTCAGCCGCAGATTTCTTCATATTAAAGTAGAAAATTAAAACCTCCCGCAAATGACGAGAATTTGGCTCGTAAGCTGACATCTTTAACCGAGAATAACTTTATGATGCAGACACAAATCGACTAATATTTCGATGGCGTTATGTTTACAAATACCTAATCTTATTGTATGACATCTACGATCTATTTATTTCGACTAGCACTTACGGCTACAGCCATCTATTGCTAAACGGCGGAAGCAAAGTTGTACACCTAATATAATAAGATAATTTAAATTTATCACTCCAGACACAATAAGTAAAAATTTAGAATTCCTATACAATGTTTTCAAATTTTAAAAACATTCCATACTGTGGGGACAACATTCCAGCGTTTCTCAAACTGTGGGGTGCACCTCCTAGGGGGCATATTAACCCTACGTGGGGGACTCCAGCATATCTAAACTTAGAAAAAATGGTCATTTAAAAAAAATTATTAATTTACTGAAAGAAAGCCGAAATATATTCTGACATTATAAAAAATAAAATACATATTTAAACTGATAAAATACACTTATGAATGTATCAGTTCTGCACAATGTATTTGATAATTATTTTTCAATACTAAGTTAAGAACAAGTTTAATAATAACAAGTAACACCTTGGGCTTGTCCTATATAATATTATATACGTAAAACATCCTAAATATCTAGGTTTTACCCTAGACCAAGAAATTCTTTGCAATTGGCATATAGAGGATTTGATTAATAAAAGTAGAAAACGCCTTAATATATTAAAATACATCTCTGGACGCGATTGGGGTGCAGATGCCTCTACTCTGAAAATTACCTATACTACCTTAATTAGACCTGTTTTGGAGTTTGGTTCTGCCATTTTCTTTATTGCCTCAGATTCTAACCTTAAAAAACTTGAAAGAAGAGTGCTGCTAGAATCATCGCCGGCCTTCGTAACAGCTGTCCTAATAACTTAGTTCTATATGAGTGCGACTTTCAGCCTTTAAATATGAGAAGAAACTATTGTTTCATCAAGTACTTCAACAAACTGCTTAGTTGTGGTGATCAACATAGAACCTCTCAATACTTAAAGCATTGGAAACATAATCAAAGGTTGAAACGAAATAGTCCCTTCTCCCAGGCACTTGCACAAAACCTGAGTTTTAATGTGGAACACCACTGCCTGACTTCATTCATCAACCCTGTTCTTGGACTCCAGCGGGTCACGTTCCATTATAATTTAATGCCCAATATGAATAAAATGTCTGGCCACCCCGAACTTCTTAAGCAGTTGGCTCTGGAGGTGATTGCTGGAATTCCACTGGATGCAGCCAAGATCTATACTGATGGCAGTAAGGGAGAGACAAATACTACTGGGGTGGCAGTGGAGTCTTAATTGAACTACCAGGCCACGTCATCAAATTTCAGAAAAGAAATGCTGACCATGCTTCTGTCTCTAGAAGGGAACTAATAGCTATCATGTGTGGTCCTTCATTTATTAACAACATAAGAAATCTAGCTGTTTCTGAAATTTGGATACTGACAGACAGCCGATCATCCATCCAACATTTATCGAATTGGCCATTTATCGGCGACAGCACCAGCAGGAGTATTCTTCACCTTTTTCAACAGCTTTCGGATCAGCACCCTATTCATCTACAGTGGGTTCCTTCCCATGTAGGCCTTCTCGGGAACGAAGTTGCGGACGACCTTGCGAAGGCGGCTACAAGCAATCCTGTAGATCCGGAAAACCATATGGTCCTTACATCGACTGAGATCTACTCCAGGGCTAAAGAATTAATATGTAGAATCTGGATAGTCCCTCCTGCACACCCATGGTAATTTCAAAGACACCCTGAATCCGCCATATCATTCAAGGGTTCCAGATCATATCAAACGGCATTCTCACGATTTTCGACTAGTCACCTGAGGTGCATGAATTTCGAGGGTGGCAAAAGAAGCTTCCCAATTTGCCCCAAATGTAACATCAGTCCTTTTTCTCCTCAGCACATTCTGCAATGTCTGGGGTTCTCCTGTGAGGCGGCTGTTGCATCCCCCTGCTATTCTTAGACTTTGTACAGATTTATGGACTCTTGGGTCTGGTCTAGTTTCACTAGACCAGATAGAAATTAGTCCCACCACCACCATATACAAAATTTAATTCTTATCATGAAAATTTGTACTATTTATAATTAAAGTCATATTGTAGCTTCATGTCAATGTACATTATTATTATTGAATTCAAAACATTGGTATTGTATAAAAGGAAAATTTGAGAAGGGAAATGATTTAGGGGCAGAAAATTTGAGCGCGATGAAAAGTTTGGAATCATGAAAAAATTTGGGGTGGAGCAATAATTTTTATCAAATATTGAAAATTTGAGAAGCACTGGTATAATGAAATGATTTAGGTGTTGCAGTACAACGAGTTTCTTCAAAAATTTGACCTTCGAACCCTGCTCTTATGTATTTGTTTTTTCATTTAGGGAAGTTTGAAGGATTACTAAGCCAAGCATATCATTTTTTAGTCCATATTGTTATAAATACACTTTTAATCCGGGAGCGGTCACGCCGAGCACAGAGTGGATGATTTCAATGGCCCTGACACTATCCTCCTGTTTGATTTAGATCAAATTCAACTGAATTCCCGAAACTTTTTTTTCCGAAATTTTTTCTTAAAAATTTTATTTAATTAAATTATTCAAAATTAAAACATAAAAATAAATAAGAATCATGCAGAAAAATCTGCTTGGGGTGGAAAGTCAATAATAATTTTTCTTCTGCATTATTGTTTTATTATAGAGCAATTAAATAATCTAACTTGACTGAAATTGAAAGAGGATTTTATGTAAGAATTATTATCATAAGAACAAGTTTAATAAGTTATGTCAAATTTTTCAAAACCCCCATTATTTTTCTACATTTAACTGATATGTATATTTTGTCCTTATTTAGTTGCACAAAATTATTTAGTTTGTTTATAATAAAGATTGTTGCTTTAGCGTCAAAGTGCACTATGATTGCATTCAGTATAATATTAATGTATAAGGGGGCGCGATAAAAATTGTGATTGAAAAGGGGGCGCCAGTATTGAAAATTTGAGAAGCACTGACTTAACACAATGTATTAAAACGTTTGTATACTTTTCGTAAGAAAAAAAAGAATATACTTTTTTAAAAAAATGTATTTTTCATAATTTTCGCATGCATTGTGTATTCATTTAGATAAAAAGTTCGTTGCATTTGTTATGTTTGTAGCAAGATTGATAAGACTCTTTTCACAATAAAATTATTTCCTAAGAGTCTGTCCGAATTTTTCACACGTGTACATTGGCATCAAAAAGCTAAGAACAACTATTGAAATGAAAGGAATAAATGAAATAGGGGAAAGAGTCTGAAATGGGAATATGCTGTTAATCAGTGATTATGCACTCGCAAACTTCTTGTAAGGAAAATAAAATCACAATATGAGAGCTTATATTTGGAAAGCTGCAATAAAAGCGACGTGAAAGTTCATTCGAGATTTTGGTACTTTGTGCACCCAATAAACTCTTGCATATTTCAATTGTTTCAAAAGTATTACTTATAGCTCACAGAAAACCACTTGACTTGTTTACAAAAGGCAGATTCATTAGAACAATGGGAAAGTAAGCGATCCCAAGCAGAAGTGTTCAGTGTTAAAAATGATACACTGTTCGCTATTTCTAAATAGTGTAAACCAGCGATACTCAATCTGCGGCCCGCATGTGGCCCACCGAGCCTTTTTAAGTGGCTCGGCCAAGGCCCATTGCTCTGAGAAATTAACTTATTTAAGAACATTGCATAAAAAATTTGGTGGGAAATTCTTTGTCAACAAATCAAATATATTAATTTTGCTTTTTGCTGTCGTGTCGTACGGGTACGAATTGATATTATTTTTCTATTTGGAACAGTTACGCTTAGTGATAGCCAATAACAGTGGAATGAACAGTGGGTGGAATTAATTTTCAACTATCTTTCATGTCTTGCAAGTGAAAAAAATTCCAAGAAAATATATCATTTCAAGACGATTGGGAAGTTGACTATTTTGTAGTGAAAAACAAACATGGATCATTAATTGTTTGATTTGTCTCGAAAGTATTGCATTTAAAAAGTACCAATAAACAGAAATCGTTCAATGATACTTTTCTTCCGAGATCTCTTTCAAGAGATGATAAATAGACTTTTTCTTGAATAATCTTTGCAACAGCAATAAAGTGTTTTGTCAGTGGTAATATCACAACGGTAACAAAGACATCCCATGGAGTTTCTTATATTATTGGTAATCATATGAAACCATTCACGATGTAAAAATTGCGAAGGACTGTTTCTTAAATGCTTCTAATTTTGTGTTTGTGACAAAAATAAAATAATAGTATATGAAAAATAATAATTATAAAATGCAAAACAGAAGATATAATATTTTGATCAATTTTCCACATTTTAAATTTCCAATATTACCTTGATTTTAAAGCAGTTGTCCATCCCCCTTCCCCATTTATCCTCATGTTGCGGCCCGCGTGAAGTAACTAACATATACATGCGGCCCGCGTGAAATTGCTGACATATGTATGCGGACCATCAGAAAAAAGGTTGAGTACCCCTGGTATCAACCGTAGCAAACCAATGGAAACTTGCATAGAAAAACGGTAGCAGTACAGCCGAGAACAATTTTGACAGAATTTTATTTCCAAATTTGTCGATATTGCATTATAATAAATAAGTTAGATTTTCTGTAGTAATAATGACATCATAATCGGTTAGATGATTCCTTGAGATGGGGAACCTTTTGAAGCTGGCCAGTTTCAAGCGGAGGTGGCTCGATGGTTACAAGTGGCCCAAAAGAGGTCTTCGAATTATGTAATCAATTCTAAAAAGTTGTACTATCACCAAGGTCTGACAAGGTCTCCACAGAATCACTACTTGGCATAAAGCGTGCTACGACATAAGCAGAAAGTGGTTTCTCAGCTTCCTCGTGACCTTACTGCTGTGTCTGGAAGAAGAATTTCAAGGAAAACAGTCAACAGCCGTCTTGCAGTGACTGGCCTTTACGGCCAGCGTCTAGTCTGGTGCGTCCTTTTGACTGCATCCAGCAGGAAAGACCGGACATTTCGGAGCTGAAAACATCAGTCGTGGACACCACAAGAATAGGGATGTGTTATTTTCAGTGATGAGTCGAAATGTACCAGACAAAGCAATTCTCGTCGAGTCTTCACCTGGAGAGAAAATGGAGCTAGCTTTCATCCCTACTACAAAACATATTTCGACAGATTTGGTAGCAAAAGAATCCTTATGTGTGTGTTGGTATAGTGAGGGACAGTCACACACCACTGAAGGTTTCCTATGCGTGTTCTGTCAACTCACAGGGCTGTAGGGGTGAGATCCTGGAAGCTTGTGTGAGGTTTATCCTGGTGCTATGGGTTAGGACTATATTTATATGGACAATAATGCGTGACCACACAGTACTCCCATTGTTGATGAACATCATGGCGGAGCGGATATTTGCCGTATAGATTGACGTTCGAGGTCTTTGGATAAGAATTATTTTGAATAAGTTTAGGATGGTCTAGTAAAAGCCATTTCTCATCATAGCTCTCCTCCCAAGAACACACATGAATAAAAAATCTCGCTTTTGGAAAAACGGGCTTTGTTGGCACAAATACTTAAGGACACCCTCACTCATAAATAGCATGGAAGCTCGTTGTGAGGCTTGTATAAATAACAGTTTACTGTGGTTACACTCCAAATTACACAGAGTTTTCTCGAGGTAAATGCTTTATCTCTGAATCATGATTTTACATTTTTAGATATGACTTGTATCTTAACTCTCAAATAAAATCTTATCCACATTGTTATGTTGCTATTTTCTTTCTGACATTGTAACAAGTCTCTGCCAAATCTCATGACAACACAGTAAATAGTTCATCGCTCTTCACAGATTTTATGTTTGTGGCCTTAATTTTGGACAGGAATGTAGTTTACGGAAGTTTCTGGAAGACTGACCAATATGACAAAAATCCAATAGTTTGCGCGCCGCTCACTTCAGATCAATGAACTTGAGAACATCGGGACAGGATAGAGAATAAATCACGATTCAGTTTACAGAATTTTTATCACCTTGGTGGTACTTAAGTGTAGAAGGCCATAAATTATGCTAATCTGTTAATGGAAAAAGGTATTGATATTATATTTGGAATATTACGTTTATCTTTTCATGTGCTACAGCTTCACAGCTCTTGTTCAAGAACGATACTGCGATACCATACTATTTTCAACGTCTGGTAGAATATTTCGAAAGGATATATATAAAATCCATGCAATCACCAGGAAAATTCAGACTTAAATCTGATTGAGCATGTTCTAACAGCACTTGAATTAAAGGTTTCACCCCATCACTCTCCACTGAGAAACATTTCTCAACTCAAATTCATTTTGATTCCAGAGTGAATCTGTCACCACAATGATCTCTAGGCTGTTATTCGTCACATGAAACATAACTGTGGTGCTTGTAAGGCTGCGAGAGGTCTAATCATCCTCCGTATTTATCAATTTTAGCTTTATGTTTTCTTTTTCTACAATGAAAGATAATTTTTTGTTGTTGTTGTTTTTTCTCCAATTTGTGCCATTTGCATCAGCAAGCAATGCACTTACTTATACGCGTTCTTAAACTGTATTTTCTGCAGCATCTCTACAAAGTATGTAAAAAAATCTTGCTTTTTTACCGCTCATTTTGCCCCTACGTAAGAAAATAATAATTATTCAATTCCTATATTTGCTCACACTCTCTATATATTTATTTATTTACCTTCATGGAATTTTTAATCTTTAATAAAATACATTTTAAAGCGCTCAATTGAGCTGAAATTTTATATATATGATTATTTTGGATGACAATACACTAATTGTGAATTATAATTAATAAAAATTAATTGGTTAAAATTAATTATTCAAAGAATTACAAATATAGCCACGTTGGCATCATTTTTGGTAACTTAGCGACCATTTTGGCGACTTGTGTCAATACATAAAAAGGGTTTTTTCTCACATTTTAATGCACTCGTTTGAGCTGCAATTTTCTATACACTATTGTTTCGGGTAAAAATACCATAATTTAATTATAAGTAATTAAAATGAATCGACTGAAACTAATTTTTTAAAGAATTACAGATACAGACAGCTACGTTGGTTTCATTTTTAGCGACTTGGATCAAAACTTTAAAGGATTTTTTTCTTGCGTTTTAAAGCATTCAGTTGAACTGAAATGTTATGTACACCATTATTTTGTATTATAATACGATACTTTAATGATAATGAATAAAAACTAATTACCACACTTAATGCTATGATTCTGCCATATGTATATACAAATTTATATTAATTGTAACTATTTAATAAAAAGTAGCTAAAACAAAAATTTTCTTTAATAATCTATATAAGAATTGACTTGAAATTTTTTTTTTATTATTTGTTTTGTACTTTTGCACCTTAAAGTGAAATGCTACCAGCAATGCGTAGTTTTTCTTTTTTATCAGTCATAAGGCTTTTAAATAATTGCAACTATTTTCCAATGCAAGGGTATATGGGTTTTTCAGTTCTCCAATGTATTAGTAAATGAATGTGTCAAATATTCGAATGAATCAGTATTTGATGACTTTAATTTAACATTTCGAAGCTCTGGCACAAATTATTTTTTACATAAATTATACTATTTCAAATTTTATAAATGCAACTATAACATAGGAAATTTACTTTATGATAAATTTATAGATTCCATTTTACCAAGTATGGAGAAAAATAACATACTTTGAATTGAGCACACCAAAACAATATTTTATAGATATTTTATCAAACATTTCTATGTGGCTTTTAATGTATCTGACTACGTTCGGAACCATGATTTTTCAAAAGCGTATAAATGGATAATATTTATGATATTTAGTGTCACTTAGATTAGAAAATGTATATAAAATTGTTTTAATAATAGTATTACAATAAAAAAATTATTTAAGTACAATATTTTGACAAAAAATTAACATAAAATGATCAATTTTCAAAATATTTTCCTTTTGTGAAAAATGCTTCTATTATAATTATAGAAATCCTGCATATAGCTCAGACTCTACAGAGGCTCAACTAGAATTTTTGAAATGTATAACTTAGAAGTGGGTTTATCCATATTTTACGACAACAGAGGGGAGCAATTTTAAGAAATTGCTCCCCTCTTTCAATGGGTGGTAATTCTAAAAATAATGTGGAATTTTTCAAAAATCCTAGTTCAGACTCTCTGGAGAAGTCTTTACTTTATATAAGTGAAATATTATTATTTCAGAAGCATTTCTTATAAAAGGAGAACATTTTGAAAAAAAGATTATTCTAAGTTAATGTTTTGCTAAAATATTGCATTTAAATAAATTTTTTTGTCAAAATGTGTCCTTAAAACAATTTTGTACATGTATTCTAATCTAAGTGACACTAAATATCATGAAAATTATCCATTTATGTGCTATTTTAAAATCACGGTTTCGAACGTATTCGGATTACTTAATATATATGTAATTTTGAAAACTATCATAATTTTCAATATAAGTATTGCGGATCCCACAGAATATTTATCGAAAAAGTAATTTGTGGAAAAAGCTTATCAGAAACACGTATAGTCACATCCTTGTTATTACAACAAGTAATTTCCAGGAACTAAGAAACAGGAATTTTTCATTTGAACTTTCAGCATCATTACTTTTCTGTTTCAGGGTGGCATGAAGGCAGTGCTGTGGGCAGACGTATTCCAAGCAGTTCTCATGTTCGCTACATTGTTGACCATCCTCACAAAAGGATGCCTATTACTGGGAGGAATAGGGAAAATTTTTGAAGTCGCTAATGAAGGTGGAAGGCTAATTCTCCCTAAGTAATTTAATTTTTTAATACCTATTTTAAAAAATAATTAAAAATTAATTGATGTCATTATTTATTACCACTCATATGCAGCATTTGGGTGATACTATCTTTCGTTATTATAATGTTTTATTTCGGTATCTTAGAGAAGTCAGAGAAAGTATATTTTTAAGTAACAAATTTTTAAATATAATAGGAGTTTGAGCTTTCACGAGACGCAGAAGGGAAGGGATTATTTTCAAGTCCTTCAGGTTCTTACTAGTATTGACATCTTATCTATTCAACCAGTTGTATTCATCTGTGTCAATGAATGAATATAATAAGTTATTTTTCATCAATGATATTGTAAGAAAAAAGGTTTGTGTTGTTGCTGCACGCCCCCATTGGCCAGCAGTGCTAGACCAGATCTATGACTTCGTACACTCTAAAAAATCCAACACCAGCAAGGGATCGTCAGTTAAATCCTGCTTGGTGAGCCCTAGGCATTCGAGGATATGAGCAGGCGAGGCCGGCTCAGAAGAGCAGTTGGTACACATTTCAAAGCTCTTAGATCCTTTGGAAAGTTTCATTGATTGAAGGTGATCACTGCGACAACGGTCTAAAATAGTTTGCTCCTGTGTATTAAAACCTTGAGCCAGAGAGCCTCCCGGACGAGATCACTGATACCAATGGTACTCTGAGGGGACAATCCAAGCGGTCTTATTCTGGTGTTTAATTTTTGAGAAAATCTCCAAGAGGGTGACGGGTGCTGATGGCTCTGGGGCCTCGCAAGCGCCAGCCTTGGCCAAAGTGTCCACAATCTCATTTCGCTCTAGATCTACGTGGGAGGTAATCCACTGCAGATTAATCTCATTCGATGTGGAAAGTCGTTTTAACTTGCTGAGTACTGACACTCCAAGATTATCTCTCACACTTTGCCAATTGGACAAATGCTGTGCTGTACTTCTGCTATCAGTATTTCCATTTGGAAGAGATGCAAGAGAACCAAGGGCCTCATCAATGGCTATTAATTCACTACGAAAAACTAAGCAATCATCTGGATTCTTAAGTTATAGTCTTGCGATTTGAAGTAAATTCCGCTGCCAGATCGATAATAATCGTCTCTACTTCCATTCGTGTAAACTTGAATGGCATCAATTGGTATCTCTCCAATTCTCTTTAGAGCTAGTTGCTTTAGACCAGCAGGAAGACCTGTTTGTTTAAAAAAGGTTTGTATTCAGGTTTAATGTATGTGTGTATGTAGAAGTTATTATTGGATATTAATTCTAATGAACAAATTATGGCTAATATTTTTCTATAGGATGAGGCAAAAGCTTTGCTGTTTATTTTATACATAAGTTGTGACGGGTAATATTCTGGTTCTTCTACAAATTCTCTTGAGGAAACTATTCTTTACCTGTGATTTTAGTTGAAACCCCGCTTTTCGTAGAGATGACTTGATTTTATGAAAATGTTACTACTATTTAAACCCTGACTTTGGGTAGGTGAAATTATTGGTTACTCGTTAATCGTGACATCGAAATATAAGAGAAGTTGAACTGCAACTGGGAGGTCACGTGTCCTGAAATTAATTTCGTCGTAAAATCCACCAGGAGCTGTGGAACAGAATAACACTGGAGCTGACCAAGCTATCGGGATTCGGAAGGATTTTCCTAAAGCTAACTGATTTTCAATAATATTGTACATCCGATTAAGTGCTAGGATTTCAGAATGTTCCCAGAAGTAAGCTATTAAGGTTTATATAATTCATAAAATGTTGCATATATAGTAGCAATACCTATTCTTAAGATCCTGTCTGCTTCTTCCCCGAACCCTCTTACACCCGCGACCTTCGGACCGCGACAAAGGTTACATGGACTTTAGAGGCTTAAAAAATACAAATCAGCCTTAATTATTAGGTAACGATGAAGCCTCTGCCCGGAGCATCCATCTCTCAGTTGGGGATGATTCGCTTTAATGCCTGTAGGTGGGGGGATTTGGAGGTTGGGCTGCCTTGAGATCTTCAGTTAGACTCTACCCAGTGAGAGGATCACGTGGTGGTACATGGCAATTTTTTTCAACTCACGATATGTGCAATTTATCTTATCTACCACCGACTATCACACGGATATTCCTATTGTTTTTTCGTGTTTGGTATTATTATTTTTAATTACTTTTACATGACTATAAATAATTTTTAATCAGTTTTTATAAAAATACTAGTCACAATTCTAGTGATAAAAATATTGTAACGTCGTGAGTAGCTATCCATCAATAAACAAATCTTTACAGCTTAATATACAAATAAAAGCAAACTTTATTTGCTAACAATTTGTAAATGAAGTAATATAAATCCAGATTAAATGCCAAGCCTGTGTGGTCAGTTCATATTCTCATGCTCAACGCCACCGGCGTTCATCGTCTTTTTCACTCTCTCTCGGGGATTTTTTCTTTTCTCCGGTCTTTTTCTCTTTCTCTCTCTCTTTTCTCCGGTCTCTTCTCTCTTACTCCGGGTCTCTCTCTCTTAGGTTTTTTAGGTTTTTTTTCCGGTCTCTTCTTTTTTTTTCCTCAAAAACAACCCTTTTTAAACAACAGGGGTGTGTTCACCACACGCCCCTCGCTCCTTCTTATTCGCCGGTCAGCAAAGTCTCTCTTGACCTCCCTCGTCCTATTGGCGCATAACACGCCAAAACACACCCGAGCTGTCTGGTCCAAGGTGCCATAGTTCCTTGTCCGCAGCTGGACACACTGGCCTATCACGCCACCTGTTTCTAGTATTCCCTTTCATACAATACTAGAAAAAGACAACATGGTTATTTTTAAGATAGGCTTCGCCTATTGTCAATGGGGCGCCGAACTCTTAAGTCTATTATGCCGACCCGCCTGCTAACTCCACTCCCGGAGTTCAGACAATAAACAATGGCCCCATGGCCACGTGCACCGGTCATTCCACAGCTGGTTGATCGTAAAACATTCAGGGACAATCGATGGGTGAGGCACTTGTCCTTGACCAGCTGGTAAAACCATAAAACCTATTGTGACTTGGAAGATGGGGGTTCACTCCCATCGAAGATGTCACAACTCCTCCCCTCTAAAAAAAGTCCATTTCACGGGACTGCTCTGGTCCTAGTTGGATTCAGTTCTTAGAATTCACACACATAAAGATCGTCCCATCAATGAGAGTGATCAGGGCAGCAATCCCGGTATTAAAAACAATAAAAAAATAACATAATACATGAATCAAATTTCCAAAAAAATGTACACTTCACACAATTAGATCTTAAAATCCGAATCTGGGATTCTTTTTCTCCAAGTTACATTTCACCTTTAAATTATAATTTTTCAAACAAAATGCGTCAAATGCCAATCTCTTAATAACCATTTACACTTAATCGCGCCTGACTACAGAAGTAAACATCTGTTGGCCTACGGTTGACTAAGAGACATCAGAGATTTTCACTAACATCTATTTTCTTCCACAATGTACACAGATACACATACACACATATAAATAAAACAGTAATTTAAATTTACATAATAATTAATAGAAAAATCTACAAACTATTTATTCCAATCTACTTAGGCCGTCCGCGTTTCCATGGAGCCTCCCAGGTTTATGTTTGATTTCAAAATTAAACGCCTGTAAACTCAACGCCCATCTTTGTAACCTAGGATTAGTACTCCCCATCTTGTTTAGGTACCTTAAGGGGTTGTGGTCGGTTTCTATAATAAATTTTTGCCCGTCTAAATAATGCTTTAATCGCTTTAGACCAAAAATTATCGCAGCTAATTCCCTTTCCACCGTGCTGTAGTTTCGCTCCGCCTTAGAAAATTTTTTGCTTAGAAAAACGATGGGGTGTTCTTCCCCTTCTATTCTTTGCGATAAAACAACCCCAGCACCCACCTCACTCGCGTCCGTTTGCAGGATGAATTCCGTGGCAAAATCTGGGGCAAACAATATGGGTTGGGTGACGAGCTTGGCTTTTAGCTCCTCGAACGCTTTCCCACATTTCTCATCCCAAGTGATCTTCTCTTTCTTAATTTTCCCTTTCAGTGCGTCGGTCAAGGGTGAAGCTATTGTGCTGTAATTTGGGATATAATGAGAGTAGTACCCCACTAGACCGAGAAAGGATCGTACGTGTGTTTTAGTGGTGGGCCGCGGGAAATCTGCTATAGCTTTTATCTTCAGATCACTCGGAGACCTACTCCCTGAACCAATTCGATGCCCTAGAAATAAGACTTCCTCTTGAGCAAACTTACATTTAGAGGGTTTCACTTTAAGCCCCGCCTTTCTCAATCTTCCTAAAACTATGTCGATATGCTTTACGTGATCTTTCCACCCTTGGGAAAAAATGGCTATATCGTCTATGTACGGCAATGCAAACTGCTCCAACCCCTCTAAAACTTGGGCCATCAATTTGCAAAAATAATAGGGCGCACATACTAACCCGAACATCATTTTCTTGGGGGTATAGGTGCCAAATGGAGTAACGAAAGCTGCGTATCTCTGAGCTCTCGGCGTGAGCGGAATCTGAAAGTAACCTTTCGACAAATCCATCACCGTTACATAGGGAGCCGCACTCACTTTTTCTACTATCTCTTCCATATTTGGCAAAGGGAAAAATTCAGCTCGAGTTATCTCGTTCAATCGACGATAATCAACACAAGGACGAGGGTCTTTATTTGGGCTTTCTACTAAAATAAGGGGCGAAGTGTAATCGGACTGTCCTATCTCTATTACACCCAGTTCCAACAAACGTTTAATTTCTTCTCGCAATATGTTAATTTGTCTCGGAGACATCCGATAAGGTTTTGTTTTAATGGGCTTGTCCGAGATCAATTCAATATCCATTCGCATCAAGTGAGTCGTCCCAGGGTCTGGGGAAAACACGTCCTTATTTTTAGTAATGACTTGTTTTAATTCGTCGATCTGAGAGGGGGATAGTTTAAGTTGCAGTTGACTTTCCCGCAATATTTCGTGATAGTCAAACTTCGTGTATTGTTTATCTGGATAAGGAATTTCCGCATCTCCCTCTATGTCATCCGAGACCTCTTCTACAACCAGGCTTACCAGCTCGGGTCTCCGATGATACGGTTTTAGTAAGTTTACGTGATAGATAGTACTACGCGGTCCCTTCTTCCTGGTAGATTTATCACATAATTTGTATCCGAAATTCTACTAAGTACCTTTCCCGGCCCTATCCAATTTACCTCAAGTTTATTTTGTTTAGAGGTAACTAACACCATTACCAGATCCCCTTCCACAAATTTCCGTTCCACGACATCGCGATCGTACCACGTTTTCCTTTTAAGTTGGCATTCTTTCATCCTAGTGATCGCAATATCTTGGCAACGTTTGAGTCTATTATATAACTGCAATATATATTCCACTACCGATTGACTCGTGTTTCCCTCCTCCATCCATTCCTCATAAACTAACGTTTGGGGTGTTCTCAAATTCTTTCCCATGACCAACTCGGTGGGACTGAAACCTGTACTCTCGTGCGCAACCGTTCTGAGAGAGAATAATGCCAAAGGAAGAACCTCCTCCCAATCTTCTCCCGATTCCACGCACAAAGCCTTAATTACGCGCTTGATGGTTCTATGCACTCGCTCCACTGCATTGCTTTGGGGGTGGCTGACTGATGACCTCGTCACTTTGATGCCGAACTTATTGAAAAAGGTGGTGGTCAATTCACTAGTGAAAGAAGTCCCCAGGTCGGATTGTATTTCGCGTGGGAATCCTATCCTAGAAAAGATACTCAAGAGGGCGTCTATTACGTTCGGGGAAGTAATACTCTCCACCGGTATAGCTTCCGGGTACTTAGAGGCTACACAAATTGACGTAATCAGATATCTGTTTTGCTTTGTTGAGACAGGGAGAGGTCCCACCGCATCTATATTGATTTTAGAGAATACCTCCGAAATAATCGGCACTAATTTCAGGGGTGCTTTCGCCTTATCTCTCGGTTTCCCTACTCGTTGACACAAATCGCAAGTTTTGACGAACTCCTCCACGTCTCTGTACACGTTCGGCCAAAAAAATGCCTTAGAATTCTATCTTTGGTTTTCGTCACCCCCAGATGCCTCCCTATTTCGTCATGGCTAAGTTTGTTAATGTCGAGTCTAAACTTTATGGGTACGCATAGCTGTCTGACCTCCTCCCCTCGCTTAGTTTTCGCGACTCTAACTAATTTCCCCCTGATGACCCTAAATTCTTTGTCTATTTCTGTTTGGGCCTTATCCCATAATGGTTTTAGATCGGGGCATTTTCTTTGTTCCTCTTTAAATTCAACACCATTCACTTTCGCCAAACTCTTTCCCCCTTCTCCTTCAAAAGCGGGAATGATAAAGCTATCGTCTTCCCCTCCCTCGGACGGGGGGGAAAAATCCGTAAGTTCAAACTCCGCTTCGTTCGCCTCTTTTCTTTCTCGGGGAAAAACCTCTTTTGTTTACTTCTAGTCACCACTGTGTTAACCATGTGCACCCCCTGTTCGTCTGACTCCAGCAGTTCAGCCGTTCGGTTTCCCAATAAATATAGATCATTGTCACTACTATCCTGTTTTATTGCAGCCTTGGAATAAAACTCTCCTTTCTTCGTTTTGATTTTAATTTTAGCCAGAGGCAAACAGTGGCAAATCTCATCTAACGGGCTTTTCAACCAAACGTATTCACCTAGGAGGTCATCTTTATTAATCCAGCTCCGCGAACAGACGTCTATGGATGACCCCGAATCTCTTAGACATACGCGATCAATGCCATTTATTTCCATGTTCATTTTGAATTTTTTAAATGGGTCGTAATTCCCGGTATTTAAAGTTAAATTAGCTACCGTTTCGAAATTATTTTTCCTTAATCTAGGGCACACTGGCTTTATGTGCCCTGTCTCATTGCAGTAGTAGCATATTATGGGCTTCCTCTTCTCAAATTGATTATCCCCGCCCTGGGGCACTCCCTCCCAATTTGAGAACTCCCCTGGCTTACCTCATGCTTATAAGGATCCCTGTTCAAGGGCCCGATATTTTTACCCTTACCACTAAAATGCGCAGATTTATTTTTACTTTCGAGAGGCTGTTTATCAAAGGTTCTACGCTCCCAAGTTTTCGTCGGACCTGTTTTTTTATGCACTCTTCTAATCGCCTCAAAATGGTCGAATTTCTCAGCTAAACTTTTAGCCTCCTTGAAACCATCCCACGAATCTAGAAAATGGTCTACTAATTCACTTGGTGCTCTTTTTTTTTTTTATTTGTTCTGTCACTAGTAGCTCTTTTAATGCGGCGAAATCACCCACTTTCATCCCCGCTAGCCAGTTGTCCAGGTAGGACCTTAGTTCGAATACTAAATCCGCCCACATGGCCCCAGGTCTGCGTTGATGCGACTCAAATCTATCTCTAAGGGCTATCGGCGTGAGTTGGAACCGGGTCAAGAGTAGATTTTTTATGTGGGGGTAATCGTCGCTTTTCTCTAAAGGTTCTTTCGCTACTATCTCCGCAATTTCTATGGGAAGTAAAGGAATGAGTTGGGAGACCCATCTATCCTCAGCCACTTTTTCTTTTATCGCCTGCCTTTCAAATATTTCAAAAAATAAATTAATGTCTGCATTTTTTGCATCAAATTTAGGCACCAAGTCTTTTAAATTAACACGTCTATTTACCCCTTGCCCTTCTAAATCGGCAGACGATACACTAACCGTCTCAGTGGCGTTAGACAATCTTAACCGCTCCAACTCATATTCTCTAGTCTCCTGCCTTTCCTTCAATTCCCTAGCCTCCTGCCTTTCCTTCAATTCCCTAGCCTCCTGCTTTTCCTTCAATTCCCTAGCCTCCTGTCATTCCTTCAATTCCCTAGCCTCCCGTTTTTCCGCCAAGATACCCCCCAACAAACTTTTAACCGATTCTTCGTTATAGTCTTCACTCTGACAAATTCTCTTCTTAACTTCTATCTTGGGTAAAGTAATATCAATTTCTACCCTTAATTCCGTCGCAACCTCTAACAATACGTCTTTTCTTTCTCTTAAGAGAAACGCCATAATGCACTAATACACACAAAATCAAATCTCAATTGTCTCTAAAACAAATCAAATATCCAACATAAATCAACACTACACTATACTCCGTTGTACTCCACAAACTTATACAACTACCAAACATAACTAACCGTACACTAAACCTAGACTTTAATTATACTTCACAAAATTATACTCATAACTAGCATAACTAACAGTACCCTAGACTGAGACTTAATTATATTTCACAAAATAATAAAAATACTCAGAGTAACGTGACAATACACTACGCAAAAACTGTGCTAACGAAGCAAATATACTACTGTATACTACGACCTAACTCAATAAACAAATATACATACAAACATAGCAAATCAATACACTGCAAACAAACTTAATAATTTCTGTAGTCTCTCAGTCTATACTTTTAACTTTATCTAGTATTATTTTCCTTACAAAATTTTACATTAACTAAAAATAATGTTTTGCTGCCCCGATACGATACTCAAAGAAAAAGACTGACCTTAACATTGCAGGTGAAAACACTGGAAACCTCTTCCTTATCCTTCTCCGGGAAAAAACGGAAGGCAGGCACTTCGCGGGCACTCTTCACAAGCAGGAACGGGAGACACTTGCATCCAACACTTCTCACAGCTGGGAAATCCAGGAATTAGGGGTCATTAAACTCGCTTCATCACAATCGCACACGGCTGGCCTCTTTTTTTTTCTTCAATTAAATAAAGGATTTGGGCATCTGTTTACTTAAATGCCGGATCAACACCGCTGCCACCAATTTCATATATTTATATTAGCTGTAACGTCGTGAGTAGCTATCCATCAATAAACAAATCTTTACAGCTTAATATACAAATAAAAGCAAACTTTATTTGCTAACAATTTGTAAATGAAGTAATATAAATCCAGATTAAATGCCAAGCCTGTGTGGTCAGTTCATATTCTCATGCTCAACGCCACCGGCGTTCATCGTCTTTTTCACTCTCTCTCGGGGATTTTTTCTTTTCTCCGGTCTTTTTCTCTTTCTCTCTCTCTCCGGGTCTCTTCTCTCTTACTCCCTCTCTCTAGGTTTTTTTCCGGTCTCTTCTTTTTTTTCCTCAAAAACAACCCTTTTTAAACAACAGGGGTGTGTTCACCACACGCCCCTCGCTCCTTCTTATTCGCCGGTCAGCAAAGTCTCTCTTGACCTCCCTCGTCCTATTGGCGCATAACACGCCAAAACACACCCGAGCTGTCTGGTCCAAGGCGCCATAGTTCCTTGTCCGCAGCTGGACACACTGGCCCATCACGCCACCTGTTTCTTGTATTCCCTTTCATACAATACTAGAAAAAGACAACATGGTTATTTTTAAGATAGGCTTCGCCTATTGTCAATGGGGCGCCGAACTCTTAAGTCTATTATGCCGACCCGCCTGCTAACTCCACTCCCGGAGTTCAGACAATAAACAATGGCCCCATGGCCACGTGCACCGGTCATTCCACAGCTGGTTGATCGTAAAACATTCAGGGACAATCGATGGGTGAGGCACTTGTCCTTGACCAGCTGGTAAAACCATAAAATCTATTGTGACTTGGAAGATGGGGGTTCACTCCCATCGAAGATGTCACAATATGTTGTTGTGATTGATTTCACCGAACGTATCTTATTTGAGTCATATTCAATTTCATGAGCTATATGTACATTTAAATAGTACTTAAGGTAATAAATTTTTAAAAAAATCTCGTACCCATCTATTAGACGGATGTTTCTCAGTGCGGCAAAAAAATTCATGTTCCGGCCAGAGAGTTAATCGTACCTTACAGAGCTGGAATCTTCAAACTTCTTAAATCGCGTATCTCTAAAAAATAAAAAACAATTATAAGCCCAGTGTGGCATATTATTATATGTTATCATTCTCATGCACTTTAAATCCAATACATTTGTTTCTCGTTGATCTATCTCTCTAGATGTTGATGAAACCCCACAGTGACCTATCAGAGAACCTCATGATTCAAAATAGCACGGGAACATTTGACTTTTGGTGCTGCCAAATATTACTTTGCTTACTCCTTGGGGTACATGTCTCCACATTTTAGAGACTATTTTTATATAGCAGTGGTCTTCAAACTTTTTCAACCAACGGAGGCCCTAGAATTAAAGAAGTTGTCGTGGAACCCCTAGAGCTAGACAGTGTTTTCCTGGAACCCCACATTCCACTTACATACTTAGAAGAATGTATCACAAAATAATATTTAAAGTAGATCAGCATGTTATAGGTACTTTATGTAAAGGCAATTAAAAAAGTATGGAATTTTTTATTAAAAAGTTATAATCTAATTTTTTAATATAATTTACTCATTAATAATAATAATTTGGGATCCAAGTGTCACCTATACCCGTGCATTATATTTAGTAATAGGGATATGTGCTTGTGCTTTTTATCTATGTCTATGTTTTTCTAAGTTTTTCCTAAGTCTATGTCTATTAAAATTATCTGCAGTCGCATTTCATATTTTGCGTTTGGATTTTTTTTATAGCCACTCACGTTGACAATATATTTCACTCAAACACAATGTTCTGAAAGGCCTTAAAATGTTTGTAGTTGTGTGAAAAATACTGTGTATTTTTCATGAGGGAATTTGCAATGTAAAATTTAAGACTGTTCTTGCTTAAATTTAGATTTTAGCATCGAATCTGTTGATAAACTGTTTCCTCTCCTTCATTAATGGTGTTTTTCCCACCATTGCAAAATGGTGCATTTTCCGTTAGAAAACTATTTAGTTATACAAGGCACTATGTTAATTAACGAGTATAAAATTATCTCGTGGAACCCAACATAGTAAACAATAGAATATTCACAATCTAGTAGAAAGCATAAACATAACGATAAAAATTTATGTAATATATTCTTTTATTATATTATAATAAAAGTCTAAAATTGTCGAAAAATAATTATATGTCAACTAGCCGTTACCCACCCGCTTCACTGGGTATTTCACGATGTTGTATATATGTATACTGTTTACATATACATTAAATATTGATATCTAGCATTAAGAATTCGATTGTAATGAAAAATATATTTCTAGCTGTTACACTCTCGCCCCTTGATATAAAAAGAACATAAATTATAATATCTAAATTCTATTTATATCTAACATAGAAGGGGAAAGACTTTTTTCGCTCACTTAACCTAATAATCAAGTGGATTTCCACCAAAGCAACTTTCAGTGCATCTCTACTCCATAAAATAAACATGCGTGCTAAATTTCAAGCCTAAATCTAACAGAGCAAAAACGGAATTTTTATCATCAATACCTCGTTGAGAACACTCTCAGCGGATTCCAATTCAACAAAAGAAGCATGCAAACCAAATTTTATTATTGTAGTCTTAGCAGTTCGAAAACGGGAATTTTGTATGTCAATACGCTCCAATAACTCTCCCCGCTTCCCCTGGAGTTGATTTCCGTAAAATCCATTCTGAGTGGAACTCTATTCAACTAAAGAAAAAAGTGCTCAACAAATTTCAAGTAAATGAGTTAAATTCAAAAGCAGGAATTTTTCTATAACACGCCTTAATTCCTCACAACCCTACTCCTTTGGGAGTCCGTTTTCACAAAAATCTTTGTAAAAGGAACTTTATTCCATTAACAGAACATACCTTCTAATTTTCAAGCAGGTGTTTCTATTAGTTGAAAAGCGGAAATATTTATCTATTACGCCCCTTAATCCCCCTCAGTGACCCTTGGGGATCAATTTCCCCCAAAACTATTTTGTAGCGGATCTCTACACCATGAAAGGAATTCGCTTACCAAATTTTAAGACTGTACGTCTAATAATTTAAATATGGAAATAATTATCTATAATGCCCCTTAAGCCCCCGCAACGCCTCTTAGAAAATGATATTCACAAAACCCATCTTACGGCAGATCAATACTCAGTGAATGGAATCAGATTACTAAATTTCGAGATTTTACGTCTAATAGTTTAAAAAAGGACTTAATTGCCTATAACGCCACTTAATTCTCTACAACGCCACTTGGGAGTCGATTTTCACAAAACCCATTCTGTAGGGGATCTGTACTCTATGAAAGGAATCCGCTTATCAAATTTCAAGACTGTACGTCTAATAGTTTAAAAATGGAAATAATTATGTATAACGCCCCTTAAGCCCCCGTAACGCCACTTAGGAAACGATTTACACAAAACCCATCTTATAGCGGATCTTTACTCAATGAATGGAATCAGCTCACTAAATTTCGAGATTTTACGTCTAATAGTTTAAAAAAGGAGTTAATTGCCTATACCGCCACTTAATTCTCTGCTACGCCACTTGGGAGTCGATTTTCCCAAAACCCATTCTGTAGGGGATCTGTACTCTTTGAAAGGAATCCGCTTACCAAATTTCAAGACTATACGTCTAATAGGTTAAAAATGGAAATAATTATGTATAACGCCCCTTAAGCACCCTCAACGCCCCTGGGAGGTCGACTTTCGTAAAAATCATTATGTAGGGAATCTCTACTTTATGAAAGAAATCTGTGTACCAAGTTTCACGACTGTACATCTAATAGTTTAGTAATGGAAATAATTATCTATAACGGCCCTTAAACCCCCGTAACGCCCCTTGGGGTTCTAACTTTGCAAAATCCATTCTTAGCTGACGTCTACTCCATGAAGCAAAACTACCTACCAAATTTCAAGTCTGTAGGTGTAATAGTTCCGGAGATATCGTGATTAGTCAGTGAGTCAGTCAGTGAGTCAGTCAGTGAGTCGCTTTTCTCCTTTATATATATAGATAAAATTTTCCGGTTTTAATTAATAGGATGAGTTTTAGATACTAATAATACATTTGGATATATATTTATAAGCTTATTTTCGATTTTTTTTTATTGCGACTCGTGGAATCCCTGGGTATGCCGTATGGAACCCCAGGGTTCCATGGAACACAGTTAAAAGACCGCTACTATAGATTATAAGAAACGTTATAATCTCTCCTTTTTTTTATTATTACGTAAAAAAGGAGTCTAATGATTCATTTCATCAGAAGAAAAAAATGAAAAAAATTTTTGATACGCGTTCTCTCACTAGATAACAATAAAAATTAGATATTTGGATTCAGATTTGGCATGTTTAACAATGATGCTTCACTTTAGTTTTGATGATCTACTTTTATATAACAGGTGATTAGATGGTTTATGGATATGAAGGAAAATATGCGCATAAAACTATTTAAAAGAGCAAATGTTTCTACAGATTATTTACTACGGAATTTCATTTTTACAAGTTGCTTCAGATTGTCTTATACTGATTATTTGTTCCACGATTTTATTTTGTCAATTAATTTGCTTACAGTAACTCGGAAATACCTAACATTATTTTTTTAAAAAATATATGTTTTACATTTAAAAGAATCGAAATACATAAGTAATTCCGCCTGTTTAATTTTCATCCAAGTCATTCGAATTTAAAATTATTTCCATAACTGTTTTAAATTCAACATTCGAATAAATATTTATAATTTAAAAATACCATCTACACTAAATCACTGATGATTGACGAATTTTTATTATATTTATCAGAATTTGATTTTATGTATCTATGCCAATTAAAGTGAATATATTGTTTAAATCAGATTTGCGGCATATATTTTCTTTTTCGCGGGTTTCCTTTAATATTCATCCAAAATTATTCTTTTAAAAATATTTTAAATTTTGTAGCAATTTACACAAATTACGCAAGCAAAAAAACAGAATACAAAAAAACTAACATTTTTTTTCCCTTGTAGATTCTCTTTCGACTTAGAAGCCCATTATACAATGTTCAATGTATGCATTCAAGGGATACTTGTTACCATGTCTGCTTATGGAGGATCCCAAATTCAAGTCCAAAGACTTATGACGCTGAAGAATTTAAATAAATCAAAATTGTACGTGTGAGAGTTACACTGAATTTTATATGTAACGTATAAAGATATATTTAAAAAACTATAATTAAATTTTAATTCGCATTTTAAACAGAAAACAATTCAAACGTTATTGCAATTTCTTCAAAATATATAGTTCTCACTACTAAATAAGACTGTGGTGGTGGTATTCGTATAAGCCAGTAACAACCTCCGTACTACGATGATTATTTCAGTACTGTGGCTAAGTTACTCGGTTACGGAACCAAAGGTCCCGGGTTCTGACCTTCATTGGTGACCCTTGCTGATGAACATCGAAACAACGGAAACTTCCGCGGAGCAGACGACCCGCCATCTATCCCCCGCAAGAGTAACCAAAAGCCGTCAAACCCGCATGACGCAGCAAAGACGTCAGATATCATGACATAGAACAGCAAAGCCGTCAAATCCATATGTCGTAACACTCAAGCCATCAAAACACAAAATGACGCAACAACTCACAGGGTCATCGTATCTATGATATCATTCGTTTACCTATTCACAGAATCACGGGAGCGTGTGGCGGTGGTATCTAAAGGGTGTTTTTTTAGAGGTATAGAACTTTAAATTGCAATAAAACAACGATGTATTATTCGATTGACATGAATTTTTTTTTATTCGAAAGATAATCTTGTGGCATTACATTTTAAATATGATTTCTGGCATAGAACTGCAACGGCTGGCTCGGATGTAGTCTAATGTGGACGTCCAATTTTCGATGACTTTTCCAACATTTGTGGCCGTATATCGGCAATAACACGGAGAATGTTGTCTTTCAAATGGTCAAGCGTTTGTGGCTTATCCGCATAGAGACCAATGACTTTACATAGCCCCACAGAAAATAGTCTAGCGGTGTTAAATCACAAGCTCTTGGAGGCCAATTCACAGGTCCAAAACGTGAAATTAGGCGGTCACCAAACGTGTCTTTCAATAAATCGATTGTGTCACGAGCTGTGTGACATGTTGCGCCGTCTTGTTGGAACCACAGCTCCTGAACATCATGATTGTTCAATTCAGGAATAAAAAAGTTAGTAATCATGGCTGTATACCGATCACCATTGACTGTAACGTTGTGACCTTCATCGTTTTTGAAGAAGTATGGACCCATGATTCCACCAGCCCATAAAGCTCACCAAACAGTCAGTTTTTCTGGATGTAACGGTGTTTCGACATACACTTGTGGATTAGCTTCACTCCAAAATTGTCAGTTTTGTTTGTTGAAGTAGCCATTCAACCAAAAGTGAGCTTCATCGCTAAACAAAATTCGCTTATGAAAATCGGGAACAACGGCAATCTCGTTTTGGGCTCGTTCGACGAATCTACGCCTTGCTTGATGATCGTTTTAATGAATTGCCAAACCAAACTGAGAATAAATCACTTGACAGCTGTTAAATCGGTCGCCATCTTGGAAAGTAATGCCAACTTAAACTTCTATACCTGGAAAAAAACACTCTTTATATATAAGGTAGTTACAACATCCGCACCAGGATGAACATTTTAGTATAGTAGCTAAGTTACTCGGTGTACGAATCCGAAGGTTGCGAGTTATAATCTCTTTCAAGACTATTGTAAGCTCATGCGTCAATTGAGCACTTAGAAAGATACTACAGTCATGGATTAGATAGTTTTTTTTTCTTTTTATTTTCTAATCAAATAAAAATGATATTTATATGAAGAAAACAATAATATAAGGAAGAGATTATATAACTTTTAATTATTTAACGTTTTTACGGGTAAGATATACGAATCTGTAATCTATTTTCTCATAGATTTTCTCATAGCTTATTTACTTATTTATTCTTACTTTTATGTGTTTGGAAATTTATCTTTAAGTTAGACGTAATTACTTAAGTTGGACAAATTAATTTCTTTGACAAAATCCATTCAATAACAATAATTATAAATAAATCTATTTATAGATATTGTTTAAAGTTAGGTGTGTTCTGAATATATATATATATATATATATATATATATATATATATATATATAATTTCATATACTATAATATTTTTTGTTTATTTTTAATAGCAACATAAACTAGCTTTTAAATTACATGCTCAAACTAAATTATGATATCACATTAAAAAACTTCAATTTTTGCCACATTTTATTTTAAAAACAATTGTGAATCCAACACATCATATGTTTCATGGGGTCGAACTTGTAAAGAATTATCGTAAGCAAACAAATTATGAAAATTATTTTTACTGTTTATAAATATAAAATATATTTAATAAATAAATATATTATTTAAATATTTTCTTTCATAAAATATTGTGATAGGTTAGTGGACAGAATTGCGAGCTTGTGGTTGGCGTTTTGGAGGCCCGAGTTCGTGTCCTGGTGATATTGAAGACGCGTTTTGTAGAGGGGCTAAAATCTGTCGAGGCTCTAAGTCCGTCCGTTGGCATGCTTTGAATTTTGTAGTGGA
This sequence comes from Trichonephila clavipes, assembly GCA_019973935.1. Classification (NCBI taxonomy): domain Eukaryota; kingdom Metazoa; phylum Arthropoda; class Arachnida; order Araneae; family Nephilidae; genus Trichonephila; species Trichonephila clavipes. The sequence goes on along the minus strand of BMAU01017970.1, from coordinate 473,858 downwards.
GCGTATCAGCCCTCATCATTTAATCGTGGCTCAAAATTACAAGGTCGATCTCCAACTGTCCTCTTGTTGGTTCGGAGTCTAACGAAAATTAAAATCAAACACCAGACTCATAAAATACTAAAAGAATCTATCCTATTTATAAATATTCGTATTGTAAATATGTTACTTCTAGCAATTTATACGTAAATTTATTCGATAGGTGCTGTCCTTATACTTTATCTTCATTTTTACAATTTTACGTTTAGAAATTGATGAACTTAGTGCATTTATGTTATTTAAATGTATTTCAATGAATGTTATTGCTCTTTTTCTAGAATTTGTATATTGGTAATTATTCTACTGAGAATAATCCTACCAAAAAAATTGTTTTAAAATGTTATTTAACATCTTTTGAATCCTTTGAACCATTTTCTAGAATAAGTAATAATTTAGAAATGCAAATTTGTTTATTTTAGAGCATCGATCATAAGTGCACCTATGGTGGTGGCCTTCCAGTTATTATGTTGTGTCTGTGGACTTATCCTCTACGCCTATTTCAGAGACTGTGATCCCATTACTTCTGACAACAGTCCAATTCATTCTGCAGATCAGGTAGGATTTTTTTTCTTTCAGAGTTTTACTTTTCTTTCACATTTTTAAGAAATCTGAAGAAATCAGAAAACAAGGAATGCAATATTTCTTTCCCAAATATTTGAATCTGATTGTAAATAAAATTTTACATTGTAAGCTGTCCAAATTGCACCACGAAGGAAACATTGAATATGCACGAAATTTAAACTTGATCTTTCCCTTGGTAATTCCCGGATTTCGATTACCATTTGAGTTTACTGCAGGTACACTTAACCTGGGGCATTTTAAGTCAAGGAAAAATGAGCCTGGAACCAGGGCCTCAGCTCAGGGAAGGGTTCGTCTCATTATCGACTCGGCTCTAATAAAATAATGACACGAGTAATTTAAATCTCTCTCTCATCAAATGCTATTCCAAACATATTATCCTAAAAACTGGGAATATCGAACTACAAGCTATAACAAAAAAAAAACGCACCAAGAAGGAATCACCTGATTGTAATGAAATTTTGTACGCAAAGACATTTGTACCGAACATGCAAATTATTAAAATTTGGTGTCCAATGAAAATGAATAGCGGGAGCTATAACGAATCGGAACTGCACACTCAAGTATCTATAAGAAGAGATTCTTAATCTGATGGTCAATTTTTTTACATTGGGATTTAAGATACCTTTTAATGACCGAAAAAAGCCCTCGCCGCAGGATTCGAGCTCATTACGAGCAACTGTCAGAGTTTGAAATAGGTCTTATCATTGGATTGAAAGAGGCTGGTTGGGAAAATCGGAGAATCATTCGTCAGATGGGTTGAGGCGATGCGGCCATTAGAAGATGCTGGCAAGAATGGGTGGACAGTGGTATATATCAGCGTCATGACGGTAGCAGTTGACCTAGGGCCACAGCAGATCGGGAGGACAGATTGATTGTCAGATCAGCTGTCATAGCACCTGATTAATCGTTATCAACTACAAGACGTGCAACTCGCACACGAGTGTCCACTATGACTATTCATAGACGGCTGATAGAGCGAAATTTACGCTCGTACCGGCCGTTACTTCACCTGCCCTTCACGTCTGCACACTGTCGAGCCGGATTACAGAGACGCTTGACTCCATCAGGTTGGAATCATGCTGACTGGTGACGTATAGTGTTTAGTGCCGAACCCCGCTTACAACTGTGTCGTAACGATAATCGAAAACGTGTCTGGAGACGCCCAGAGCAGCAAGTCGATCCTGCTTTCCCTATTGCACGTCACGCGGTCCCTCAACCAGGAATTATGGTGTGGGGGCCCTTTCTTTTGATAGCTGGACCCCTTTGGTCGTCATTATAGGCACACTTACAGCACAGTGGTACGTCGACGGCATTCTGAAAACTGTTTTGCTACCGTTTCCTTTTGCAATACTGACCTTATTTTCCAACAAGATAATGCCAAACCACATACAGTGCGTGTTGCTATGAACTGTCTTACAACTTGTCATACACTTACTTGGCCAGCCAGATCGTCATATCTCTCTCCAATCGAGCATGTCTGGGATATGATGGGAAGTCAACAATGCTACTACATAAGCTTCCACGCACCATTTTTATATAAAAGAGAAGAGTACACGATCAATTTTCAATCTCACTTTCTCTCTCAATCCGAACTAATTTTATGGAATCAAATTATATTTTATGCTAAAATCCTTGACAATTTCCGATTTCCTGGTGATGCTAAAAATCGTCTTTACAAAAGTGTTGGGCGTTGTTTTACCCCAAAAAGTTTTGAATTATTTATGATTTTAGAAGATTACCATGAAAAATATTTAGATTGGATGCATTTAGAACACATATTTTTAAAGTCTTACTGTGTTAATCTCAAGTTCCCTCCTCGCCACTTGACCGTGATTCAAAATTACGAAGTCCGTCGCCAATAGCCCTCGTGTTACTTTAGATGGCGACTCAACTAAAATCGAATCAAATCTAGCCACTTTTTTCTTTTCTTTTACAGCTCATGCCCCTGTTCATCACGAGCACTTTGAGAGATCTGCCAGGAGTACCAGGCCTATGCATCTGTGGAATCTTCAGCGCATCCCTCAGTACAGTATCCTCCGCCATCAATAGTTTGGCAGCTGTCACATCGGAGGACTTCCTGAAGTCTATTTACCCTAAGCTCGACATTACAGTCTTCCACAACAAGATCCTCAGTGAGTAGTAATCTCTTTTCCAATCTACGGGGCAATGGTAAGAACGTTTTCCAACCATTGCGAAAGAAACCTATTGTTAGCTTGGTTGATTTGAGTATGTACTAAAAAAAACTTCGCAGTTCGTGTGAACTTTTATCCTTTTCAACCAAAGATAAAATCAAAATTTAGGTTTAACATCCACTTTGAGAAACAATTATTAAGCCACTCGGCAAGACATACACACAGCAATAAGCTAAATTCCTCTGACTTCATCGCATGATAACTACAATCATATGTCTCCAGCCAATCAGTTCATAAACTCATGTGACGTCATAATCACGTGATAAGTGCAATCAAGTGTTTCCGGTCAATCAGTTCATCTTCTTCACTGTTGCCAACTCTTTCGAATTTTACAAAAACTTTCTTTTAAATAAAATGCACATTTGTCAACAATAGCGCACATAGTAAAAACAAAATGCATTTGGTTGATAAATACTTATACAATAAAAGATTTTTTTTTTACTTTTTAAAAGCCTTTTGAAAAATTTTGATATTTGAACATCTTTATCCAATTAAGAAGTTTAAAATTTTATCTCAATTTTAAGGGTAAAGCATCAAGTATAAATCAAGTGTTCTACATTGAATTCAATGCTGAAATTAGTTTTGAATTCAATGAGAACACGTGAGATTGCATTTATCATGTGACCGTCATGAGTTTAACCCATTAATCTGGCATCAATCTTATGCTGTATGATGAAGAATGTAGACGCCTATGTACGGAATTCTAAACATCACTAACTAGATGAATCTTCTTTAAGATATTAGGTACACACACACACACACACACATTTAATCAGCCAAAATATGCGGCTTCCAATAAAATATGAAGTAGAGGTTGACTGTTTTAACTAATACAATAGGGTATATTAGCTACGAACTTCTTAGCTTTGAATAGCAATCCTTTTTCATTAATATTACTACAGGTGAAAAACCAATCTATGAGAGGTTTTCGATTTTTAAATTTTATACTATGCAGATTGTATATGTATCTTTTTCGGAATAAGAATTAAACCCACGCTTCCAAAATTCACCGCTTGTAAATTCTTTAAAGACCTTCATGAATTAAAAGGGACAGTTATATTTTAAAAGAAACACAGTACCTCTCAAAATTTTCCCTTTGCGTGGCGAAGAAGTGAGGTATAAGCAGTACTGACTGCTATATCATCCTCACCACTTGAACACAATTTTAGAATTAGAAGTTCCGTCACCAATTTCTATCTTTTAGCTTCATGTGGCAGTGGTAACCTAGTGGCCATGGTCACAAACTTACGACCGGTGTAGTCCCATCACTGGTTTGAGTACTGATGTCACTGATGCTGCATCGTGTAAAATGGCATAAGCACATTAAATATGTCGTGACTGAAAGCTCTCATGATGACTGGCGTGATGTGGAACCTCGGAGAGTGGGGTACCAGCAGTGGCGTAACGGAGAACTTTTGGGCCCCCTGCAAAGTCAGGTTTGGGGCCCCCATGTTGAATTTTACAAAGGATAGGCACTTGCATCAGTCAGGCTTTGGGCCCCTTTAGAACCCTGGGCCCCCCACGATGCGGGGGTGCACGTTACGCCACTGGGTACCAGCCCTGGTGTCTTTTTGTCTCGTAAACCGTGGTTCAAAATTACAAGGTTCGTCACAAACAGCCCTTGTACTTGTTGCTCAATACGACGTTAATAAACACTCACTCTCTCACTTCAGCTTCTAGTGCACCGTCATTAAAATCCCTTTCCCCCAGGCAAGAAAGCTTATAAGCATTTCATTAGACTACCTAGGTTCCCAAAATGCATAGAAGCACCCTTTATTTAAATCTAATTGTTTTATTCGAATTAAAATATATGCATTCCTACTGAACTTCTTTTAAATTTTTGAAAGTTCAATATCGTAAAAAAGATACTCAAGAATTCACAAACAAATGCAAGAAGACACGAGAAAAAAATGAGTAATTTTATATCCAAAGTATGTTTTGAAATACAATGTAGATAATATCACCATATCCTGTGACATTATATTGTTCAACTTATATGCAACCGTGAGTTTTCCTGGAAAAATTCTCATCTTCTAAAAAGAAAGAGATACTATCAAGATGAGTGATGGTTCCTCATGACACCCATTGTTATTCTTTTTACATATGATCAAAATTGTTAGGTTGTGTGTGCATTTAAATTTGTGACTTAATTGCAGTTAATTTTCTTTTTGTAAAGAAAGAAAGATATTTTATTTTGCAAAAGAATAAATCTACAAAGCAAAATTTTGAGTCTGATCCACAAAAGAGTTAATTTGATCAAAATAAAACAAGTGCAAAAAAATGAATTTGTTTAGTTTATCATTTTACAAAAGATTTCAAAAGATTTACGAGACTTGGTTTTATTTACAAAAAAAGAAAACTTTCCCTGTAGGAATTCTAATTCAAATTGCAAAATCTACTTTTGTCAAACAACAAATATAGATGCGGTAGCCAAGTGATCATGGCTCGAAGCGACCGAAGATCCGCCATGTTGAAGATTTTAAATGTATCATTTCTCAAAGTCCTCTTATTGCCTAAGCGTGTAAGCTCGGAGAAGGGGTGCCAACTTAGGTATTGTCCTCATCACTTGTCCGTGGTTCAAAATCTCGAAATCCATCGCCAGAAGCCCACGTGTTGCTTCACAGTACGACGTGAATCAAAATCAAATTGAATCTATACAACTTAGAAATGTAATGCGGGATCTCGAAATAGGATCTAATGTCAGAAGGTGTTCTGTGCTTTTTAAACCCCACGTGAAATTGCTTTGCAGATTAATGCTGACATCAAGTGTTTTATGTCTCAGGTCTCATGATCGGAGCCCTCTGCGTGGGAGTATCCTTCCTCATCGCTTCTTTGGGAAGCCTCGTCAAAATGACCATTATCATTGTGGGAATGGTGGCCGGTCCCAATTTGGGCGTGTTCTTGCTGGCAGCTTGCACCACTGAGACCAATGAAGAGGTATGTCCAGAGGTTTCTTAATCTTTTACGCTATGGATTCATCTGAACCCCTTTTGCCCTAAAACAATTTATTTAAAACAAAATCAATATATTACTTCTAGTTGTTATTGTCTATTATATGTTTATAGAGTTAATAATGCGTGAGCATAATTTTTAAAGCAGATTTAATGGGGAACTTTTCCCTTCGTCAGCACATATTAGTAAGTATAGTAACTAAATTAGTTTCGGAACTTTAGAAGTGTACTAATGCACGCGGGGGAGGACAATTTTTTAGGCTCGAGGGTCACATCGCGGAAGTGGAGGGTACCGGATGGCAGCATCTTCTTAAAATGATTGCATTCATTAGTTAACTTTGTATCTCAGAAAAGGTATAAATTGATACCATATATATAAACATCAATTGTCACCATATATATAAACATCAACAAATATTATTTTTTTATTTCTAGCAGCAGCACTTAATGAATACATCATTCGCTGGAATAAAAACACTCCGCGCAAACACACTTGGAGTAACAACAAGTAAACATTAAAACAAAGAATCAAAAAACAAAAGAAAAACAGAAGCATATACACAATCATAAAGTCAGTCATATTGCAGAGCTTGTAACTGCTCTCTGGTTCTCTAGTGTCTATCGTAGATGTTACCAGAGAGAACAGGGCAAATCTCCACGTGCTCAGCATTCATTAAGGCATTCTTTCTGCACAAACACAATTAGGAGAGGAAAATCATTTAGTCTATATAAGAGTACCCCGCAAGGTAGTCGCGCCCGGTTTCCAGCCTGAAGCAGCGACCGCATGCCGTCTCGAGAGATAGGGGATCTCATTTAGCGTCTCCCTCCAAGGCATCCATAAATATAAGTTACCGTAAAATCCGGCTTATAACCCGCACTTTTAACTCCAAAAATGAGATCGAAATTTAAGGGTGCGCGTTATACGCCGGGTATAAAAATGACAGCTTTAAAAATAAAATAAAAGATGACCATAAAATAAATTACACTTCTATTACGCCAGTGCTTCCCAAACTTTCGATATTCACGACCCAGTTTTCAATCATAATGTTCCTCGCGCACCCCCCACCTACAATAACAATGTATTGAATACAGCAATAATGTTAATTAATACTTTGACGCTAAAGCTACAAATACGACCTTATAAACCGTACAAATTATCAAGTATTAAATTTTTTATACAAGTTTGTATATGATAAGCCCATGAAAAAAAATATTAAACATGTTCTTCACTTAATATTGATATTTAGTATCAAATATATTCTGCCGTACTGATATATTTTTAAGTACAGTATATCAGAGTCAGTGTGTATTTTTTTATAGTGTCAGATTTTATTTTACTTTGCTTTCCTTTTAGTAAATTGATATATATAACTTTTAAATCTTTTACTTTTAAATCTTTTACATTCAACTTTTCGATATGCTCGCGGCCCCCCTCGTAGGGTTAGCCCGCCCCCCAGTTTGAGAAACACTGCATTACGCTTCAATTGCACTTATCGAAATACTGTTTATTTAAAAGAAATGACATACCCAATGACCTCAAGAATTGTAGCTCTAGAAGTATGCTACTTTTTTTTTTCAAAATCTTGAGGTAATACAACGAATACATGACTTCAAAACATATGAGCAGTGCATAATTACATTTCATGTTCCTTCGCAAAAAGGGGGTGTGCGTTATACGACGAATATACCTAAATTCGCCGGATTTTACGGTAAAAAAATTGTGCCTGTTTTATTCAATTTATTTACTGTGCCAATTTCAGATCTATAGCTGCAAATTCATTTAATTTTAGAATCAGTTTTAAAAGAGATACTCTTTTTCTCTCTTTTCTACAACTGATTTTTTAAACAAGAGTGAGATTGCTTGTTGGGGCATTTTCATCACAGACTGCAAGTTAATGTCAGTTAACTTGCATCTACATTTACTCTTGTTGATCTTCTTCTTCTCTAATGGGGCTGCAGATTGGTATTTAACCATTGCACACCTATTACATTCCCCAGTAGCTAGTATCACTTTTTAGTGCGGCACCTTATAGACAATACCAATTACCACTAGTAATTTTAACGCCCAGTTTCCTCCCCAGAGGGAGGTGCTTGAGCTCTGTGAAGAGAAACTGTTTTTATGATTTTAATTTTGCAGAGAGCATCCAAGCCAAACGGGCACTCAATGGATTTTTTTTCATGCCGTATAATCATATGATATGGCCGCTTTTATTTTCTGCATCCACCGAATTGAGCCGGGGTTGAACCCTTAATCTTAGGTGCAGAACGCTAGCACAGTGGCTCTCAAACTTTCACTAATGGTGACCCAATTTTCAATCATAATTTTTATCGTGCCCCCTTAAAAATAATAATGTATTGAATGCAATAATAATGCACTTTGGGCGCTAAAGCTACAATACGATCATAATTATAAACCGTCAAATTAACAAGATAACTATTAAATTTTGTATATGTTACTTTTAAGTAATATATATTTTTATTTATTTTTTTTTTTTATTTCGATAATAGCATGTTTTTTTAAATTTGTTTTTTTAAATTTTTTAAAACTATGATTTATTTTATAATTATTTTTACTATACACGATACAAACTACAATTCCAGTGAGTAATTTAATTAAAAGAAAATACACTTACCTACTTTCAAGGACTTTTCAATTTTTCTTTGAAAATTTGAGAAAAAATCCAATAAAACTAAAGAAAATGTTCCAATTGTGCGTGTCCTTAATAAAGGACATAAATCACAGACACTTTTCGCTAACAACAGAGGAACGTTATTTTCCAGCAAAACTATCATATTTTGTTCCCGTTAGGGTAGTTTTGCTGTCGTTTGATGATCTACAAATAGCATTTTGAACTTTTTCTTCCTTGTGTCTTTTTGACAAGGTGAAGTGTTACATTATGGCTTCATAGTTTTCTTCATAGAGATCTTTAGGCAGCATTTGAAAATTTCAAATCAACTGAAACGTTTCATGTCTAACACTTTTCTGATATTTACTTTCGCTATCTTGATTAATATGCATTATTTCAGTAGGTTCTTCAAATGCTTGATCAGTTTCCACTTCCTTCAATAAGGATCACAGATGCCCATTTGTTTAATATTCTGCTCATTTACATTTATAAACCATAATAAGCCGTACAACACAGCAATCAAAACCACAAAATTATTCATGGGGAAAGTGTAGCATATTCCAAACAATAATTGTGCAAAACATTTTTCATTATGCATTATATGTTTCAGAATACTCACAAAAATAAATCTTGGCCTAATAATTCTTCAAAGTGCTCAATATGCTTATCAATATATCATAAAACTCTTTCACATGGAAGAAGGCGAAACAGAAATATATTATATTTACAACTTCCCTAAAAAACGACGGAGATAACAATACCAGTAAGTTCAAGGTCAGCTAAAGTAATATTTTAGGTTTTAAAAAAAACGTAATAAAAAAATCTCTCATCGTGGGATTACAGCAAAGCAAACAAAATATTTTTTTAATTTGTTTATAGGATCAAAGATGGCTAATGAGCGTTTGAAGTGGAATCTTTTATTTTCGATGATCACCAGATGATAAAAATAAATTATATCAGTGTAAATGTGTATTTTTTATTATGTCAGAAAGCATTTTGCTTTACTTCATTCCAAAAAACTTATTTTTTAAACCTTTTATTTCGAATATGCTCCCCCCATGGGGGTGCACCTTACAGTTTGAGAAACACTGAGCTAGCAACAAACCAACCACGCCATCCAGCCGGCACTCTTGTTGATCTCATTAAATTATAACCAAAATTCACAAAGCCGGATTGGGTCTTCTGAACAAACTACCTATAATTTTAAGTCGGAATTTTAAAGTGGATTTTTCAAAAGGTAAATCAAAACCTTCAGTTCATTTTTTAAAATAAAAATTCAATTTAATTATGTCAAATGATCCAAATGAAAGCACGAGGAAGTACGGAGCAACGCTTGACGGAGTTTTTTTTATAAATATTTAAATTAAATTTTGTATATCTAAAGTATTTATAACCTATTTCAGATACCATAAAACCTCATGTTTCCTTCTTATAATACAGTTAATTCACAAATATGATTGTATATTTCCACAAAATATTACTTTATGAACAGGCATAGTAAATTTTTATAGGACAATACTCTATTTGTTTTCTATTCACCGATTTAACATTACAAAATTTGCAGTCATCACTTCTATCGTATTTTTTTAGTTTGGAAATCAGGGTACATCAAAATTGAATTCAAATCCGACAATAAAAATAAGGCCACGTGTGACTTTCAAAAACCCTTCGACTCGCAGAAGTCTTTATTTTCTGATCACCATATTATAACAATTTTTTCGTCAACCTAAATGTCACGAATTGATGAAAATTGTGTGTGTGTGTGTGTGTGTGTGTGTGCGTGCGTGTGTGCGTGTGTGTGTGTGTGTGTGTGTGTGTGTGTGTGTGTGTGTGTGTGTGTGTGTGTGTGTGTGTGTGTGTGTGTGTGTGTGTGTGTGTGTGTGTGTGTGTGTGTGTGTGTGTGTGTGTGTGTGTGTGTGTGTGTGTGTGTGTGTGTGTGTGTGTGTGTGTGTGTGTAATCATTCATAGTTAATCTCTCTGATATTATATTACTATTTTATTCTAAAATTTTCCTCTTTTAAATTCGGCACTTGATCTTTTGAAAATTTATGCAAAAGTATCTATACACTGTCTGTGAGCGAGTGTTACTTTGAAACAATTTAAGTTATCTGCTACAAGTAAATTACCAATTTTGATGTATATCATACTTGAATTTTAATAAAAGCTTTTTGACAAACTGATAGTGTTGGTCATTTGAAAAAAAGCCCTCGGGTAGCTTTGAAAAGGTCGTTAATAAACAATGAATCAATTAATCAATCTTTGTTGGTGTACCAAAATCATTCTTTTATAAATTGAATATTTTTTTAGTTTCTCAATATTAAAAGTGATATTCTAATTCATTTTTCAAAAATTCCTGTCGCTCATCCGGTATAATGGCTAGCGACACTGACTGTTGTGCCGCAAGGCCTGGGTTCGAATCTCGAAGAAGAAACGTATGTTTATAAATGTACAGTGCCTTTGAGGCATGGGGGTACTATAAATAGCCGTCGAGCGCCACAAGTCCTTTCTTGAGATTAGTAGAAGGAGGTGGGAGGCTCTAAACCTGCCCCAGGGGCTTCTTCCTGGAAATTGGGGTGGAACTTAACTAAATCGTACTGTCACCTGTATAGTGCTCAAAGCTGCGGCTAACGACAGGCGCACATCTAGCCCCTTGCCATGATGAATTTCGTTGACCTGTATCTGATGCAGTCGAGTTGAGGTGGCATAAGAAAAAATAACATCAAAAATTCCTACCATTTTAATTTTGATCTCAGAGATTAAAAAAATGAATAATTATATGTATCAATCTCATCCTAAATGCTCATTTTCTTCAATTATATTTGCATATTCACTGGCTACAATGAAAATTACTCATAATTTCATTCTATCTTTCCTTATCAATTGTATTCAATACTAGTAAAAAGAAAATATAATGATGGGATTTGGTTTTTATCAGGATTAAATATATTATTCATAAAAACGGACGTTTGCTGTCTTATTATCTATGTGTGATGCGTTTAAATACATCATTTAATCTTCCTATCCTCATAAGTGTGAGTCAAAAGATCAAATTTGAGTACACCGTAAAATCTGGCGTATAACGCGCGCACACTTTTAACACGTTATAAGCCGGGTACAAAAATGAAAGCTTTAAAAACAAAACAAAAAATTGAGCAAAAGGAAAAAATGCTACATACAACTCACAGCAACATACAACAGTTGTACATCAAAATATTATTTATTTAAAAGAAAGAACCAATTCTTTATTCTGGTATCCGACTACGTTTGGAACCGTGATTTTGCAAAAAGCTTATAAATGGATAATATTTATGATATTTAGTGTCACTTAGATTAGAAAAAGTTTTTAAAATTGTTTTAAGATTGGTATTACAATAAAAAGTTATTTAAGTACAATGTTTTGACAAAAAATGAACATAGAATAACCAATTTTCAAAATATTCTTCTTTTGTGAAAAATGCTTCTATTGTAATAATATTTTGCCTGTATATACAGGGTATCCCCGAATGCCGTGTACAAACTTGGAGGGGTGGTAGAAAACATCATGAGGAGGCAAAATTACATAGGAAAGCATGGGCGGAAACGTAACCCTAACGAGATAAAGAGACACAAAGACAGTAATGCTACAACACAAAATGTACTGCAAAACGCTTTATTAAATAAAAAACCAATAATAAATAAAAAGTATGATGTGAAAGCATCAGAGGAAGTGTTCGAAATTGCGACCATTGGCATCTATGCACGCACGGCACCGACGCGACATGGATTGCCGAACATCTTCGAAAACACCGGGCATTTCACGGATCCTAGCTGCAGCGACGGATATCCGTGCGACCAGGTCCATTTTGGAAACGACAGGCGTGTCGTACACGAGGCCCTTCATAGCACCCCAGAGAAAAAAATCCAGAGGGGATAAATCTGGGGATCTAGGAGGCCAAGCGACGGGACCACCATGCCCAACCCATCTGTTTTGAAATGTCCGGTCTAAATGCTCACGTACATGTCTTGCATGATGAGATGGCGCTCCGTCCTGTTGAAACCACATGCGGCGCCGAATAGGTGCGGGGACATCGGTAAGCAGTTCTGGAAGTACCTCCTGTAGAAAGACGAGATACTTGTGAGAGTCCAGTCGAGGCGGTAAGATGTATGGGCCGAGTAAACTGTCACCCACGATACCCACCCACACATTAACAGTAAAGCGTTGTTGCATGGCTCGTGGTCGGGTGCTATGTGGGTTATTTAAGGCCCACATGTGTGCATTGTGCGTATTGAACACACCTTCACGTGAAAAGGTTGCTTCATCACAGAACAACACGGAACTGGCAAGTGCATGTCTGCCGCAATTTGGTTAAGAAACCACTGTGCAAACGTGACACGTCGTGGGGGATCATCTGGCTGTAATGACTGCACTCTCTGTACATAAAAAAGGATGCAAGGCTGCACCTTGCAGTACACGATGGATAGTTGTTGGAGATCTTACGGTTGAAGCAGCAAGTGCCCGTACACTAGTGCCGGGAATTTGATCCACAGCATGCAACACATTTTCTTCGAATATGGGTGTTTGCGCTATTCGCCGCCGTCCAGTACCTTCAATCGTAGCTCTGAAGGATCCACGTTCTACCAGGTTTTGATGCACCCGAGCAATTGTTTGATTATTCGGTTTGCGCCTCGTTGGATACCTTTCCCTGTACAACCGAACAGCAGCACGTCCATTTCCGTCAGCTAGGCCGTAGATAAAATGGATATCCGCCAACTCTGAGTTCGTAAAACGATACATGTTCTTTGCACGCTGTCCGTGTCTGAAATGAAGAAACCACATTTCCTACCTTGCGAGCTCGCGTACAGCGCTACCTATCGCTTTCCGCCCATGCTTTCCTATGTAATTTTGGCTCCTCACGATGTTCTCTACCACGCTCTCCAAGTTTGTACACGGCATTCGGGGACACCCTGTAGCTTAGACCTCTGTACAGAAGCTCAACTAGAATGTTTGAAATATATAACTTAGAAGTGGGTTTATCCATGTTTTACGACAACAGAGGGGAGAATGTTAAGAAAAAAACGCCGATAATTATTTCAATTGGTTGTTACTCTGAAAATAATGTCAAGTTTTCAAAAATCCTAGTTGAGCCTCTGTACAGAGGTCTGAGCTATATACAGGCAAAATATTATTATAATAGATGCATTTTTCACAAAAGGAGAACATTTTGAAAAAAGTTATTCTAAGTTAAAGTTTCACCGAAATATTGTATTTAAATCATTTTTTTTTGTCAAAATGTCCTTAAAATAATTTTATACATATATTCTAATCTAAGTGACACTAAATATCATGAAAATTATACATTTATGCGCCTTTTTAAAATAACGGTACCGAACGTGTCGGATACCTTAACTTAAATGATTGTGGTTCTAGAAAAGTATTGTATTTTTCTAAACCTTGGAATAGTACCTCAAATAAATGACTTCGAAACATAAGAGCATTGCGCATGTACCTTTCAGGTTTTATCATGAAGAACGGAGTGTGCGTTGTACAGCGAACATAACTAAAAATTGAAAATTGCAGCTTGAAAGTATAGCGATGCGTTATACGCCAAATTTTAAGGTAGTTAAGATTGTCTCTATTATACATATATGCATTTGAACTATTTTTAAAGCTGTTTCCTGCTTTTTATTGATGATACTGGCACTGTATATGCCGTCTTAATTTCTTTAATTATCTAATATGTTTATTCAATGTTTTCAGGGTGCGGTTCTTGGCGTTTTGGTTAGTTTGGCATTGGCAGCCTGTCTAAGTTTTATTCCAGAAAGCAAAACGCACAAGTTTTTACCACTTTCGAATGAATGTCCTGCATCGAATGCAACAGAATCGAAATTCACTGTGATATTTTCTAGTATTCAGAATCCTACTACAAGTATTTATGAAAATTCCACTTTATCGTTTATTTCTGAAACAGATATAGAAAAGTAAGTTTAAAAAAAAATAAAAACATTTTACACTATTATTTAGTACACAATTCTAGAATTAAGTACATACTTTCAAAATGCCCAAAAACTTTAATACAAGTTAATTTTCTTGAATTTTATTGACAACTTTACATTTCTTGATATGAAAGAAAATTTGACTTATTTTGGTTTTTTCATATCAAGGTCTTATTGTGCTTTTATTTCGTGCTGATAATAAAGCTTATCTTCAACAAGTTTATACTTAAAAAGCTAACAAATCTGTTTGTTTTCAATTCCAAAAAAAGACTTCAAATCTAATGGCTGTACGTATATCTGAAAAGTTTTTAAAAGGTCACATAACTGCAGTTCTTAAATTTCATATTATTTATTCAAATTTAAAGAAGTTGTTTGCTAGATGTTTGACCAGTTTTGAAAATTTATCATAAGCTAGCGACATTTACTCTTGATGGTGATGATGATTACAATATGGTAATGCATCAAACCAACCATTGGTTTTGAGTTAGAAATTAATAGCAAATAAAGACTTTACTTTAAAAATCTATTTTCTGGTCCTTAAGATGTAAATATTTACACTGAATAATATTAAGCGAATTTTAATCCAAACGTGATTGCTCAAAACAAAAACTAAATAAAAGAATAAAATGCCGAGTTGTTGAATTTTTATAACACAATCAAGAGTAACATAAAAAAGCTTTTCATAGCAAATTTTTGCATTACCATAAAATCCGGCGAATAACACGCACCTATACTTTCAAGCTAAAATTTAACAATCTTTAAGTATATTCAACGTATAACGTGCACCCCCATTTTTAAAAAGAAACCTGAAGTGCATACATGCAGTTCTCTTATGTTTTTGAAATCATTTTTGAGGCATTATCCCATTCTTTAGGTATGTCATTTCTTTTAAATAAACAGTATTTTGATGTATGTATAGAAGCCTATTTTTTATACTCTTATTTCTTCTTACTTTTATTTTTGGAACTATCATTTTTATACACGACGTAAAACACGCACCCGTAAATTTCGATCATATTATTTGGGCTCAAAGTGTCCGTTATACGCCAAATTTTACGGTACTTGTTTTTTATAATTATGTGTTGTTTTTAAATACCAAATTTTTACATTACCGTAAAATCTGGCATATAATGTGCACTTTGAACACAAAAGATCCAAATTTACGGGTGCGCGTTATACGCCGGGTATAAAAATGATAGCTTTAAAAACAAAAGGAGATGAGGATTTTAAAAAGTTAACTTCTATTTATCGAAATACTGCTTATTTAAAAGATATGAAACACCTCTTGTGAACTTAAATAGTTGTAGTTCTAGATGTATACTATTTTTTTTTCAAAACCCTGGGAAAATACTTGGAATAAATGATTTCAAACTATAAGAGCATTGCATGCGTATATTTCTGGATTCTTCATAAAAAAGTGGGTGCGCATTATGCAGCGAATATACCTTGAAATTAAAAAATACAGCTTGAAAGTATAGATGAGAGCTATACGCTGGATTTTACGGTAATTCACAAACATATACTAGAACAGTTTCTTAGTAAGTTAGATTTCTCATTTCTCACACAAGCAATTGGAACTCTATTGTTACATTCTGGAGAAAAAATTTAGATGAGCAAATGTCTACCTCTCTAGTATTTCTAATACATATCCAAGTATGTATTACGGATGATTCAGATAAATAACCGAATTACTTTTATTTGCACTCTTATTTTGTTTTAGTTTATTTCCTTTTTATTACTTATATGGAAAATGTTTGAAGTATTCATTTCCCTTTTACAACTTTTTTCAGGAAACCTTTTTATCTTTCTTACATGTGGATATCGAGTTTATCTTTGGTTACTTGCTTAGTTGTCGGTTACATCGGAAGTCTGATTGTTTCATGTATAAAAGGTGAGAGTTGTCTTAGAATAATATTTAAAATAACAGACTTCTCATGATATTTTCGCAAATAGTAAAACGTATCTTAGTGGAAATAAACAATAATTTTCACAGATTTTCATTATGGGGAGGATACTGTGACGTTTGAAAAGAATAATGGTAGCGTGATATATATATTAATTTCAAAGTTTGGTTTATTTACGTCACAGCTATTAATCACAGTATATACATTGAAATTATTAAAAAGATTGGTAAGTTCATTAGAGTCCAAATTCTGTTGTTTGTGAGGAAGAAGATCACATCTATCTTGCTCGAAGTTTTCCAAAGGATTTTTCTCTGCCCTCTTTTGGGTCTCGGGGTGGTAGCGGTTGGCCTCTTTATCTTCGAGTTACATTCGGCTTGTGGGTAGAGTAAGGGATTGCTCACGGCGTCAAAGGTTTCCGGCGTGATGACCAAAGATAAGACCTCACAATATTTTAAGGATGAAGGTGTGTATAATAACACGGTTATTCTATACACAAAATGAAGCCGACTTTTCAGCTGCGTGACGAGAAAACGTTACAAAACGAAAGATAAACGAAAACAGATAAATTGATCCACATATAGTTTTCCGTTCAGATGCGCATATATTCCTTTGGAAATATCTTCATATATGAAAAAATAATTAATAATTAAAATTCAAATGTGTGTGTGTGTGTATTTGTTTCCAACAAGGGAAGGATAAATAAATAAATAAAACTCAGTTCTTTACTATTTACCGAAACCGATAAGATACCAAGCAGAAATGTTGGTGGGAAATTAATTAATTAACATTCATTCTCTTCGAACTTATGCCAGTAAGCAAATTATCCATAATATAAAAAATAAACCTGTTACCACATTTAGCATTTTGAAGCTGGATTACATGACTAGCACGCCAGCTAAAAGAAAAAATACTAAAATAGGTGTTTTTGGATTGTAATGTATTACACACTTGGTTGTGTGTTTTTACTGCAGTAAACTTTTACTTAAATATATTAAAGATTATTTTAATAAGTGTTTACTATGTTTTACTTATTTTTAATTCAGTAATGTTATAAAATAACGTCACACAATGTTTCGAAAGAATTATTAATAAATTGCTTGTAACATATTTTTTTAAACGATTTATAAACTGCAAAAAAATACAAAGGGTGGAATTTTTTAAAGAAAATTGTAGCTTCCTGATGCATAAAAGCATTTAAACTGACAGTGCTATTAACTTTATTCAGAACTTCATGCCTGGATGAAAAAAAAACTCATTTAAATCTAAAAGTTTAAAAACAGCACATTGTATTAATTTTTGCGCAACTATGCTTTCGCCATCGTTTAAATATAAAATGTTGTCTCTCATTTCCGAATTTCATCTCTCTCGGATGATTTCTCATTGAGTTATGGCAAAAAAAACACCTGTTGCTTAAATTTTGCATAATAATGCAAACGAAATGAGAAATATCTAGTACGCTACTTGACAATTGCTAAGAAACAGTTTACATTTTTCGGAATAATTAAGAATAGACAATGATTAAAGAAATGAAACTAAGTTCATATAGTAGGGATGATGTGTATTTATATATATATTATTATCCAGTGCAAAATGCTACCGATATCGCCACATCAAAAAATTAAAAACTTAAAAATAAAAAAGGCGCTTTGGATGATTGGGCTACCAAACAGCCACAAAAAAATTGATTTTTGGGTCAGAATGATGAAAACATGAGTACCGTAGTAAGATGTGTGCTGACCATGAACACTAATGCACATTTTGCATCTGTTCTCTACCTCTTAGCTGTCGTGGAATCCCCCTCAGGGGTATATTGTCCAACTCCTCTCTCAAGGCGGTTTTGAACTCTTCTACTGTACGGGGAGGGAACGCTTCAACGTTACCTCAACGCTTCTGCGTGGCCGCGCAATTTTGCCCATAAACAGAAAGTCTGGACCTACTTTTTCCTAAAAAAACGAACACTATCCAGAATAATCTATCTGAAGTACCATTGCGATGTACCGCTTGCTCGTCAATGATGAGAAGTGGTGTTCTGCCATTGTGTATGATGCCTGTCTACGCCATCACGCCTGGGCCGTACCGATCACGTTCACAAGCAGACTTTTGTGCATAACATGTTCTACGCTCTTTTTACAGTAATGGGTGGCTAGAATCACTTTTCATACCGAAACGAGATTCGTTGGAGAACATCACTCTAGACCAATTTTGGGGATCCCAACCAACATGTTCCTTACACCAGCGTAATCTCCCTCGACGATGGCATGGTTGAAGTGGGATGCAACGAGCAGGTCCCCATGCATACAAACAAACTAGATTTAATCACCGTGAGATGGTTCTTGCTGAAACATGCGTACCGGTAGCGGTTGCAAGATTTGCAGCTAGCCAGGAGTGAAATTTCTGATCCTTTTTGCCACGAGGGCTACATAGCGATCCTCCAAATGTGTGGTGTTCCTACCACGCCCCCTGGCATGCTTTTAGCGGCTTTCTTTAATCTCGAAATGACACTCTTTGGTACACCCATTGCAGCAGCTACAATGGTGACACTTTAACCTGCTTCCAGTCGTCCAACTGCTCGTCCATGATCGTAGTTACTCAAATGGCTTGCGAACATTTTGCTCTAAATTATTTCAAGAACTAAACAGAATTTCAGCTAAAAGATTTTATAACGTCCAGCACTATTTGCGTCAAACATCAAACAGCATGAATTTCCGTATGGATCATGAGCTTGTAAGTCCTGTCTGGTATACAGAACGAGTCCTGGTCTACTACGCCCTCTAAACTTAAATTACTTTTATTGGTCAGCTGTCTGCTATGCAATTTTGCTTAAATCACTTGTTCCTTAGCAATTGTCAAGCAGTGTATTATTTTTTATCGAATAAAAATGGAATCAAAATATTATATTACTTATATTTAAGCTGTGATTAACTATTGTTAAGTATAACTTAGGATTGCGTCAAATAAAATATAAATGCAAGTAAAATTTTTCTCCTGAATGTTAATGTCCTTTACATTATTTGCTACAAAAATTGAATTTATTCATGATGCTTTCTTATAAGAACTCAACTTATAAATTATTCTCACTTTCTTCACAGGGAAATCGAAAGAAGTACCAGACATTTATTTAAGTCCTGTCAGAACATGGTTTTCGAAGAAAAATACTGAACTAAGTGACCAAGTAAAAGAAAATGGAACAAGCAATGGTATAATTAATGTTCACAAGGAACAAAAGGAAATAAACGTTGTAAACATTAAAGATATAGAAGTAAGTAATTTAAGATTATGTTTATAGACAGAGTTATAAAATTTGTAGTAATTACGTATTATACCATCGACCAGTTTCGTGAAAATTTTGTCAAATGCCACGACATGTAGGACATAGTGAAAACCGTCCCCGCACATGTTCAAACAATGAAAGCATTTGGCAACATTTTTTGACTTGGTGACGTTCTTTTAATTTGGCGAAATTAGTCGAAGTTATAATACATAAAGTACCGAACTTGTTATGTAGTTCAGTTTTTGTTACAGAATAAGCTATTCATATTTTAATATTTACTTTATCCCTGAAATATCAATAAGATTTATGAGCCTTGACTTCAATTAAGATAGTTAAAATTAAATTAAATCATAAAATATGTATGTAAAATATGTACAGTGTCATAAACTAATAAACAATTTGTTTTCTTTCAGTCTGAAATCCAGTACGACACTAAATTCTAGCTCAATGAATTTCTTTTACAAGAAAGGTTTAAAGTTCTTTAAGGAAACTTTAAGTACCCGGATTACAAAAAAGACTATACTGTAAATATAAAGGAAAGGTGGAAGAGCATTAGATCTTGGTGAAAAAAAAAAGCTTGAATGGATAGATGTATAAAAAAGTGTCGCGTCAAAAGCCTTAAAACGAACTGTGAAGAATGACGCAGCCTTATAATAAGATAGGCTGATTTGTAAGCTCATTTTATAAATGAATATTGTTACAATAATTATGATAGGAACAGCTTAGCTGTTGTGAAAGGATATATAAGAATAATATTTTTAAATCAAGGATCTATATCATTCCAGCCAAAGATACATTTCATAATTTACACATATACCATTAACATTTAACTTAAAGACTTAGAAATTTTTAAGGTATCCGACTACGTTTGGAACCGGGATTTTGCAAAAGCGTATAAATGGATAATATTTATGATATTTAGTGTCACATAGATTACACAATGTATATAAAATTGTTTTAAGAATAGCATTACAATAAAAATTATTTAAGTACAATATTTTGACAAAAAAATGAACATAGAATGACCAATTTTCAAAATGTTCTCCTTTTGTGAAAAATGCTTCTATTATAATAATATTTTACCAGTATATAGCTCAGACCTCTGTACAGAGACTCAACTAGAATTTTTGAAATATATAACTTAGAAGTGGGTTTATCCATGTGTTTTACGACAATGGGGGAGGAGGAGAAATTTTAAGAAAAAAAACTCCGATAATTATTTCAAATTGTTGTAACTTTGAAAATAATGTGAAATTTTCAAAAATCATAGTTGAGCCTCTGTAGAGAGGTCTGAGCCATTTACAGTCAAAATATTATTATAATAGAACCATTTTTGACAAAAGGAGAACATTTTGAAAAAAGTTTATTCTAAATTAGTTTTTGCTAAAATATTGTATTTAAATAATGTTTTTTGTCAAAATGTCCTTAAAGCAATTTTATACATGTATTCTAATCTAAGTGACACTAAATATCATGAAAATTATCATTTTATGAACGTGTTTAAAACCATGGTTCCGAACGTAGTCGGATACCTTAAATGCATTCATTTTTACGAAATACAAAAAAAAAAAAAAACCAATGAACTAATTACTATTTATACTTCTTAAGCAATGCATTGAATCATTTTTTTACTCTTTAGTTATTTTTTATTCCAGTTGCTAGACAATCTGGGAATAGAAACAACAACAGCAACTCTTAAGATAAAGAAATATTTAATTATACACAAGTACTATCATATATTTTTTTGTTAAAAAAATCCTACTGTATAAAGTCATTGGTTTCTTTTGTATGATATATTCACTCAAATTCGCATCAAATTTGTGTTTTCACTAAGTTTTTTATGTTATACCGCAAATTTTGTCCTGTGTAATGTTATGATGTATAATGTATATGATCATAAATGTATTTCTTTCAAAAAATTAATAAAATGAATACATTTGGATTTTTTTTCTGCAAACACTATTATTTTGATATAATTAAGATTAAATTCTATAAAAGAGTGATTTTTTTTCCTAAGTAAAGAATCTTTAATTTGCCTTTGTAAATATATTGAATAAATATATAATTTATGATTTTAAGAATTAAAATAATTACTCAAAATATTAATTCAAACAATTGTTATATAAAAAAAAAGTCTAATGAGATTATTGATGATTATCTTGATTTATTTATATATGCATAAAAAAAAATTTAGAAGTTCACATAGGTTACAAATAATATTTTATTGCCATTGCGATTTTTGTCTATTGTCTTTTTACTGTAATAAAAATTGTTCTAACTGTCTGTATTAAGAATAAGGAAAAACAAACACAAGTTCATAAGAATATTTGGAAAAAAATTTTCGTTAAAATTGAACCGACTTTTATGAAAAATAATTCATTGGAATGACTGTGTATTCACTCCATATCTTACATTTTGTAAAAATGGTATACAGATGTATAGTAAATAAAAAAAATTTAATTTTACATATGCGCACTTTTTTCTTGACTTTTTATTTTGACATTATTAAAACTTCAATTTTCAAATTTCAAATCATTATGTTATATACATTGAAAAATGCAGAAAAACATAAAGCATTTCACCGATTTCCATCACACAGTAAATCCTGATACTTGAGGAGGATTGAGGACACAAGAATAACGAAATTAGAATTAAAATTTTAAATTGAAAGACTACCAAATAAATTTTATTATTGGCAATAAGAATTATTCATTTCTGATTTATTTAGATAAAAAATGTATGTACTTTCCAATAATTTTCCCAAATACCTTTTCCTTAAGTTGACAAGTAACTCGTTGTTGTTACTTATGTCACCTGATCTACAGTAACATCAGACAAGGCCCATGAAATTCATCGTGGCTAGAGTCTAGATTTACGCTGGTCGTTAGCCGTAGCTTTGGGCTCCATACAAGTGACAGTGCGATTTGGCTTGGTTCCACGCCAATTTTGAGGAGAACACCCTGGAGGTGATTGGGGGCCTCCCACCTCTGTTTCCCTTTTACCAACCTCACGAGAGGATTTGCAGCTCGACGGCTACTTAGAGTACCCCCTTTCCGCAAAGGCACTACACAGTTATAAACCGCCATGCCTTCTCCAAGATTTGAATCCAAGCCCAATGCCACAGCAATCAGTGTCACTAACCACTATACTGGATTAGCGGCTGAGTAAGTATCTTAAATTACTATCATTTCGGCTCAAAACGTTATTCTTTTTTCACTTAAAATACTTCTTTGTGACTAACATTATGATTGAATACCACAATATTTAAAATATCTTTTTTGCATAGTAAAAATTCGAACGTTTTTAACTATTAAAATTATTTATTTTAGATTTTTTTTAACGTTACGTTTATTACTATGTATAAAATTATTCATCTTGAATTTCCTAAAGAGTCATTCACTTTTAATTTTTTTTTTTTTTACTAGAAAAAGAATGGGATTGGATACAAATACAAGCTAAATTCATATCACGTCAGCCACACGTAACTGCGATCACGTATTTCCAGGAGTAGATCAAGACAGCGCTCTGCACACAGATTTTTTTAATGCAGTTCTAGCGCTATCTGTTACGAAATATGGAAACTAAAATAATTGATTTCCTTGCTATTTTTGTATCCCTGTATTAGTGGAACGATTTTTGCGGAAGTGCTTTTGCATTTTATTTACATTTTTAATAATTTTTACTTTTGGTTTCTTGTTTGTTTTTTTGCTTTATTTTGTTAATTGTTTTGTTATCTTTCTTGTTATTTTAATTAGTCAATCTGTTTTTTCATTTTATGTAATCAATTTTTGTGTACTTATTGTTTTCTGAAATGAATGTGCATAGCAGAAACTTAATCTGCTCATTTTGTAATCAAGTCTTCACTCACCCTTTCTGTTTGAAAAGGCATTTAAAAATGTTCATGATCAGCAACATTGTGATGTAAATGAAGAGATTTTGAAGGAATTCAATACTTTCAGTGGTATGAATAGTTGCATTTAAAAAAACATTTAGTTTATAATTTTATATTAGTAAATGTAAACCTTCTTTTAATTAACATTATAGAATTTGTATAGAAGAAAACAAGACTGTGTCAAAATATGTTAGACAGCGAGGTTGTAAAACACTTCAAAATGGAGAAATAGGGATGAATTATCACTGTTGTCGAAGTGGGACATACAAACCAAAAGGGAAAGGTCTCAAGAATTAAAAGGTTATCTAAAAAACAGAAATTTAAGCCCTAATTTTGATAAAATTACCATAAACAGTTCTGAACAAACAAAACACTAAATATGAAAAGGTGAAACAGATTATTTATGCAAAGCAAAAGTGTAGATATTTTAATAAAATTTACATAATTTAAAAAAACTTGGCTTTTTCAATCATATTTATTTTATAATACAATAAATTATTTTCATTAACTAAATAAATTGCAAATTAAACAGAGATTTGATAAATAATCATGGGATATATTCACAAAAATAAATAATATTTTGAACAACAGATGGCGATAGCACTGCATTACAAAAAAAAACTTTATCTGGGTGCAGAGCGCTGTCTTGATCCACTCCTGTATTTCCAGCCAATGCATTCATGTGATGCCATCGTCAAATGATAAATACAATCACGTGCGTTTCCAGCCAATCAGTTCTTACACTTCACTGTTGCCAACTTTTACTTCGTGCAAAAACTTTCTTTTAAGAAGTATTTGCAATGAAAATTATTCTCACTTTGGTATTATTATCCTCTGCTTTAACTTTTTTTTAATTTTCTGATTATGTATTTCTTTTAATATGTTGCTAAAGGTTGCATCTTTCCAAATTATTCTAAATATATAGGATTTTTCCAAGCTTTATGTAAATTTATGAGCACTACTGAAATATATATTGCACTTTTTTATTCAATTATTTTCATCGAGATAATTTTTCTTGCTTTAAATTTCTCATTCTTCTAAGAATAAGCTTTTTGAAGAAGAAATTAAATTATCTAAAAAAAGTTTCAAATAAATAAAAATCATAGTAAAATTTTCTTCCACGCATCGGGAACGTAGTATTATTTTTTTCCAAGTGATTTTTTTATTGGGCTCTCATCACTGACATCTTCTAATAGTTCTACAACCTAGCCTAAAATTAGAATGTTGTGGGCTCAGAGTAGACGCGATCATTTATCTTTTTTCTGACAACTGCATTTTTTTTCCTTCTCGTAGTGAGAAAAAGACATTTCTAGTCCCACTCCATAGACTGCAAATAGGATTCTCACGTGACACAAACGTCCTTCAAGCACTTGTTATATAAAACACAAGCGGAGTTGGATTTTACCGACCTCCATCGTACACTCTTTATATAAGGGTGAAAAGACTTGTTAGAAATTCGAAAAGGAGGGGTAATTACCCGTAAAAATATATGGCTGTGGGCTAAATTATGACTTATCGTATTTTTTTTTATTTCTTACACAAATCCTTTTTTATTGTTTGGAAAACAAAAAGAATTGAGATTTTTCTTCACAAAAGATTATTTCAAGAGCAATAACTCACAAATAACTCAGCTATTTCAAGAGCAATATCTCGCAAAAAAATTGAATATGTTATGAAACACGGGGAGAAAAAAAATTCGGGCTGGAAATTTTTAAAAAGTTATCTATAAGCATATGCACACGTATATTAATTAAACAACAATTGTAATGAAGAATTTTATATGGAGGCATTTCTCAAAATGTATACATTTTCTTTTAAAAAACTTGACGTATATTAGTTTTAAAAGATTCAAGAGATTTCCCAATTTTTCCCTTTTTGAAAGTAATCTATTTAATAGTTGCGTTAATGAAACGGAAGAATAAACTAATATTGTACTATCATTAGTCAAAATGATGGAGAGGACAGAGTTTCAAAATCGAGTTTAAAGATATTTTATAATTTTTTTTATTGTACTAAGATATTTGGATTTATTTAATGAATCAAAGACACACAAACGTAAATTCTCAAATTAGACAAAATTAGGCAAGTTAAATATGGATAAATTCCAAAAATATTTGTTATATTTCTAAGCTTAAAAGAGTAAGTTACCTTAAAAGTACACTCGTTCGGAGTACGTTTTTAAAAAATAGCATATTTAAACATTATAAATGCTTACTTATATAAATCAATGCCAATTAATACTAATATTTAACTATGACAACAATTTTAAAAAAATTATCTAAATTTTACAAAAGTCACAACTATAACTGAAATGTTAGCAATATAGTTTTGAAAAACTTCAAAGCAATTGGAGAAAAAGTAATAAACTTATATCACACACACAGTAAAAGTGTTTTTAAAACAAAGTAGATACATTTATTTAGAGAATATACTGACATTTTTTTTAATGTTTTATTATAATTTGAAATTTTTAGAGCTGATTGGGTAAACATTATAAGAAATGTAACATTCTTTATGAGACCATTATTTAAATAACAGGTTATAACTCAAAAAATATTCATACAATAACAAATCTTTTAATACATTCTTTAGAAATTAATGTAAACATCAGGTTCAAAAAGGTTTATAGAAATACATTTATAACATTTTGAGTTATCAGACTCCCCGTGATAGATTTCGAACAATTTAAATAGCTCACTTCTGGTAGATCAAAGGCCCACTTTCGGTTTTTGTAATTTTAAAAATTGATTGTAACGTGGCTTCTAGGTAACGTAGAAAAGAAACAAAGTATGTTTCATAAACCAAAAGATCCCTTTATTCAATAAAATAAATATATATGTATATATCTGTCTTGACCGAATTTAGTCATTTTCAAAGTGTTCGGAGATACCTTAAATGACAATATAAATAAAATTATATATTAAATAATTCTAAAAATAATTCACATGGTATTTAGGAGACACACATAAATAATAACAAAATTCATTGAACTTTTCAAATGTAAAGCTAAAGAAACTCTACCTGCATTTGTATCCCCCGAAAAAACAAAAAAGTTATAAATGCACATCCCAGTCCCTTCATCATAGAGGAATATTATGAAAATGTATAGAAATGTTTACTATGATTTCACTATTTATATCGGATTAGAGAATTGTGTGTTTACGTGGAAAATTCACATTCAAATATTCGTTAGCGAATAAGACTACACTTTTCAACAATCCTAGAAATTTCAAAATTTATAAGCTTCCCAAA
Organism: Trichonephila clavipes; assembly: GCA_019973935.1. Taxonomy (NCBI): domain Eukaryota; kingdom Metazoa; phylum Arthropoda; class Arachnida; order Araneae; family Nephilidae; genus Trichonephila; species Trichonephila clavipes. The sequence goes on along the minus strand of BMAU01017970.1, from coordinate 447,178 downwards.
ATTTGTCCAAAATATAAATTTTTATTTGAATTATTTTTACGTACATATGAAATGGCGGATTTTCTTTACATGTTAACGTTTGCCTCCATTCTTCCGTTCTAATTTTGTATTTGGCTTATCATTGTTTTTGTCCATTACCAAGTTTTTTTTTCCAAAAGTGTTTTATTTAGTTATTTGTCTTGAATTTCATTAAGATATGAATTTAACCCGTATTTGAATAATTTTTATATGAGTATAATTTTGGTAATAAGGTTTCAAAAAAGCTGCACGCAATCTATATCAGGCATTCGGAAAGAATTCTGTTAATGATTGTAAAGTATAACATTAGTTTGAAAAAGTTCTGTCTGGTAATTTTTCTCTACAAGATCCAAAACATCTGTGAAAAACTATTCTCTAAAAGTATTGATGGAAATAAATCTGTATCTACTATACTGTCGGTAAGTTAACGAAAAACATTAAAAATTGAAAATTATACACTCATAAATCATTAATCAACACGAACCAATGCTACACGACTACCCTCGGCCGCAATCGTCGAAAAAACAATAGCAAAATTATTGAATTAAAGCACGAAATTTTCCAGCGCCCATCTTATTCTCTGCATCTATCACCAACTCTTTCTTTTTAAAAAAAAACATTTAGAACAGTTTTTACGGGCTAAACCAGCGATATTCAACCTTTTTTTTTCCCGCAGATCGCATACATATGATAGCTATTTCCCGCGGGCCGCCGCATGAGGATTAATGCAAAACACGTTATAAAACCAAGGCAATATTTAACTCTTAAAATGTGGAAAATTGATCAAAATATTAAAACTCTCTTTTTTTTCTTTTTGGCTTTTAATACTATTTTAATTTCTATCCAACACACACAAACAATTTATTTTTCAGTTTTATGCATTTTTTTACTGAGTTTTAAAGTACTTTCGGCTTCCTTCTACCCATGACCCATTGTCAAACAAAGTTGCCGTACCATTTGATAATTTGATTTTCTTTTCTTTTGATTTAAAACCTCTCTTGTTTTTATTTCAAATATTAATTTATCAAGCGCAGAATGGCAGCAAAAAGAAGTTTTTACTGTATTTCAGAGTGAAATCAGTATTATTTGTTTATAATTTAAACTCAATTTCACCATAAAATATTCACTACTACACAGCTCACTTCGCTATTTCAGTTCAGTTCAGTTCAGTACAGTGAAAATCACTGTAATATTGGAGACTTGGCTAACGCCTTATGCTCCGATAAAATTTTGATTAGTTTTTAATCCAAATTGTAACGCACAGTTCGTGATTGCATTATATTTCAGTAGTTTGAATTATCGCCTTGTGCTTCAACGCTATTTCACTGTTATTTGTTATTACTACCTGTTGCAGTTACAAATAGACAAAAACAAATCTCGCAATTCGTACCCGTACGACATCGACAGCAAAATTGGTAGATTTGATTGCTTGATTGATAGAGTTCTACTAAATTTTTAATACATTGTTCTTAAATCGTTTAATTTTTTTGTGCTTTGGGACATGAGCGGGCCACTCAGAAAAGTCCGATGAGCCACATGCGTGTGGCAGGTTGATTATCGCTGGGCTAAACTGACAGAAGGAAACTCTCAGAGTTTATTGATTCTAAAGCTCAGAATTTCTTTAAGACAGGCATCTGTACATTAAAATCCTGAAGCGAAAGGTGTATTCAATCAAATGAAGCATATTTTCATTAAATAAACTGCTTTTTAAAAAAAAGATAGGTAGTTTTTAAAATATTTATTTATAAGTAGGACATTTCATACGCACCAACCTAATAACTAAATTTAAATCATTCATCGATGAACTAAGTATGTTCGATGAACTGTGTGAATGTTAATTAACGTCACCTTTTCTAAAGCAACACGACAGTTATTGGCAATGGCCCTCGCAATTGTGAGTCGTGGTCAAGTGACGAGGACGACACATCTGAGTTCGTAACTCACTCTCCAAATCTTCATATTACGACGGCATGAGGACATTGAGCCACTATAATTATAACAACATGAGACCCTCTACACGGTGATTCTTTAGTGTCACTAGAGCTCGAACCCGCGACTCTACAGCGTCATCCACGAGTCCATGACTATGATTACTAGGCTACCGCAGCCATAAGTATCGGTAAATGAATCAACAGATTATTTCCTTGTTCTATTTTGATTGTAGAAATACTTAGATGTATATAAAATATGTATGTGATATATTTAAAATAACATTTTATTTTATCATTTATGATCACATAACAATAACATATTCCAGCTGTGTAGGGGGTGAAGTACGTTAATTTTGTCGATGATTAAAATCCTCATAATGACGTGGTGTGGAGTTAGTGAGTGAGTATTAACGTCGCACTGTTCAGCTACACGAGGGCTTTTGGCGACGGACCTCGTCATTTTGAACCATGGTCGAGGACGACACCTGAGCTGACACCTCCTCCCTCTCCTAGCTACCACACCATACCAATGGGAGGACGTTTGAGCTTTTGACAGATTTAACGTACATCGTTCCTGTACACGATGTGTCTTTAGTGGCACAAGACTCGAACTCGTGACATGCCAGCCACGATCCGATATCTTGACCACTATACCGCCGGTAGAGTAGGGTACTAGCTCAGATATCCTTGTTGCTTGACCGAGGTTTAAAGTTATGTGGTTCAATGGGAACAGCCTTCACCGTGTAGGGGAGCGATGCACGTTAAATCTATCGAGAGCTCAAACGTCCTCCCGTTGGTGTGGTGCGGTAGTTAGGAGAGGGGATGCCAACTCAAGTGTCATCCACGTCACTTGACCATGGTTCAAAATTACGTGGTCCGTCGCCAAAAGCCCTCGTGTATCTGAACAGTACGACGTTAATATTCACTCACTCGATCCACAATAATCTAAAACTTCCTGCCTTTACTCAGTTGAAATATATTTGTTTTAATATAGTAGTAAAATTTTTAGGGGAAACTTGTCTTTTATCATCACATATTATTGAAAAACACAAGAACCCTAATTCGGAGTCCTTTTTTCTTTTCAAATCGCGTAAGATGTTCAGATAAAAATAACATACATATTGTGATAGCATTATTCGTAGAAAACAAAGTGTTTTATTACACTAAGTTTTTATTAAAATAATTTCCTCTATGTATGCTCCTTTTTCAGGCTTTTATTCTATAATGTAAGTTTAAAGTTGAAAATTCAAGTAAAAAATTGTGTTTTTATAGAACATTTTTAAAATTTATAGACGAAGTGAAATTGATGAATATGTTTTGTGTAAGAAAATAAATAAATGTTGGAATATATTGCGATCTAAAATTACATTTTGGATTAGAGTTCAAATTCAGCATTATAACAATAAATTAAGCTGATTTCAAACTTTGATGATCTTACTACAGGTGAGACGTACGCTATTTTGAACTGGAAGTTAGAGAGGCAATCGCACTTTCTATAAGTTTAAGGTGACTATGTGACGTTGCAAAAGGTTATAAATAAATAGTATCTTTGATTAAAATTTTAATTTAAAAATTAAATTTAAATTTTTAAACTATACAGTTTATAAAAGCGGATATATTCATATTTTATTACATCAGAGTAGTGAAACTTTAACAAAAAACACTACCTATTATTTTAATTCATCGTAACTCTGAAAGTGATGCGAATTTTTTAAATTCTTATTTTTGGCTATGTAAAGAAATCTTAGCTATACATACATTTAGTGAAAATATTATAATTATAGAAATTATTGTAGAAGTATTTTTTACATAAAAAGAGATAGTTTTGAAAATATGTCTTTTCTTTTGCCAAAAATTAAAATTGCATTTCAATAATTTTTTTCTTGTAATAATATTCTTAAAAATAGTTTTATATAACTAATTTAATTCACAACAGACACTAAATATCAATAAAATTATCCATTTATACACTTTTTCAAAAAAAATCTCGGTTCTGAACACAATCACCTTTTTCTTAAATTTAAATTCAAAAATACAGCTATTGAAATTACGATACATAGAATAAGAGGAATAAAAATAAATCATTAGGTAATCTACATACTGTTATATAATTATAAATAAATACACGCAATTACTTATAGTTCGAAAAATTAATTTATAAAAAAACACCTTAAGTAATGAAACACCTTAACTCGAGATTTTAATTAAATTTGCTTTTTGCATCTCAGCTCCATTTGATAGGATCTTAAGAGCAGGAGCATTTAGAAATGAAACTCCTCAATCCAATTTAATAGTTCTCTCTACAGCAGAAACGAGATGTAAGAGCAAAAATCTAAAAGAATAAAAAAAAGTTACGACATTAGTGCCATGTTGATTCTAATTCCACAGCGGCTATTTTCAGCGCAAGAAGTATAGGACTTTTTCTGAGGTATGTTGTGTTTTTATTTTTTGAACGTGATAGTTCTGAATTATTGTCAGACTTAACGATTTTTGAAGGTATATTTATGTTTACGTGAGCAGTCCTTTTAATACATTTGATGATAAATCTGCTTTTATAATGCATATATCCGTATTTATTTGATCATTCTATCTCTGTAAAAAGCAGTTTGTGAAATGGAAATGAGTTGGCTGTTACTCAAAGAGAGTTATTCGATTCAGTGCTATCTTTCATGTAGACTATATTTGTAATGCATCATAATTAGATTAATAATGCATTAAATGTTTGTTCTTGGTATTATCTTGGAGCATAAAAATTCTCGTTTACATTTTTCATGAACATAGTATTTTTACTTCACTATATAATGTTAAATAGACTACTCAAGCTAAACATAGTATTATTTTTCAACCCCCCTTCTAAAAATTACATCAATATTTGTACACATTTGTAATACATTTTATTATAATAGATCAACTTTTTTTCATAAAGAAATTTATCGTTATTATATAAATATTGGAATAGAATGAAAATTATTTTCAAAATTTACCTATGCGAAAAAGTTGTTCTCTGTTATTTAGATGAAGGGGAAAAAAAGAAACTTTATGCTCAGCTCTGTCACAAGGGGAATAAAGTTTAATTATTTAAGCTTCTTTATGGTATATTTAGAAAAAAATTTATTAAAAAAGAAATTATAGTTTAAAAAAACTAAAAAGTAAGCTCTTATAGTTAACCGAACTAAAAAGTAAATAATAATTCTTAATATAAGAATAAAATGACTAACGAGAAAATTAATGTCAATGTGAAAAAGCGCCGGGCGCTCGATATCAATTGTTACAATTTCGTACTAGTTCTATTCTGAACTACAGAGTTAGTGTACAGATGTAGTACAAAGCACCCCACACTTTTACTACAATGACATTAATTTTCTCGTTAATCATTTTATTCTTTTATTGATAATTATTTGCTTTTTAGTTCAATTAACTATAAAAGCGTGATTTTTTAACTATAAGTTATTTTTCAAGTTTTAGTTTGATCTACAATAAAAGCTTGTTTTTTTGTGTAAACTGTCATTTATTCATCGATGAATTAATCTTAAAGGCATCATTTTTAGAATCTAAAATGCCCAATGGCATCCCATCAGTGCGTCGATATGACCTGGTTTGCAAAATGTAGGTTCAGCCAACGCATCCTTACCGTTTCACTTTTTTTTGTTGTATTTGTATTAATCATGATCGTTTTCTCCTTAGGTTTGTAACTTAATCTTTTAGTTGCCAAATCTGGAAGTAGGAAATCGTTAATCCTTATGATCCTGATCAGGACAATAGAAAAACTACTAAATTATTGTATTGCCATCCTTACTTGACAAGTGTGCAAAATTTCAAATTAATCTGGCCTTTTAAAGTGGGTAAAATTCGAGTTCAACGATTACTTTACATACAGTGGAAGCTAATAACAGCGTGTTAAAAACAAGCATTTTAGTGCTTTTTAACATTTATTACGATGAGGACACTTACGACACAGTTGCAAGAAAAAACATCAGGTACTCTTAACAGCTTTAACAAAAAGAATTTTAAAAAATCCTACTTTTGAAATTGCATCGTATATTAAAGCGAAGACGAAAAATGCTTGGATCGGACTGGTTTGCCGGTATGAAGAGAGCTGACATCAATGTCATAGAAAATTTGTAGGCCACGTTCGAAATAGCGGTCCAAAAACACCAAATTAGGAACAAATCCCATTTAAAGCAAGTGTTACAAGAAGAATGGGATCAAATATTTCCAGATACCGCCAAAAAATTGGTCGAATCGGTACCAAGACGTTTGGAGGACATTATAAAAGTCAAAGCACATGCAACCAAATATTGACACTGTCTTTGTATGTGATATGTCACAAAATTTTATTGGTGTATCCTTAATTTTTTGAGGTAAAGATCTGCCTATTTTTATTCCAAATACTTGTGAAATTTTTAATTTTAGATATTTTTTTGTTGATTTTCGTTATTTTTACTGTAAATTAACCCTTTTGTTACGTATGAAAATTAAATCACGTTTGCACCTCTATTGTGTTATTTAGATTGAAAGTTGGATTTATCAAGTAAAAGTAAGGTGTATCCTCAATTGTTTGTGCCACTGTACATATTTGTAATCAAAGCTTTTTATTACAGTAGAACCTGTTTTTGTACGGTCCTCTTTTTTATGCGATTTTTTTGTACTATCTTTTTTTATGTGGTATATAAATTTAAACGGTTTTAGTGCCACTGTAATGTTTTCTATCAATGTGCACATACCGTTCAAGTATGAAATCTGTTATTTCATAGAAAAACTAGGTATTTCATGAAATAACTAGACAAGTCAGTTAAAGTATATAAAATTTAAGTCTACGGTTTAACTAGGTATTCTATAGAATAACGATTACTTGATCATTAAAGCATGAAACACCGTATTCTCGAAAGTTCTTTGAAGCAGTTCTAGCTGCTTTGGAAAGGATTTTTCCAAGGAACTAGAGATGTGTGGTTAAACTAGTGAAACATTTGTGTGTGTGTACTCTAGATCTCAGTTCAGCTTATTTCAGCGAGAATCAATCCCCATTGATGTTCCAAATATTGGCTCAACGCTTTGATTTGTTGCAATAGCTCAAAGTTGCGGTATTGGACAAGGATTTAAAAAGTGCTCGTGTAATAAAAAAAATGTGTAATTGTAAAGAGTGGGCTTGTTTAAAAAATAAGCAGTCGAATCCAAAGTGTCATCACAGAAACCTTGATCTAATAAACAAGGAAAAATAAAAAATATCTCAATAAAATTTTAATTAATATTCCTACATTTTTGTTTAGGAAAAAGTTTACACGATATTTTTATGAAGCAACAGTTTTTCTACACAGCATGCATTTTTGTTGATAATATTTAAATATAATCTATCTTTGCAGCACACACACACATATTCTTTTTCCCCCGTTTCTGTTTGTAATGTTAGCAAAATAAGCAGTAATAAATTATATCATTCTGTTTTCCCTTATTTATCAATTATTCATCCGTAATACGGATAAAATGCATTTTTCAAAAGATTTTAGCTATTTGGAGTCAATTAGTTTATAAAATATCTTTGAAAGTGTTCATTTTTCACTTAAACGGCTCACTTAGTTATTTCATTGAATAATTGGGTCAAGTATGAAACTTTTCATCAATTATATACTTTAACTGACTTGTCTACTTATTTTATGAAATATCTAGTTATTCTATTAAACAACTAAATTATACACTTTAACAGTAACATTACACTTCAAGAAGCTCTGTTCATTTATTAAAAGCTGTCTCTGGACAATGCACATTCAATTGCTTTCTCTCAACACGCTAGCAGCCCACGCTTGATTGAAGACGAAATTTTCAATGACGATGACATTTTATCAATAATTTGATTCATCAAGAAGGACGAGAAAGGCCTGATTTTTTGAGAGTAGATAAAATATATGCAGGAATTCAGCTTTCCAACAAATCTGAAAACTATTTTCTTAAAATAGTTACCGATTCCCAAAGGAGTTTGAAATTCCCCAAAAAGAGCTTCAAACATACATTTCTGTTTATCGTGACGTTTAAAAAAACTGACCAACCGACTGTCGTCGCAAAACCTTAACACTTACTTTTTGGTGCCAAAAATTAAATAAGTTGAAATTGTATTTTAAAGTGTGTGTGTGTGTGTGTCGAAAGCGATTTTGAACTAATTCATCACAGAAAGATGCGCGATTTGGATTGCGATGAGTAGTAGTGTATTATGTATGTGTGTATTTTGTGTGTAAACTTCTCCATGAACAGAAGGAAAAATTAAATGTTTTTAAAATGTTTCCATGTCTAATTTGATTATTTATTTTGTTTTGGAAGTACTTTCTCAAAAATTTCGTAAATAATTGATGTATTTTGTAAGTGCGAATTTTTTATCCGGTCCCCTCTCCGTCGCATAAAAAGATTTTTGCGGCATGTCGACAAAGTTGTTTGTTACATGTAAGTATTTATGAAATGCTTAAATATTTTTGTGTGCTCCTATCTATCGCGCAAAAACAGGTTTTACTGTATTTGTATTGAAATTTATTTTGAATCCAAAATAATCTAACCAAAATTATGTCTTTACACTTTTTTCGAAAGTGTAAAAACCCCTTTTATGGCAATATTAAATTTTTAAATTACTTTTTTCATTAAATTTTCTCAATTCTTATACTATAGTCTCTTTTCCCCAAACGAAGGTTTCTATTAATCATTTTTCCCTCCACACAACTGCGATCCACTTTTATAAGCATATATCTGTTTCTTTCAAGCTAAATATGAACTCATACTTGATAACTATTGCTTTGAAGGTGACGAATTAACTTTTTTGATCAGTGCGCCTTAATATTTTTTAGTGAATGCCATGCAAGATGTTTTCAATCAAACAGTTTCTCAGTATTCCTTTTTTTTTCATGCTACATTTTTATTTTCTCGGATTCCACTGAAAGTAACATGGTGGCCGAGGTAGCCTTGTGGTCAATCACGCCGCAGTGTAAGAGAAGCTGATACACGTTAAGGCTTATCTTCGGCTGATATTAAAGAATAGGGGCCGAATTCCGAATATTTCTTCAGATATAAAAGTACTCCAACATTAATATTATATTCTGGCTACACTATCATGTAGAGAATCTCTTATTTTATCATACTACTCCTTTTTATCCAAGTTGATACATTTTTTTCTTTTATAAAATGTGTTTCACATTTTTTTTCCTATACCGTAATGCTAAATGAGCTATCCCTTCACATGTTTAAAGGAAAAACTAACTATTTATGAAATATTTTGAAATTTTAAATACACTATATTAAAAACAAATGCATGAGTTACAATGTCACAAATTTTTAAAAAAATTGTGAGGCATTTTTTTTCTGTCCGAAAATGGGCTCCGCGTCAAGTTCACGCTCCTACATATGGCGAAAACAGCCGTAAATCTATCGGGTCTCAAATGTCCTCCTGTTTGTGTGATAGGGATTTGATTGATTGAATATTAACGTCGCACTGTTCAGCTACACGAGGGCTTTTGGCGACGGACCACGTAATTTTGAACCATGGTCAAGTGACGTGGACGACACCTGAGCTGGCACCCCCTCTCCTAACTACCGCACCACACCAACGGGAGGACGTTTCAGCTCTCAACAGATTTAATGTGCATCGCTGCCCTACACGGTGGGTCTTAAGTGGTACTGGGATCGAACTCGTGACAAAGCAAGCCACGATCCGATACATATACCACTCGGCTACCGCGGCAACAGGTGTGATATGGAAGTTAAGAGAGGGGGGTGTGCAAGCTCAGGTGTCATCCTCGCCACTTGACCATGGTTCAAAATTACGAGGTCCGTCGCCAATATTCTGCGTGCAGCTTTATAGTGCGATTTTAATGTAACACTCACTCATTCACTCACTGAAAATGTGAACTTTAACTCAATTCTGATAAAGAATTCTCAGCTACACACAGGCAAAATATTATAGAATCCTTTTTCAGATCAGAATATTTTGAAAATGCCATCCTTTCATTTTTGTCTAAAAATTGCGTTTGAATCATTTTATCTTGTATAAAATTGTGTTAAGAATATTACCGCATCTTTTAATGCAGGTGACATAAAATGTGAGCTGTTAGAATTAATATTAGTCTCTCATTTTCCGATCATTTTGAATTGTGAATGTAGTGTTAAGGTACTCGACTACGTTCGGAACCGTGATTTTAAAAAAGCGCATAAATGGATCCTTTTCTTGATATTTAGTGTCCCTTAGACTAAAATACATGTATAAAATTGTTTTAAGGACATTTAGACCAAAGAAATTATTTAAAAATAATATTTTGGCAAAAAATTAACTTAGAATAATCTTTTTTTCCAAATGTTCTCCTTTTGTGAAAAATGCTTCTATTATAATAATATTTTGCCTGTATATAGCTCAGACCTCTCTACAGAGGCTCAACTAGATTTTTGAAAAATTCACATTAGTTTCAGTTACCACCAATTTAAATCATTATTGGCGTTTTTTTCTTAAAATTGCTCCCCTCTGTTGTCGTAAAATATGAATAAACCCGCTTCTAATTTACATATTTCAAAAATCATAGTTGAGCCTCTGTAGAGAGGTCTGATCTATATACAGGCAAAATATTATTATAATAGAAGCATTTTTCACAAAAGGAGAACATTTGGAAAAAAAGATTATTCTAAGTTAATTTTTTGCCAAAATATTGTATTTATATAAATTGTTTTTGTCAAAATGTCTTTAAAACAATTTATGCACATATTCTAATCTAAGTGACACTAAATATCATGAAAATTATCCATTTATGCGCTTTTGCAAAGTCATGGTTCCAAACGTAGTCGGATACCTTAAATGTTATTCAAAAAATATGCATATATTTCTCGAAAAAAATGAATACATAAGTACAAAAACTTAATATGGTAAAGCACAAGTTTTTTTTATAGATATGACACATAAGAATACAGTTTGAGTGCCAGCCTTTACCAAGTCCTCGTCAACCTAATGCCATTGTCCCTAATTTCACAAGTGGTAATGTTTGAGGCGTTACCTATCAAGCTCCATGTTTATTTGATCAAAAATTTCCAAGTGGAATAGGAAGATGGGTGAAGCTGCATGTTTATAAGGTAGTTAAGCTCGCGATGCGAGGCGTGGATAAGAAAGCTGAGAGCAAAAACTGAGAGCAGTCACCCTTGCCACTTTTTTCTTATACATCATACTAACTGTTACCCGCCCGCTTCACTGGGTATTTCATAATGTATGAATATAAACTGTTTGTATATAAATTATTGATATCCAAATCCTAGCATTACACGCTCTATTGCAATGAAAACCATTCTTAGTTTAACCCTTTTATCTACCGCATTATGATTTGCTGCAGTTTCTTTTCATGCAATATTTTTTTTTTGATCACTACATTGAAAATTAAAGGATATACATAAAAAAATAAGACACTTACCTTTTGACATTGTTATTTTTGTTCCGAAAAAATAGTTAATCTTCGCAATCCACTGAAAACGCAATTTCTACTATAAAACTATTCGCCTTCCCCGCTAAAATGTGGCCGCGATAGCCGAGTGGTATAGGTAGCCTTGGCTTGCCTTGTCACGAGTTAGTGCCCAGTATCACTAAAGACCCACCGTGTAGGGCAGCGATGCACGTTAAATCTGTCGAGAGCTGAAACGTCCTCCCGTTGGTGTGGTGTGGTAGTTAGGAGAGGGGGTGCCAGCTCAGGTGTCATCCACGTCACTTGACCATGATTCAAAATTACGTGGTCCGTCGCCAAAAGCCCTCGTGTAGCTGAACAGCGCGACGTTAATATTCAATCAATCAATTAATCCCCTCTAAAATACTCCTCATATAACCCGTTCTGCCACATATATCTTTCTTGAAAGAGTGGATTTAAAAAAATATTCCTGAAAAGAGTATCATCAGAGTATTAATAAGAATAGTTATTCTATGTAATTTTAAAGGAAGTGGTACTAATAAGTACCGTCAGTAGATAAAGGGTTAAAAAGAACAGGACTTGAACTTTTCTAAAATGAAACATATAATTATCTTTTACTCTTCCCGTAAGCTCATCGCTCAAAATGGATTTTAGCAAAGCTCATTTTACTAGATCTCTACTCAACAAAGTAAACAGGCGTGTCAAGAGAGGGCCAATGGGGAAAATAAATTACATTACTTGGCTAAGTGATGCTAAGCACACTTTTAAAAATGTGAAAAACTGAAACCCTCCAACATAGTATTTAGTATTGGTGCCACAAATTTCACAGTGATTACTAATGTTTGCGTTTTAACTTCTTTTGAATCAATAAAAAATGTAACCTAACTGCTTCGAAGGATTGCTGAGGCAGTGTAAGAAATAAATTTTGCAATTTACTACCGACTCGTCCGACAATCCTTTTTAAATTGATAAAGTTTGCATTCGAGTAAAAAGCAAACAGTTCGAACACTTAATTCATCAAAGTATTACAAAAACCGTTTTCGGTTTTTTTCTTTCTTTATTTTTTATTTCATTGCTTGATTTGAAAGTTACATAATTAAGATTAAGTTTTAGAAGTTATACTTCTTTTGGGGTGTTAGAGAAATAAGATGGTGAATTTTTACGATGCGCGCGCACACCGTCACGGATGCGAAAATGCTTTGTCTAGAAATATACAGAACGTTACAGATCATTGCCGCCTTCGAAATTCTCAGGAAAATATTTCTCTTCACTTCCCTGAAGAAAGGGACACCCGGGTTTGAACCGGAGATCTCTCAATCTACAGTGCGACGTTAATTTTCACTCACTCACATGGCCGAAATTGACGAACATTTTTTGCGATTACATTTTGTTGGCTATCTGGCAGAGACATCTTAAAACATGGGCCGCCTGGGCCTAGAGCCTCATTTCGTTCTGGATTCAGTCTTTATAAAATCATGATCCGGACAATTTTAATGGTTTAATATTATTCCCGTACATATTCTCCGAAAAACGGGAAATTTCAAACTGCATACCAACTGGCAAGACTGATGACCGTTGTTCATGTCGCGGCCTAGGCCTGATACCTTAATCCTTCAACTCATTTAGTCGAAAGGCGGCAATCGGTCGAGCCTGTTTGGGCCTAAGTTTATGAGATTTTGAATCGTGCATATTTATTTGTTTTATACTACCTTTGGTACGAGTATTTGACACTGTATGCTATATGTATATAACAGTATGTTGCCCAACCTTTTTATCGCCGCTGACCGGTCAACGTTTTATAATTTTACAGTGGCCCGCTTAGAAGGTTGATTACATTTTATATTACTTTGATTTAGCAATTTAAATGTACTTAAATATTGCTTCAGAATAAAATACAGTTACACTAAAAAATTAATTTAACATGGGATATAAAGTGATTTCCATAAAAAATTGCACAAATCCGAGGGTTAATGCTCTTTGGGCGACCGGGTACCGGTCTACGGCCTGGGGACCACTGCTATATACAGTCTACTTTCAAAGATCGCAGGTAAGGACTACTTTTGTATAGAGGCCCAGGGCCTCAAAAGGTCTTAAGACGTCCCAGCCATCTGGTGATTTGCCAAAAGTTTTTTATTTGCTTTCCATAACTTCCACAATAAATTACACCATTCTCTTGTAAATAACTGATGTTTTTTCCCTTTTCTAGATTAGAGCATGTTCAAGTGATTGTTAAAACATGACCATGAGTTATAAATCATCTTCCATTGTGTGTGCTTGAATTACATTGAAATTTAAAATCTTAAAGGAACAACGCATGTCAAAAATTGAGAAAGAAACTTACGCCAAACTGGCAACTACGTACAAAGAATCAAAACCATCAAGGACAAGGTATTAGCACAACAAATGAACAACACACACACACATACATTCAAACTAAACAAACAATTCTCATCGTCTAGCTGTTTGCGCGGGAAATTTCCATTACGCCTGCGTGTTGGAAACGTCTAGACAAATGCGTTGAAAATTATTGCATTGACCAAACTTCATTGATAACTATATTAATAATAACCGGTAAATGTGATACATTTTGATGCCTTATTCACTTTAAGGCCCACCACTAGGTGAGGAGACCAATTTTTCAAAAATTGAGTTTCAGAAGAATTTTATTGTTTTTAAAGAGCATAATAGGTTTAAAGAATCCTAGTTATTAAAAAAATAATAACACTTATCACCCCTTGTTTTTGAAAAAAAATATTAATTTTATAAAACAGTTTTCCATGTTAAGAAAAACAGCATAAATAAAAATACTTTACAATCCCGAATAAAGTAAAATCCATTTTCTAAAAATATGTTTTACTCCAAGTTTTTTTTTCTTGCTACACAATTATTAAGGCAATAATAAAACTTAGAATTCTTTCAATTGAAAATAGCGCTGCTTTTGGGGATTAAATATGAAATGGTTAATAAGTTTTTAAACTCTTCGAAAAAAGAAAGAATATATGGGGATACACAAAACTTACATTTATACACTCAGGAACTCTGAAAATAGAGACCCAAGAAGAAAGCATCGGATTGAAATGAAATTTAATACACATAATGACACAGATGAGAGATTCACTTGATCTCAAAAACAAGACAAACGAATACAGGGTGTGCAACGACACAAATACTGGGCAACTTCAATAGCGCGTAGGACCACCTCCAGCTGCAATACATGCCGCCACACGGCCTGGCATTGAGTTGATTAGACACCTTATGTTTTCCTGAGGCAGATGGGCCCACAAATCTAAATCATGTACAGAGTGACACAATGGCATCTGCCGTTTTTCCTGATCCCACACGTGCTCTACATGGGACAAATCGGGGGAGCGGGCCGGCCATGGAAGAGTCTGAAAAAGGACGTAAGAAGTCTTGAGCAACTCTTGCTGTATGCGGACGAGCATTATCTTGCTGGAAAATTGCCCCTGAGAGAACATTTAGGAAAGGTCCTAGATGGGGTCGAAGAATATCATCAACGTAACGTTGGCCCGTTAAGGTTCCTTGCATCGCAATTAAAGTGGACCGGCTAACATAGGTTATGGCCCCCCCCAGACCATTACACGAGCAGTGCGGGCAGTGTGACGCAGAACAGTGTGGGGGAAATTGTAGCGCTCACCAGGGTACCTCCACACCCGTACACGGTTATCTTCTGTCCCCAAAACAGAGATTCATCACTAAACACAACCTTTCACCAATCTGATATTCCACATTGATCTGACATGGCACCACTATAGACGCAGTTGCAGATGTTACGGTGTTAAAGGGAGAGCACGGAAAGGGCGCTTGGATTTAAGATTTGCTTCTGCAACGTGTCTGTAAATTGTTTGTGGAACAATTGCTACGCCTATGTCTGCTCGTATCGTTGAACGAGTCACTGTGGGGTCCACAAGTGCTTGCCTCCATGATCCTTCGATCCTCTCTCCTCGTGGTCTTCCTGGTCGCTCCAGACCCGGTTTTCCGCCCGTGGGTACCTTCTCGTATCCACTGCTCCCAACAATTTCGAACGGCACACTCCGAACGATCCACCTGGCCAGCAATACGGCGCGTCGACCAGCCTGCAGTTTTCATCCCGATGATCAGGCCTCTCTCAAACTCGCTTACCTGTGAGAAATCTCTTCTAGCACGTTTACCTGGCATGAATCGCTTACCAAAGTCTTCCTACAATCGGCGGGTAATCTTCACGTTTATGAATCTTCGAATTTGCGCTGGCTTATATAGCACCCTCTTACTGATTGTTGCGCCACCTCGGCGTGTATGAGCATGCGTATTGGCACAAAACTTCGATCATTTGCATATCACATTACGCTGTACTTATTTCCAAAGTTTCGCGATTGTACTTAGCTTCCTTCTTGGGTCGCTATTTTCAATGTTCCTGAGTGTATATTCACGGTTTCTTCTGTTAAAAAAAGAATAAAAGTCATTTAAGAAAAGAATACAAATTTTTGAAACATCAATTTACTTTACATGAAACATTAAGATTTTTTTCTCTTCTTACACAAATTATAAAAGAATAAGGAGGTATATTAAGGCTCGAATAGATATATATTATACTAATCTAAATAGTTTTTATTTTTTATTTTATTATTTTTTTAATTGAAATTTATTTATTTTTTTTTTTCGGTTTTATATTTGAAGCTACGTGAACCACATAAACGGTTAATGGTAAAATAAATACGAGTCCTTTCATTTGTTCGTGAATTTGTGAGTGAAATTAATTACAAATGGTAAAACGCGGAAAAGATTTTTGATGTGTAACATCTTTCCTCTCGACTGCCGAATTTTGATGTAGTGATTTCGTCGAAAGAGATGGATGTGTGTAACAGGAAGTGACGTAAGTGTGCGCTATTTAATTTGACTATTGAGCGTGCGTGATGGGTCTCTTCGTCACTTAGAGATCCAACTCGCATTATAGTATCTCTTCACTACCCTCGCATAAGGTCCAACTCTAGTAAGTAGTTGGGTGTTTGTGTGTGTGTGTTTTTTTTTTGTTAAAGTTAGCATTTTAAAAGATTTGAATTTTTATTTAGGATAAACTTGTATACGATCCTTACGCTCAATTGTCAATGTCTCAGGACTCGTAGTGTAAGAAATCTGAGGTTAATTTATATGTGTAAACTATATTAATAATTGCATTTACTGTTAAGTGTCTGAAAAGGTTCAACATTCTTAAGAATTTACGAGTAAGTAATATGGAATTATATTTGAATAAATATTTTAGTGCGCATCTTTTTCATACTTTGAGGTTAATTCCTGTCGCTGTCAATAGCAAACAGAAAAACTCATATGTTGTGACTCCTCACATGGACATTATTTATAGTCAAACAAGTGGACTGGGTATTGTTAGTCAAGATATTGGGGACATACGTATGTGCGGCGGAATTCATATTTGAAAATGGACAAACAGTGATTTCGGTGGCCGTATACATTTCTCCGAATATCAAACGGTTCTAAAAATTAAAAGATTTCCTGCATTTTGTACTTTTACCATATACCGAAGATGTTTCTGCTCTTTTAAAAATAAACTATCACTCGCTTCCTATGATTTTGAGTGGTAATTTCAGTTTGCCAGAAGTTGAGCCGCTTAGCTTTTTTGACTGATTAACTAAAATGAATACAAATCGAAATATTTCGACAACTAACAGTGGTACCGTTATTGACGCTGTTTTTCAACGATTTTTAAACACTTTGAAATCACAAGTATATGTGTCATATTTTACTTATCAGAAGTATATTGTATCCATTCTTCCCCAAATTGTACAAGAATAAATACTTTTGATTAAAAATTGCGTTACTCCTAAATAAAATTTTCATTCAAGATATATAATTATTCGATAGAAAATTATTTCCAATCATACTCGATTCAAAACTTAATTTAATCTCACTCAATTCAATCGCGGCTGCGGTAGCCGAGTGGTATAGGTATCGGATCGTGGCCTGTCTTGTCACGAGTTCGAGCCCAATCCGTCGCCAAAAGCCCCCGTGTAAGCTGGATAATACGGCGTTAATATTCAATCAGTCAATCACTCAATTCAATCACACTCAAAATCATGGGAAACGAGTGATAGTTTGTTTTTAAAAGAGCAGAACCATCTTCGGTATATTGTAAAGGAACAAAATGCAGGAAATCTTTAATTTTTTAAACCGTTTAATTCGGAGAAATGTATATGGCCACCGAAATCTCTGTTAGTTCATTTTCAAGTCTATTGTATCCACTCTTCCCCAAATTGAATGAAAATAAATATTTTTTGATAAAAAATTATCCTTATGTTAAATAAATAAAATTTTCAATAAAGATATAATTAATCAATAGAAAATTATTTCCAATCATATACTTGATTTATTTTTTTCAGGATTTAAGTTACTATTGCGTATTTACCGCGATAGCATGCCAGATGTTACAAATCATATGCGACTACTGTAAGGCTCGTTTCTTTCTTTTTTACGACAGTTGAATCTTTTTTTTTTTTTTTTTTTTTTTCTTTTCGTGTTTCTTATACGAAGAACAAAATCAAACTATAGCTAAATTCCGATTTCGCTCGCCGTTCAGTCTCGTGACGAAACGGTAAAGCCAATGATAACCTGCCTTCCTTGTGTTTCACTTTGAATGCGCTGTTGTTGATGTATTCGAACTTCATTAAGTTTATTTTGTCATTTATTTCATATTTATTATTTATCAAAAGTCAACCAAACTAGGGGGAACAAATACACATATACACAAGATGCCACAAATAACACAATAGAAATCATTGACAGCATTTTAAAATCATTCTATAACGAGCTGACAAACCTTAAGCTTCGAATTGACAGTTTAATTCGAAATGCCATGTGAATAACAATTGATGAATTTTCATTCATTTTTCGGAGCTAATATAGCAATAAATCAGAAGATAATTATTTTCGCCTTTGCTGTATATATATCTGAAGATTATTTAGTGACTGCTACTCTTCTGGTGCGATATGCGCTTCTTCATACTTTGAATGAAGAAATTAGCTCAATATACAAAGCGTAGAAACATTAATGGCTTTTAGGGAGAAAGTTACAATTGCTTAATTTCTGTTGAAAACTGAATATCTACCGCTGAACATGATTAGAACTAAACGAGTATTTATTCTGATTATTATTCTGAGGTATCTAAATTTAATATTTGTTCGATCGACTTGACGAAACTCAGTGGCGCAACAGCCCATGAAGGCCAAGGCCCGCTGTGCCCAACTCAGTATACGCGACCTTGGGTCTTGAGGTGCCAGAGCAGATGTTCGGTCAGTATGACGCGACCCCCCCCAGTGTTAAGTTCTCAAACAAGCTTGGTACTCATTTTTTGACCCACTGAAGGGATGAAAGGCTGAGTCAACCTTGGCCAGCCCGTGGTTTGAATTTCTGAGCTATGGTGTGGAAGAACTATGCACTAATCACTCAGACACTGGGCTTCATTTGTTCGATTATACCTTTAATTAAAAAAAAAAAAAGAGGCAGATTAAACGGCTAGCCGACCTGGCGGCCGCCAAGGACCTTCAGCACTGGTAGGGGTCATAAGCTTCATATAAATTCCAGCTATAAATTCAACGAGCAATAAAAAGATCTTTAACCCATATTACAACCGGTGATTTCCGCGGATTTAGTCGTTTAGCAGCTCTAACCCTTTTTTTCCCCCGTGCATCTGTTTTGTAGCGATCTGTAAAAGATTTTCGCATGCATTCTTTTGTTCAAATTTTATTTCAAACAAATGAACACTATCCAATTTAAACAAGTTCGTTTATAGCTCACAGCCGTACTTGGCTACCTTCAAATACGTTTTACACTGATGGGGAAAAAAATCTGAACACTAAGAAAAAATTATTGTAGACATTCGTGCACACAAGGGGTCCACGGGATCCGTGAATGTTTGAATCATAGTTTTCTTGAGATAGTGCCTTCCCGGGACCACTGCTGCCAAAAATCATGCGCAGGGAATACATTCTTACCAAATCTTTCTGAAATATCTTGGAAAGAAAACCACCTTTTTTATCTGTATTATACTACCTCGTTGAAACTCAGCGAACTTTTGATAAATGCTCCTTCGTCTTAACCTATTTTATCCCATTGTCCTATTTAGAGGAGAGCTAAAAAATATTATATGGAAATCATTTTTGTTTGTTATGAATATTTTGTGGACTGGGCCAGATGTAAAAACAAACATGATTTTCCAGACCACTACAAACGAAGTACGTGTGTTTATAAAATTTTTACTTTTAACAGGTTATCATTAAAATACATGTGAACTTGACTACTGGTCAGATGCTGAAGACTTTTGGCATTACTCTGTTGAAAAACGACATGTCCACGAAACTGTTTTCAAATTTTTAAATCTTATTTACACTTTGTGGACAATAGAACTGCAAGTGAGCATGCTCAGGATCGATCCTTCAAAGCAAAACCTTTGTTCACGATACTCAATAATTTTATGAAACAGTAACACTATTCTGCAAATCTAAGCATTGATGAAATGATCATCATGAATTACGAAATGAATAATCTGAAACAGTGTATCCGAAGCTAGCCAATACGCTTCGGATATGAACTTTGGGCTCCCAGTGGAAACGAGGGATATTGTCATAATTTTTCTCTTTATTGCGTTAAAGAATCTCATGCAAGAAATGATTCTCATCTTGGTACTCTGGTTGGGATGAAACTAATAGAGTTTTGTGAATCCTTTAAGCTATATACTTGGATAACTTTTTTTACTAGCGTTGATCTTTTGAAAAGTCTTGGTGAACATGGTTCTAGAACTGCTAGAACCATACGAGAAAATCGGATAAATGACGAGTGTCCTTTGGAAGGATCCAAGTCTATGCGGCAGAAAGAAAAAACGCATGTCTGATTTTGCATTTGACGGGAGCTCTGAGATTTTCCTGGTGCAATGTGGTATGACAATAGTACGGTCATTGTTGCAACAAAATTCAGCGCATTAGAACCATACTTTGATGTGAAGAAGTGAGTTAGAACACACAGTGCTCCGCAACCTTTTTATCTCTGCGGACTGGTCAACGTTTGATAATTTGCCGTGGCCCGTTGAGGGTGAGACACGTTGATTGTTCATATTTTAGATTGTTTTGATTTAACAACTTTAATTAAGTTACATTTAAATATGCCTTCAAAATAAAATATAGTTACACCAAAAAGGAATAAAAGTGATTTAACGTGGAATATAAAATGATTTCCTTGGAAAGTTGCGCAAATCCGAGAGTAATGCCCCACTTTAAATAAAATGGCAATAGTTTAATGTTCTTTAGGCGGCCCTGCACCATTTGATCCACGGATCGGGGGTTGCAGATCACTGAATTAGAAGACACAAAGATGAAGTTAACGTGAAGATGCTGAATTTCATAAATTCTTACAACAAACATATGGGCGATGTAAATCACATCACGACTGGTTGGCTGGACTTTATCCTATTAAAATTTGTGGAAAAAAGTAGTATTGGCTACTTTTTATACGTTCACTGGATATGGTTATGATAAACACCTGGATAATTCGCAAAGCCCTCAACAAAAATGACCTAAACTTGAAGGAGTTCCGAAGAGCTGTAACAACAGTTTATCTAAAAAAAAAAAAAAACTGTGATAGAACGAGAGGTAGACCTAGAATCTAAATTGTACCCTCTGGTGCAAAAGGAAACATCGGTAAAAATAGTGTTGTCATATGTTTTACTAAAGTGAGAAAAACTACGTCGTGTCGTTGCCTAAGAGAGGGCTGCAAAGGAAAACCAAAAACATATTGCGGCTAATGTGACAAAACAATTTGTCGGGCTTTGTTTGGACCTTTCCACCATGGTTATAGCGAAATTCAACTGAAAAGTGAACAATCTTGTGTAAATAAGAAAGTATTATTCAAATAAAGTTAATTTGTATTCGGAAATCGCTTTCCATCATCGAAGTGAACACTAAGCATGCAAATGTGAATGTTATCACCTTTATCCCAGTGTTCTATTTAGAGGACGGGACAGATTTCTCATATAAAAATATAAAAAATTTGCAAACTTTGTTATATTTAGTTTATTTAGAAAATATTGATTCTTCTCAAATTTGAACAAAATAAATGAATTGGAATAAAAAGGGTAAAAGTCATTCTGGATTGACATCAACCCACTCGTCAAATCTGAAAGATTAATAAACTTGATTCGTATCTTCTAATCGGCGCAACTAGAGTCACGCGTATGCGCCTAACGCGAAATTTGAATCTATGTCAGCTTTTATAAATGTATAAATTTTGTTGTAGCACAATTCTTTCGTGGTGATGGGGTTTTTATTTCCCTTGGTGCATTTTACTAAGGAAGATATAAATGAAACATAATGAAGTAATGGGATGAAAGATATGTCTTATTCAAAGCAAACTATTTCAACCTAGTTGAAATTAGGCCTTAATAAATAGCAAGATAAAGATTAATAAAAGCGGCCCTGGCCAAAATCCATAATATGAATGAAAATTAAAGACCACAATGTGCTGGAGGAAACTTCCCTTTTGTAACAGATGGACAAATAATCAATTTTTCCCAATGGCCATGATTTGGAATACCATACTCCAGAGAATAAATGTTATAGCAAATAATTACAATCAGTTGAATGTGAATTATTTAAAGAATGTAGTTTATTAAAATACACACGCAAAAACTAAAGGAAATGTACAAAGACGATATTGAGTCTCAATTTTGACCATATGAATTCAATCAGTATTTACAATTTTTTAAAAGGAAACAAAGCTATAAAAAAAAGACTACTAGAAATCTATCGAATTGCAAGAGATCTAACGTAGAGGTACCTTCCCTAATGCCAGCATCAGGAGATATCTTTATCGGTTTTAAGTCGTGTTAAAAATTATTTAAGAAGTACTGTGTTAGAGAAAACAAATTGAACAACATGGCCATATTATGTATAAAACAAGATGTTTTGGACAAAATAGATACAGCAAAAAATGAATTTTCCAGGACAAATAAAGTTGGAAAACAAAATAGTAAGCTCTTTAGTAAGGTTTTAATTTTTTAAAATACATTTTCCTTAGTCATTGAGTTTTATTATTAGTGATACATTTTATTTTAAGAATTTTTCCCATGGGGGCTCCAAATCTTTTAATGCTATGAGCTTCCAACTACCTTTATCCGCTTCTGTTAAAAGGTTTTATTGTAAATGATTATTGTATTTAGTATCAATGATACATCAGAATTAATAAATTAGATAAAGAAAATTTTTAGTTTCTCCTTTTGAAGACTTTGAACATTTTGTTTATTAATGTTGTTTTTCAATTTACCCATTTTATGGAATTTAAAAATTCAATACAATGGAAAAAAATGTAGTTATTGCTGAGTTTCATTCACCTTTTGAAGATCATAATGAATTCTCTTTTAATATGTATATATTCCAAAGTAGCACCAAAATGTAAACAACCTTTACTTATATCAAAATGGTTTTTTTTTAATTTTTCCTAGGATACTGAAATGGGTCTATGAGAAAATTCAAAATATCCTAAAATATAAATTATGTTAAATTTTAGGAAAGTTGGCAACTTTCTGTAGTCAAAGATTTAACATTAACTTTACTAAGTACCTTTACATTACAATATATGTATTTGTATATATCAATCTAATATTTTACTTTTGTGCCTTTACAAGGAAAAATAAGTGCATAATACGAAACAATTAAGGAGATAGACAGTTACCTCAACCAGGGTTACCTGAAAGACCAGGATGGTCTTTCCTCAATCTCACAATTTAAAAGAGACATTCCAATGTCCCTTACCCTAAAAAACACATTAAAATAATAATACACGTCAGGTGAATAGTTTTCTCAAAACTATTTGTATTGTAATGAGACATTTAAATTATAAATAAAATATGCATTACTAACCATTTTTTTTTTCCATTTTTCAAATGCAAAGTTCTACGAATAGAGCAAAATTAAATTATAGATGTTTGTACTTTGGCATCACAATGGAATATTGTAATTTAAGCTGTATACAAACTTTTCTAAAATTATACATTAAATAAATACATCAAAAGAATGTACTTTATCTAGTTGGTGAATTCTGACTTAAGTAATACTTTGGATTTTCTATCAACCTTTTTTTTATTAATGAAAATAACAGTATGAGAAAACTGACATTTATATTTTTAATTGATCTAATATTAATTTTGCATTTCTCAGGATGTTTTAAAAACATTTCCTATTTATTCAAATGGTAACTTCATATTTAATATATTTTACAATTTCAAAACACACTGCTATTACAAAAAAAAATTGTCATATGTATTTTTTAAAAAAAAAACTGTATGTACTTATAGGAACTTATTATATTTAGTTATTGTATGAATTGTGTATTAAAATGTAGAGTAAAATAACAGTTATATATATACGATTTTTCTTTCAGAAATCAAAAACTGGTTATTAATTTTGCAAATCAATAGTCATGTGAAATATTTCAACATACCATTCTTTAAGTTGAAATTTCATTGTGTTTGCAAATAATATAAAATTTCATTCTAAAAATGTTACTTTATTTTCTGATTGGTAAAAATTTTAAATATTACAAAAGTAAAAAAAAATATCTAAACCACTTGATAGCTGATTTCAATATAAAGGCTAGTAAAATAAAAATTTTAAATTGGAACAAGTAAATGCCTGTTGTATTCTGTACAGTAAATTCTTTTTATAATTATATTTTGTTTTGAAGTTTTTTAAGTTTAAGATATGATGAGTATTAATTTTTATTTTTCTGTTCCAGAATTTCATTTATTTATAATCCTAACTGAGCATTGAATTTTAAATATACCATTTGAATTTATTAAAAATTTTAACTGTGTTATTTTTTCCTTATTAAAATATATAACCACTCCCCGTCCTTCTTGAGAAAAGATTATTTTCAATTATCCCTTCATTTTCATTCAAATAGTGTAGTCTTATTTACACATCTTAAAATGACAGTGTGAGCTATCTTTAAAGATAGTAATGAGTGAAAAATGAAAACAAGATTTTAAAACTGAGCAAGATTGAAGAAGTGGCAAAAGTTTTTAGAACTAATTTTGAGTGTGAAAATTTTGTCTTTTGTGTGATAATTGGTTGATTAAAGAATCAAAATCTTAATCTTTCCTTCCTAATCATTAACTTTCCTGAATTATTTGCATCAAATATGCCAGATATTGCAACAGTTACATTATAAATATGTATGACAAGTCTGCAATATGAATTAAAAAAATTTTATGAAAAATTTTCTGTTACTGTATATTTTTGCTTATTTATTTATTGTTAAAGACATAATTCTCTTAATATGAAATTGTAATAATGAATGTTCTTTTTTTTATAGGAGGCTGAAGTATGGATTTTGAAGATAATTATCTTCATCCCATAGATTATGGGGTGATTCTGATTACACTTTGTATATCTGCATTTATTGGATTGTACTTCAGATTTGTTGGGGGTAAGCAGAAAACAAAAGAAGAATACTTACAGGCTGGAAGAAACATGGGAATTTTACCAGTAGCTTTTTCTTTGATGGCTACATATATGTCGGCAACTACTCTGATGGGGATACCTGCTGAAATGTATTTGCATGGAACTCACATGGCATTCTTGAATATAGGATTCATTCTTGGTATGCTTACAGGTGCATTTGTGTTTCTACCTGTATACTTTAATGCTCAAGTGTCTACTTCATATGAGGTACTGATAAAATGTTTCTAATTATGTGAAGATTATTTTTTTAAATTATAATAACACTGTGACAAATATTTATCTAAGTTAATCTATCATTAGTGGTTCAAAAATATAGATCTGGCTACAGTAGCCTAGTGGTTATGGTCATGATCAGTGTTGCGGGTTCGAGTCTTGGTGCCACTGTGTAGAGATGACTAATGCATATTAAATCTGTCAAACCTTACCAACTCAGGTGTTATCCTCATCACTTGACCAAGGTTTAAAATTTTGAGGTCTGTTACCGATAGTACAACATTAATATAACTCTCTCACAAAAAATATAGATAAATGATTAGTAAAAATTAAAAAGAAAAACTGTTTTAGTAAAAATTTCCAATTGAATTTCTAAAACATTCCTCCCAGAACGCAATTTTTATCTTTGATATGATTGAAAAATGTATATTATTAGAGATAATGTAATAAAATTTCTGGAAATATGAAGAATCATGGTTTTTTATAAAAATTCTATATTGGTTATTTAATAAAACATAAAATAAAATACTTTTTTTTTTTTTGTTTCATTTTTAACTTTTACTATCATAAGAACCCTATTCATTAAAAATTAATAATTAATGTGCCTATTTATCATAATTTAACATAGAATGTGTAATATCTTTTCAAATTTTAGTACCTTGAAAGACGTTTTGGTATTTTGGCAAGGACAGTGTGCTCATTAGGATTTGCAATTCAAGCAGTAAGATAAACATTTTATTAGTCTGTTTTTATGTATTTTTATTTGTTGAAAGGTTTCTTAAAGGTTTTCTACTTTTTATTTAAAAAGAATTGTTATATTTCAAAATTTTGTGCATACTTTAGGAATGAATGTATAAAATATTTTTTTTAATGGTAGGTATTATTATAAAGGTACTTTTCCATTGTGGGAGCCAATGGCAATGGTTAAATTTTTTGTTTTGCCAATATAAACACAAAATAAGGCAATCTCAATTCAAAATTTTTAATTGCTGACAACATTGAAAAAAAACTAGTTTTTTTTCCATTTGATTGGCAGTTTTTTTTTTACTTGCATTGTTATGGCTCACTAAAACAGAAAAGTACCATATTTTCCTGTATATAATCTGCATTGGTGTATTATCCGCAAACCTTTTTTTTTTTTTTTTTTTTTTTGAGGGGAAAAAATAAAAAAATGTATAATCAGCGGCAATTTTTATGGTGGATAATCCAAAATATATGCTGCCTATAACAGGGATGCAAACCATTGACATGTGGGTCATTGATGGCACACGCCACAATATTTTGGGCATGCCACCAATCAAAACAATAAACCACGATTGATTCTTTAAACAAGGAATTTTCAGGGAGATTTTCTCAGTTCAAAGAATTATCAGAAATGCTTAAGTTTATTATGTACCCTGATGTGACATCATTTTATAAACTGTACTTGCCGCAGTTTGATTGGTTGGAAATTGAAGAATTTGAAATGTAACTTATTTATTTTTAGTCTAGTTCAATATGGATTCAAAAATTTATTCAAACAAGGAAAAAGTTAGAATTGATTGAAACAGAAAGATTAACAAGCAATATAAGTAAAAATGACAGTAATGAAATTTTGGAAATGTTAAATTCGATTCCAGATACGTTTTAACTGTTTGAAGAGGCAGGCTCATGCTATTTTAAACATATTTTCATCGACCTATGCCCACGAATCATTATTTTCAGGGATGAATAACATTAAAAACTCGCTTAGAAACCATTTAGCAGATAACTCCAATTCAGCATTCATTCTGCTAAAAGTAACATTTTACCCAATCATAATATAATTGATTTGTCTTCTAATCTGCAACAGCAGAAATCATACCACTGTTACTTTATATAATTTGAATTGCACATGTAACTAAAACATTTACTACTATAAAATACAAAATGTATTTTTCTTTAGTAAATAAAGAGTTTTGTGTGTTGTGTTTGTATTTAGTTTTATTATTTTCCCAATAATCACAAGTCAAAATTATTTGACGGCACCTGTATACCTCATTAAGCATTTCTTTAGAAGAAATGGCATGTTGTTCCATAAAGGTTCCTTACCCCTGGCCTATAAGGTAGTGTCAGAAAAATCTTAAAAAAGATACACAATTTGATTAAAATTAAAAATAATAAACTGTACAGATTTTTTTTTTTTTTTTTTTTTTTTGTAAATTTCTTTCCTAAAATCAGACATCCATTGCTTCCATCATTTCTGAACTTTCAATAAAAACGTCTGTTGATTCTGACGTCTAAAGGCTGTAATTTCTTTCAGTCCTGCTGGTGTGAACTTTAGGGCATTTTTAGCATTCTCCCTAAGATGTGCTTCATCGAGTCCATAATTAAAAACTGTTGGGTCGCATTTTTTAAAATTAGTCTTGTTTATTTTCTCCACAATTGAATAGTTAATTCGTCAACGTTAAACAATCTTGCAGTTTTTCAATTTCCTACTTTGGTAGCCTTCTCTATAACATTTAGTTTAGCCTTGTAATTTACATGCTTCCGCTTTAACATGATGATATATGAACTTGAATATTTTCAGGAAGAAACAGCTTAGGTCAAGACAGAATGCAAAATAATGCTAGTGATGAGCAACTGTTATCTTTCTGAGGAACGGAATTCGTTCTTGAACGTAATTGGACAAAACTGATTGTAGTTGAAATACGTCAGCCAAGTCGCAAAAACTTTCAGTGCCATCTGTTATTTATTTTATAAAACATAAATGGTATTTCTTTCAAAACTTTATTGCCAGCTTTTCTGATGGAATTTTTATCACATTATCCGCAGTAGTGCATAATATGCTCAACGAAATTTGAAACTTTTTTAACACATAATCCCTGCAGGAAAATATGGTATATATGAAGAAACACAAAACATATATTTTAATTTCCTATAACAGGATGCATTACATTATTTGAGCACTACTTAGAGATTATTAGTGGATAGCAATAGAGAAGCATTGGTGATGTATGATCATTCTTAATAATTATGAAAATGTTGTTGTAAATATTTTACGAGTAATAAGTTGATGTGTGTTTGAGAGTAGAATGTATTAACTGAAGAAAATTGATCCATTAAATACTTTTTTTCCATATATTTCTTATTTAACTATGCTTGAAATCTTATAATACTTGTCAGAAATAATGTGACGAGTCACCTCATACTTACTGATTCATTTCAATGCGCAATTCCTAAAATGCTTTGGTCATACTCTTTTTATTATTAATATTTTTTTTTAATTTTTATTTTAAATTTGTAAAAAATCAGGAATTATCATTGAAACAAAAATAATGTAAATTATATTTTGAGGGAACTGATATACAATTTTGTTTGACAAAAAATATTAGTGTCAATTTTAAAATCTCTTTGCTATTTTCTAGATTCTTTACATGGCAGTAGTTTTATATACTCCATCTTTAGCTTTAAGTGCTGTGACAAATCTTTCCACCTGGACTTCTGTTATATCTGTTGGTCTTATTTGTACCTTCTACTGCACTTTGGTAAGGTGAATTGGTATTTTTAAAACAGAATATTTTTGTTAAGTTGCATTTCTAGATACATTTTTGTTACAGGGTGGAATGAAAGCTGTATTATGGACAGATGTCTTTCAAGCCTTTCTTATGTTTACTTGCCTCTTTGCAATTGTTATAAATGGTGCAGTAAACCAAGGTGGACTAGATAAAATCTTCCATCTTGCTAAGGAAGGAGAAAGACTTATTTTACCGAGGTAAACTTTAAACTTGCTTGTGAAATTTTGAATTAGTTTTGCTTAAAAAAAAATTAGTAAAACATGATTCTAAAACATAGAACAATTCATTTCTTTCTTGAAGTCATCTCATTAGGGTTATTATAAAATGAAATTGGCTTAATGGAATAATAACCAACATGCCTATATTTCAGTTTTGCTACTGATGTCACACTAAGATACACTATGTGGAATATTCTTCTTCAGGGGTTTGCAATGGCTACTTTCTCTTATGGTACTAGTCAACTACAAGTGCAAAGACTTTTGTCTGTTAAAAAGGCATCTCGAGCTCAGATGTAAATATATATATTTAATTCTTTGAACTAAAATGTGAATGAATTTCTAAAATTAATTGCAAATTAATATATTTCAAATTAAAAACTTAAAATTAATATATTCAAATTCTTTATTTGTTATGGTTTTTTTACACGGTATTTTTGATTAAACTATATATTTAGTTAAAAATGAAATTTCTTTCTTAGATCAATTGTTGTAAGCATTCCATTGACAGTTGGTTTTCATTTGTTATGTTGCTTATGTGGCCTAATATTTGTTGCTGCATTTTATAACTGTGATCCTCTACATTCACATTCAAAGACTATTACATCTGCAGATCAAGTAAGAGTTTCTTTTGAAATAAGTACTTTTTTTCTTAGGTTCTAGATATTTTGAAGTTGTATCAATAGCTTTTGCGAATTTGAATTTCATTCTTTATGTTAAAAATGAAAAATCATGATTTTTTATTAGGTTTAATACAATTAGATAAATCAATGTAACTCTTTTTGCATTTGTATAAATTGAATAGCTATAACAAGACAACTCATATAATTAAAGTATTTCTCTGATGTCACAGTAAAATAGATCAAGACATATGACAAGTTTAGAAAAAAAATTATTTCTACATTGAAAAATACTTTGTGTGCCCTGATGTAAAGGTGTACAAAAGACAAAGTCAAGTAATGCCCTTATAATCTTATAGTGAAATAAATGATAAAATGTAACATTAAAAATCAATCTATAACCTTAAAATACTGATATTATCTTTGAAAGGTTTTTATTAATAATGACTTATATATGAGGGGTGTCCGGACACTAAGTAACGTTTTGTAAAAACTTGCACACAAAAAATCCTTTTTGAAAACAGAATTTGTTTTTACATCAAAGAGCATGTTGGAATATTTTTTTTATGTAGTTACCGCCATTATTCATGCATTTTTCGTGTTGGAAAACCAACTTGTCTGTACTCTCTTTAAAAAAAATGCCGCCTGTGAACATTTTAAATTTGTAGGAACTCATTACTAGGCAATATCTTATAATGAACCATCTATTTTCATGAATTTTTGCATTCACTTTTTCAACCAAAGCCTCATTAACAACAGAAGGGGAGATGGTGCACTCTTTGCTTTACCATGAACATCATCATTGAATTGTTGAACCCACTTTCCCACCATTTCATCACACTTTATATTTTTACTGTAAACTTCTACAAGTTGACAGTTAATTTCAACTAGCTTAACATTCTTTGCATTCAAAAAATGGATTATAGGATGTACTACGCAGTCAGTGGGATCAGCATTAATCTTAAACATTTTAAATGTTCACTAAACATGTAAAAGCAACACAAACTTCATGTAATAGCATCACTGGACTGACAATCAACCAGAGACACATGCACTAAAGTAATGGAACTACAAAACTACCGCTGCAACGTGAACAAAGAACAAACCATTGCAATGTGGTAGAACAAAACGGTACTTGCATTTCCAGAGATGCCTCGAATATTTTTAAAAACATAAAAATGACTTAAATTATATTGGATGTATATCTTTTTTTTAATTTTCTTTAGCTCATGCCTTATTACATCATGACATTTTTCAAAAAGTTTCCAGGACTGCCTGGTCTCTGTATTTGTGGAATATTTGCTGCTTCTCTTAGTACAATATCATCTTTCATCCAGACTTTAACTGTTGTTACTGTTGAGGATTTCATTCTACCTTTCTACAAGAACTGCAATTTTTCCCAGACAAAAGTGACAATCTGTGCAAAGGCAATAAGTTGGTGAATTCCTTAGTTATTCATTTTAGAAATTTATGGAATATTTATTATAAGATATATATATATATATACTGGGTAGTCCTGAATTCATGATACAAACTTTGAGGGTAGATACAAAAAAAATTGTGTAACAATCATTTATTATATAGGAATGTATGTGGACACAAGTGATGTAAGGCACAAGTACAAAAAATTAGCAATGAAAAGAAAGACAAAGTGTTTATTGAAAGCGTCATTGACAAGAGAGTGTAATGTTTACAATAACTGTTCAGCACATACACTATGAAGTCCAGCTGCAGTGCACATTGCTGTACCACCCACTAGCTTTTCTACTTGACTTGGGTCTATCATCCACAACGTTCAAGATGCTTTCTTCCAGGCTTGGACAACGTATAGCTCTTCCTTGACCAGCATCATGTCTGGTGATGTTGAATGAATGTGTTTCTAAAAGTTGGCAATGTAACCACTGAAAAATTCTGTGATCCAGCATTTGTCGATCAGGAAACTGCATGTGATACATTCGTAGTGCAGCTTTGCCGTTACTAGTTGTACGACCGTACATATAATGCATGTCTGCATTTTTGGAGTACGCAAAATATCTCATCGTAGATGTCAGCACAATTGCAAATGGCATTTTCTCCTACTGTGATTCATCAAGTTGAACAATGGCATGGCAACCAACCGATAACTCCATTTCTCTTTTCTTTTATTTCTCCTGTTTATACCTCATCGCATCATTTGTGCCCTTGCATTCCTATACAATAAATGATTGTTACAATGTCCTTTTTCTACTCTTAAAATTTGTACCATGAATTTGGAACCACCCTGTATGTTGTGGTTATTACTTTTCAATACTGTATAATGATTTATTAAAAATTTTATGATGAAATGTTTTTTGTGCAATTGATTAAAGAAAATTATTTCAGTTTATTTTGCTTTGATCAGATACAATAACTATAATTGAAAATAATTCAAAATAGTTAGTTTTTGCCTTTCTAAATATTGTACTTTTGAGATTTATGGGTTTTTATGTTATAAAATTACTTTGTTATTTTTATAATGGCTAATATATCTTATGTTAAATGCATATAATGATTATATGACAATGGTGTTTCATTCTTGCACAACAAAATCACCAAGTTTATTTAGGCATTTATCAGAATGTCGAACCAACTTGTTTAACCCATCTTGGTAGAAAGCAGGTCCCTGTCCATTGATCCAGGTCTCGACGGATGGTTTCACAACACTGTCTTGGAATATCGTAGCACATCAGAAACGATATGCTGCAAACTACCATAGCTTGGTCCCAGCTCTGACGAGATTTCATACTGAGTTACCCATCGAGATCATTTTGAATCATTTCTCTAATTCATGCCATGTTGATTCTGTCATTGAAGAAGTTTGTTGGCCCCTCCCTGTCATATTGATGCTTTCAGCATCCTGTCTACCTGATTGAAAAGAGTGACACAATTTCGCTGCATGTTGTCTGCTCATTACAGATGTGGACACATTTTTTGCGGATAAAAATCGAATCATGACGTGCATTCCCAAACAAGACCAATTTCCTAAGAGTCTTGCCATCTCAAAGGTCCTGAACCGTCTGGGAACTTTCACTACCTACCCTCAAACCAGCTGTAGGACAAGTAGTGCCATTTGTCTTCACTCTGGGAAAACATAATTTCTCCACATGTAGTTTTCAAATGCTCAAGATGGTTACCTTTTTTTCTGATCATCCCTTGAAATTATGCTGTGCACATTACTATTCTTAGCTTCAATATTGTTATTTTTCCAAGTTTTAGTATTCTCATGCATCAAATGAAAAAATATAGCAATTTTTGGTAAGTTAAAAGTTTAACTAAAATGTTGTACCATTTCAAAATTGTAATAATAAAAAATTGATTATTAAATTTGAATTTTACGTATATAAATAATTTCCTGCAGCTCTTTTGTATGGCTTTCTTGGAATTCTTCTGTCCTTGGTTGTTGCCAGTTTTGGCAGTATAATTGAAGCAACTATTACCTTGTTTAGTGCACTTGGTGGTCCTTTATTAGGTCTCTTCTTTCTGGCAGTTTTCACTACAGAAACAAATGAAAAGGTATACTTAAATAATTACATTAGTAAAAATGTGTCATCATGTATGTCATTTTTTTATTTGTTTTTCAAAGTACAGTCTGTAAGTTTGTTTGATACTGTTTTAAAATAATATATATTCTTAAGAGGATACATACATTAATTCTATATTCAAAAAATGTATTTTATTAATATGTTTGTTTAAAAAGTGCCACAGCAAAATTACTTTATTTATTTTAACTAAAATGTTTTTAAGTTCATTGTGTCAATGATTAAAATCATGAGAGTATTATTTTATAAATTATTTATGAAAGTTTTTTATTATTTTTATGCTAATAACAAACTTTTATGTTATTCAGAAAAAATAAATTTCAGTCTTATATTATCTACATTAGTTATCTAATTTTAGGCCTGTACTATAAATAAAGTAAACAGAGTTGAATGGACGGAACTTAGCTTTTAATGACTTAGAAGTGAGGTTACATAATTGTTGTTTACACAACGACTGTACAGGGTGTTGCCAATCTAGAAAACAAAACTAAGTAATGCCAGATTACATAAGAGTAATATTGCATTTACCCCCCACCCCCACCCTTTAATTTTAATTTAGTTATTTCAGTCCCTGATGTAGTCCTTCAAGTATGCAGGAGGTTGCTTGTGATGAGCTGTAGTACGCAATGCTAATGTGTTCATGTTCTGTTCTGTTCAGTCGAGTCTTTTAAAGTGATGGCTGAGTCCGAGTTTATTGGCTGCTGATCTGGATAAACTTGAACATTTTCCTCTGCACACTTGTTGTCTTCAAATCTGGTAGTTTTCCCTCTCTGAGCCAAGTGTCTTATAGAAACAGTTGTTTCCCTTCCATCACTAAGTTTAACATGTGCATAGTCAGGGTTAGGTTCAATTAATTCCACTTCTTGAACAATTGGCTCATATTTGTTAGCATGCATCTGAACTAGGCTTTGTAAGCCAAGTAGGTATGGAACAACCATTATGGGATCTTCCAGGATGAGAAAACATTCGTTCATGAGGAGTGGCATTTGTTGCTGTACACAACAAAGAGCGAATGGACTGCAGAGCTGTTTGGATAACTCCTTCTCATTGTTCAGTTTTCATATTATTAGATTTTAAAGCAAGTTGTATAGTTTTCCAGATTATTCCATTATAATGTTCAACCTGTCTATTTCCTGCTGGATTATAGGGAGTAGTATGACTTGTTGTAATTTCTTGAGAAGTTAAAAATGATTTTAATTCGTGAGAGATGAAATATTATCCTCTGTCAGAATGAATAAAGAATGGCATTCCAAAAATAGAGAAAATGTTCTTCAAATGCAATATTCCAGTTTTTGCAGAAATGTCACTACAAGGGATCGCAAATGGAAATCTAGAGAATTCATCAACTATTGTTAAAATAGTGATTTCTTGAGACGCTAGGTAAAGGTCCTTTAAAGTCAAGATTCAATCTTTCAAATGGAGCAGTAGCTTTCACAAGTGTTCCAACATTTTTAACAAATCTTGGCTTTAATTCATTGCATATTAAACAGGAGTTTGTGGCTTTCTTTATATCCTCTAAAGAAAAAGGGAGATTTTGGCAGTGAACCCAATGGTGCATTCGTGTCACTCCAGGATGACAAAGAGAGTTGTGACGATTGTATAAGTTGACTCTGGGAGTTGTAGCGCCAGTTACATGTGATAATTTATCAGCATTTTGCTTTCCAGGACAATAAATAATGTTAAATTTAAAACTAGAAAGTGTTCAAGTCTCTAACGGATTAACTTTTCATTTTTAATTTTACTACCATGTCACTAATTGAATACAAATGTGACTGACTGCTTTTTGATCAGTGAATACATCAAAATGCTTTCCCATCAAGAAGTGTCTCCAATGACGAAGTGATTCCACAATGGCATATGCTTCTTTTTCTGGGGATGAATGTCTCATTTCAGATGCATGTAGGGTTCTTGAGAAAAAGGCAACAGGATGTCCAGCTTGGCTGAAGGTAGCTCCAATCGCAAAATCAGAGGAATCAGTTTCCACTCTAAATGGTATGTCATCTTCAATTGTTGAGAAGGCAGCATTTGCCACATCATCTTTCAGTGAATTAAAAGTCAATACATCATCCCTAGAAAGAGGAAACTGTTTCTTTCCTAGAAGAGGACGTATTTTCTTGGAAAACCCTGGGATTCATCCGCAATAATGGGCAAACATTCCTGAAGCACGTTGCAATGCAGATGAGTCTTTCGGAACAGGTATATCTCTCAAAGGTTTTAGTCGCTCAGGATCCGGTTTAATTATACCATTTTGAATAATGCAGCGTAGCAAATGGACAGAATTACTTGAGTAGGTACACTTATCTTCATTTAGAGTTAAATTATACTTCTTTGCCACAATCATGAACTTCTTTAAGTTGTCATCATGTTCTTTCTGATCTTTTCACACACAGTAACATCATCAATGAATAGATATGTAAGGGCGAGTCCTTCATCCTCAATAATTTTGTCAATGACTCTTTGAAAACAAGCTGCTCCATTAGTAACCCCAAAAGGAACACGCAAAAACTGGTAGAGCTTTCCACAAGCTTCAAAAGCTGTATAATGTCTCTTGCTATCCTCGATAGGAATTTGATGGCAGGCGCTTTGGAGATCAATTTTGCTAAAAACTTTTATTTTTTGAAATTTTCAAAATTACCTCTTCTATTTTAGGCAAAGGGTAGGCATCCAACAAAGTGTATTTATTAATTGTTTGAGAGTAGTCAACCACCATTTTGGGCTTATGATTTTCTCCTCTAATGACAAAAGCTTGAGCCCTCCATGGTGAGTTACTTGGTTCAAGGACTCCTTCCTGGAGAAGTTTCTGAACTTCCCATGCCATAAGAATATTGTCTTCAACAGTATGACATCTCAATTTTGTAATCAAAGGTCTACAGTCTGGATTCAAGTTAGAAAATAACGTAACAGGAGGTTCTTGTACTACAGCCAAAGAACAAATTGTTAGTGGAGGTCTATTACCATCAGATCCAATTTCTACTGATAAATGTCTGTTTAGAATATATCATGGCCAATCAAAACATCATTACAAAGATCTTTCAAAACTAAAAGTTCCCCATTTTGATAAGTGAAGTTTTCAATTTTTAAATTAACTTTACAAACACCCTCTGTTTCAGTCACCATAGAGGAGTTTGCTATGAATATTTTCCCCAAATATGGTTCAACTTTCAATTTACATTTTGCCACATGTTTTTTGTTAAGAAAACTAAGAGAGCTTCCTGTATAGATTAATGCACTGAGCTGAATATTATTAACCAATGTCCTAATTATTAATTTCGGAGGCAGCGAATAGATCCCGAAATAGCTGCCAGTGTGTTTGAAGAAGCCACCACATTTGAAGAGTTTCTACCAGGTCTAGATTTGCACACTCACTGGTAATGTCCCTTTTTTTCACATTTTCTGCAAGTAACATCTCTAGCTGAACAAAGGGTTTGTGAATGTAAGTCATTTCCACAAACGAAGAATTTTTGAGACTTTGAGGAGGAGGAAGCCGCTGATGTTGCTACGGTTTCTTCTGAAAAATTTTCTGTTTTCATAGCTGCAGATTTTACAGGGAAAAAACTTCCCATATAAGAAGCTGCATGCACTTCAGCTGATTCAAGTGTTCTAGCTTGCTCAAAAGTTTGATCAAGAGTCATTGATGTATTTTCGAGGAGTCGTTGACGAATACGAGGACATTTTAATCCTCATAGGAAAGCATCTCTAATATACTCTTTTCGGTGTTCTTCAGCCTTCATATCAGTGAAGTCACAGTCTTTGCTTAATTGATTTAAAATTTGTAAATATTCATTGACAGTTTCTTTCGTTTGTTGGTTTCGCGTTGACAAGCAATGTCTAGCAAATATAACTTTACGTTTCTTAATAAAAAAATAATCAAGTATCGCAATAGCTTGAGCATAAGTTGTGCAATCATTAATGAACTGATACACATTTGAGGTTATATAATTACATAGCAAAGGAAGTTTATTTTCTTCTGTAATGGTTTTATGCCTCCTAAAAAGTGTTCAAAAGTTTTTTTCCAATGGCACCAATCAACACCTTTCTGTAGGGTTTCCCTCCCCTTCCCTTTTATTTATTAAAAATAGAAGGTAAAAATTTCATTTAATGAAAGAAAAATGTATTATTTATTTCTGCATGTTTATCTGCAATATTAAAAAAATGTGTCTTATTTGAAAACGTAAAGAATTCATTTTACAGGGTGCTGTTCTTGGAATGATGACCTCTTTCATGTTAGCTGTTTGGCTTAGTTTAGGTCCTTTCTCTTCTGCTATAGACGTCTTACCATTTTCTACAACTGGATGCTCTTTGCAGAATGATTCAATTCCTGTAAATGATACAACAGCTTTAAATAATACAGTTGATTTTTATCAAAATATTACACGCCATGATATGAATGTTACAAGTTCTGATATTAATGCAGAGTAAAGTATTGTATTATATTTACATTTCCTTTTTGGACTTATGTTTTTCTGTTGTTTTTCCTTATATTTTATTAGTCTATTTCTTTATTTTCAAGTAGTTTAAACATGTTAAATCACATAACTATGCACATAGTTTAATCATGTTACCATGTGCTAATTGAAGGGATTGTTCAGTATTTATTTAACAAAGCAAAAAATATTCCAAAATTAATATTTTGTTTACTTTTGTGTTGCTTTTTCATTTGCATTATCCCATTATATTTAGATGGTTATTCTATTATATCATAGAATTAAATTCTCCTTTACTATATTCATATAAACCATGTTGCTTTTTTTCAGCTTCTTTTTCTCTTTATCATACAAGGTTTGATACATGCTGAATTTCCAAAATCTCTCGGATCAAAAATTTATTATGCAAAACTTATAATACAAAGCTTTAATCCTCATCATTGCTATCTAAAACTTTTTTTTTCTGTTATTCTTAATATGGTTGGCAAATTTATTCTATATATTTAGCTGTATCTTAGATATTAAA
The DNA here is from genome assembly GCA_019973935.1 of Trichonephila clavipes. Lineage (NCBI taxonomy): Eukaryota > Metazoa > Arthropoda > Arachnida > Araneae > Nephilidae > Trichonephila > Trichonephila clavipes. The sequence goes on along the minus strand of BMAU01017970.1, from coordinate 409,213 downwards.
CTTATCAAATAGTCGAACTATTAAACTTATCAAACTGTCAAAAGTTCTTTTAACTATTCTGATTTAGCAAAATCTGTTATATTTATGCAAGTTGTAGCAACAGGTATTGATGGATGAAGGAAAGCAGATGAGCTTGGGTATGTTATTCCTCTTTCAATGAGAACTTCGTTGGGAGTAGTATATTTAGTTCTGTTTGTCAGAGAAATAATTTATGTCACTATTTTTAAGTTCAGATTAGTTTTTTTAAAATTTGTTGTATATGGCAATGAAAGAATCTGATGATGGGGATTTAATGAGTTGCCTTAGAACTTCAAAACCAACTAGTAGAATGTAACATAATAAAGGTGTGAGCAGCAGAAAAAAGATGCTTAATATTTTCACTTTCAGAAATGGATATAGTTTTATTTTATTTATAATATATTTAATTATGGTTCAATAATTAACACCATAAAGTGTAACTTTTTTATTCATAACTTTTCTGGTTATTATTCTTATCATTTTATTTATAGAAATCATTTTCTGTACATATGCATGATTTCCAAAAATTGAGTTACTTTGTTTTCCTTTCTTTAAATTCTGTCGAATGTTTTTATTTTATGTTTGCTAAACTTCATTTTAATGTTTCAATTTTTTTTCGTATGAATGTGTAGTGAAAAGGAACTCCTGCCATTTATCAGAAATTTAATACATTTCCTCTGTGTCATAATATTTAATTGATTGAAAGTTTTTTTACCTTTCAAAAAAGATATGCATTAATAATTTTTAGTTAAAGTTAAAAAATATCTGTTTTATAGATCTAATTTCCAATTGTCATACATGTGGATTACACCTATAGCTTTTGTAACAAGCATGATTCTTGGCTATTTCTTCAGTTTGATTTTTAAATATACTACAGGTAATTGCTGCAGTATTCGGATATTTTTTCCCTTTTATTCATTCTTAATTAATGTGATTTGCAGTTATAGTTTTGGCTCGCTTGTAGGTGAACAGAAATATACTTCACCTGAAAATTTAAGCCCTGTCCTGTTATGGTTTGAAAAAACCATTTCAAGAACAAAATTACCAAGAGAAACTCCAAAGGTACAATTTTAAAGATATTTTTGTATTTATTTTAAAAATTCTACTGTTAATGCTGCTAGTTATGAAATTTTTGTCGACTTGTGAATGCATTTTAATCTACATTCTTGAAAAAGAAATTTCTATCCATTATTAATGATTGGTTGAAAAACTACAAAATTTATTTTTCATGTTTTCAATTTAACCTAAATTTAACTGTTTCAAAAATCCTTAAAAAAATACTGCCTTACAATAGTTAAATAGTGGCAGGTTGGTAAATTTGACCTGCCTTCTGTGAACAATTATTCCAATGCTAATTTTAAGAGCTTATTTTCTCTTGTGGATTACAATGTACTTAGATGTTTCTTGTTTTTTAATTTTATACTAAAAAGATCTCTATCTTGACATTACTAAATAAATTTTTGATTTCAATATAAAAAGTGCTAATTATTCTTTTTTTATAAACCAATTAAATGCTAAATATTTCAAATTAAGTACAAAATTTAATCTTGGGTCAAAATGTTTGATTTGAATTGGGAAGAAGATTATTTATATTTGATTATATGAGGCAGTTTCGTACTATATATATGAATGTTGCACTATACAATAAATTCCAGTCAATTTCAACTACATTTTGTCTCCAAAAGGGGTTGAACATAATATCACTAAATACCTACCATGTTGAATGGCTGATGCATATTTAATATGTTTAGGTTTTAAATCAGGATGGGCAAACTATTCCAGGATATGGTCTACTTTTAATTTTTTCCAGGTGTTGTGGTCCATCCAGTGGTGAAGGTATGATGAGCAAAGAAAAGGGTCTACAATATTTATTATAACTTAATAATAAATATGGAATATGTATTTACCTACAGAACTACAATAAAATTAACTTGCACTTTAAAGACCATGTTTATGTAAAACAAAACACAAGATTCAAAAACACATATAATAATAATAACCACAAACATAATATCATATGATGTATTTGTTACAAAACAAATCAAAATACATTAAAAGATAAAACATTTTCACCTGATGTTAGTGCTCATAATTATAGTCAGTGGAAGACTTACTGTCAGACAATCTTGAATATTTCAATACTTTACTAACTGCTAGTTTTCATCCAGTCAGCCACAAATGTCTTGTCAGTGGACTGTGATTGACTTAATTCCCACCCCTGCTTTAAGTCCTTCCATTGGAGTGATGCAGAAGTTTAAAGAATGAGATAGATGTTGTCCTTCCTCTTGATCATCAACTGCCCTTGCATAGTTTCAAAATGCATCATTAACCCTCTCGCTGCATAGTGCTATGTGTACTTTGCCCATGAAACTAGTGGGATGTGTTGCGAGAGGGTTAATAAGTAATAAATCAATTGAATATGATATTGAGTAACCCAGATTCAATAACGGAAAAAGGAGAGGGAAAAAAACCCTCAAGTCTATTTTTTATTTGAAATGTTTCATGTTCTAACATACTTTATGAGAATTATAAGTGTCTATGTAAGATCTTAGATCAATTTTATTCTAATATTTTAAAAAAATGCCTTTTTGCATAAATGGCAATTTTTGTGACTATTTTGTTAGGAATAAAAGTACTTGCTTGTCAAAATTGCGTCGCCCCTTCCTTTTTTTTCAAACTACTATTTGTATGATGTGGTGGTATTGTATATTTTCACAAACACATTTTTTTTTTATTTGCAGGAAGAAATAAGAATGAGAACTATTGAAGATAGCTAATGATGTAATTTTTTAATGTAGAGTGAAGATATTAACTGTATGACTGAGTTTAAAAAAATGTTATTCATTGTGTAATGTTATCTTCATCATTATTATTTTACAATTAATTGCTTAAAAGAACATTCAACTTTTTAGTAAACAATTGAGCTTGTTTGATTTTTGTAATAAATGTTTCTTATTTATTCTTTGTTTTCTTGCATTTGATTTTAATGATTTTTAAATTCTGGTGTAAATTAACATGAAATTTTAGCTTCTCTAATATTATTCATTTTGTTAAATGGTGATAAATGTTTCTTTATATTTAAATTTTACAAATTCTTTTGTAATTTTAATGTATAAATTTATTTAAACTAACACTGCTAATAATATTAATTTGCCATCCAATTTTTTTAAAAAAATTAGCACAAAAATCCAGAAGTAAAATAATTAAAATCTTAAATCTGTTCAGTTTTGTATGATATGTATTAAATATAATATATATACTGACTATATATACTAATTATTATGATGCTGTATTGGAGTACTTTGATGTTTTTCCTCCTAATTAGTATAATTTTCGAACTCTTTTCATTGTGGGAAAAACCATTGGCAGGAGAGAGACGAGAAAATATTAGAAATCCATACTCAGTTTAGATTAAAAATAAAAATTTATTTCAGACTTTATTAAGAAACATATATAAAAACAATTGATAAATAATGAAAACAATACATTTCACCATCTAAAATGTAGAAATAGTTTCATTTTTTTTTCTGTATATTGCAGATTTAGTTGTGTATATAAACTTGTTTCATACATTTCTTAACAATATTCAAGAGTCTTTAAATAATTAAATGCTTTAAAATACACAATTTCTTTTTTTATTCATTAGCATATAAATTACATATACTTGAATTAAAAATATAATTAATAATTTAATTTTACTATTTCAAATGAAAAATATACATATGATTTATTTCCCATGATCTTTTCATTTTCTTACAACATACTTACAATAAAATGCTTCATTAATAATAAAAATGGACATAGACATGAATGTAATTAATGTTAGTGCTCACTTTAAACACTGACGTAAAATATATATTATTCATATTAATGTTTGGACTACTACTTTAGTTTTTTACTGTTTCAAAGTATTTGAATAATTGTCTTTAAAAGAAAATGAATATAAGTTTGCCAAAATCTTGGAGTTAGATAATAAAATATCTTTCAACAGATACATAGAAAAAATGTTAACTTGCACATATATGTACTTGTATATGCTGACATAAATACAAATTTATAATAATTTTAAGAATATCTTTTGATATATTAATATTTCAAGGTAATTTTTGAGTTGTCTGCAATTCATTTTTCAATAATTTCCTTTGCCATTTATTCTGCAGGATTATGAAAATTTAATATTTACCATTATTTTTGCAAGCAAATTTTAATACATGCATGATTTCTTCCTGGTATTTTATAGATTGTTTTTAAATATCTGTTAGATCTTTACTATCCAGATCCTTGTCATAAGTGGTTATGAAGTCTTTTTAACTTCAGAATCTTAAATTGGACAAAAGTGTTTTTATTTGTTCTTATAACAACTCAGTAATCCACTGACTAATGTTTATGATCACACAAATGCTGTTATTCTTTTGTTCATTGGATAACACTGATGATGATTCAGATGTATGTATAAGTACATAAGATGCACACATTGTAAAAAGTGGGCTGAATTCTAAAATCGCTCCTTTTCTTTTGATGTTTTGACTGTAACACCATTTGTTACCTTCTTGCTCATGTTTTTGAGCTCTATAGATCCCTGGAAAGAAATATATTTCAATATAATTTCTCATCAATACATTCAAACATAGTATCTCTTTAAAAAAAAGTAATAAATAAAGTTTAATTAATTGTCTCTAATCTACAGTCTTTAAAGAAAAACTTTTTTAAGTATTACTTAATATTCTATATGAAATATTCAGAGTGTTACTGACAAATTAAACCGAATTAAAAATTTCTACAAATAGATGAGGAATTTAATAATCAATAACGCTTATTTCATTTTGAAATAACTTCAACTACAAAGATAAAAGATTTTTAAAATATGAGATATTTAAAAATTTGAAATTTAAGAATAATGTATATTTTATTATAAAATTTCATTTTTGTATTTTATAGTTATTTTATTGAATACAAAAGTTTTTCTACCAAATTTTTATGTTCAATTCATTTACAAAAAATATAATTTGGAGAATTTCCATTGCTTTTAACCCATTAATGGTTGCATACTTCTGAAGAAAACTGCCATAAAAGTGCCTATTTTTTATTCAAGAAAGTTATACAAAACTAAGTGCATGTTTAATATTTATTTATTTTTAAATTTTGAGTAAATTTTTAGCTTGAAATACAAAAAAATAATTTTTTAAGAAAATGCAACATTCAGGGTTATTATAACTGAATAATGGTTTTTTCAGCAAAAAGAAAATTTTTTTAAAAAAAACATGTGTTTTAAACATTAAAGAAGAATTTAATTATACTTATGCAATGTAAAAACACTTTTTTTCTTGAGAGATAAATTTCAAAGCATAAGATAAAAAGGTCAATATCACAGGTAACAGTACCAGATGCTTCATCACTGCTCTCAGGTTCACTAATGGAATTTTCAAAGCAATAAGTTATTTCAGAATCACTTTCAGATCTCTTTATACTTAAAGTAGAATCGGATTCACTTCTAAACTAACTCCATAATGTGTACAATATTAAAAAATATATGTATTATCACAGAATACAACCCACATGTATTCACGAAGAGGGGAACTAAGTAACCGAGCTAAAGTTACTAAAACATATTGCTAATATAAATGTTTGATTATGCTAACATCTAGTTTAAAATAAAATAACTATCTCTAAACACCTTATAATAATCTGGTGAGAAATAAGCATGATTCTGAGCATAAGAAATAGATAGTTTTAATCTTTTGAGTAGGTTACTTTTGAATATTCCAGCCCAGAAACATAATGGGTACGAGAAATAGAGGAGGAAATTTCACCCCATGACAGCGGGAGTGAGAAGGAAGGTGTTAAAAGGGCGTAAGTGTCGTCAATAAGTGCATTAGTGGGAATTGCAAATTAAATTACTTTTGAATTAATTGTTTCTTTTCTTTAAGTAATGTTATTTTAGAACAAATGCCGATTGTGTTTGATGAGCAGACCCAAAATAATTATATTAGAAAAGATGCATGGGTATGTTGATTTAGAACTCAACTTTAAATTTGTGGTATACTACATATTGAATATTTTATAAGTTGAAATTGTTAATTTCTATTTAAACACAAAAAAATGAGTTACTGCATTCAAAGTTCACATTCATTCTAATTATAAATATATTATTAGACTGAAAAATGTTTTCGAAATGTAGGACATTTGTTTATTTTGAATTTAAAATTGAGTAAATAAAAATTTGAAATAGTTAAGTGTATAAGTTTAGCAACCCTATCACTTAAAATTATTACCAAGCTTACCTTTTTACTACTTAATTAAGGAAAATGTTTTTCTATTTATGAATCATTGCATCTGCATAATTTTCTAATCCTTTAAATGGGAATTAGAATTAGAATATATAATTTGATAGGAATTGTTAAATTTGTGCAGAATTTCTTTCTTTGAATTTATAAAACTTTTTTTCAATGTAAAGAACCTAATCATAATCAGAAAAGTAATGAAAAATAATTAAAATTAAGTTATACATTATACCAAAAAATAGTAATACATTACCACTGCTTTAATTTCTTTCTCTTTTGAGTCGGTCTTTTTATTCATGAAGTATTTAACCAATGGACTGAGTAATTCATCTGGCACATCTGGAGTTTCTCCTGTTTCATAAACATAGAAAATTAATGTTCCATGTTAACTAATTGTATACAAATACTTTATAATTGTATATTTTACTTTTACAAAAATCACATACCTAACAGGTCTAGACTCTTGAATAGTCAAAAGTATAATATTTCAATGTGTTTTACTTGAAACTAACAGGTTTTGGGTAATGCAATACTAAGTAACCTAATCCCTTCCTAACATTTTTTTCACTTATAGTTAAAATCCAAATTTAATCTAGGATTTTAAACAAATAAATACCAAAAGACTGAAATTACATCAGCTGATTTGGTAACATTATTTTTAAATCGGGTATTATAAATTGAGTGTTCATATTTTTCATGGAACAAAAGTATCAATCAAAATGGTCGAGAGAGTAGTATCCATTTTTTTAATTGTATATAAAAAAAGAAGGGACTACTAAAATATCCAATCTGTTGCAACGGCGCCTCTTTTTGCAAGTCACAAACAACAAAGCGCATAACGACTGGCCCGAAAAGGGATTCCTTTCGTCTAAGGCAGTAATTCCTAAAGTGGTCTATATAGACCCCCAGGGGTCTATGACGACCTCCAAGGGGTCTACGTTAGCAAAAAAAATATTTGGGGGTTCATGCGGTGTAAATGGGATCTACCATTGTGACTCTCATTAAACCAGAACTTAGACTTTAATTTTAAAAGGAAATTCAATCAAATGGGAAACTTGCTTATTTAACAAATTTATTTACTAAATCTTTTGAGGTTAATTTTCAGTTACAAGGCGACAGCATAAATTTTATTAAAACAAGGACCTCATTTCGGCTTTTCTTGTGTGGCCGCGGTAGCCGAGTGGTATAGGTATCGGATCGTGGCTGGCCTTGTCACGAGTTCCAGCCCAGTACTACTAAAGACCCGCCGTGTAGGGCAGCGATGCACGTTAAATCTGTCGAGAGTTGAAACGTCCTCCCGTTGGTGTGGGGTGGTAGTTAGGAGAGGGGGTGTCGGCTCAGGTGTCGTCCACGTCACTTGACCATGATTCAAAATTACGTGGTCCGTCGCCAAAAGCCCTCGTGTAGCTGAACAGTGTGACGTTAATATTAAATAAATAAATAAAATCGGCTTTTCTTGTAAGAATTAAGCTAAAGGAGTATAACATGGGACGTCGCGAATTTTCCCAGTTTCTTAATTGTCACAGAAAATCTGCCTGGAAAAAGAAGTTTTAACCTACGTTCAACATTTAAATTTCCATTTTTTGGATTTTGAAATTAGGTTTGATAATGCTTTGATTATATATGGTAATCTCACAGCATGCAATAAATTCATATGGTCACATTGAAAAAAAAATGTCAAATTACAAGAATTCGGCACTAACGAAGATCTTAAAGTAAATTTCAGAAACGAATGTCTGCAGTTTTGGCTCTAAAAAGATATACTGGTTATTCATCCCAAATTATGGAATATATTCAGAAAGTTTAATTGCTTTTCCAATTGAGGAGTTTAAGCACATTTGCCAAACTCCAAAACAAAAAAAGAAAGAAGAAAAGATTAGATACTATATTAACCGAGAAGATATTTAGAGGTTAACCTGACAAGACTGACATGAAATTTTTGAAAATTTGTTATTGAATCCCTTGATTCATCCCTCCCACTAAGTGCATCTGTTTGTTGCTCAGTTAATTTATGTAACAGTTAAATTTTTATTTGATTAACATGTTTCTTAAGTTTTAAACACTGTACTTCACTACAGTTAGCCGAGCTAAATCGTACTGTCACCTGTATTGTGCTCAAGGCTAAGGCCAACGGCGTACATCTAGCTCATTGCCACGATGAATTTCGCGGACCTCGACTCTTCCTAAATAAGATCATGATTCGATTAATTTCAGCGGTTAAATGTCTTATATCCAGTTGTATTCTCCGAAATACTGAGAATATCGGACGTATCAACTGGCTACATATGATGACCGTCGTCCATGTATAGGCATATCATCATGCACTATCATTACTCATACAGTCAGAAGTCGGTTTGTGCGATTGTAAATTCATACACATTTGTTTGTTCGGGTTATATTTGTACTAGTATTTGACAACCTATGCTATGTACAATCTACTTTTAAATGTCGTTGAGGAGGCCTACATTTGTGCAGGACCTCAAGAAGTCTTAAGACGTCCCTGGAGGTAGCTCTCTACCCCCATCCCTAAAGAAGATTCCCGTTTTCAACTGAATCGACCCCTAAGGAGAGCGTTGCGAGGACTTTATAGATAAATATTTCCGTTTATGAACTGCTAGACTTGTACTCTTGAAATTAGCTGGTGCGTTCCTTTCATGGAATAGAGATCCACCACGAAAGGGGGGGGGGTGCGAAAACTAACCTCCAAGGGGCGTTGCGAGTGCTTAAGAAGCGTTACAGATAAATTGTTCTGTTTTTAAACTATTAGACCTTCAGATTTGAAATTTTGTAGGCTCATTCCTTTCATGGAGAAGATATCCTCAACAAAAAGGAGTTGGCGAAAGTTGATCCCAAGGGGTGCTGAGAGGGCTTAAGGGGCGTAATAGATAAATAATAAGTGCACTCATTAAAATGTTATTGTACCTTTTTTTTACCAGGTTTTACTCTCCTTACAATTCAGCTATTATATCAACAATAATATATTTTTTTATTTTCAAATTAACTTCTGTACGAAGAACGGGTACTTCAGCTAGTTTGGTAATAAATCATTCCGAATTTGACTTTCACATGGAAATCATAGTGTATCCTGCTTCATAAATATCGATATTAAAGGGATTTATTCGTCTTGATCTAATCCTTAACTAAATTTTTCACATCAACTAATGTAATTTTAGGCCTTTTTATTTGAATAAACAAAAACAAAATCCTTTTATAAAAGGATATTTTACCTTTCTCGCAAATTTTGTATTATGTAACTGAATGACAATGTTTTTGAAAAACAACCAGAAATATTTTGTTTTAAATATAAATTTAATATAGAAATGAAAAGTTGAAAGAATGATATCCAGCCAACATTTATGCACAACGAAATTTCACCTGAAATGAGATTTATGATGGTACTGGCAACATATCCGACGACCAGTCCCACAATGAGTCCAATAGGAGCAAACCACATGTAAGAGAGTTTGTACACTGGAAAGATTTCCCTGAAATAAAATATTTCATTTGAGTATCTGACTATTAAAACAGTTGACATATATATTTTACAACCGATTTAAAACAAGTAATGCAAAAAACAAAACAAAAATTTAAGTCGATTCCTGCTTTGAATGGATGAAAATAAAGTATTTTATTAACGATTGAAAATTTAAATAAGATTATATATATATATATATATATATATATATATATATATATATATATATAGGGAAAGAGTGAACAATATAATAGTAGGAATTGAAAAAAGAGCATGATTTGTCTGCCAGTGTCAACTTTTGTTTTGACAGTTACATTGTTACAACAATACAGACAAATCTAAGTTGGCGTCAAAAACAGGTAATTAATTTAATTAATGAATTAATATATATTTGAAAAAAATAACATCAAGTGTCATCCACTACAAGTTTAAAAAAATTTATTTGAACTTGATTTGCTGAATAAAAAGTATTTTATTAACGACTGAAAATTTGAACAAGATAAATATAAATAAATATATAGAGAGAAAGAGAGAGCTAACAGTTGGAATTGTATTAAAGTATTTTCTATATACATAAAAAAAATTGTATTTTCTTTGTGCTCATTTATACTAATTTATTTTCTTAAATTTATCTTATTTTGTCTCATTAATTTGTTTCCAGGACTATACAGTAGAAACTTTTTTGTGTGGTCCTTTTTTATGCAATTTTAATTTTGTGCGATCATTTTTTTTATGCGGTATATGAATTTCAACGGCTTTTGCGCCACTCAAATGTTTTCTATCAATGTATATATATATATGCGCTTCAAAACGCTCTATTCATTTGTTATAAACAGTCTCTCGACAATGCACATTTAGTTGCTTTCTCAAACGCAATAGCAGCACGCGTTTGATTGAAGGCTGAACTTTCAGTGACGATGACATTATCAACAATTTCATAGATTATGAGGACAGACAAGAACTGAATTCTTTGAGAGCAAATAAAATATATGTAGGAATCCATCTTTCCAACAAATCGGAAAAGCATTTTCTTAAAAAAAAAAATGGATAAAATTTTCGAAAAGAGCTTGAAATTCTAAACAGAGCTTCGATCATACATATCTGGTTATCGTGCCATTTACAAGCAACATACCGTCGTCGCAAAAACGTATCACTTACTTTATGGTGCCAAAAATAAATCAATTGAAATTGGATCTTCAAGTGATAAAAGGGATTAATAACACCTTAACAAAATAATAAGCAAATGTTCTGGGCAAAGTTTCTCAAAAAACACTTTTTAGATACCAAGGTGCTATATTTCAACAAAAAAAAAATGCATGGATTCAGAAGTTGAATTGTAGTACCCGAGCATACATAAAAAATAATTACATGGGCGTTAACATATGTTGTATTAATTTAATTTGAAATATGATCAGAGTAACGGAAATTTATTGGTAGTTAAAAGGGTGGACAAGGAGCTATTATTTTTAGATTGATATAAAGCTGAAGAACTTTGAAAATTAGTGGTGCGTGATAAAAAGACTTTTGAAAAATAATGCACGTATGAATTAGTGGCAGTAGTAGCCAAGTGGTCAAGTTAACGTACTCGTGGATGGCGTGTCACGAGTTCGATCCCAGTACCACTGAAGACCCACCGTATAAAGGAGGGATGCCCGTTAAATCTGTCGAGAGCTCAAACGTCCTCCATTGGTGGGGGAGAAGGGGTGCCAGCTCAGGTGTCTTCTTCATCACTTGATCATGGTTCAAAATTACGGTCGCCAAAAGTCTTCGTGTAGCTGAACAGTGCGACGTTAATATTCACGCACGCACGAATGATTTAGATTTCTTACCTGCGTCGTTTTTCAATGTTAAAATAAATTGATGCGACCCCAATTTTAGATTACCAATATTATGCTATAGTTTTCTACTGTAAGAAATGGTTTTTTTTCCCATTTATTTAAACTCAATTTTCATAACAACTCCCATGAGGGCTGAGGCTTCTGTGCCCAACTCAGTTTTCGTGACCTTGGGCGCTGAGGTACAAGAGCAAATGTTTCGTTCAGGTGGTCATTCTGACGCGAAACCCCCCGTGTATAGTTTCCAAGCCAGCTTGGAACTTATTTATCGATCCATTGAAGGGATGAAAGTCTGAGTCTATTTTTCCCAGTCCGGGGATTGAACCCGAACCTGTGATGTGGAAGCGCAATACACTACAACTAAGCCACTAGGCTTCATTTCCATTTATTTACGTAGCATATTTTGGCGATATTTAAAAATGCATTAGGATAGGAAGAGACATTAATTCTTCAAGTACCATAAGGGAAAGAGTTTTATTAACAACGCACTATAAAGCACGCAACATCCGGGCTATTGGCGACGGACCTCGTAATTTTGAATCTCTCTCAAGTTACGAGCACCACACCTGAGCTGGCACCCCTCTCCAAACTACCACATCACGCTTACAGGAGGACTTTTAGCCACGACAGATTTAAAGTGCATTGGCCCACTATACAGGGCACTAGGTTTCGAACCTGCTTCACGCTATGAATTCGTGTCCATTAACACTAGGCATCCGTAGCCACTTAAGGTATCCGACTACGTTCGGTACCGTGATTTTGCAAAAGCACATAAATGGATAATTTTCTTGATATTTAGTGTCACTTAAATTAGAATACATGTATAAAGTTGTTTTAAGGACATTTTGACAAAACAAATTATTTAAATACAATATTTTGGCAAAAAATTAACTTAGAATAACCTTTTTTCAAAATGTTCTCTTTTTGTGAAAAATGCTTCTATTATAATAATATTCTGCCTGTATATAGCTCAGACCTCTGTACAGACGCTCAACTAAAATTTTTGAAGCATATAACTTAGAAGTGGGTTTATCCTTATTTTATGACAACAGAGGGGAGCAATTTTAAGAAAAAAATGCCAATAATTACTTCAATTGGTTGTAACCCTGAAAATAATGTGAATTTTTCAAAAATTCTAGTTGAGCCTCTGTAGAGAGGTCTGAGATATATACAGGCAAAATATTATTATAATAGAAGCCTTTTTTACAAAAGGAGAACATTTGGAAAAAAGATTATTATAAGTTAATTTTTTGCCAAAATATTGTATTTAAATAATTTTTTTTGTCAGAAAGTCCTTAAAAAAATTTTATACCTGCATTCTAATCTGAGTGACACTAAATATCAAGAAAATTATCCATTTATGCGCTTTTTTAAAATCACGGTTCCGAATGTAGTCGGATACCTTAAGTTTTTAAAGATCTTTGGTAAAATAGAAAATTTAATTAGTGCCTTTTAAATCTAAAAATTATAGGTGAGTAAAAGAACTAAACATTATGCTAAGAGAGAGGAGATATAGAATTTCAAATAAGAGAGAGAGAGAGATGTAGTTTTTAAATTACATCATATATTCCAAAGTGAATTACTAAAATTAGGATTATATGAGGGATCGGAAATCCACGGCATGGGTGCCACATGTGACACGCGGTACAATTCTCAGTGGCCTTCTGCGCCATTCCATAAATTTGTCAATATTTGAGTGGGTGGAATTTAATAAATTTGCAATGAGCGTTATTTGACAAACATCTCCAAAATTAAGGACATTTACGGAATTACAAAAAAATCCCTGAAAGATAAATCTAAAGATAAATTCATAGTTATTTTATAATTTATTGAATGTTATTGCTAAAGAGATTTAATTGTTTATAGAGAGAGAAAATTACATGTACTTTTTGCTTTTAGCTCTACCTATCTAAGTAAAAAAATCTTTCCTTACATAAAAAATATTTCGAGTCCTCAAAGAAATTGTTTAACAAATAAATGCTCAGAATCGTGTGAAATGGAAAGCCATAAATTGCATACCCGATTTTGCGATCTGAAAGCACAACAGTGAAGAAGAAATACTTCTATTTTATGTTGCCTATTTCCTATTTAATAAGTATGTTTAAAAATACATTATGTATTATGTATTTTTTTATATTTTTATTGAAAAAATAATTATGTTTCAGGTTGTTTAATTAGAAATATTTTTAAATGATACAAAATTAATATTAGGTTGGGGGAAAAGAAATACATTATTTTTGAATGAAATTCAAGACTTTATTTAACATGATTCGGATTGTTCGATTTGGGTCAAATATGCACCGTTTTGTTATATAATTTGTGCCATTTTAAAGGTATAGCTTCATAATGCCTCTCTCATAGAATTCTTGGTCCTTATTGGCGAAAAAAATTTAGTAATCGATTTTCCCAGTCTTCTATTTTGATCCCAATTTCTTATCACTCTGGAAGTTTTACAACGCGAGAAAAAGGCCGTAGTCGCTTGGTGCCAGGTCATGACTATATGGTGGATGCATTAAAACTTCCCAACCAAGCTTCCAGAGTTTCTGGCGAGTCACTACAGACGCGTGTGGCCTGGTGTTGCTCTGATGTAACACACATCAACTCTTCTGTTGGCCATTTCTGGTACTCGCTAGCTTCAAACGGTCCAATTGTTGACAGTAGAGATCTGAATTTAGTGTTTAGCTATACGGAAGCAAGTCATAATAAATTATTCCTTTTCAGTCTCACCAAATACACAGTCGAACCTTCCTGACAGTTGGTCCTGTTTTGGCCACCGTTTGAGCTGCTTCACCGCACTTTGATCACGATCGTTTTCGCCCAATATTGTAGCATGTGACCCATTTCTCATCCCCAGTCACCAGCCGTTTAAAAAATGGGTCTATTTCATTCCGTTTAGCCAAGGCTTCGCAGATGGAAATTTAATCCATCATGTTTTTTGGTGCTAACTGGTGTGGCATCCATACATGAAGCTTCTTTTTGAATCCAATTTTGCGCAAATGTCTTAAAACTGTTTTATGGTTGATCTTTAACTCCTGGGCGATGCCACGACTACTTACATGCCGGTTAACTTCGAATATTTCTGTGATTTTATCGACATTTTCGACGACGAGCCTTCCTGTGCTATATGCATCTTTAACATCAAAAATGCCTGAACGGAATCGACGAAACCAAAATTGCATGTAATTAGCTGTTACAGTATTGGCACCATAAACGCCATGAACAATTTCAGTCACCTGGCTTGCATTTGCGCCTTTAGAAAAAAAAACTGTAAAATTTGCCAAATTTTCTCTTTGGTGACTTACATTTTTAACACCCTGTAACTCACAACTGAATTGACCCAACAAAAAAAGCAAAAGAATTATTTTAGTGTGAAATGTCACCTTGACAACGAGCATAAACTTGAAATTGTTTGATTGATACTTCACGAGATATCTACACTACAGCCATCTACCGAAAAAATAATGGATTTCTTTCCCACCCCCAACCTAATATATAATAAAACCGTAAATCTCTCTTTCTCTCTGTATTATTGATCTATGTTCTCCAATTCTGCATGTATTACAGCGAGAATCTAATTGTTTCAAAAATGTCCAACTGGGTAGCATGCTGTATCATATTGATAGATTGGTTTGGCAGGCTGTATCACATTAACGGGATACAGTACGATTCAATTGACAAAAATTGGTCAGAAAATTAAATCTAATTTTTTTAGCTTATAAATTATTCTTTATATACTTTTCCATAACCTCGCAAAGTTTGAAATCTCTAAACTTAAAAAACGCAGAATTATGATAGATTTTACGTTCGTTTTTATTCATATCTCTGTGGCAAATCAAAACTTTAAACTAACTTATCTCAGAATGATAAGTGATTTGTCTTCATTTAAAATGCCAAGGCGTTTTTTTTCTATTGCGCCTAACGCTTTGAACTTTTTTTGGCATATTGCTAATTGTACATGTAAAAAAAAGTGGTATGTAGTTTTGAATCAAAGCAAAACATATTTTTTTAAGAATAATTGAAGTTGGAATTTATACATTTTTTAAGGAATTTCCAATAAGCATTCCTAAAAAAAGCATTGTACAAATACCAATCATGTTATCACAAAACCCATACCAACTTTTGTTATATATAGTTTGATGTACTTGTAAATCGAATTTCATGCTAGTACGTAAATTTTTGTATATATATATATATATATATATATATATATATATATATATATAGGAAGAGTAATTTTAAAATCACTTCACAAATTTAAAGTTTTTTCATTAAGAAATTAAATAGTCAGATTTTTATGAAATTTTGAACACAAAATCTGTTTTACATACTATGCACACATAGGAGGCAATCAAAAAAAATTTTAAAATCATTAAAAATTAAAAGTTTTGAGTAAATCGTACCATGTCTCCTTGATAAATATATTTGGCATACAAAAGCTAAAAGATTGCCGACCCCTGGGTTATATTATTCAAATTAAAAATACAAGTTAAAATTATTTCTTCATTTATTTATAAAAAAAAAATTTCAAATATATCTCGCATTTTTTCTCCCAATGAAAAAAATGTTGAAGTTTTCATAAATTGTAATAATGGAGCACTTATTTGAAAGGTATTTCTTAGCAATTCTATAGTGATTATCATACTTACTCTGCTATTGCATCTGTATCAGAAATCATTGATTCGTTGAGCATCGAAATTTCATTCCGACTGATGAGGGGTAGAGTCGTGGTTTCGTTTAAGATAGATGACGTCAGTGAAGAGTTCGCCGGACACCCTTCCAAAGACACCGGCAAGAACTTGGGGTCGGGGGCGTTGGCAGATGCCCCGAAACTTATCCATGCTGCGATAGAGATGGCCGATAAGAGACCTATTACTGCCCCCTGAAAATGAATGGTTTATTTCAAACTTGTATTGGCTTATTTCTAGAAAAAATAATAATTAATAGTTTATCAACAAATGGGATAAAATTTAGAAATACGTATTTCATACATAAGACAATAATACAGATAACATTTGAGTGATTAGGTATAAATTATCTGTATAGATTTTTAATAGTCTTACTAATTTAATTTAAATAAATTTACCTATATTAGGTGCACCGGAAAGCTCTGTCGGTTACGAAAAGTTTCAAAAAGTATTATCATGTAAGTCAATTAATCCGACAATATCACAATGTATTCGTGCGTAAAAACAATTTTAACATTTACAAATGTATCCTTTATCTCAGGATTAAAACCCTAAGAAATTTTTATTTTATTCTAAAGAATCAAGGTGATATATATGTGGGAAATTCCCACATTAACGTTCTTTAGAGGGCGCTGACAGTACAGCCACCAGGGAGTTAACGAAGGAGAGTGATTCAGCGAGTGGACTCTAGTCGCGGAGGTCGATGTCCGGGGCTGAGGAAAGAGCGACGAGAACGGTGGCCGAGTAGGGATGCACCACCCGTTGTTCACGAGAGAGACGCGTAGGTCACTCTCAACACTATCGTGCAGGTTAAGTGTCATCAGTTGTACTGGAACTGTCGTTAAGAGCCAAAGGTGTTTAATCGAATTGTAAATATTTTATTATATGTGTTAAACGTCTGTCTTAGTGAGTAGAACTGTATCTAGTGTCCAACATTAAACGTCAGTTTAGCAAAAAACGAGTGTGATCGTTAAATACCCATAGAACTGTACCATAATCCCATATATATATATATATATATATATATATATATATATATATATATATATATATATATATATATATATACATACATACATACACTGGTATGCAAAAATTAAGGACGAAGTCGAAAAATTAGCATATCAGCTGAACGAAGAGGCAGAGCGGACAGAAAGACCAATCAGGAGATTAAGTAAGGGGATTACGGTAGCACATGCGCAGATATGCAGGTAGACGTAATGGGGGAGTGTCTGAGTAATATAAAGCATGTTGTCGGTGTAAGATCAGTATTTCTGGCAAAGAGATTGCACGCCGTATAGCAGTTAAAATCACACCGAGTTGCTGCCTCAGCGAGAAATGGCGAATAATCAATCTGTTAGACGACATCTGGATGCTTTTACCCGAGGTCGAATCATTGGGAAGTTGGAGGAAGGCCGCAGTGTGACTGCAGAGTTCAGAATGGTACATTGTCTTACAGGCCAGAAGAAACAGGCGGCAGACAGCGTGAGAAATCGCTAGACACACGACACAGGCGACAGGACGACCGATATCGCGTTTTACCGTGGCCAGAAGACTGCACGGTGGTGGCCTGTTTGCACGACGCCCTGTACGGTGTGTACCTTTAACGCCAGCCCATCGGAGAAGGCGTTCTCTGTGGTGCCGGGACGAGTACTCTTTACAGATGAGAGCAGATTCAGTTTGAGTAGCCATTCTCATCGCATACTCATCTGCAGAGAGCGGGGAAGCCGCAATCATCCCTCGAACATCATTGAAAGGGACAGGTATGGAGGTCGTGGTGTTCTCGTTTGGGGAGGCATCATGCTTGGTAGTCGTACAGATTTTCACATCTTCGACGCAGGTTCAGTCAACGGGACCCGTTATTGTAACGAGATTCTTCTTCCATATGTGCGTCTTTTTAGAGGCGCTATGGGTCTGCAGTTCCTTTTCATGGACGACAATGCACCATGTCATCGCACAGTAGCTGCCGAACAGCTCTTAGAGAGTGAGGATATTGAACGTATGGATTGGCCGGCACGATCTCCGGATCTCAATCCCATCGAGCATGTATGGGATTTTCTAGGCAGACGCTTGGCAGCTCGTACCTTACCACCAGTAACGATTCGGGAGCTTCGATTGGCGCTGCAAGACGAATGGGCAGCAATGCTTTAACAACTCATTGACACCCTCATTCTCAGCATGGGCAGACGCTGTGAAACCTGCCTAGCAGTCAGGGGAGATCATATCCCCTACTAAAGACCGGATGTTTCTTGCTGGACACCCATCACAGGGATGTTTCGGCCTTCAGTCGCATTGCGCCCCATGCTACTTTTTCAATCAAGCTTCTTTGTATCCCTCTGATTTCTCTTTTAGTAAGTGTTGCTTACATTACACATGTCCTTACGTATTGGGGACCTTACGGTATTAAATGTGTTGATTTTGAAAGCTTTTGTACAAAGTTATATTGAAAAAACCGTCTCGTCCTTAATTTTTGCACACCAGTGTATATACGTAATAGGATTCAAAAGTTCCCAGAATGAGTCTATAACTTCAAAAATATTACTAATTAAACTGTTGAAACACATCCTCCTTCGAAATAAGGTCCTTGAGCAACAACACACTTTTAGCATCGCTTGTAGCATCGAAACATTTCTGGTATCCATTTTCACAGCCGTGTTCTTTAATTCCTCTGCAGATTGGTCTTCGTTTAACATGCAGAGAACGATGCGGTGACACACCCTATGCATGTTAAAATCCTTAATTAGTATCCGTTGATATGTGGCTGAGGATATCCAACCCGATTCTGGTATTGTTTGAAGCCTGTTCTTACGAACCGTCGCAGAAACTTTTTCGATGTTTTCAGTGTTGTGGGAAGTCTGCGGACGTCCAGAGTGATTGTTGCCTTCTCTGAAGCGTCGATGTCACTCTCACGCTAATGTATCACAGTCTTACACATGCTTCAAAATTTCGTGTCTCTCCGTAGCACTTTTTCCCAAGCGAACACAAAATTCGATATGTATTGAAAAGAGGAAGAGCGCAGTAGCGCAGAATTGCTGTCGTAATCACTCTAATGCAAAACTTTTCCACGTTATAGGCTCAGTCTGGGAACTTTTGAATCCTACCTCTTATACATCACTTAACTCTTGCTGCTGAAATGTTATTATATTAAATTATTTGGGTATAGAAAAATAAGGCGTGTGCTGTGGAGAAGACAAAGTATAAAACGTTATGTATTGTTTTGAAAGAATGTTTTCGGACATGTAGAGTATTTTTAAAAATTTAAGGTATCCGACTACCCTAAAACCATGATTTTTTTCAAAAATTGGCAAATTTTTTTATGACTTTATTTTATAGACCATTTTATTAACTTAATAACAATACCAAGTTCTTTGTTTTTTCCCTCCACTAGAACAAAAACTACAAGCGTTTTAGTAAAAGCAAATGCCATAACTTTACACAGGATGTCAAACTTTAAAATGCGTTTTACTCGAAATGTGTTTTTTTCGAAAAACTCAAACGGGGACCGCGATTGCTCAAAAAAAGTTTTGAAAATAATTAAATGAAATTTTTTGCTTAAGTCCTGCATAACAGTAGAAGTGTTTTGATCTTCAGATTTATCAATAACTGTTTTATTTCAAAATTTGCAGTTCTTTATGTGAATATAGTCAATGTTTTTTTAAGCAATTTCGTATAATGACTTAGATAAAGTGCTCTAGTTTTTGTAAAAATTAAAATATCTCTTATCGTGAAGGTCACTTCAAACAGGAATAACAAAGTAACACATCAAAATTGAAAAATTGAGAATTTGTTCATAAAATCTTTGTACAGAGCGGGCCCCGTTTATGTAATTTTTCGTACATTTTTACTAGTTTTTTCCCATTTTAATAATAATAATTTTTTTTTCTTTTACCAATTTTAGGATTTTTTCCCCTTAAAATATACTAAATAAATATAAAAATCACAAAAAGATCTCCATATCTCCTTTTTTTCAAAAAAAAGTTGTCGCAAGTAGTCGGATACCTTAAATATTACCTAAAAGGATCATATACTACAAATGCGCCTAATTTTTGTATGTACTGGTATCAAAATAAAACCACTTTTAACTAGCCAAGGAGTTTATATTTAATATGAACATCTTCGCAAAATTGCTTACAATTTCTATTCAAATTGTAAATAAACTTAAATTCAAATATATGACTTACTGCAGTCAAAAATATTCATATATATAATGTGTAAAAATCCCATTCCTCCTCTTATTTCAGTACATTTTACAAATTGTAGTTAAAAGCAATTTTTTTAAAAAATTTTATAAGGAAACATAAAAATTCAGTTATGAAGATGTCCTTCACTTTTTTAAATATATAAATCGTACATAGATTGCAAGGTCATTGTTAAAATCCTAAAAGCTTTTAGAGGGAAAAAATTATGTATCTATACATAGTTCGAAATTTTAATATAATACACAAATATACATATTATTAAGCAGATATGTTTGAAAAAAAAGTAATCTATTTAAAACTTGCATTTTACGAATAAAGTAAATCAAATTTTTTCCTGAAATAAACATAATTCAAAGAAAAAAATATTTGTTTAGTTTACAAACAATTATACAAATAAACATTTATCTAAGGGGGATACAAGAAGTGAGGCAATCCTATATTCGGTAAGAAAATGAAACTTATTGTTTGTATCTTATACAATTCCCTACTGAATGAACGAGTCATTTTTTTTATCATCTTAACTGCTTGGACAGAAATGTATAAATAGGAATATTTTAAAAAGGTGCATAAATTAAAAATTTCCATTATAGCTTTGTATAATTTTTAAGAATACAAAAAGTGTATTTTGTCTGTACAAATTTTAAAAGGAGTCCGGTTTCCGAAAAAAGGAGTACAATTCTATCTAAAGGAGTACAGTTGGTTACCTTAGATACCTTCAAACGCAACAATGTATTGGAAATCAATTCCGCAATTCATTGTAATAAAAATGTACAGAAAATATTATAGGACTTATTTTTCAATCTGTATATTTTTTCTTGGGAACTATAATTGCGAAAGCGGCACCTGCCAAAACCGTGAGCCCTTTACTCGCCCTCGCCTAAGCCGATCTGCCCTAGCAAGTGAAAATGTCATATTCTGTTTTGTTAAAGTTTGAATTTAAAATTACATTCATGGACAAAAAAATTAGCGCACCAAGAAGGAGTCGTCAAAATGAAACGAAATTTTTCATACGTAATGACTACTTAAAAAAAGTAAATGATAAGAAAATTAAAAAAAAAAGGATCATTTATATTTCAGCAAAAGAATGGAGGATTTAATAGCCTGTTGAACCCCCTGTAGCGCGAATGAAAGATGCGATACGATCGCGCATTGAGGCATACAAGTTCGGTATGATGTCTTGAGACATTTCGTTCCGTATTTTATCTAACCTTGCCTCTAGTTCGTTCAAACTCGTGGGATGCCTAACTCACTGTCCCAAATGAACCCACATATGCTCGATTGGAGACTAATCTGGGGATCGGGCAGGCCAAGAAAAAGTAGTAACAGGGCGGACTACCATTGCCGTGGGAGGCCGAGCATTGTGCATTGTGTTGATAAATGGCTCCTGGAAGCCGTTGCTTGAGTGGCAACATATGTGGTTACAGGATGCCATGGACATACCGCTAGGCTGTCATGGTGCCACGGATCAATACTAGGGGTGACCGTGTATTGAAGGCAATGGCACCTCATACCATCACACCAGCTGTGGGAGCGGTGTGTCGCTGTAAAGCAAAGGCAGGATTGAGGCGTTCACCACACGAACACGATTGCCATCACTGCTGAGATTGAATCCAGATTCGTCACTAAAGACGAACTGGTTCCATTCCGCTGCAGTCCAGTTTCCTCATGCGCAGCACCACTCCAAATGTACGTGTCGATGGCTGGGCGTCAAGAGTAGCACACGTAATGGGAGCCACGATCCCAAATGTCCTTCAGCAGCCAGGCGTCTTCGTATGGTTCGAGAAGACACAGGGGCCCCTAGTGAAGGGGCTACCTGGACCTAGATGGTGGTCGATGAAGCAGTTGGCTGTACGCGTGCATTTCTTACGATGTGGCGGTCTTCTCGACGACTGGTCTGTCAAGGGCGTCCTGAGTCTGGTATTCTTGCAAATGACATCTCTCGGATCCACTGGTCCCAACACCTCCTCACAACACAGAGCGGCCTAATTGACGAGATACTCGCCTAGCTCACCACCCAGCTTCCACCAGGCCGATGATTCTCCCTCTCTCAAACTGCGACAGCTACTCATATTGTTTTCAAAAATGGCGTATTGGTATGTTTACCTCGGCTCTTACTTTGTAAACGATTCAGCACACTCAAACAAGCTTTGGTAACCTGTTTTATACTCCACAAAGGACGACGTTAAACGCTCTCTACCGGCTCTACGTAATGCGCAATCACGCTGCATTTCAAATCATTTGCATATCTCCCTGACATGTACCTTCATGCCAAGTTTCGTTACGATCCCGCAATTATTTCTTGGTGCGCTAATTTTTTTGTCCATGAGTGTATATAAAATTCTCAACATTCACTACAATGCCCTTTAAAGTTTTTAATAGTATGTGAATGCGTCGTCACACAAACGATTGCCTTAGTATGTTGATTATTTAATTAATATTAAATATATAACATAACGTACAAATTTTCTGAATTTCAAAATAAATATTTGAAGAATTATTGTAGATATACTCATAATTTTTCATTTCTGCGTTTTAGCTTTTCAGCTTTGCTTCTACGTAAAAATTTAATGTGTATTCCTCAAATTTTTCAACATATTTTTTGCTCTTTAACATGCAGTTTTTAACCGAAATGATTGAAATTTAAGAGATATATTAAAAAACGCTAAAGACACTTATATTTTAAAACTCGAATTTAAGATTATATTCGAAGAATTGTTAATACTTAAAGTAAATAATTTTTAACTGCGTGTGCGTGATACATAAGTAAGTTTTCTAGTTTTATACGACCCTACCCTGGGCATGGGTTCGGCTTGTCCGGTCCCATGCCCAGGCCCATGCTATGAGCCGCGAACTACAGTTTCCGTTGGTCTATACGAAAAAGTTGAGTCCCCCAACCCTACCTTTGTGTAAACCACTAATCATTACTATGCCTTTCGATTGATGTAATATATTGTTTCCAAATAAAATATTAATAACTGTTTCATACATTAATCCATGTTTAATTTGTAAATTGCGATTTTTTAAAATATATGAGCTAAATATAACTGTCAAGCTAAATATAACTGTCAATTTACACACAGTGAAATAAGTGTATTGCGCTGCAGTAAATATTACAATAATTAAATTAATCAAAGACATAACTTCTGTAATATTAAAATACAAAACTTAATTACACAACAAGCATTAGTTAATTTTAATATTAGAAAACTCTTACATATTGTTTTTTATGTGTCTCTTTAGAAATCAAATATTTTTAACAAGAATGACTAATGGACCAGCCTATTTTTCCCAACTCTTAAATCACGGAGATCAATTAAAAAGGAATAATGAATGAAGTAGAAAACTTCCATTATCCCCACAAACCCTGTAACAAAGAAATAGGTTTCATTGCAATCATACCCATTAACTTTCTAAAACTAGACAGTCAACTTTTTCCATACTTAATTAGCTATTTACTCTCACGTTATTTTGAAACATATTCATAAAAGTTTATTTTCGTTAAGTTCCACTAAAGCTATGACGACATACTTTATCTTCTGTAACAATAGCTGTATTCTAAAACGTCGTGTTTTGGAGAAAATTCATTTAATTCCAACTGAATCGTGTCAGTGTCGGTATAAAACTTTTCCTCTCCTCCTCAGGGATTTCATAACACTTTCACTCGTTATTCACTCTCAGCAGGCGTCGATGCATGTAGGTCATGTTTGGCAGGTCAGAAGTCACCGTAAACAACACATAAAAAAAATTAGGTCGTTCCAAACCTCGAAAGAAACCTTCGCATCTGAGTAATTACGTGAGTTGAAAAGTGAACGGACTTATCGACCGCCGAGTGTGCAAAAGACGTCAATATCCGTAATTGTCCTCATATTGTTAACAAGTAAAGAAGAATCATTTTCTCCGAATGTATTTTGTATGGTAAAACTTGTTTTGATTAAGATGACCTCACCTTTTCGTTGGCCCTAGTGGTCATCATTCCGAGGAAGAAAACGGACAGGACGGGTCCCCCCAACATTCCAAAGACGGTCAAAGAAGCTTGGACCAAATTTCCGAAACTAGCCACCAGGAAAGTCAATATAATGCAGAGGAAACCATAGAATAGAGCTAAAGAGAAAAATATTAATCATATGCTTGCATAATTCTAAAATAAAATTCAATGTATTAGATTTTTCAATAACCTCTAATTGTCTTATACATATATATGAACAACTAAACCTCTAATTTTAGCGTTTAGTGTTTTACGAATTAAATCTCTAGTTTCAATCTCTAGTATTTTAACAATTAAACCTATACTTTTATCTCTAATGTCTTAACAATTAAACTTCCATTTTTAAGGTTTTTTTTTTTTTTTGAAAAAGTTGTTAGCATTCTTATTTAATTTAGCGTAAAGAATCATCCTCACTTTAACATTTTCATAAGAAAGTTTGAGAAAAAAAACCTTTTTGTGTCTTCAGGTAATGAGAGAAACATCCCCTCTCATTTATTTATTTATTTTTAATATTTGGAGACAAGAAATTTCAAAATATGTTATTTCTTTGCCTTCGGTGTGTTTAGGTATATAAAAAAAAGCTTCTTTTGTATTTATTTTTGTTTTGCCCAAAAAAGTTAGTTTATCTTAATATATCTTATCTTTAAATTGGATGATCTTTTTTACAAAAATCTTTTGAAGAGAGAAATAACTATTCTTTAGCGCAAATTTTAAAACAAATTAGTATGCATCTGAGATATATCGCAAGTTAAGATATTTAGGATAAGTAAGTGTTTACAGATATTTTGCAGAATTAGGAACTTTGAGTAGAATTCATAATTTTTTTTATCATTAACAATTCAATCAAAAGTGTTTTTTTTTCTTACGTTTTTTCGCGTAAATTTTCACTTTTTCACATATCATATTTATGTATTTCATTATAAATCATTTACCTCTTATATTTTATTAAAACTGTAATATCAAATTCTATATCCATTCTTACTTTGTTGTTAATCAAAAAAAAATATATTTTTGTAAGCTTATTACAATAGGTTCTAATGAGAATTTTTAGACTTAGTACTTTCAAAGTGTAAACTTTTCATTCTTATTCATATTTTTTCTAAAAAATTCTAAATTTCAATATTATTTAATAAAAATTTAACCAACAATAGTTAAAAGGATAAAGAAAATTCTCTATTATTTGAATAAGATTTAAATAACAAATTTTTTAAACGTGAAAAAAGGAAAAATAAATAAATTAAAAAAAGAAACCCACAGATACTTTGATAAAAAAAATTTTAAGGAGAGAAATATTAATCTTTTTACTTTACAGCTGAAGAATAATTACTTTTCTTTCTAATTAAAAGAAATGTGATAACTTCTTCATCGAGTTAACTTTATCGGTTGTTTGTATAAAATATCCACGGTGATTGGATAGAACATAATCGAATTGTGTATTGAAAAATAACTTTTATGGAAGAGTCTACATTCTTTCCCCGATAAAAACACATCATTTAGTTCTTTTGCAATAAAAAAATTAAGTAATCAAAAGATTAGTTGCTTATGCATTTTGTTTTAATTTTAACTGGAATTTGTTTCGATAAAAATCCATTATTATGTTCGTTATTGTTCAATTCAAACTCTTATTTTGATTAATGGTTCTTATTTCTATATTTTTTCTAATATCTGAATGTTGGCAATTGCCACGGAATAACAATACGTTATTTTGTAACATGTATTTCGAATTACTTAAAAAAAGAATGAGTATTGTTGCAAAAGTAGCTTACTTTGGTTGCCATGGACACAAGCTATTGCTCGGACTCAAGAGCCCGGCTGCGGGCGATTTGCCAAAATTAACTTTTGTTTTCTTTGTATCAACTTAAGTTTCTGTATCTCGTGCTTATTTTTATTAATGGCATTCTTCTTTTCTGTCCTACTTTTATTATTATCAATTGTAATTGTATTTATAAAAGGTAACTGTAATTACAGACATGGAAAGTTGTAAAACTTTCCATAGTTGTATATATACTAAAGAATAATTCAGTTCTTGAAATAAAATCCTAAGTTGTGATTAACGAGAGTTATTATCATTTCACTTAAGTGTCCAATTACCCCATTAGTTTAATCTACGCGACAATATTAATGTCTTAAACTGCGGAATGGGTTTCATTCGGGAATTTAGAGAAGCAATGTGTTCACCAACTTATGGCCTTGGCGCTAAAAGCCATCTTCTTCTGCGACAGTCCTCTGGACACAAGGAAGGGCTTGAGCAAGTCCTGCATGGTGACGGCAGTCAAGGAATTGACTGCTGACGAGACGGTGCTGAGAGAAGCACTGAACACCCCGCAGATGCACAGTCCTGGAAGTCCGGGATATGCACTTAGGGTAGACATCATGTAGTAAGGTAAAAGCTGAAAATAATTCAGTCGCAAATGTAACAAATATCATTAAAGTTCCTTAATCTTAGCAATTATGTAATCAGATAAAGTTTCAATCTATTACTATTATTAACTAAAAATAAGTGTACTAGAATAAGTAATTCAATCTGGATATTAATGATCTAGAATAGATCTCTTTCCAACACTGTGTTAGTTACAGAATGGACTTATGCTGTCAACGAAAGATCTCTGAACCACAATAATCAACTCTGATGATAAGAATGTGGCCGCAGTATCTGAGTTGTCTAGGTATTGGATCGTGGCTGGTCTTGTCACGAGTTCGAGCCCAGTACCACTAATGACCCACCGTGTAGAGGCGCGATGCACGTTAAATCTGTCGAGAGCTCAAATGTCCTCCCGTTGGTGTGGTGCGGTAGTTAGAAGAGGGGGTGCCAGCTCAGGTGTTGTCCACGTCACTTGACCATGGTTCAAAATTATGTCGTCCGTCGTCAAAAGCCCTCATGTAGCTGAATAGTGCGACGTTAATATTCTCTCTCCCTGATGATAAGAAATAAAAATAGTTTTGACAGTAAATGTTTCTAAATCATTCTCATTGAGGGGAGAACTTCTGGATTTAAAAATTATAAGTCGTATATATATTTTTAAATTTACTGCAAGAGTGTAAGAAGCATTATTAATAGCATAGAACCGAAATATGTGTTAAAGATGTAAGAAAAAAAATAATTGCATTTATATATATATATATAATCACATTTTAGAATGGACGATTTTGAACAATTTGCTTATAATTTGATACAAAAAATCGTCGTGTTTTGTTTTTCAATAAAATTGAAACTTTTGTAGTAAACTTTGTGAAGGTCTCCTAGGACCTCACTTTGAGAACGAGAATAAATAGGAGTCATGTAAGAACCAGTAGCCATTTTTATAAACAACTTTCTTTATTTGGTTATCTTATCCAAATAGAATCAAAGACTTATTAACAAATTTGACTACTAATATTATGAGGTTTTAAAGGTAATATCCTTTAAGTTAACTTAATTAATTAATGATCCAATTAATTAATTTATTAAATAACGATCACGCAGAAATTACCACGATAAGAGATCCCAAAATTATATTTAATAATGTTCTTATTGAACATTTAACTTTAATCTCACTCCTAAAACTTTAATGAGACTTTAAACACAAAACAATATTTACCACTCGGAATCTCAATTCTTGAGATTAAATATCTCTAACAAAAAATCTTCAATTTAAATCCACGATATCTTTCTGCTTCAATCTCTATCTCCTACTGCTCTAACTTTACTATTTCGTTTGACTTAAATACTTAATCTAATCTGCATAACAAGGAATCCTGTCCGCTTTTTGGAGTTGATTGGAAATAGGTAGGGAATTAAATTTCCCTAAAAAGGTCGACTCAGAAGGTTAGTGATAAAGTTCCGTATAGATTCGTTACAACTTCACTAAGTTCTCTTGATGTTTTTGTTTCATTGATTTTTAATAAATACATGTCTACACACATATCTATGTAAATAAAATGTACTTCAATAAACTTAATTTTGTTGAATATATGTTTTTCTTTTAATATCCTTTAACAAGCGAAATTACTTTAACACGAAAAAATATTTGTCTCCTCAGTTTTGTGTTAAACGAATTTTACTGTATATGTAGAATGCAAGCATTCCCCTCCCCCGCATTCCTATAGAACCAATTTTTTTGTTACATAAGCAAAATGTCCTACCTGATCCGCCGAAGAAATGGGGTTATCTTCCCTCGTCATGGGATCGCACGTGGAGTAATAAGCATAAATCACAATCCCCACTAAACAGTTGAGAAGATGAAAGGAACATCCCATCGGGATGCTTACGTACAATGATCTAAAAGGAAAACCGCATCATTAAGATATAATTCTTACAAAAAAAAATATTTGTCAGTGACTCGCACGAAGCTAGTAATGAAATTCTTCACAGACACATTTGGAAATAATTAACAGAAAAAAATCATATTTTAGCATATTTAAGCAATCAGAGAAGATTTCTTACTCACTACTGTGAATTAACCCCGTTAAATGACGTTGACTTAGCATAAATAACTAAAAAGAATTAAAATGTCACTAAAATCTATAAGCTAACTTTTTCCAAAGCCATGAGTTTATGTATTTCTTACCGAATATAATCAAAACAAATTTTATGAATCAACCTTGAACAAAATATAATGGAGAAAATGTGATTTGTTATATAATTCTTAAGCAACTGGGATCATTTTTTCATAAAGATTCATAATTTTTTTTTATTCGTGGGAAATGAGGCTCAAATCAGTGGCGTAACGTATACTCCCACATCGCGGGGTGCCTAATTATGTTGTTCTCTCTCTAAGTGTTTTATTATCATGTTCATTCACTGAACTTATTTTATTTTAAATTCCTATATTACATTAATTTTATAAATAGACGAAAAAGACTCTATTTATTATAAAATATTTCAGAGGCTTCAACGCTCCCATTCAATGGTTGTTGTGAGTTCGTGAACAAAATTCAGTGACTTTTTTGAATGTGTTAATTTTATTGGTTTTTTTATTTCCTCCTCATATCTAGACCAATTTGAATGCAATAAATTGCATCCCCGGACGAGCCAAAATTAATAAAGATTCATCTAGAGCAAAAGTTTTTCTTTCGATTTAAAATATATTTCTTAAAGATCTGAAAATTAATAAGGGAATCATTGAAAAAAATATAAATATATTTTTAGAATTCGGAAGAAAAAATGTTGTTGCACAGAAACTTTCAATATTCTATGCTCTTTTATATGCACTTTATTGTATTCGAATCTATATCCCAGTCTAGGTTTGAGGAGAGAACCGAATATAAACAGAACAGTAACAGTAAAAATGTGATTTAATGTTATTAGATTTGTTTGTTTGGCTACTTCTTGGTTTTAGCTGCACAAGATCCAGGATTCCAATATTAATCCTTACAGACTGGGATAACAGCCCTTGTTGCTTCATATCCCACAAAACCTGTAACTGTAACTGTAACCATACAGACTAAGGGACGACGTAGAGCCACTTCTGTATTCGCTATTCAGTATTGACGTTGAGCACCCAATTCTCGCCACGCGTCTATGTGCTGCAACGTCAAAGAAAGTTGCAATAGTGGTTGCCGTGCAGATAGTCTGTGCAGCTCCAGACAACTTTGCACTGACTGTGCTGCAAACAAACTGCTTTCGTGTCTCAAGGACATCGATATGGTAGTAGCTCCTGAAAGGCTGACCTGACAGCATGTCTATCCTTTCGGGCGTTAATGGTGGCAGACCTTTCAGATCTTGCATGGCGTTCAGTATGACTTTCGAGAATCCGACATACATTACATATTCGCATGACAGTCACTGGATTCCGCTAATGAGCCCTGCAAAGTCGCAGAACGATAAGCCAGAGTTCCGATAAATTACAATTCCGCTGGTACATTCGTGCACGTGCTGGTAGCCGTTTCTTCTTATACCAGGCATAACGCGATCCTCTCTAACATACAAGTACAACTTCATAATGAAAATGACAGAGTTTGAGATGTCGTTTCTTTCACCACCCCGTTCGATTGCTCTTAAATTCACTGTGTTGCTTCAAACGCAATAAGGTTGCACCTGCATATCCCAGCATCTTTTCTGTTCATATGAATTTGATGCTTGTATCATCATCCTCTCCTACATAGTTTTGCCATTTTAATAACAAACATAAAATATTAAACGCTTAAAAAAAGCAGGAAAACGTTTTCGACATGATACTCATAAAAACAATCTTCAACTATTTTTAGACGTTTTCTTAGAAAATATGTTTTTATATCTATAGAGAAATTTTTTTTATCAGATTCACAAGTTTGGATTTTCATTTTTTTAAAAACAAATAATCCCATTTTGAGTGCAAAAATAGTCTGTTGCTAGATTTCATATCCTGTTAATGGAAATCGATCAAAAAAGCTCTTTGTTCATCTCAAAATAGAAAAAGAAAAAAAAAAGCATTTGTAATTATTTGTAACATTTGTAAACACTAATAATACTTACAATCGAGAACGTGAAATGTTCTTCACAGTGAGCAGTCTTTGAATTTGGACTTGATTTCCACCAAATGAAATCATGGATAATACAACGCCTTGAATCATGATATTCCAAATGGTATACCTTTGGGTTAAATCCCATTCGAATCTGAAAATAAAGAAGAATGAAAGCATTGGAAGAGTGCATAAATGTAGAATGATGGTAAAATAAGGCAAGACAGCCTATGAAATGTGCCCATAAGAAGCCAACTTTAAAAAATAAAGAAGATAAGTAATGCGCTTAAGAACATAATGTATTTTCACTTAAAACAGTTTTATTAAAAATATTTCTCGAAAAAATAGTTTTCGTAAGCTTCAAATTATTGTCGTTATCATGCCCTGAATTTTATTTAGCACCATCCGAATAATAGTACAATGATTTTTTGCAATTAGAGGTTATTGCTAGCTGAGAGATAAAGATAATTATAAGGGTCATCCAAAACAGTAACGCTTTTTTGCAGCGAGACGTTATTGATGGGGGTCCACTAATTGCACGTACTCCCCTCGCATCAACTGGGAAAGAGAGGAGAAGCTATTTCGATCAGTTGCGTCGATGTGGAGGTCTAAAATACTGGTTCGCATAATGCTTACACGTAATCTTACTTAGCTTAAGAGTTTGTATGTAACGATCACTATACACACGTGCGTGTTTGTATATGTACATATATATAGATGGATATAGATGTATGACGAATTAACTTGTAAAAGGGAATTTGTATGCCACCAGTAAAATTTTTGTTTTTGATACGCAGTATATACGTACATATACTCAAATTTAGCTTCTCGAGACTTTTGGATGTATTTATTTCCGTAATGTCTTTCGCTATTAATGTTTATGTTATAATGCAATATTTTTAAAAAAAGCTCAAATACTTCCAAATTTAATTTTGAAAGAATTATGTTTTACTATTATTATTACCTCTCCAGCCATTTGCTACCCTTTGTAAATCGGTAAAGAAAAGGTAGCATAAGCATTATATAGACATCTACTGCAGCTGCAAAGAGTTCGTTAGAAATCCATTTCACTTTCTGGAGACGGAATAAATATTTACAGGATTCAATGAGTATATGGAGGATTTTGAGAGTTCGAAGCTTCTTTCTGGTAAAGAGGAATTACTTGGAATAATATAAATTGTTGCAAGTTATATTTATCCTGGCTTAAGGGTTCATACATACGTAGTGTAGAAGTTTAGAGAATAAGAATACTGGCGTGGTGATCTCCAGCAGATAACCCATTTCCTGTTAGGGAACTAGTGACGTCTCAACGGTTGTGGAGTTTCGCATAGGAAAGTACCCGAGACCGAACACACCGACGCTTATGTTCTAAGGCAAGTCAACTTTTGACATCCAGGACAAATCCAACCGACAGAGAAGTGTCAGGCGCAGTTCCTACACCAATCTCCAGCTTTAAAGTCCACCACGTGAGGGGTAACGAGGACCAATAGCGTAATAGTAATCCCGGCTACGTCCAAACAGAAATGATTTTGTATCACATGTCGCTTTTGTAGGTGTGACGTATTCCACCTTTAAATGGAAATCGAAAGGGAAAAGCCAAATACTCTCATTTCACTAAAAAGCTTCACAGATGTTAGAGAGACATTTCTACAGGCTTCAACACTCTACGACACCCCAGCTTACTCCAATGGACACTCTCTCCTATTGACTTCCAGATTCCCTTGGACCTTCTCAAACTTTCAGTGGCTTATCAAGGCTCACTCCTACGAGCATCCCAATGTCGCTCTAACGCAGACTTTCACAGGAGTGATCCGGCCTTAACAGCGACCTCAAAATTGCTGTACCTTAGCAGTGTAACGGTATCTAAATAAGCCAGTAACAGTCTCCGGAAAGAATTGATCACTTTTGTCTAGTGGTATGTTACGTGCTTACGAATCCATAGATC
Organism: Trichonephila clavipes; assembly: GCA_019973935.1. NCBI lineage: Eukaryota > Metazoa > Arthropoda > Arachnida > Araneae > Nephilidae > Trichonephila > Trichonephila clavipes. The sequence continues at coordinate 376,370 of BMAU01017970.1, read as the reverse complement.
GTGGATTCTAATCCCCGACATTGGTGACCTTGGTTGAAAAGAAAAATGCCAACCTTCTGATGTGTTGTGGCACTCTCTACCCGCAAAAAGAGTAATCAAAAGTCGTCAGACCCCCTTGACGCAGCAAGCAAAGTCATCAGACTCACTTGACGCAACATTAACAATTTCCACGCTCGCCATAACAACAAATATCTCGTTCGTTTGCCTATACACCGACTCTAGTGATGGTATCTAAATAAGCCAATAACAGCCTCTGTACCATATTGATCCCTTTTGTCTAGTGGTATGTTACGTGTTTATGAATCCGTAGGTCACATGGGTTCTAATCTCCGACAAGAAGTGCCGTAAGACTGGATAAGTTGACGATGTCGCTATATATCCTCATTAGAAAATAAAGAAATTATTCACCAATGCATTTTTAAAACTGCAGAGTGAAGTAAATTGAAGTGAATGCAAATCACTATTAATTTAAATGCACTACTAGAATCTTCTCGTCCTACAAAAGCTTTAACTATATTTAACCACAACATGAATATTTAAGAAAAATGTTTTTATTTAATACATTTAGTTAATGTTTAACATGTATTTATCGGTATTCATTTGGGATGAGTAATTTTCAGAGGTGACTAATTAAGGACTAAAACAATAATTAATGAAATATGACAATCAGAAGATAATCTGTACAAAATTTTTATAATCTCAACTTTAAAACCTGCGTAACTGTCAAAATTACTACAGAAATTACTATTTTCATTTTTAAAGATTTTAATATAATGAACAAAAAAAAAAATCCCGACATTGTGCTTCAGTTCTTTAAAAGTTTCATTTAATGATAGTTGAAACTATACTGTTTAATATAATTTGCAGTTGAAAAATATAGTTATCAGTAATACTGCAATCATTATGCTTATTTCTAAATATTAATTAGTTACACAAATATTAATGAAATTAAAAAAAATCATTTGAAATTTTTCTAGATGCATTCCCACTGATGTGCTTTCAGTACGTATATATTAAACAATAAAATGAAAAATGCAGTATATACATTAGTATTTTTTGTTCATAGAAAAAAATTATATTTCTGAAAAAGAAAGAAAAATAGTCCAAGATCACTGCAGAAAAAAGAAGGTTTTACTCGGTGTCAAGGGTGAATAAAGAAAAGTATGTTTTTTTGAATGATTTATAGTATGAATAATTGTTGTTTACCGAGTTCACAAGATTATTATGCATTGTGTTGAATCACATAAATCTGACTCTTTTTCAAGAGCACGCATGTAGCTGCACAGTTCATTTTGTCGGAGACTTTGAAGATCACAAATACTAATGAAATGTCTATTGAGATTTTTTTCCTTGAATAAAATTTTTCTTTTTATCAACTGTGACCTTAACAATTGAGTGGTCATGGTCACGAACTAGTTACCAACTTTTTTCTTTCAACTTATGAATTCGAGACCCAATGATACTAAAGATTCATCATGTAGAACAGTGATTCCCAAAGTAGTCTATATCGACCCCCAGGGGTCTACAATGCCCTGCAAAGGGCTTACGTCAGGAAAAAAAAAAATTAGGAGTCCATGAGGTGTAAATGGGGTTTTAACGGCTCTCATTTGACCAATTCGCAACTTTAAATTAATCTAGATATATATTATAAATGCGAAAGTTTGTGAGGATGTTTGGCCGTCTTTCATGCAAAAACAACTGAATGGATTTTAATGAAACTTTACAGTAATATAGCTTATACATCAGAATAACACATAGGCTATAATTTATAGCATAGGCTATAATTTATAAAGATATTGTGTGAAGTGTCCAAAATATAACGATATTTGTCAAGTAAGTAGGAAAAAATTCTGCCATCTGCAAGCAATTCTGGAGGCGCTGCAAAAAAGCCCTCGACAGCATATATCTATCTTTTGTTTGTGAAAGAACTCTTTTTGTTTTGGCTACGCAAGGGGCTCGCTTTTAATTAATTCCTCTGTAAACAGCATAATCCCTAATTTATTTTATTTCAGAATAAAACTAAGTTTTGAAGGGAGAGGTTGTTATAAATCTCAAATAAAGATTTGAAAGTTGTTTTTTATGATTTTATTATGCACATCATTTGGTAGTAAGAAATTGATCTTTTTTCAAAATAAATGCTTTTATCGGTTCTGGTATTTAAAGTAAATAAACTTTCTCTTTCACACTACATCATTTGGACAAATTTTCAAAATTATGTTTGTGGTTAGTAGTTAATTATAACGCTATAATTTTAATTGAATAGGAAGATATTGCATTTTTAAGTATAAAAATAATTATAACTACTGTACTGTATTTTTTAGAGTGAGTGAATATTAACGTCACACTGTTCAGCTATACGAGGGCTTTTGGCAACGGACCACGTAATTTTGAACCATGGTCAAGTAACGCGGACGACACCTGAGCTGGCACCCCCTTTTCCTAGCTACCACACCACACCAACTTAGAAGGAATATTCTACCAATACTTAGCAGGAATATTTTTTTGTAATCCAATCTTCCAAGATATATGGCAGCACGGGTTCTATGATGAGTATTTTAGTGGAAAAGGCGAATAGTTTTGTAGCAGATATTGCGTTTTCAGCGAAATGCAAAGATTATTATTTTTGTCCCGAAAAAAACGTTTATGTCAAAATTTAAGTGTCTTATGTTTTTGTATGTTAATGAAGACCTTAGCAAACGATTTGACTATTTATTTTAAGTGAACGGTGTATATAATTAATTTTACAGTGGAATAACTTGAATTAATTTATTAGCTCTAACGGATTAAATTTCCCAAAGTGGAGTATTTTTTTATGTATATCCCTGAATTTTCAATGTAGTGATCCAAAAAAAAAATAGTGTAGGAAAAAACTGCAGTAAATCATAATGCGTTTCATAAATCATAATGCATTTCTCCTCTACACGGCGGGTCTTACAAAGCTCTAATAAAGTTCGAGCTATGAAAGTAGCTAGACATTTGCCAAATTGACTCTATCGTTAACATTTCGCTATGTTTTTCATTGAATCGCCATTATAATTTAAGAAACGGCGTTGCTTGCGAATATTACAATTTTAAAATAAAATAAATACAACAGAAAGTAATATTAATGTATTACACTTTCAGATGTAAATTATTTACATTATTTTAAGCTTCCATTACACAAAACTTTTAACAATGTGTTATTTTGCTGAGAAGAGATCAGCTTAGGGAGGTATTTTCAAAAATCGACCCTCAAGACTGTTACGGGGAGTTATAAATAAAAAAAATCCTTTTTATCAGCTATTAGATCTACATACTTAAAATTTAACAAAGGTATTTTTTTATTCTGTCTTTTTTTTTCTTTTTTTGTTTAGCTGAGATATGCAAAAAGCTTTTTTTTTGTTTAATTTGCAATTCACGTAAAATTAATTCATTATAAAATTTTCTTTATCCTTCAATCTGTGTTGTTTAATTTTTCAGTTCACCCGTGCGAAGAACGGGTAAACCAGCTAGTTGAATAAATATTCCACATACACACTGGTTGTTACTTATTCACTTACTTAATATTGTATTGTAATGTAAACATATCTACCAATCTTGAATTATGGAATAGCGTCAGAAAGTTTTCAATTTCCTTTCCTTGTGAAAAGGAATTTCAGCTCGGTTGCCAGTCTTCATAACAAAAAAAAAGACTGGACTCTACTAACTGAGGAGATGTAGGACTCAAAGTAACAAAATGATACCAAATGTTGAACATTTGTTAAAAAGCATCCCATTCATCCCTCTCATTCAAACCATTTATAGGTTTCTCAGTTATTTTATTTAACAGGTACTAAATTTTAATTTAATTAATACATGTTTAAATCTAAGATGTGTTTGTCTCCTTAAGTTTTCCCACTACACTTCATTGCAATTGAAAATTTTAATCTTTTAAAGTAAGTAGCTCTATACCAACACTATCAAAACACATTCAAGTTGATAAATTTGCAAAAATTCAATATTAAGTAAGCAGAGATATCTACCACAACCCGAAAAACATGGCAAGGGGTCTACGAGACAAAAAAGTTTCGGAAACTGATGCTGAACATCTGAGACGCGCTAATTTCAAAGTCCTCATGTTAGCGTAGTGTGGAAATGTTGAGAATAGAATGGCAGCTGAAGTGCTGTCCTCGACACTTGACTGAGTTTCGAAAATATACGACACCGTGTTGCTTCAGAGTTCAGCATTATTAAACAATCAGTTGGAATTGGGTTCTTACTTGTATGGTCAATAATTAAATTATCGTTTATTTCCATAAAAACCTTTAGCATGAGCATGTAGTTACTGTAGCCTAGAGGTTACGGTCATGAACTCGTGACCAGCGTGTAGTGGGTTCGAGTCTTGGTGCCTCTGAAGAACCTCCGTGTAGGCTGTCAAGCTCAAGGGTTTCTAGTGGCGTGATGTGGTTGTTTGTTTAGAGAGAGGGTGTCGGTTCAGGTGTCGTCCTCGTCACTTGACCAAGGTTCAGAATTTTGGGGTCTGTCTCCAATAGCCATCGTGTTGCTTTATAGTGCGACATCAATATATAACTCTTGCTAACTCACTCAGAATGAACGTTCGATTATCTTATTTGTGAACAGTTGTTACAAATGCCACCGAGACCCTCGAATTTCCTCATGGTAAAGGGTTAAGTGACGCCTGCCATTATTCGTAGCTTTGAGCATCATACAGTACGATTTGGCCCGTTTCCACCCTAATTTTGGATGTGAACACTCTGGCGGTGGTCAGGGTCCTCTCACCTCTCTTACCCTTCCACCAACCTCACTAGGGGACTTGCGGCTCGACGGCTATTTAAAGTACTCCCATGCCGCGAAGGCACTCTTCATTTACAAACATGCATGCCTTCTCTGGAATTTGAATCCAGACCTTAAGGTACAGCAGTCAGTGCCATAACGATACCAGATGGGCGTGGTTTATTTTTGGGAACTATTTATGGTTTTGGTACATCAGCACGATACTTGAAAAAAACATCAGTACGACTTTTTATACATTGTATGGGCATCAGCGTCGCTCTTAGAAGAAATACAAGTGTTATTGACAATATGAATCTTGTGCTTTTTAACCACAATCAAGTGATGAGGACGATTACTGAGCTGATTCCCCACTCTCTCCACTTCTTACGACCTCACCGTGAGGACTTGAACACAATGGGTCTTTAGTGGAATCAGGACTTTAACCCACTACTTAACACTAAAAATACCAATTATCTATTTGTTGACTGAACATTCACTTACTACAGCCACTTAGAAAATTGTTAACTTAAAATTGTACATTAGAAAACAAATTTCAACATAAATTATACATACCGTAGGAGAAGAAATAAGAGATCATTAAGTTTTTTCAAATGTTTGGTTTTAATTATTGGTAACAGAGTATTTTTCTTTATGAAAGGCCAATCATCGAAACAATACAAAATAGTTATAAACAAGTAATATATTAAAAAAAATGTAAGTCAATTCTTACTTAGGTCAACAAGAAAATTTTTATTTTTAATTAAATAAATTAAATTAATGAATTCATATTTGAAAAAACTGTATCAACATCAAGTGTCATCCACTGCAAGTTTAAAAAGATGTATTTGAAGCTAAGATAAAATTCATTAGAAAAACTTACTGGCACCATCTTTTTTAAAACTGATAGTGTTTTCTAGAGAATCTCTTTTTCAATTTCTACTATTAACTTACACTCTCTATATATTTGTTTGTTTGTTTGTTTGTTTATTTATCTTGGTGTAATTTTGAATCGTTAATAAAATACATTTTAAAGCGCTCAATTGAGCTGAAATTTAATATACATGATTATTTTGGATGACAATACAATAATTTAATTATAATTAATAAAAAATAATTGATTAAAACTAATTATTTAAAGAATTACAAATACAGCCACGTTGGCGACTTAGCGACCCTTTTGGCGACTTGTGTCAAAACTTGAAAAGGTTTTTTCTCACGTTTTAAAGCATTCAGTTGAACTTAAATTTTAAATGCACGATTGTTTTGGATGACAGTACGATACTTTAATGATAATTAATAAAAATTAATTACCTCTTAATGTTATGATTCTGTCCTATGTATATACATATTTATATTAATTGTAACTATTTAATAAAAAGTAGCTAAAATAAAATTTTTATTTGATCTAAGTAGGAATTGACTTAAAATCTTTTTTATATTACTTGTTTTATATCAAATAGCAATGATAACACCATTAATTTAAAAATAAATCAAGTGGAGTTTTGGATATTTTATCACGTGCACATCATTTTTTACTAGATTCTTAGCAAATCACGATTAAAGTCTTTATCGAGCATCGCACTCTCCATAACTGGAACTAAAATTAATGATTTCCTGTTGGCGACTTTTTTTTTGGTTTATCAGCATTTTTCGATAATCAAAAACAGAACTCCGTTTCTAAATATTGATGGGAAGTAGATAAGATGATAGTTCTTACCCTGGGAAGCCCAGCCTGCCGCCCTCAAGTGCAATGTTGTAAACATCGGTGATTCCTACGTCAAGAAATCCTTTAATAAGAACCGCGAAGATACCGAGGAACATCAGCAGAGCCTGGAAAACGTCGGTCCAAAGAACGGCCTTCATGCCTCCCTGAAAAAGAAAGCAAGTTATGAAACAACTGAAATGTATACGTCGCAGGAAAATGAGAGAATTAGGAATTTCATCAAATCCCTAAGGGAGAGGGTTAATTGGCGGGAGATGTTAAAATGACGTCTCTTGAAGGTAATTTCCCTGATAAAAGCAAGGGATTTGAACAAATCCTTCATATGTTTAAGTGAAATGATGAAATAATATTGTCAAGAGTTTAAAAGTGTTTATTGAACAAATAAAGTGCATTATTAAACGTAGAAGTAAGTAATACAACAATAGTCAATGAAACACAAATTATTCATTCGAAACTAATTAACAAATAATGAGAAAATTGGGCTGGTATTTGTTATGTGTAACTTCTCTCGGTTGCTTACACACTAAAATATCATTCCCCATGTTAATCCTATGGTGCCCTTTTTTTTTAAGATATGGAGTTGATATGTTTGGTATTTAGCGGATCGATAGTACTACTTGTATGGTTAGGAAGTACAAAGACTCGACCTCCCCCCAGATGTCTCCTCCCCCTTCTAGGACAGCATTTTGCCAATACAAATCCTGAATAGTTCATTTCATCATTTAGCTGAAACAGTTCAGGGTTTGATAAAATCCCTTACTTTTATTATGGAAATAACCTTGAAGAGTGAGACGTTATTTTAACATCTCCCGTCAATTGATCCTATCTCATTAAATTCCTAATTTCGTCATTTTCCTGCGACATATACAAAATTCGCGAGAGTGTTTTGCTATGGAAAACGAAAAACAATTACCATATATTTTTTAATAACTTCTTGAGTCAATATTCCAGCACCGGGGTGAGCATTACGTCGATCGCGACAAAACATTTTGGGGGTGACCGTCTGAAGGTTTTAGCAGATAGTAATTATAGACAAATATTCAAGATTGGCTGAAGTACGCGGACTATATAAGTCTTCTACTGACTATCACAACAAAAACTAACTTAAGATAAAAGCTTTTTTATTTTTTTTATGTATTTTGAACTGTTCACCAGTTAATATTATTATATTTGTGGCTGTAATTATTATGTTTGCATCATGCGTTTTGCTTTAAACGCTTATATACGCCGGTTGCCCGGGTTTAATTCGTATTGTAGCTTTAGTACATTATTATAACATTCAATATATTGTTATTGTATGGAGGGTGGCGAGATGAAAATTATGATTGAATATTGGGTCACAAATATACTGAAAGTTTGAAAAAAAAAAGCACTGATTTAATGATCATTCAACCTTTTTACGTGGAGGGTCTAGAGCAGCGATACTTAACCTGCGACCCAGTGAGCCATTTTAAGTGGCCCGGTAATGGTCCATTGCTCTAAGAAATTTACTTATTTAAGAACATTGTATTAAAAATTTGGGGAAGGGGGTTCTTTGTCAAGAAATCAAATATATGAATTTTGCTTTTTGCTGTCGGTGTCGAACGGATACGAAATGATATTCTTTTTCTATTTGGAACGGTTGCGGTTAGTGATAACAGACAACAGTGGAGTAGCGACAATGTTATGGGTGAAACCAATTTGTAACTATCTTTCATATCTTGCAAGCGAAAAATATTCGAAGAAAATATATCGTTACAAGACGATCGGGAGGTTGACTCTTTTTTAGTGAAAAACAAACATGGATCAGCAATTGTTTGATTTGTCACGAAAGTGCTGTATTTAAAAAAAATAAACACGAATCATTCAATGACACTTTTTGACGAAGATCTTTTTCAAGAGATGATAAGTAGGCTTTCTTGAATAATCTTTGCAATAGCAACAAAGTGTTTTGTCAATGGTAATATCACCACGGTAACAAAGACATCCTATGAAGTTTGTTATATTTTTGGTAATCATATAATCATTTGGTAATCATTTACTGATGCAGAAATAGTGAAGGAGTGTTTCTTAAATGCTTCTAATTTAATGTTAGTGACAAAAATAAAAAATATTAAAAATAATAATTAAAAAAATAACGCAGGAATTATAACACTTTGATCAATTTTCCGCATTTTAAATTTCCAATGTTAGCTTGGTATTAAAGCATTTCTCCCTCCCCCTCCCCCATTTATCCTCATGTTGTCGCCGGATGAAATAACTGGTCTAGAGTGGAACTGATATTCCACAAATCGATAGAATCAACGCCGGCCACACATTTGGTACCAGGTTCATCCAGCTACTGCATGCAATACTCGCGAATGAAATATAGTAAAATGCAATAGTAATGATAATGAGGGAATGCAGTGTCTATCTTTCGCTACACTTTTTTTTATTGAAAACAATTATAAATTCCCGTGCACCACAAAGTATCACACGGGGCTTATAGACAGAGGTAAGTATGAAATACACATTACAAAGGAAAGGAGAAAGAAAAAAAATTAAGTCATGAAGGAGTACAAATATTTTCAATAAATTTCCATAACTTTTCAAAAGAACTTCTGGTGAAAATAAGTTGGTGAAAATTCGAAGACTAATTTATATTAATGTCTGACAGCCAGTCTTAGGATTTTTCTTTCTCTGTCTTGGAACACAGAAGGAGTACATGTTCTGCATATTCCTCGCCAAATTAAATTTATTCTAATAGCTTTTAAAGTTACCATGAACAGGGAGATATTGGGTGATTTTGTAATTAGTATAAAAATGATGGCACACACACAGGACAGTCTCTTATTAAAGGTTGGAAAAAATCTTTGTTACGATGCCTTTATTTGAAACTTTCTTTGTCACCATTCTTTCTTTCGTAATTTTGTAAAATGATATAGAAATATGAACGGCAATGTCACTTTCGCACTTCGTGGCAGCCTTTGCAAGCCAATCAATCCGTTCATTTCCAAAACCGCCCGTGTATCCGCCAACAAATGCAAAAATTATCGTGATGTTTTTATCTTTCAGGATTTTAAGGTATCCGACTATGTTCGGAACCGTGATTTTAAAAAAGTGCATAAATGGATAACTTTCATGATATTTAGTGTAAATTTGTAATATTTTGTCAAAAATTTAACTTAGAATAACCTTTTTTCGAAACGTTCTCCTTTTATAAAAAATGCTTCTATAATAATAATAATTTGCTTATATAAAGTAAAGACTTCTCCAGAAAGTTTCAACTAGAATTTTTCAAAAATTCACATTATTTTCAAAGTTACCACCAAATGAAATAATTATTGGTGTTTTTTTCTTAAAATAATTTATCCCCTCTGTTGTAGTAAAATATGGACAAATCAATTTCTAAGTTATATATATTTCAAAAATTCTACTTCAGCCTGTGTACAGAGGTCTGAGCTATATACAGGTAAAATATTGTTACAATGGAAGCATTTTTCATAAAAGGAGAATGTTTGGAAAATGGGTCATTCTATGTTCATTTTTTTCAAAATATTGTACTTAAATAATTTTTTATTGTAATACTATTCTTAAAACAATTTTATACACATTTTCAAATCTAAGTGACACTAAATATCATAAATATTATCCATTTATACGCTTTTGCAAAATCACGGTTCCGAACGTAGTCGGATACCTCAAGTTACTTTGGTATCTCAACAATTATGTTGTAAGACTAAGAGATACACTTCAGATAATCCAAGGATGAAAGAGAATCGGTACAAGTGATATAGTCTGAGAAGACACTATTTTGTTCAGCGATCCATTTAATGGTGAAGTTTAAACATAAAAGTTCGTCTACAAAAACTATGCATTCATCACAAATTTTAAATTGAAAATGGTCGGATTCAATACCACTTCTGAAGACAACCAATGCGAAATCAACTCTGCCATCAACTTTACTACCATCCGTATAGCAAATTACAGGGAAATCATCCAAGTTTTATCACTAAATTGAGCAATATTAACATCTTTCTTCTCTGAGAGATGAGGGAGAATACAATCATAATTAGAGATGGAAAAGGCAAATTTTTATTGCAATATTAAATTTAATTCTTGCCAAGTATTAAGTGAGATATTTCTCTTGCAAAGTAACCACCTGGACGTGAATGATTTAAACAAACCAAACTGAATGATACTTGCTTCATTATTGAATTAAATATTTTATGTTTGTAAATTAACAAAATTTACCTTTTTGATCGCTTGAAAAATAGTAATTATAACCTTCTTGAAATTTCATTCCCACCAATAAAATTGTGCATTACTGCTAAGAGTCTAAGCGGAATTGGATTAACTATTTTTCAACGTAGTTTGTAGAAATGTTCAAAATTCGAGGTAAACATGAAAAATTGATTTAATTGGAACATGTATAAGTAATAGAGAAAACTTCATGGAAATTTAAGTATGTGGAAATTTAGTTGAAAGAATCATCCAAAATTCGAGGTAAACATGAAAAATTAACTTAATTGGAACATGTATAAGTAAGAGAGAAAACTCCATGGAAATTTAGCTATGTGGAAATTTAGTTGAAAGAAACTTACCAAGGTGCAGTAAAAAGTGCAGACAACTCCGATAGAGATCACAGATACCCACGTAGACAAGTTCGTCACGGCACTCAATGCTAAAGCAGGAGCATACAGTACGACAGACATGTACAAAATCTAAAAAATTGAAACTATTGCTATAGAATTAACCATACCAAAATTCAATTTACTATCTATTAATATGTTACAATAAGTGCTTAATTATTTGAATCATTCCTCAGAAATAACGAATGAGAGAGTTATAATTGCATTTATTCAAGCAAAAACTTTGTGTTTCTTAGTACTTTTGTAATTTATGCAAGTTATAAATATGGTAACAAATTAATTCTTTCAAATAGGTATATGATATTAATATTTAAAAGTTTCATTGATGCATATTAGATACTTTTAAAAATTATTTTATACAGTGTTTGAAAATGTTACTAAATATATTTTACAAATGAGTAAAAAGTTAGTGTGTGTTACATATTATAAATCTGGTAAAAACGTAAACAGGGAGAATCTTATTCCAGAGAAACGTAGATTTAGAATATAGTTAGACCATCCACTGCTAACCTTCAACAATTGGATTGTATTAACAATTTTAAAAGTAAACGCTTTAGAAAATTATCTTTTGGTATCAAATGAAAGAAATGCAGTAACATCCGATAATATTCAAACAAGTTTGGAAAGGAAAAGCACCCTTTTATTTCAGGTGAAATCTGACGATTTTGTAATAAAATATGTCGAAATAAATTTAAGAACATAGAATGGATTTTTTTCCTCTTTATCGAGATATTTGATTTCTGCATAAATTGTAACTCTTTCTAAAATAGCATTCATTATTTGAATGAACGGAAACAGAACTAGTTTCAATAATTCTTTGTATTCATAATCAGTGTTCTTAGATGAATTTAATTTTTAAAATATAAGCTATGCGTTGTCTGCATAATTAATCTAGAGTTTATTTCATATTCCGATAAATATAAAGGATCAAATATGATGAGATGTAACTTTTGTAGAATAGTTTTGCTTAATCAGGAAACTAATTTTTTTAAATCCGGTTCAAAAAGTAAATATATGAATCTAGGTTCAATTCGTTTATTTCTACAATATTCGTAAGAGATTTTCTTTAGCTTTTAAAAAGGAAACTTAAACGGGAGAATAAAATTAAAAATCTTCCTAGAATTTAAATAATTTAGTGTACCGAATTACTTTCTTTATTGATTGATAGATGCGAGTATGTTGTATGTGATGCTTCTCTTTATCTTATTTGGAATTAAAATATATTTAACAGGCATTAATTATACTTCTAATAAAAAGAAAAAAAATCTAACACCTTTCTCAGAAATATGTATGACTTGTTGTTAGTATCAAAGAATAATCTAGAAAATTTATGTCTTCAGGCTTCTGTAATCAAACATGCAATCAAACTCTGGTTCAGACATGAGGTGTGTATTGAAGTACTTTATTCAATTGATAAAAATAAAACAGATGAAACAAAAGTCAGTCTAGGAATGTTGGAGTTTGAAAGAAAAAGTTATACATGAGCTTAATAATATAATTTTTTATTTTGAATTACTGTAGGTTCACGATTTGTGTAACCAATTGGGTGTGGTAAGACCCCAAAATTGTTGGATTAAGGTATCTAACTACGTTCGAGACCGTGATTTTGCAAAAGTGTATAAATGGATTATATTTATGTTATGTAGTGTCACTTAGATTAGAAAACGTATATAAAATTGTTTTAAGAATAGTATTACAACAAAAAATTATTTAAGTACAATATTTTGACAAAAAATTAACATAGAATGATCCATTTTCAAAACATTCTCCTCCTATTATAATAATATTTTACTTGTATATAGCTCAAACCTCTGTACAGAGGCTGAAGTAGAATTTTTGAAACATATTACTTAGAAGTGGATTTATACTTATTTTTCTACAACAGAGGGGAGAAATTTTAAGAAAAAAAATACCGATAATTATTTCAATTGGTGGTGGTAGTTCTGAAAATAATATGAATTTTTCAAAAATGCACTAGTTCAGACTCTCTCCGGAAGTCTTTACTTTATATAAGCAAATATTATTATTAAAGAAGCAATTTTTATAAAAGGAGAATGTTTTGAAAAAAGGTTATTCTAAGTTAATTTTTTGCCAAAATATTGTATTTAAATAATTTGTTTTGTCATAATGTCCTTAAAACAATTTTATACATGTTTCCTAATCCAAGTGACACTAAATATCATGAAAATTATCCATTTATGCGTTATTTAAAATCACGGTTCCGAGCGTAGTCAGATACCTTAAACTTTCTGAATAATTTACACCCTTTTTGTTAGTAAAATTTTATGGGAATACTTTTTCCATGTTTATTTTCTAGAAATTAAAGCTGATTCTCGTATCTTTTATTTGAGAAAAAAAATGAAAATTATTTTAAAAAAGAATCAATGTAGCGCATTTTTTATACTATGACTGAGAATGCCATTTTAATTTCTTAGTAAAAATGATCAATTATCATGTCAATAATTTCAAAATATTGACTTTAACTATCTCTTGGTATTTTTCCTCGGCTTTTCTCCATGCTAGTGATGAATCGAATATAAAACTTAAATTTTAGAATAAATGAAGAATTCTTTAGAGATGTCCTTCCTATCATACATCGGATTTGGACTAATTTAAGTATAAACATATTATCTTCCATTTTAAAATTAAATTTATTATTTCTGTTAAAACGTTTCCTTGAAATTACTAATAAAATATTTCGTTATATGATTCTAAGTACTCTAATTTTATTCCAATTAATAAAAGATTTTACAATATCAAAACTTATCCAGAACTTTAAGTAAAATTTAAAACGAATATTTAAAATACTGATATAACAAAATAATACAGAAGAAAATGAGATTGATCTTGAAAAATTTTGAAAGGATAGTGACATTTTAAAATTCTTTTCACACTAGGTAAGGAAAAGCTTTTTTCTTTGCTTAACATAACTCTTTTGTAATAACTAAGTTAACAAATGAATTGCAAAATGTTTTTACTCGTAATTTACAAAAATGAAAAATAATACAGCTTGAATATAAGTTAGATGATATATTAAAGAAATTTTTATATAAACCCTAGAATTTGAAAACTCGTTTATATGAAACAATTCTATAAAATGTTGTTACTTACCATTTGAAACACGAAAACAACAGAAGTCAGTGTTCGAGCCAATTTTCCAAACCTTTTATCCAAGTACTGAAAAGAAAGGGGTAAGAAATATACATAAAAGAACTTAAACTTGATCTCTGATAGTTCATCCAATCTAAAAACAATCTTATATCGGTTTATGATCAATCTAATTCAAGAATTAGAGGATAAATAGATTTCCTTTTTATTTAGTATTCAAATTCTGTAAAAAAAGACATTTTTTTCATTCAAAAAACCTTCATCGAACGTATATTTTATATTCATCTATTTTCCTTCATTACAGTTGGTATCTAGCTAACTGAACATGAAGTAAACTATGTAGTAAAAATTTCCGGAATAATGTATAAAAAGAGGCACAGAAAGTAAATATAAGTTGTGCTAGAGACCAACAAAGTTTTTTGTTCCTGATTTTCAATTTGTAATGAATTTAATGTTCTTTAATTTTATCTCACCCGTAAATAAATTATAGATAAATATTTTAAATTGCTTTGTGTTTTGAATGCAAATTTTTAAAAAAAACACGCACCAGATTTTTAAAAAAGAAATCCCTTAAATAACCTAGAATGTCCAATTTAAATCGTAAAATTAATAAGAATCTAATTATTGAATAATAAACTTGAATAACAGAGAGAAACTTTATTTTCCTTATATTTGGGAAATTCTGATATTATTAAATTTATTTTTAAATTTTAGCAAAGGTATATATTAAAATTACGCGGTTAATTTCCATTAATTACGATTTAATTTCAAACCGAAAATTGTAGTTTAAAAATTCTTATCTTATAATATAGTTTAAAATTTATGTCCCGACTAGATTAAAAAAAATATTATTTTTTTAGATAAATAACTATTATTTATGCCAAGGATGAGTATGTGAGCATTCCTGTTAAAAAAAGGATTGACTATATTCAGACCTCTGATTTTTCAAAAGTATATAAAAGAATAATTATTTTTTGGATATTACTGTAAAGTGAATTAGAATACATATCATTAGGATTGATCATATTGAATTAGAACACATATAAAACTATTTTACGAATATTATTGCAAGAAAACAATTATTTAAATGCAATTTTTTTGGCGAAAAATGAAAAGATGATATATTTTCAAAACTTTCTCCTTTTACGAAAATGTTTCTGCAATTATAATATTTTACTTCTATATAGATGAGATTTCTGCACAGATCCTGAAATAGGATCTTTGAAAGATATAATTTGAAGGGGATTTATTCATATTTTAAAATATCAGAATAGAGAAAGAAATTTTAACAAAGTAATAATGCAATTGATTGTAACTCTGAAAATAATATGAATATTCAAAAATTCTTGTTCAGATTCTGTAGAGAAGTTTCAGTTGCATATAGGCAAAATATTATTGTTATAGAAGCATTTTCCATAAAAGGAGAATGTTTTGAAAATATACTGTTCTTTTTGTCATTTTCTGCTAAGAGAATTGCATTTAAATAATTCCTTCCTTTAATAATACTCTTAAAACAATTTTATATGTATATTCCTGCTGACACTACATATCAAAAAATATTTATTCACACGCTTTTTCAAAATCACTGTTTCAAACGAAGTCAATTACCTCAAAGACAAATCGTGTGTTTTGCATAACGTTTAAAATTACACATAACCAAGTATGTTAGTGGAGGTAACTATTTTATCTTTTTCAATTCCTGCTATTATACATATATATATAGCTCTCTCTCTCTCTCTCTCTCTCTCTCTCTATATATATATATATATATATTATCTTGTTCCAATTTTCAGTCGTTAATAAAATACTTTCTATTGATCCAATCAAGTTCATATAATTTTTTTAAACTTGTAGTGGATGACGCTTGATGTTAATGCAAATTTTTCCAATATTAATTAATTGAATTGAATTGAATTAAATTAAGTACCGGTTTTTTGACGCCAACTTAGATTCGTCTCTTTTGTCGTAACAATGTAACTGTTAAAACAAAGACAAAAGTTGGCGTCAAAAATCTGTTTTTCAGCCGAACTAGCCATTCCGGGTGTGCATTGTTACAACAATACAGACAAATCATGCTCTTTTTTCAATTCCTACCATTAGTTCACTCTCTCCCTATATATATATTTATTTATATATATCTTATTCAAAATTTTCAATCGTTAATAAAATACTTTCTATTTATTCATTCAAAGTAAGAATTGACTTAATTTTTTTATTACTTGCTTATATATATATATATATATATATATATATATACACTAAGAAATGATACACTTCAAGAAAAGTCACTGAGCCAGATTATATCGCTCATACGATTTTTTCTACAAAAAGGTTTTATCTATATATTCCTGATATAGCAAAATTCATTCATTATTAACTACTCACCTCATAAGCTGTTGATGCATTTAGTTCAAAGAAAACTGGCAATGAAATATAAGCCGTGACGACCATCCCTATGACGTATCCGATATTTAAATACGCCAAATTGATGCCAAATCTGTACATCTCAGCTGGTACACCGATGACGGTGATAGCCGACAGGAAGGAAGCCATGAGTGAAAAAGCGACGGGTAAGATGGACATGTCCTTTCCAGCCAGAAGGTATTCGTCCGTAGTCTTCTGCTGACCGCCCGAGAAACGGAAGAAGACCCCGATTCCCGCGGACACTAACAACATGAGGGCGAAGATGATGTAGTCCACGAGACCCAGCAATGCTCGTTCAGCCTCCATCTTCGATGAAATTAGAGTGTGGATCCTTCAAAAGAGAAGATGATGCGATTTAAATCAAAGTATAACAAAGATGATGTATTTAGAATGGTGTCATGGGACAGTAGGATTAAATGTGTGGGAAAGGTACAATGCGCAATAACTTGATTTCTAATGGGAAGCCTTGAAAAAGTGGGAGGATTAAGGCTTTCGTGTTCCAATTATTTTGATTTCGTAAAAATAATGTTAATAATATGAGTTTTATACTTTTCTTGATCAAAGCTGGAATGTTTACTTTTATATAAATGCAATAAAGTGCTTCACAAGGAGAGGAAAAACAAGAAAGTTTCATACAAATTACATTTTTCTTCCGACTTATGAGTGCATTTTTACGTATCTCTTATAGATGAAAGAATCAGAAGAAATAAACCATTAAAACAGGCATAAAAATTGTGTTTAATACATAGTTACACAGAAGCGTTTTTTTTTTTTTTTGCTCTTTTGGAGGTAGTTTGTTGCATTTATAAGAATGTAATAGCCCAGATTTACTCGAAACAGCAGGAAAAGGTCATATGATTCGTATTACGTTTAAAAATCCAAAATAATTCATGTTTACGATCCTAGTAGGAAATAGACCTCATGATTTTCAAGTGCAGAGTACAGCACCAGAGCTCCCCCCTCTCCAAATTCCATATTATGACAATGTGAAGACATTAAACCTCGGCAAAAAATATGCATATGAAATTGTTGGTAGAAGACAGCTTTAAGTTATAAATCTTATTGATACAAATGGTATATATAATTTTTTTTTAGTTTTTTAAAATCCTGAAATGAACTGAAGCCATTTATTAATCAGAACTTTCAAATTTCTTCACCTTTTGAATTTGTGTTTTTAGGTCAAACTTTTTTATTGATTTTCAAAAAAAATAATAATAAAACTATAATAGTACCAAGAGGTTACCAAATGCTTGTAAGCGCACCTGATTCATAAGCAATACCAATATGACTTTATTGGACTCTCTCAATCTTAATGAATATTTATTTCACTCAGATTCACTGCAGAAAACTAATTTAAACTGAGGGCTATCAAAGTTTCCCGAAATGAAACAAACATCGAATTCACATATTGGTATTCACATTGTTTGGAATCCAACGACTTTTATGTGAATAGGAATTGATGGGTTCAGGAGAGTCACGAGGGAGCTCAATGTTCTTCAAGCTACTAACATCCGAGAGGATAAGCATATCATGCAGCCACATCACAGACATTGAATAAGGAAGTAGGCTTGTTTACAGCATAAAATAAATCTCCGCGCGGACAATCCAATGATGTCTGGATCGCACGGAATTTCTCCACGGCGTATATTACAGCTCATGGTTCTGAATTATAATGATGCATGGCAACAGTTTTGCCCGCAACGACAAAACTGGATACAAGAGGGGCGAGATGTCGCATTTTTAGACGAATAAATATTCTGCGTTCAGCATCAAGGACGTATCCATTGTGACATTTGTAATAAATAACGGTAGTGGGATATTGATTAATGTAAACATTTAGTTTATTTAGGTAACAGCTGTTATTTACAGATTATACATTGAAGTTATTAAATTTATTAAAAGGTTATTAGAATTCAAATGATGTGGTTTGTGAGGGAGGAGTTTTGTTTTGGGGTCCGCTCTCAACGGATGTTGTCCGGCCTATCTCATCTCTCTCTCTCTCCTTTTGGGGTTCAGCGGCCGGCCCCTTTAGCTTCCAGTTACACCCTACTAGTCGGCGTGAAAAAGCGTCCCTCAAGGTGTCAAAGATTTCTAGAGCAATTAACTACTATGCAATAATTTAAAGTTGCATAGGTGTCTTTGCATGTATGGAGGTTATTTCCCCAAAGAAGCCGGTTCACAGCTGTGTGGCGGGAATCGTTGCACCATGTCTAGAGGCACAGAGAGGGGAACGTATACAATCATGCGTTCGATATCGCTGTTACCCGATGTGATGATATAAGCAGCCATAGGGTACACGATAAGAACATCTCTTGTTCGCATAATCGGTGTTTAACAGCCGGGGTTACATTCTTCAGATCTTAAGGCAGATTTCTCAGCCCTATGTTCGAGAACACAGAAACTTCATCTTTCAACTAGACAATGCAAAACCATATGATGGTCAACGTATGCTAACCTACCCAGAAACAGAGGGTGTTCGACTGTTACTCTGGCCTATCTTTCTCCAGATTTGTCACCCGTTAAAAGCCTTTGGGCATGAGTTTGGAGGAGATATAGAACTCAGTGCCTTCTGTTCCGTAAACGAGTATCTTAGACACCATATCAAAATGATCATCGCATTATGGAGGCTATTACTGGTTTATATAGATAACACCCCCACCCCTGCCATTGATTCGGCGAATAGGTGAATGAACAATACCATAGTTATGGTGAGCGTGTGGGTTGTTGCGTCATTTTGAATGCGACGGCTTGTATATTGTGTCATTAGTGTGTGATGGCTTTATTGGTTGCGTCATGCGTTTGATGGCTTGGTTACAATTACGGTGAATAGATGACGCCACGACTGCTGCGCAAAGGTTGCGGTACTTAGCCACCATACCACAATGATCATCATTGCTTGGAGACTATTACTGGTTTATATAT
The DNA here is from genome assembly GCA_019973935.1 of Trichonephila clavipes. Taxonomy (NCBI): domain Eukaryota; kingdom Metazoa; phylum Arthropoda; class Arachnida; order Araneae; family Nephilidae; genus Trichonephila; species Trichonephila clavipes. The sequence goes on along the minus strand of BMAU01017970.1, from coordinate 356,831 downwards.
AGATACCACCGCCACAGGTTGCTGGGAGATTGGACCACCACTGTTCTTCAGCCACTGCGATTAATGAAATGTGTAAAAGACTTAAAACAGTATAAAATGGCTTGCATGTGTCTGCATCCAAGGCCAGCTTGACTAATACCTAATCAGGTTATAGCCTTTTTGACTATCAGAGGTGGTAGCTGTGTGTATTGACATTAGACTCTGTATACCACTAATTGCCTACGAATTCAATCACGTTTTACTCCTACATGCTGTTTACGTACTAAAAGCAAAATTTTGCTATTTGTTTTCTTTCCTGGTGTTGCAAAGCGGCACTATATATTGTTGCTCTCTATATAAATGGGCTGCACCATCCATGCTTTCACAATAGGATTTTCGGTTACATTGTCTTATTGTTTTAAATCTGCAGATTTCTTTTATTCAATTCCTATTATTAGCTCACTATCTCTCTATATTTATTTATCTTGTTCAAAATTTCAATCGTTAATAAAATACATTATATTCATACAATTAGGTTCAAATATTTTTTTTTAACTTATAATGGATGACACTTGATGTTAATACAGATTTTTCAAATATAAATTATTTAATTTAATTAATTACTGGCTTTTGATGCCAACTTAGATTCGTCTCTATTGTAGTAACAATATAACTGTTGAAACAAAGACAAAAGTTGGAGTCGAAAACTTGTTTTTCAGCCAAACTAGCCAAATCGGGTGTGCATTGTTACAACAATGCAGACAAATCATACTCTTTTTCAATTCCTTCTATTAGTTCACTCTCTCCCTATTTATATATATCTTATTCAAATTTCAATCATTAATAAAAAAACTTTCTATTCATCCATTCAAAGTAGGAATTGACTTATTTTTTTTATATTACTTGTGTTATGAAGAGGATATTCTATCTTTTGTGTAGTGTTAATAAAATAATAATGCTATCCAGTCACATCGATTTAGTAAATTTTGATGGAATATGTTCTATTAAAATAGCTTTCAAGAAGTACATCGGAATTTAAAAAGAGATGTAAATAGCAGATGCAATAAATTAAAAGAAAATAGAACAGGCTGCTAACACAAATACCAAATAATGGACAACGATTTCTTGAAATATTCTTTGGCATAGTGATTAAATATTTAATAAAGTACAATAACATATTAACTTTAAGCCCTTCAATTGATAAATATTTTGTAAAGATTGTCCAAAATTTAAAAAAAATATTTTGCTTAATTTTAAACTTTATTATGAGTGTAGATTGTTATTATGAATAATATTTATCAATATTATACTATCCATTTTGATATATTATGATTATAATTTATTATTATTATTATGAATGCAGATATTACCAAAATAATCGAGTGTTCCTGCGCTTTTAAATTAAAGGGTTAGTTATATTGAGATTGAACCTAAGCAAAATAATAATAAAAAAAAAATACATAATTAACAATGAACTTCCAAATAGTTTTAAAACGCTACAAAGAGTAGCATAATCTAAACACTAATAACCTCATTTTTTTATTTATGTCAAAAAAATATTAATACAATATAACATAAAATTTTTATCAATTGAAATTTGGATTAAGGAAGCATTTTTATTAAAAAACGAACCTAATTTTTCTCAATTACAAATTCAGAAAAATATCAGAAGAAGGCCTTAAACCACATTATTTAAATTCATTATTTCTAACTTAAAGCTACTTGGTTTCAATAAGAGTTAAATAGAAATATGAGTTTATTTCAATAAAAGTTACGATTATAATATGTATTCTCATAGAGGTGTTAGAAGGTATAATAAATATAATGATAAATTAAAAGGTATAAAAGATAATAACAATAAACATTACAAGATATAATAGTAAATAAATAAAAAAATGTATATAAAAGATGATAAAAAATATATAATCACAGCATTAAATAAAATGTATTCAGATGTATTTTAAATATATATGTATCATGGTAAAAAATAGAAATAACCTCAAAAGTTTTTTAATTGCAAAATAGTGCCTACATTGAACAAAATCTGTGAGATAAAGCAAGGGCTTAATAACCATAACAATTTGTTTCTAAGAAATTTCGAGATCTTTTGAATTGTAATACTTAAGAATATTAAATACACAGATCTAGATACTTTATAAATTAGACGATTTTCTTTCAACTGAATTAAAAAATGGGGACATTTCTTGTTTGAACTATTTTTTAACCTCTATTGAACATTGAAAAAGCCAATGTATGCATCCGGTTTTGATCAGATGCATAAAAGGTTTTTCAATAATATGTTTTGCTTTCAAAAACTACAGTTCCTGTTTGCATGCGAACCCAAATCATTTAGCTACCAATTCAAACTCTATTTCAGGTGTCTGAACTCCAAATAGTCTAAGAGAAACATGTACCTATTAGTTATAATTTTGACGGGAAATAATCAAACAGGTAATGAGTAAAATAATTATGGTTCGTCAGAATGTGTTATCAATTATTATTATCGGTTAGTTTTGGCCAAGGCTAGGAAAAATAGTGATCACCATTATTATCTTTGTAACGACTGCAAACGTACAATCGCCTTCTTCTTAGAAATCGTGATTCGTTCATCAATATATAGCAAGTAAATTACTACAGAATAGTATGTCGGAACTGTTACAAAAAGAAATAGATCATTAGTAGTGATATTAAGTTAACATAAGAACTTTGTTTCTGAGGATAAAGCTTTAGTATAAAAACCGATATATATAGCGATCAGTTCATTCTTTATTTTATTTCATGTATTCAAATGAATTGATACGGTAAAATGCTATTCAAAAAGAGAATTACTTTACTTTTATTACCTTTTTCTAAACATATTTCTTAATATGAATTTTTTTTAATTTTATTTTATCGATTTAAATGAAAATTTGAAGTTATAAGCGCTTTCCACGAAAGAATACAACTAAATTTTAAGTCAAATTATTTTATTTCATTTTTCATCTCAATGTAACATACTTTGACTCATTTATATTTAAAAATATTAGTTACCTAAGGAAATAAAAGTTATCAAAATATTTAGAAAATCTCATTGTTTCTATCACTGTAAAAAGATATTTAATTAGACTATCATTGTATCAATAAATTGATTACTATTAAAGTAATGATCTATCATAGCCAGACTAAAACAATTCTTTACAACACATACAAAAATTTATACTTTAAAGAATTTATAATTAAATAGATTTAATATTAAAATAGTTATAACTACGAGTATATAGCACAAAAAATATGCAATGTCCTGTTATAATTTGATATGCATCTATATATGCTTTGAAACCGAGAAGAGAAATTTATAATTCCATACAGCGAGAAGCTATTTTATTTCTTAACTTAATTTTTTCGTACAAAATACACAATTAGAAGGATGATTAATTCATACCAATTATGTTTCAAACTTTTTGTTAAGAAATTATTAAACACAGAGAGAGAGAGAAAAGACAGAGAGAAAGTATTCCCCGTAATACTCACCATTGATGTTAAATGTGTGTGGGAGTTTATTTCAAATTTCTCTACCAAAATGGAAGAGAAAGTCGAGCCGAAGGAAACAAATAAAAATCACAGAAACCTTGCTTAGAGATGGTGAAAGTTTCTTTACAGACAATACACAATGCAAATATGATAATCAAAAACAGTCAATATTTTATTCGCAATATAATTACAGATGTAAGGACAGAAATTTTATGAAAATTTTACAAGAAGGTTTTTGAGCGTCATCCATTCACTATAATGTACGCCGTCTCTGATAAACTCTTGCATCTTAACTGTTATTTTTTCAGAAATTGTTTTAAGTCCTGTGTCCGCAATTTTTTTAACGATGTAACGCAAAAAGTTCCAAATGACTATTGGTACAAAAGATAAAAAAAATCATTTTTTTCCTTAGGGAATATCTTCCAATCTTTTCAGTTCTTTGAAATGTAAAGAAAAAAATGTAATATTTTGAAATTTATAGTAAATTTTTAGAACAGCTTTGATTTATTTTAATACCCCGTAAACTTCATGATTAAAATACGTCCCAAACAGGTTGTTCAAAAGCATGTCTTTGAGGTATCCGATTACGTTCGGAAGCGTGATTTTGCAAAAGCGTATAAATGGATAATTTTCATAATATTTGGTGTCACTTAGATAAGAATATGTGCATAAAATTGTTTTAAGGACATTTTGGCAAAAAAGATTTATTTAAATACAATATTTTGGCAAAAAAGTAACTTAGAATAATCTTTTTTCCAAATGTTCTCCTTTGGTGAAAAATGCTTCTATTATAATAATATTTTGCCTGTATATAGCTCAGACCTCTCTACAGAGGCTCAACTAGAATTTTTGAAATATATAATTTAGAAGTGGATTTATTCATATTTTACGACAACAGAGGGGAGCAATTTTAAGAAAAAAAACGCCAATAATTAGTTCAATTGGTGGTAACTCTGAAAATAATGTGAATTTTTCAACAATTCTATTTGAGCCTCTGTAGAGATGTTTGAGCTATATACAGGCAAAATATTATTACAATAGATCCATTTTTCACAAAAGGAGAAGCTTTGGAAAATATTATACTCTTTAAATATATTTTTTGCCAAAATATTATATTTAAATAAATTATTTTGTCATAATGTCCTTAAAACAACTTTATACATGTATTCTAATCTAAGTGACACTAAATATCATGAAAATTATCCATTTATGCACTTTTTTAAAATCACAGTTCCAAACGTAGTCGGATACCTTAATGTTATAAAATATATTTATCAAAAAGTTTATGACAACTTACATATATTTTTATTTTAAGCCTTGTTTATTGAAGCAATCTTGTAGCAAAATTTCTTTGAAAATTCAATTATAACAGATCTAGAATCCTACGTTCTTCTCATGTAGCAACTCCTTGACTGAAATCCTCATATTTAATACGAAGCTTCCATCAATAACTCCACTTATTGTTCGACGGTTTGCTTATGTGTGTAGCAAGGGAACTTTCTATATCCAATTTTGATATATCTCCCTTTTTTATGAAAGAATCGATGTCTTCGTCAACAACTTTCCGAATAAGAGGTGAAGAAAATAATTTGATTGAGCCAAGATAAATAAATTTTGTAATTTGAGGCTCGAATTTTAAGGCTTTAATGATGTCCTAATGTTTTTCCCTTTTGAAGCTGCCTGACATTTAAAAATTCTTTTAAAAAAAGCTCTCTTAATCACCTCCATTCATCAAAACACATGGTCATAGCTCCTTAAGCTGCCAATTTTTTTGCCCCAAATGTTCCAAAACAAGGCACATTCTTTTATTACGTTCAACTAAGCATAACACTGAACAGAACGCGAAAATAGAAGAATTCTTTTTTAATTTTCAATTTTAAAGTTTTTACACTGTTTTTTTTTTTTTATAATTGTAGAACACAAAAAATCCTAAATGTTTGCTTTTTGTAAGTACACTCTGCTTACTACGAAGGATGTTTCATAAAAAGAATTTCTCTCATACTTACAAAAAAATTTCTTTCTTTTCAAACGGTTGAAGATATTGTGTATGTGTGCATATATACATGCATGCACAATTTGAAACATGGTGTAATACTAAGTCTTACATTTCAATAAGAACAGAGATAATATTGGCTTTTTTGGATTATCTTCCCATTTTCATTTCATCTAAAGCAACAAATTGCACATTTTGACTTGCCAAACCCTGTTTTTTATCGAATATTTTCAAGAATCAAAATTCCTGCCTTCAGTGAAAAATTCCCATCTTCACGACAAAGAAAATCTTGGATGAGAATATTTCAGTACCATTTACAAATTGCATCTATTAAAAAAACCAGCACTAACAATATCACTATAAGAATTAAAAATATGTGGAAACTAAGATAGAAACAAGAAAATATTAATGCCCGTACAATGCACCGGCAAACCAGTTAAGGCATGCACAATTTGAAACATGGTGTAATACTAAGTCTTACATTTCAATAAGAACAGAGATAATATTGGCTTTTTTGGATTATCTTCCCATTTTCATTTCATCTAAAGCAACAAATTGCACATTTTGACTTGCCAAACCCTGTTTTTTATCGAATATTTTCAAGAATCGAAATTCCTGCCTTCAGTGAAAAATTCCCATCTTCACGACAAAGAAAATCTTGGATGAGAATATTTCAGTACCATTTACAAATTGCATCTATTAAAAAACCAGCACTAACAATATCACTATAAGAATTAAAAATATGTGGAAACTAAGATAGAAACAAGAAAATATTAATGCCCGTACAATGCACCGGCAAACCAGTTAAGGCATGCACAATTTGAAACATGGTGTAATACTAAGTCTTACATTTCAATAAGAACAGAGATAATATTGGCTTTTTTGGATTATCTTCCCATTTTCATTTCATCTAAAGCAACAAATTGCACATTTTGACTTGCCAAACCCTGTTTTTTATCGAATATTTTCAAGAATCAAAATTCCTGCCTTCAGTGAAAAATTCCCATCTTCACGACAAAGAAAATCTTGGATGAGAATATTTCAGTACCATTTACAAATTGCATCTATTAAAAAAACCAGCACTAACAATATCACTATAAGAATTAAAAATATGTGGAAACTAAGATAGAAACAAGAAAATATTAATGCCCGTACAATGCACCGGCAAACCAGTTAAGGCAGCGATAATCAACCTGCGGCCCACCGAGCTTTTTTATGTGGCATGGTCATGGCCCATTGCTCTGAGAAATTTACTTATTTAAGACATTGTACTAAAAATTTGGTGGGAAATTCTTTATCAAGAAATCAAATATATCAATTTTTCTTTTTGATGTAGGTGTCGTACGGGTACGAATTGATACTCTTTTTCTATTTAGAACGGTTACGGTTAGTGAAAATAGACAACAGTGGAGTAGTGACAATTTTATTGGTGGAACTAATTTTTAACTATCGTTCATATCTTACAAGCGAAAAATATTTGAAGAAAATATATCGTTTCAAGACGATTGGGAGGTTGACTATTTTATAGTGAAAATGGACATGAACCTGTAATTGTTTCATTTGTCACGAAAGTGCTGTATTTAAAAAAATACCTATAAACAGGAATCATTCATTGACACTTTTCTTCGAAGATCTCTTTCAAGTAGTGATAAATAGGCTTTCTTGAATAATCTTTGCAACAGCAACAAAGTGTTTTATCAGTGATAATATCACAGCGATAGCAAAGACATTCTTTGAAATTTCTTATATTATTGTTAATCATATGAAACCATTTACTGATACAGACATTGTGAAGGAGTTTTGCTTAAATGTTTCTAATTTAGTGGTACAGACAAAAATAAAAAATATAAAAGATAATAACATTTAAAAAAGCGAATCAGAGGAGTTAAAATATTTCTATCAATTTTCCACATTTTAAATTTCTAATGTTATCTTGGTCTTGCAGCATTCCCCCCCCTCCTTTATCCACATGTCGCGGCCCGCTCGAAGTAATTAGCATATGAATGCGGGCCAGGAGAAAGCAGTTTGAGTACCCCTGAGTTAGGGGATTAATAAGTTTCCACGATGGCGAAGAATGTGACTTCCGTTCGATGACAGAAAAAAACTTATCTGGGGTTACCAGGCAAGTATCGAGATAATTTAATTGCTGTGCATACATTAATGGAATCGACCGTAAAGTTCTTATTTTGGTAAACCTGTTTCAATTAGTTTTATCTAAATTAGTTTTTATGTGTCATACCCCATACTCGAAACTATTGTAGCAATTACATTGTCAGCTATTCCGAGGCGATCGCTATATTCGAGGCGAGGCCTTTAGCCCAATCTTCTGCCACAAAGATTTCGTCTCGGTGTATGTTGTTTTGTCGGCTGCAGTTTGGCTATGTGTCGCAGTGGTTAATGCCACCTGTCTGACGGAGTCAGAACGAGGCTCACGAAATTCATCGTGGCAAGGGGCTAGAAATACGCCTGTCGTTGGCCTTGAACATCATGCAAGTGAGAGTACAAATTAGCTCGGCGAAATTCCCCGAAGGGATGATAGATGGCGACACCACCTATCTCCACCTCCACAATTTAGACATGAATCTGAAGAGGAGGGGAATATTCTCCACTCCATTGCACTCGTGATTCAGCCCACAAGACTTTCGGACCCACTGATTTAACGAGCACGTACTCCGTGTGTACTCGGAGGATATTTGGTAGCACGGGCATCGAACCCAGACCTTCCGGTCTGGAGTCAGAATGAGGCCCACGAAATTCATCGTGGCAAGGGGCCAGAAGTACGCCTGTCGTTGGCCTTGAGCACCCTACAGGTGACAGTACGAAAGCTCTTCGACATTCCCCGAAAGGACGATAGATGGTGACACCACCTATCTCCACCTTCACAATTTAGACATGAAACTGAAGAGGAGGGAAAATGCTCTACAGTCCCCTGCATTCGTAATTCAACCCACAATATTTTCGGACCCACTAATTTAACGAGCACGTATTCCGTGTGTACTCAGAGGGTATTTGGTGGCATGGGCATCGAACCTAGATCATCCGGTCTGGAGTCCGATGCTCTAACGACTAGTCTACCCACGGCCCCACAGTTTGGCTATATTTTATATAAAGGAACAGACGACCATAACGACCAAAAAGCACCAAGAAATTTCTCTCTTGGAACAGCTTTTTCTGTTGTTTAACTTTCAACTTTTTTGTCCCCTTCTTTTTATTTAAAATGCCAATTTTTTTCTAACTATATTTTCGCAGAATGAAAATAAATGTTAGCTTTCCATGACAAGCTACACAGACCTAAAGTACTGAACAATGCAATTCAAAACAATATAAAGCAGTATTCATAAATATGTTAGGATAAATGAGCCAATTCGATTGCTTTTTTGAATATAAGTCATTTAGAACATCCTTTACTTAATTTTCCAAATAAAATAACAGAAAATAAACAGAATATCTATTAAAAAATATTTTAGATGGTATTTAACTATACACATTAAAGTAAAAATTCATCTATTCTCATAATATAAATCTCTTCAAAATATTCAATTTCGTAAAGCTGCGATGAAAATTGTGCAAAATTATTATTAGCTACATCCTTTTTTTATCCCTTACGTCTAGGTAGAGAATCACTTGATCAGACTGTTTATCACAGTCTGTAATCAAAACATCTGATGGTAATGTTACGCTGATACGATCTTCAGGCACCTGAAAGCCATTGTTTCGTTTTTTCTTTTTTTTTCATTTCAATTTCGAAATGACACCTTTAGCAATATAAGATCTTGATTGAGCACGAGAGCCTAAACGGCTTCTTTCAAAAGAAAATTATGTAATATGATTCTCGGAATTGCTTTTATCTTTATTATTTTTTACGAATATAATCTTTTAATACCACTTGAAACAAAGATGCGTATCCGCTTTCATTAGATGTAAAAAATGATATTTGAATCAAAAGAATATTTTATGTAGTTTTATATTTATGGAATTTCCATTCATGTATTCGTCACGCTCTTATTTAAATGTTGTTGTTTTTTTGTAGATTCTGCAGTGGTTTTCCCACATTTCAACATCACTTATATATGCTCAATATTTTTAATTTTATTCTCAAGAATTAGACGAACTGACATTTTAAAACAAGAAATTTTGCTATGTGAAGGGGCCATGATAATAGAGCGGTCGGGGTCGCAAACTCGTGGCATGCGGCGTTTCTGCATCGTTAAATTCAAGGCCTGAGACATTAAGAGGGTCCGGCACTTGAATTTTCAAAAAATATCGATTTTCGCTTTTTTATATTTTCTAAAATTTCAAATATTTCTCTTTAAAGTGGTATATGATATGAGGAAATATGATAATTAGAAGTACTTTTATTTATTTTTTCAAATAAATCTACTCCTTGACGTGTGTCAAATGAGCTCTTCTAGGAGCACCTATGTTTCCCCTTGCATAGGTTACGGATGAGCGTGAATCCATATGATGCTCAAGTGGAAAAACTAGAGTGTATTGAGCTTTTCCAAAAGTATATGGGTACTCATCTTTTGGATCTTAAGAGCGAAACAGGGAGAAAAAAAGTTAAGTGAGGAAAAACGCCTAAGTGGTTGTAACCGACACTCACCGACATTTTAATATAAAAAAATTGAAAGATATTATAGTATAACCATTAGAAATATTATTAACGATCTACACAGCAAGAAAACTATTGTTTGCGCTGTTTATTTTCATCTTCTGTCTTCAAATGACAGCCTTCAACATGGACTGTTTCCTGCGATTATAAATGCCTAGTGCAAGTTTCAAAAGACAGAAGCTGGATGTAACGAAAGGCACTATGAACATAAACACATACACACGTGTTATATACCATAATGGACTAAATGAAGCCAATTTTAAGAGATGTAGGTGACCTTATGTTACTAAGAAAAAGTTTACATGGAAAGACCCAGAACCCAAATGAGTCAGTTAATAACACCATATGGTCAGCGATTCCAAGATCTACATTTGGGGAATTAAAAGCTCTATAACTAGAGGTAAACATGGCTATTACACTGTTCAGTACGAGCCATGTAGCAAAATTAATTATTGAACCAAGTTATAACTGTGTGTTTGGCTTCAAAAAACTAGATACACGTTGAATTCGTACAGCCCAACAAAAGCATCTTGAGATCTCCAAAAAAAGGCAAAATTCTTAAAAATAGGGGGGAAATGAAATAAGAAGAGTCTTTTGTACGAGCAGAGAGTAAAAAAGGTTTACACATTTTAATGGAGGGGGAATGCTTCATATGCTTCTGGAAAGTATTAAAAATTTTAAAAAAAATAAATGCTCAAAAACTGTAAACTTACAAATTTTTACTTAAAAGCCTGTTTGATGTTCGTCAAAATGTAATATTTTTCACTTTATGTACCGGAGGTCAGATTTGAGATCTGTCACAAACACTACTTATCATATAATCCTCTTGTTTCAGATTTTCTGTTTTGGTGGGAAAGTTATTTTATAAGAGTAAACTTATTAATGCAGGTTTACACATTTTAATGGAGGGAAATTTCAAACTATATAAAAAACTATATCCAAACAAAAGGTTAGCGAAAATTAGCCAAAGAAACATTTTATTGCCTTGTGTATATCATATATACATTTGGACCCCGATTTAACGATTTCATCAGAACCGAACATTTTGTTTCGTAAAATCAGTTGTGGGAATTGGGACAATTTTTAGAAACTTAAATTTTGGAAATTCTATAATAAGCAACTATGCAAATAATATCTACTGTTAGAAACTGTACAACTAAAAATACGAAAATTTACTAAAAATTTGACAGAGAAATTACAAATTAACCCAATTCTCTTCACTGATGGTAGACCTGAACAAATTTAATTTAGCTCCTTCATCTTTCTGACTGTAATAATTCAACTAAAAATACGAAAAATAAATTACTACGCAGCAACTAATTAGAATTTTTAAAATATTGACTAAAAGATGTTTGAAAATCTTTTTGATTCCTGACTCGAAAGAGTTCTTTCTCCGACTTAATGTAGAGAAAAAAATACCGCGTCACATTTACATCCTGCTGTTTTCACAGTTTCCAAATAATGTAAAATATTAGATAATGTAACAGTTTCGATAAGTTTCATTATCATATTCTGCATCAAAATCGCTATTCATTGGCTCTGATAAATCAACAGTTTCCTAAATTTCAGTTTCATTGGTAGACAGTCCGTCATCAAATATAATATAAACAATAAAATCCTAAAATATCCTCTGCGCTGTGGATTTGGGGTTTATTATTAGTTGAGGTATCCGACTACGTACGGAACCGTGATTTTAAAGAAAAAAGCACACATAAACGGAAAGGGTTTTTCATAGGATAAACTTTTGAAAGCAAGATATTTAGTGTCACTTAGATTAGAATACATGTATAAAAATTGTTTTAAGGACATTTTGACAGAAACAATTTATTTAAATACAATATTTCGGCAAAAAATTAACTTAGAATAATCTTTTTTCCAAATGTTCTCTTTTGTGAAAAATGCTTTTATTATAATAATATTTGGCCTGTATATAGCTCAAACCTCTCTACAGAGGCTCAACTAGAATTTTTGAAAAATTCGCATTATTTTCAGAGTTACCACCCATTGAAATAAATATTGTAGTTTTTTTCTTAAAATTGCCCCCTCTATTGTCGTAAAATATGGACAAACCCACTTCTAAGTTATATATCTCAAAAATTCTAGTTGAGCCTCGGTACTGAGATCTGAGTTATATACAGGCAAAATATTATTATAATAGAAGCATTTTTCACAAAAGGAGAACATTTTGAAAAAAGATTATTCTAAGTTTATTTTTTACCAAAATATTGTATTTAAATAATTTTTTTGGCATAAGTGCTTGAAACAATTTAATAGATGTATTCTAATCTAAGTGACACAAAATATCATGAAAATTATCCATTTATGCGTTTTTGCAAAATCACAGTTCCGAACGTAGTCGGATACCTTAAATAGGGGGTTTTACTTTCATTTTAATCTAGGAAATAGAAAAATTCGTTAAATCACGAAATTCGTTAAGTAGGGGTTTGTTAAATCGGGTAACTGTATATATAAGATATACACAATTATGACACTAACAAAATAATAGTAATAATCAGTATTATCAGATTAAAAATAAATAACATCTGTTTTATAATTTTTATAGTAAATATGCACTGTAGTAATAACCTCAAAAACATACACAAAAAAAGTTTATCCTTCCTTAAAAGTAGTATTTTAGAAGAACACACAGGAACCTAATGGTCCTATTCTCGATATTTACAGGTGCTCAAATAAGTACTGACACTCGATTTTTTTATTGAGGCGTTCTATTTTCTAATTTATCGAGCGTAATTTGCATTTGAATAACTGTCCGCAATATAACGCTAAAATTTCAATGTGTGCACAGGATGTGTCTACTTTTCACTCAAGTAAATACTGATAATCAGATACATAAACACGTGATGGTTATATTTAGAAAGTTAATGTTTGTTGGAAACCGCAGATGCAAAGTTATTTCAAATTTTTTTTTTTTTAAATGTTAGATTCGAAAATAATTGACACAAATTGAAAGACGTTAAATAAGGTCGTAAAATACTTTTAAATTAATTTGTAAAGATCTACAATTTATATATACTTTTTTTATTGCTTTTGCCGGTATTATTGTTTTAACTCAAAGAGAGATAAATAATAATAATCAATTCTCAAGAGAATTTTTATCTTCTTTTTTTGTTTTAAAATAATGAAACTAAGTTTTCTTTCATTATAGCTAAAGGTATTTTGTAAATTATTAAGGAATCGAATCTCCATTCCAAGACTTATGAAGAATATAAGCTCTTTATTTTACTAATTAATTATTACAAATTACGTACCGTAAAATCCGGTGTATAACACGCACTTTTAACAAATAAAAATACCATCGAAATTTACGAGTGCCTGTTATACACTGGGTTATAATTAAATAATCAAATTTAAAGCTTTCTAATATTTATTTTCTGCTTTTTTCTTTAAATTGTCACTTAAAATGGCTTAAAAAATGAGTTAACTCAGTAAAAAACATTTTAGGTATCCGACTACGTTCGGAACCGTGATTTTGCAAAAACGTATAAATGAATAATATTTATGATATTTTAGTTTCACTTAGATTAGAAAATGTATATAAAATTGTTCTAAGAACAGTATTACAATAAAAAATTATTTAAGTATAATATTTTGTCAAAAAATGAACATAGAATGACCCATTTTCAAAATATTCTCCTTTTGTGAAAAATGCTTCTATTACAATAATATTTTGCCTCTGTATATAGCTCAGACCTCTGTACAGAGGCTCAACTAGAATTTTTGAAATATATAACTTAGAAATGGGTTTATCCATGTTTTACGACAACAGAAGGGAGAATTTTTAAGAAAAAGACGGAGATAATTATTTCAGTTGGTGGTAACTCTGAAAATAATGTGAATTTTTCAAAAATCATAGTTGAGACTCTGTACAGAGGTCTGAGCTATATACAGGCCAAATATTATTATAATAAAAACATTTTTCACTAAAGAGAACATTTTGAAAAAAGGTTATTCTAAGTTAATTTTTTGCCAAAATATTGTATTTAAATAATTTTTTTTATCAAAATGTTCTTAAAACAATTTTATACATGTATTTTAATCTAATTGACACTAATAAGGAGGAAAATTATCAATTTATGTGATTTTTTAAAATCACGGTTCTGAACGTAGTCGGATATCGTAATAAATTTCCCAATTTATTTTACAAAATTGCAAATGATTTTTAATTTTTTAAAAAGTTTGCAATAAAAGAAAAAAATAGGTTAAGAAAACTTAGTATCAATTCTCTATAAATATGTTCCATTTATCTTTGACAGATTTAAAAAATAAATATCAAAATGGAAAATAAAAGACTTTATATTGTATATTATCTGAATCTAAAAAATACTTTAATTTTACCTACTATAACATGCGATATATTAAAATAAAGTATCTAAATCCATCAAAAATTCTTTTTACAACAAATTGTAATTTTAAACCATACAATTTGTATCTTTTATAATCAAATGTTATTTTATACCAAATTATATTTTATTTCGTTCGTTATGATGTGGAAAATTCATTTTAACAGATTTTAAAATGGAAAATTTACAAAAAATATCAAGTTCAAAATATTATCACCAGCATATACACATTAGTAATAAAATTCAATAAAATGTTGTAGAAGATCTTTAATAATATTTAGAAAAAAAATGTTAAGAGAGAGAGAGAAGTTTTTTTTTTGAAAATTGATTGATTTAATATTAACGTCGCACTGTTCAGCTACACGAGGGCTTTTGGCGACGGACCACGTAATTTTGAACCATGGTCAAGAAAGCTGGCACCCCTCTCCTAACTACCACCCACACCAACGGGAGGACGTTTCAGCTCGACAGATTTAACGTGCATCGCTGCCCTAAGGCGGGTCTTTAGTGGTACTGGGGATCGAACTCGTGACCAGGCAAGCCACGATCCGATACCTATACCACTTATCGCGGCCACTTTTTTTTGAAAAAGAGAAATTAATAACAGGATTTAATTTATTTCTATACACAATACGATAACTAAATAATTAAATTAAAAAATTTCTGAAAAACTCAGTTAACTCAGAAACATTTAATAAATTTTTGATTTTTTTAAAAAAAAGTCGCAAACAAATTTTAGTTTTTCAAAAAATTTGTATTAAAACCTCAAAAATATGCTTAAATTATTTCGTATCATTTTTTTATTAATGCTCGGTTTTTCATTGCCAAACTGAAAAAAAAATGAATATCAAAGTAAAAAATAAAAATTCCGCACATATATTGTTCTTGATCCTTTTAAAAATCTGTTCATTGTACAATCTGATTTTTTTTCACTAAACCAGTAAAATGATATGTAAATTTTAAATTACACTGAACTTCCTTAAAACACCTTTTTAGAACCGCAAAGTAAAGCAAAAATTGTTTATTCGAATGGATATCCTTAAAAAATAAATTGTGCAATAAAAACAAAAATAAGGAACACCTACCTGTGTCTATAAGAAAACGCTCGTTTGAAGCACGGAACGATGGAGTGTTTAGATCAGTGTTCCCGGGAATGAATGAAGAGAAAAAGAAACCCTAATGTTATGCTAAATGTTGAAGCAACAGGTCTTCCTCGGGGGAACATTCAAAAATTGCATCCGTATTCATCAAGTTTTATCAACATTTTCTTTTCTCTTAAATCGACCTGCATTATGTTCGTTTTCTTTTATTCAGATCATTTATTGATTTTCTCAAGAAAAAGGGGTTATTTTTGTTTGTTTGATCAAAAATAATTGTAATTACTTTCGTGTAAAATCCACTCTAGATATTCGAAATTATGTTTTAAATACTAATGTAATGAGAAAAAAAAGAGTTCTTTTTTTTGTCATTTTCTCGCGTTATTGCCAAAATCGAACTTTTACATGATTTTTTATTAATTGATTTCTTTTAAGGTAACTGAGTACATTTAAAACCACGATCTTGCAAAAGCGTACAATTGAACAAATTTGCTATCATTGGAAGTAGAATATTCATCTAAAATTGTTTTAGGAATGTTATTACAATAAAAATTTATTTAAATTACTTTCTTTTTTAGCAGAAAAAATCAAGAAAAAAATGACACCTCTTCAAAACATTCTCCTTTTGTATAAATATTTCTGTAATAATAATATTTTACCAAAATCAAGCCAAGACTTCTTCCCAGAGTCTTAGCAAGGATTTTTAAAAAAATAACATTATTTTTACAGTTACCCCCAATTAAAATAATAACCAATGTTTTTTATTAAAATTTAGCTAATGTGATACATCAAAATATGAAAAAAATCCAGCTCTAAATTATATATTTCGAAAATCCTAGTTCATGCTCTGTGTGAAAAACGCAGTGCTTCTCAAATTTTCAATATTTGTGACCCAATTTTCAATCTTAATTTTCACATCTCGCCCCCATCCCCATGCAATAACAATATATTGAATGTAATAATAATGTATTTTGACACTCTAAAGCTACAATACGACCTTCATTATAAACCGTACAAATTATCAAGATAAGTATTTTGTATACAACTTTGTATGCAACTTTTTATACGATTAGCCCATGGAAGTCAATAATAATTATTAAACTTGTTCTTAACTTAGTATTAATAAACTAACTGACAAATACATTGTACAATACTGATACATTTATAAGCATATTCTATCAGTGTAAATGTATATTTAATTTTTTATTGTGTCAAAATGTATTTTGTTTTGCTGCCTTCCAGTAAATTAATATTTCTTTAAATAATCTTTTATATATTATACCCGACGACCTCCCTCTTTTGAGCAAACTCCATTCGGACTCAGAGAGGCGTTTGAATACCCAACGTGGCTATGTGCAAGGTGAACTGGAACTAAAGGAACACCTTGATTTAGATTTCGTCCCTGAGCCTCTGGTGTAATCTTTAGGCCCAACTATTGTTAATGGTTTTCAAATTTGCACTGAGCTTACCAAGGCAGTTTTCAAAAAAGAGCAAAATACCTCAATTTTAAGATCACTTGCCCTAGAAACGATAGACACCCTGTACCCTGAACCTGATTGGGTGCATATCTACACTGATGGAAGCCTTTTGAAAGACTCTTAACAGCGCTGGAGCAGGAGTATATTGTCACCTTTTCTCCTTTTATTTAACAACTGGAAAATTCACAACCGCTTTTGATGGTGAGGTTGCTGCCCTTCAAGTAGCCCTTGCACAGTTGTACTGTCATCTGAATAGCTTTACAAGGGCTGTTGTCTTCTGTGATTCAAAAGCGGCTATTTTTGCTGTGAACTCCAATTCTCCTCCTGACTCTTCTAGCATTCTTGATTGCAAGAAACTGCTGCAGAGTCTGTCTGAGTACTCTAAGCAAATCGTCTTGCAGTGGATCCCTGGACACTGCAGTGTAGCTGGTAATTAGTTTGCGGACCGCCTAGCAAAGAAGGGAGCTTTCATTCAACAGATAACAAGAAAAGTTGTCCCTTTTACCAGTACCAGGCGTATCATTTAGAAAAAGTTGAATGATCTCTCTTCAAAACGATACGGTGAGAGAAATTCCAATAAGATCTGGTGGAATAATCTCAGGATATTCCCAATGGCCAAGACGTATTAACGTGGTTGCTGAGTTTCGCCTGACCACTCGACACGACTGTCTCCTGAAGCATCTACTTTGAATTCTCATGTTGTACAAATCCCTTTCTGCACGCTCTGCGATTTTCGGGAGGACATGGATGCTGCCCACATTTGTCGCTGCCTAGCCCTAAAGGGTTCCTCTTTGTGTGACCTTTATTAGCAAGCTAGGAACTTATTGGGTTGATAGACTCTTCTCACCATTTTTATTTTATTTTTTTCTCACTTTGTTTATTTTGCTTGTTTTTGTTTTCGTTCCTACCCCCTTGTGGTGTAGGGGTCTTCTGTAACCCTGGCCATTAGAAATAAAAAAAATTATATGTATATGCCTATTTTACTGGTACTAAATGTCAAAACATTAAGCATTTATACACTTTTGCAAAAACATTGCTTCAAACATAATCAGATACCTTAAATGCATCGTTATAAAAAATAAGTTGTGGGATTATGAAAGATAATTAGAACGTTTGCGTAAATGCACACATTCTTAAAAATCCTATGATCCCACACTCATTTAAGGGTTATATAATGGACATTTACTCAAAAAGTTCTACTATTTCTTAATTCATCTCATGTTATCTGTCTAACACGTGAAAATGACAGCACACTTTTTATTTTAGTTTACAATATCAATAGCATTCAAATAGGATTCATGTGACTTCCATAGTTTTCATCGTCTACAGTAGTTGTACGTACAGCTGTACAACTCTCATCAATATTCAGATAAAATATTTAATTTTGCAACTGGATTGAAATCGCCGTAAGTAAAGAATACGCGTTTTGATTCATTCTTCTTTTGTCCTAAATTATTTTACCAAAATATCCATTTAGTTGCACAGCATATTATACAACACACTTAACGGCAACAGTTACTTTAAAATACTGAAACAAAACGTGGTTTTAAGTTGTAACTATAGTTGTTTATGCTTATTTAATATTTGAAATTGACTTCCAGGAAAAGATTTACAACTCAGAGAAAAAGATTTTACAACTCATTGCCTACGCATTTACACTATTGTAATTTTTATTATCTATTTAGAAAAAGGATATTCAGATTTTATTTTTAAATAAAATCTCACTTCTTGTATATTAATGCCGCACTCTAAAGCAACACAATGGCTGTTGGCGAAGGATCTCATAATTTTGAACTACAGACAAGTGATGAGGACGTCACCCGAGCTGGCATTCCCTCTAGGAATTTCCCCACCACACCAATGGGAGGACTTTGATCCACAACGATTTAGTGCATCACACGGGGGTTCATCAGTGACACTTGGGGTCAAACTGATGACATGCCAGCTACGAGTCCGGGATCATAACCACTAGGCTACTGTAGCCACAATTTTTCATTCAAAGCCATGTATAAAAAGAGGAAAGAAATAATTCTTTCGCATATACCATATATTCCAGCACTACTGTTGCAATGCACTCTGACTAGCGGTGCCAGATCTAGGCTCACGAAATTCATCGTGGCAAAGGGCTAGATGTATGCCTGTCGTTATCTGTAGCTTTAAGCACCATGCGCGTGATAATACGCTTCAGCTCCGTTCCATCCCAATTCTGAGAGAGAACACCCTGGGGTGGACAGGGCCTCCTACCTTTCTTCCCTTTCCACCAATCTCACGAGAGGAGTTGCGGCTCAAAGGCTATTGAGACCCCCTGCCGCACAGGCACTATACATTTACAAACATCCATGCCTTCTTCAGAATTCGAAACCAGGCTCTACGGTACCACAATCAGCGTCACCAACCACTACACCGGATAGCAGCAAGTTCCAGAGTAAAACACGCACCTATACTTCTGCATTTTTAAAATTCTGGGTAAATTCGCTGCATAATGCGAATTTCTTTTACGAAGGAACCTTAAAAGTACTTGTTCAATGTTCTAATCATTGGAAGTCTGGAAATAGTGTGTGAGTAGATATCTACAGTAAAACACGGAAGAAAATTCAACCTGTCATAGTCAAAAAGTAATTTAAAAATGTAGTATATCGATCAATCTAGATAGAAACGAAGATGATTAATGTGTCTGAAGATATAATAGAAGATGAATATGACGAATTTTTCTTGTTAGCCAACAATGGTAAGTCTCTCTCTCATAAGGTTTCTTTTAAGTAAGTAGTATTTTGATATATGTAGAAATCTATTCTTTTATGCTCATCTTTTCTCTATTTTTAAAGCTATCATTTCTATATGCACGTACCCGTAAATATTGATCTTATTTTGGGTGTTAAAGGTGCGCTTCATATGTCGGAATATATATTATATATTTTTTAAAAAATTCAATAGAAACCAAATATTAAAATTTATTTTAATTATATCTGATTTATATGTTTTAAAACTCTTAGCTTTCCAACGGCGAAATTCATCTAAATTGAATCATTTCAACTCGTTCAGTTCCGCTCACAATGCGCAAAGTTAACATAGTGAAAAGAAAACATGTTTACAAACGCAACAATCCCAAAACCTTTCGTACCATCCCTGAAGTATTTTTTAAAAGAAAAAAAAACATGCAGTGATAACAAAGTAATAACCGGCAAGTAGAATAACTCACTAATGGAACTGAATAAAAAACAATCCACATGTACAACTGAGGCAATAAAAAAAGTGATCACGTCCAATCGACCAGAGGAAAGAGCTATTAAGTTTTTTTACAATGTGTTACTAGAACTTTCTTCCCTTTACACTATCCTTCTACCATCTTAATAATGTTAGAGTTAAACACAACATTCAAAAAATGTACAATATCTCAAATCCAGTGGAAATATTCAACATAAAACTTAATGCGTGCCATTACGTGTTTTTTTGAGACAAGTAATACTTGAAATCGGGGAATCGAATTACTAAATAAGAATAACAAGCCACCTATTTTTCTATTACATGTACGAATCAAATTCATGTAGCTATTAATGTTGAGTTTTGTTTATTTCTAATAAAGTCACGTTAGAACTGTGAAGTAAGTCTATTCTCCTAACACTCTAATTTTGCACAAAAGTCAAGTGACGAGACAGGTTTCTTTGTAGTATCTTCTTTCTAATATCCACATAACACGTGAGACGTTTTAGTGAAATAAATGAAACTGCCTGAATCAGCCTGTATTAACCCATACGGTGGCTAACGACCATGGAAACTGAGTGTTTATGAACGTGAGCTCATAATTGGTTTGCAAGTTTAAGTTCTAAATACGCCATAGACTTGTCTTGTGAGAAAATAATTTCTTCGGCTTGTTACATGTAAAAACATTTTTGCCGACCTGATAAGCAAAGCTGGGTAAAGGGAAACGGTAAACACCAAGACCTGTAAAATGCATTATATTGTTTAAGAGTTCAAGGTTATAAATTCAGTAAAATTTATGGAACAAAAACAGTTTAAAAACATCATTGTTTATTAAAAATATATTATTAAAGTGAACTTGTTGACATAAACTTCTAGCTAAAAATACCAGTAACAAAAGATTGTATGTCCTGTCTTAAATTAACATAACATGTGCATTTGAACTAGATGATTTACACGAGGAGTTTTACAATGAGCATATTAATAGGACGAAGTCTACATTTCATGTTGTTGTTTCTTATCCCCTTGAACGACAGAAACATCTAGATCAAGTCCATGAACCCGTGCGTTTTTAAACGTTGAAAAACTGTAGCAGGATTTGAGAGCAGCTGTCTCTTATGGCAACCAATACAAGTGAAGATGTGGGCAGGATTGGCTTGGGTCACATTGCAATTCGGAAAGGAAGAGTAAACTTTAAATCCCGCCACATGCCGTTGAGCTCGAGTATGTCCACTGCGAAACCTAGCAAGAGTGCTTTCATCTCGCCCACTGCCTGTTCCAAGCAAAGCAACACCAGGATGGTTTCCTTCATACCCTCATGTATGGGGGTGTGGTTCCAAGAGAAACTGACATCCATCTTGTTTGACTCGTCTGCAATTCATAACTCTAGCCAAAAGTAGTCCCCGAGCCTTCCTACAATGTCTTATCTTGTTATGAAGGTGAAGCTTAGGATATGGATGCACAAGCTCTCAAGTATCTTTATTACTTTACCACAACTCAAATTCATAAAGTGCTTGAAAGAACTACTCCACCTACATCAACAACAAGCAATCAACTGTTCATCCTGCTCATCACTGGTATGAGGCTAAACGACCTGTTGATTCTCTTTTCCTTCAATGCAGCAGGCAGGAACAAACTATTCTGACTCGTTTCCGGAGTGGCCACCTCAATTCAGAACTATTGACTTTTTATGGATGGAAATAAAGTTTTTCAACTTATATAAGGTGTTCTTGCCTGCCAGGCATCTCCATATTTAGAACACATTCTTGACTGTCTGGGGCTTTCAAGGCAAGATCTTTATGAAGACCCTCTTTAATGGTGTAGTATAAGGACATTTTGAGGAAAAGGAGGGCGCCAGTGAATGAGATCGTGAACTTTTATGGACCCTCTATGCATTTTGAGAGTGAATGAGATCTGGCTTGGTCTAGACATGGAGATGAGCAACAACACAACAATACTTGAAAGAACTACAAAGAACTTTTATTTGGCTTCAAATGCAAAGTTAAACTGAAACCAATAAACCAAGGCAAACAATGGCTTATTAGTTACAATTAATGCTACGGTGAACCTAAAAGATACTAAGCCTTTATTGAAGGACATAGATGACATCTAAGAGGGTATTTTTTCTTATAATTCCCAGACTAGGTCTTTGTGTGTTTGATACCCTAAAGCAGTCCTTATATTTTAAACGACTGAATCATGTCCTTCTATCATCCATATTTGTTCAAAGATTCGAATTCTCTACTGGTCAAAACAGGATTCGAAATCTTTTCTGGTTAAAGCAGTATTTGAATTTTTTACTCGAATGTAACGTTGCCACCCACTAGTTATTCACAAGGACTGCTCTGCTTTTTTCATGCAGAGATCTTTAAGAGTATTAAGATATGAATCAGCAATCTTTAAAAGTTTTTTTCAAGTTATATCCTTACCAACAACGTTATCGTGGACTGGCCTATATCAGACATATATATTAAAGAATTAAATGGATCACAAAAGGGCAGTTATACAAGTTCATCACCTTTTCAACAGATATCAATAATCATAAAGAATAAAGTATGCAGCATCGTCCGGTCTGTAACGAAGTAGCAGAGAAAGCTCCAGAAACATGTTGTTGTGGTTACTTATGCCACCTGATTGACAGTAACATCAGATCAAAGTCCACGAAATTTATCGCGGAAAAGAGCTGGATTTTTACTTCTGTCACTAGCCTCAATTTTGAGCACCATGTAGGTGACAGTACGATTTTTCTCGGTTCCGCCCCAATTTTGATGAAGAACATTCTGGGGTGGAGAGGAGCCTCCCACCTCTTTTCCCCTTCTACCAACCTCACGTGAGGACTTGCGATTTGACGGCTATTTAGATTCCACCCGTGTTGTGAAGGCACTATACATTTACAAACATCCATGCCTTCTCCGGGATTCGAATTTATGGCTTACGGCACTAACCACTATGTCGGATGGGCGGCTTTCCAGAAACGTTCAGCTATGTAGTAGAACAAAAGATGCTATTACACATTAATGGGGAATTGGACTAACACGGGAAGATAATCATTTTATGAATATGAGATATAGGGATTGCAATACCGGTATAATGGGATACCAAATACCGGTATTTTGAGCCATTTGTTTAATTTTGTAATACCGGCATTCACAAGTTAAAATGCCGGTTTTTCGGTATTTACTAGAATTTTTTTTTAAATTGTCTCCTTTATATGGTCAGGGATTGTCAACATAGCAAAATAGTATACGTTTTTTTTATGTCTCCCTAACTGGCGAAATTAATTAGACTGTGAATATAAAGTTGCATCGTACAATTCAGAGAGGTGATAAAATATGTGAATCATCCAAGGATGCGGGCCAAATATATTGAATTACAGATCAGAGTGATGCTGCACACGCGCAGGATTTGTAGTCTGAAATTCGTATTTGTGGAAACAAATATGTAGTTGTGAAGAAAGTACGTAATATTTCGAAATTTTTAAACTGGTGTCTTCGTTATTCACATTGTATTTGCATATCATACTTATAATGATTTTAAAAATGAAAATGAAAAGGAAGAAAAGAGTCTAACCAATTCAAATTTGGTCAAGAGTTTATAGTAAACTTTCTTAAAAAAATTTTTACCCCCACACACCTATTCACATTCAGAAGAATTCGGTATTTTTATCGAAGATGATGATGACAGTAATGTCGATAGGGAAAAGGAATTGTTTCATTAACAAAAATTAGAATTACAGATAACTAAAAAAAATTTCCACAAACAAAATGCAATGCAGAAATTAGCTATATCCAAAAAAAACATCCGAAGTGAAATCAATTTATTTCAAAAGATGAGAAATATAGTGGTAAATACTTGGAAAAAGTGTATCGTGCATTGCTAACAGTACCACCAACTAGCGTAGATGCCGAAAGAGCGTTTTCGACAATAGGTAATTTTTGCCCAAAATTACGTTTCAGGCTTAGTGACAGTACAATTGATGCATCATGTTTTTTGAGATCACATCTGAAAAATTTATAATAGTACCACAAATTGAATAATGATATTTACACTTTTCGTGATTTAAGTAAATGAGATGTTCCCTTGCTTTTTTGTGATTCTTTATTTAGTGTTATAATTTATAAGTTACAAATTGTTTTTTGTGTTATTTAAACTCTCTAATAAAACTGGCAAATAAAACAAAGAAACAGCTGTTTTTCTAAAAATTTTAATACCGGTATTAATATCTAAAAAATACTGAATACCGGTATTGAGCTTTAGGTCCAGTATCGCAATCCCTAATGAGATATCAAGTGAAGCATCTTCTTCGCTAAGTGACCAGTATTCAGAATTAGGTCATATAGTATTTCTCTACATTTTTTTTAAAAAAAATAGACTACTTCCGAAGAAATGCAATTCTTCAATAACTTCGTTAATTTATTTTATGTTTAAAAATGGTGCATTTCAAAAATACACATAATATTTTCGAGTAAGATATAAGTATTTTACCATGATCAAATAAAATATTGTGTAATATCGTAACTGATTTTGTGAGAATTTCTTAATTAAGTCATTTCTGGGTAGAAGGGAAACGAAATTCGATTGTCCTGTGATATTAACATAAGAGTAAAATATCAAATATTATCACACGCACGTGTGGGAAAATAAAATGAAAATATAGCATTGTACTCTTTTTAAATGTTTGAGCGTTTTCCAGAAGAAACTTCTGGAAGAGGAGCTATGCAATGGACATAATTTATGACACGTGTTCTTTTTTTAACAGCACACTTATACAAGATATTATACTAAAGACTTAAGCAATTATTTTATTCAAGGATTCTTTATTTTTTTACGTACTCATTTATGAACGGGAACAATTTTCTACGAGTGGAGAGTATACCGGTTACTTAATAAGTTACTTGTCCCTAGTTTTTTTTTTAGTTATGAATGGAGTTAACAATGTTGTGTGATTCAACCAATTTTATTCAAACATTTTCTACACATTTTCCAAGTAATTTCTTTGGAAAGAACTCCTTTTTTGTTATTAAAATTTGTTAGATTAAAAAATGATGCCGTGAAATTTCACACACACACACACTCATAATATTAATCATTTCATATTACTCTCTAAAACTCCATGATGTTATAGAATTAAAATTTTTGGAACTAATTTAAAGCGAGTTTTGATGTAAAATGTTACAGGTAAAATTAAAACTATAATTTTATTCAAGAAATAAATAAAAGAGCATTTTTGCATATTACATAACACTTTCAATTATTGTTCAATAATTCATTTTAAAGAAGTGTACATTTTAATCTCATATAATTCTTATAAAGATGGGGATAACCCAAAACAAATACCCGGATTTGCGTCGTGGATCTGGTTTTTACGTAAAATAATAAATATATGGCCGTGAAACGAGCGGAAATTCAAATCATTAATTCTTACAATTTTGTAGACAATCACGATTCGGAATCTATGCTTAAAAAATAGTTTTTTCCTTTGGAAAAAGTGTAAGAAACACTTAAAAGATGTCGCTTGAGTGAACAACTATACCGTCTCACCTAAACCCTACTCCTCTGGGTTTCCGACAAGAGAAAAAAATCTTTCTTATCGTCGTTTCGGTGCATTTAAAGTAATGAATAGTTGTCAGTCAAAGATATATGAAAACATTTCTATTTACTCTTCGCTAACTAATCTTCTCAATCATAGCTTATTTAAGATAAAAGATTTTTTTTATCATGATAGGCTAATTATTATAAATGTTTTGTTTAAACTGGTTTCGTGCGCAATTTGTTCAGTCAAAACTTTCTTTGTTGCTTACCGAATCAAGGCTTAGTTATGAAATCGCGATATTTTCTCTATGCAGAGGAGCATGACTCTTTTTAAATAGCTAATCATGAAGCATCTCTCCTCTCTCAATTAGAGCCTTACCTTTAAATTTTATTATAAAAATGTATTAATTTAATATAATTCTTATAACACTAGAATATGTTCTTTGATAAAATTTCATTTGCTGCCCCCCCCCGGGAGGACGTGCAGTTGGAAAATGAAGCATTTTGAGCTGTTGAGGTATTCGGGCACTTATATATGTCCCCGTATTCGTTTGGTCACTGTCGTCGCCTGGCTCATCATCCTCTCTACGGTTAGTATTATTGCGATTTACAACTACTAAACATCGTTTGCAACCCCATAGATGATGTTGATTTGTCGTCCCCATGCTCCTACTGTCACCCCTGTGAATTTATTGGTTGATTTTGACAACACCCTGTAAAACATCTTTTAAAAAAAAATTTTTCCCTCTCAAATAATTATCCTAGACAAGTGCTTCTCGAATTTTCAAAACTTGCGAGCCAGTATTCAATCATAATTTTCGTCGCACCCCCTCCATACAGTAACAATACACTGAATTCAAAAATATTATGCTTTGACGCTAAAGCTACGATACAGCTTTTACTTCTGAAGTGCCACATGCGTATATAAGCGTCTCGCTGAACCACTGCGTAAATTGCCCCTGACGTATATACACTTCTTCCCGGAATACGATCTTTTATGTTCCCTTCTATCTATAAAATTATTCCGTAGGCTTTGGAATGCAATAAAAGGACCTTGACAGTGTGAACGAAGGATTTACTGATTTCAGAATATTTTTTTTTTTTATTCCCTTCTCCCCCTCCTCCTCCCAATACACCCCATACGCTTGCTTAAGTGCAAAACGGTGGCATTCGGGAGGGAATCGCGTCACTTTTAATCGACAGTTAAGGGATTAATTGTAAACCGTACAAATTATCTTAGGATTAATTTTTGCATATAATTTTACGCATATACTTGACAAGGCCGTGGGGTCGCTGCTAATTATTAAGCTTGTTCGTAACTTAGTATTGTTAAATTAATTATGAAATACATTTTGCAGTACTAATACATTTATAAGTGTATTATATCAGCGTAAATGGTTTTTTTTTATTATGTCAAAATATATTTTGTTTGTTTACTTTCAATAAATTAATAATTTTTTAAAAAATAATCTTTTGTTTTCGACTTTTCGATATGCTCGTGTCCCCCTCCGAGGATTATCACGCTCCCCTAGGGGGCGTGCTCCATAGTTTGAGAAGCGCTGTCCTAGACCTTTTTTGAATTTTTCTGGAAGCATCTATTTGATCAACGAATAGTGTAATTTGGAGACATTTGTCGACAAGATCATGTCTATTCACTCAATAATACTGAAAGAGAACTATATCCTTACGTACAAACCAGTTTGTAGGCCACAATATACTCTATCGATAGAGAAGCGAACAAGTTCAGAGATTTCTGTAACAGTGTTCTATACCCCATTCGTAATAATAAGCAAACAGATTTTACAGAAAAGTAAATAAATTAATAATTTCTTTGAGTTGATTTAGTTTCTGAGAAAATCTTTGTATTTTTATATCATGCACTTGAAATAAATACAAGTAGAACAAAAAATATCAAAAATTAAATTTACATGCTTTTCATTGCTTTAGGTAATGTGAATAAAATATTATATTGATAATATCTGATAAAAGTATGTATTGTGAATGTTAGATTAACATGAATGCTTCCAAATACCCAGAAAAACAACATTCAAAAAAATAATGGCATTCAACTCTAACACGTCTCTTAACAAACTATTTCCACATCAAGAAATATGTTCAGAAAGGTTCTGTATTTTTCAAGTGATTCACAGATTTCTTAAATTTCATTTCGAAATATGGAATTGCGTTACATGTATTATCTTTAAAAATTCTTTTTCAGCTTCTCAGAATCATTGTATTGTGCATACTCTTAAATTATGAATATTAGTAAATATAGTAATTATTATATATATTACAATTGGGCCTAATAAGCTAAATCTCATGTTTTTCTCCATCGTAATTGCAGGAGGAAATTTTCATTTCAGTTCTTCTCTTCACAATGAAATTACAATTGTAGTTTTTTTTCTTCCAATAAAGGAAGATAGCTCATTTTGTTTTTAGTTTTAAATATTTCGTGTTTTTCACTTTAAGCTAACACCAAGATTCTACGAATCCATGTAATTAGCAAAATGTTGTAGAAAAACATAGCTAAAAATGCCTCTGTAATTATTGATATTTTTTTGAAAGACTGTTTAGCTTAAATTTTTTTTCAAAAACAGCCATGACAGTTAAAAAATTCTATTTGTTTTAGAGAATTTTGACTTCATCATGAATAAATAAACAAATTCAACAAAAGTGTCATTTTTGTTTTTGAAGTAAACTTACATCCTGCTTAGATATAAAAAAATACAGCCAATGGCTTTTTAAATTGATTTCTACAATAATAATATCCGGTTTATTCGTACCTTTTTTTATAAAAATAGGAAACTTTTGAAAATTCCACAGAAGTTATGTTTGTTTTTCCATAAAATGTTAACGTAAAAAATACATTACTATCTATGGATTACAACATTTTACCCTGAAAACATAGTAGTAGATTAGATCTGTTGTGAACATTTGGTTCTATAACGTTAAAATATAGAAAATTGCTTTAAAAAAATTCGAAGAACACTTTTATTTTTGTTAGGTTTGGCGGCGCTAACATCAAAGCGTTGCAACTAGTCTGATGCCAAAACACAGACTGTTGCCAATTCGATAAACTGAAGGAGGTTACAAAGATATGGCTTCCAGATTTGCAATTATAAATACAAATACAGTTAGTTTACATAAAATACAAAATATTGTAAATTACAAATGCATAAATATAAAAGTATAAAATTCATCTTAAAAAGTAATTATCTTTCAAATTATAATGTTCTATAATTTTATTACATTTCTGTTTGTTTATTTACTCACTTGGCTCGTGCAGCCATTAGTTGGCAGCGAGTTAAATAATATTTGTCTCAAAAGATCCTATTTGTACATACCTTTATTTACTGCCAATGCCAACATGGCGAATTGTTGTTGTTATATGTATTGTTTAGAGTCTAACAGAGAACCATGATCTGTTTCTGCAGTTTGGCAACATATTTTCCTTCGTCAATAAAAATGGGAAGTAAACCAGAATTTTATCTTAATAGTTAGCCATTATACATATGAGGTTCAATTATTTGCAGAATAAAGAGATGTAATACTCAGCTTACTAATAAAGTGTGTAGATAGTTTACCAAAAGCATTTTAAGGCATTTAATTTTTTTCTTTATATGACTGATTGGTTGTTTATTAATATCACATTTCAAAGCAATATGAGTGTTATTGGCGACTAACCCCATATAATTATCAACCACGGTTAAGTGAAGAGGACGTTGCCTGAGTTGACACCCCCCTCTCCAAAATTAATGTGACTGAAGTCAAAACAAATAGGATGATGTCTTCTTTTCAATATATTTTGAGTAGTTTTCGTGACTTTTCGAGTAATTATTTGGAATTTTAGTAATAAATATTTTTGAAAAAGAATCATAAGCTCATATAATCCAACGTAAGACATATTTTAATGAGAAACTTGTTCTCACGAAATGATTTTTGGACAAGTTAGAAATCAAGATTGAATTTTGATACTTTAGCTGTACCACTTACTGTAAAGCTCAATATAAAGGATATTTTTTTCTCCGAAATTTCCGATGTATTAGAAAATGATATATTGAAAAAAATATTCAATGGAACAATACTCCTTTAATTAAATAATTAAATGGAATGCAAGCGTAATTAACGTATTTTTATTTGAATAAAAAATGTTTCAAATATATTTACGTTATAACTTTCTCTTAATTTTTTCGTGCGCGTCCTCCTTTTAATTGAAAAAAATTGGTCATCTTAGTTAAACAGAAAGAGGAAAAAAGAATATGTTGCAAAAATAGATTATCCCTTTAAGGTATCCGACTACGTTCGGAACCGTGATTTTGCAAAAGCGTATAAATGGATAATATTTATGATATTTAGTGTCACTTAGACTAGAAATGTACAAAGGTAAACAAATACTAGCTTGATTTAAAAATAAACGTATGACATAAGATTATAACTATCAAATTTGAAATTTTATCTAATTTTTTACAAGTAGAGCAGCAACCACAAGTTTAATGATAGTTTTGAACTCAATTCAATACACGCGTTTGCATTTATCGTGTGACCGTCATGAATTTAGCCCATTGTTATTTCTTTATTACAGTTTTTATTCGAAAAAAGAATAATGCTTTTTTCTCAAATTTGGAGGTAAACATCTTGAAAATTTTACACCCAAAGATACGAACGCGTTTAAATACTATGATAACTTCAAACACCCTTTTTAAGAAATTGCTAATTTTTAAAAATAGCTATTCTTTTTTTTAAAAAATCCTGCAATGTGAAATAATATTTAATTTTTACAAATCTATATGCGGAATCTTAAAATGCATTTAAAAAATGAAACGATTCTGAGCTTACTGGTTCGTAGCTATAATTTCAATACTTAAAATTACATAACATTGCGTATAACCACTTGTAAGAAGTCAAACCGTTTCACGTTATGCATGGGTGAAAAAACGATTGTTTAGGTAATTCCTCTTTAAAAAACTGACTTTTATTGCAACATTACTGTTTTTTTTAATCTTGGAGATGCGTGTCTGTCGGTTGTGAATAATGGTCTCTTCTTCAAGGCTGTTTTAATTTCTTTGAGAAATATTACTTCGCTTTGTTGTTATTTTCGTAAATCCATTAAAGTAAATAAATGTTTCGAATTACTTCGCCTACCTCGGGATTGCAACTTTAAATGTGTTTTGTGGTTAAAGAACTTGCATGTAATTTAACTCATTATGAAATGAAAATTATGTCCTTGACTTGACAGCTTGTGGTAAGGTAAAGAAACTAATCCTTTTAGGTTAGACACGTGTTTTGTATGGATTCCACAAGTAAAGACATTGTATACAAAGCTGACAACTCAATACAATAAATAATTTGAAAAGGAGCATTTTTAAAGGAAAAACGGCTGTTTGGCGCCGAACATAAAATGTTGAAGCAAAACTTATTGTGGATAAGAATAACAAATTTAAGGATTACAGATACTTATAAATACAAGGAAACATTATTTTAATTAATATAAAACTTCATATATAGTATTCATTTTTATTATATCATTTTTGCATCGTTTTCTTATCTATTGGATCTACTTTTGACAGAAAACTTTTGTTCCTTTCAGGAAACAAAAGTATCTGTTTGATATAATGTAAAACGTCTAAAGCGTTTGGTCATTTGGCTGCACCAAAGTAGTATAGACGTCTTACGAAAGTCCCTGAAATGGTACAAAGGGGATTTCTCGCTCTTCTGTTAGTGATTAAGATACTCTTAAATTACTGCGAACTCTACAGATGTTGTTATACTAATACATATATATGTATATCGAGAAATCTTAGGTGTTTCATGTAGGAATAATCTGTAGTACCTCATCACATCAGAAGGGAAAGCAACAATATTTCCAATAGTAACTTTGTTTACAATTACATATTTGAATCCCCTTAAATAAAAAGTTACAAATAATCAGACAATTTGAGTTTTTAACTGTAGCAGAGAGGTTTCTATCGGATTTATATTCAATATTTAAAAACATGCAGGCAATGATAGTTAAGTACAACTTTAACAACGCCGTCATACAAACACATACACACATATATATATGTTACCGTTAAAGTGTTCAGTTATTTCATAGAATAACTAGGTATTTAAAGAAATGACTAGACAAGTCAGTTAAAGTATATAATAGATACAAAATTTCAAACTTTACTTAGGTATTCTATGAAATAACTAAGAATGGATCACTAAAGTTAAAAATAAACAATTTCAAAGATATTTTATAAATTAATAGATCGTATATCAATAAAATCTCTCGAAAAATACATTTAATCCCTTTTGCGGATGAATAATTGATAAATAATAAGGAAAAGCAAATGATATAATTTATTATTGCTCATATTGCTAATATTAGTTAAACAAAAATGGGAAAAAAAGAATATTTTGCAAAAATAGATTGTATTTAAATATTATCAACAAAAATGCATGCTGGGTAGAAAAACTGTTGCTTCAAAAAACATTGTGTAAACTTTTTTAAACAAAAATGAAAGAGAATATTAATTTAAATTTTGAGATACCTTTACTTTACTTTTCATTATTAATGAGAGCAAGGATCGTTGCAATGACACTTTGGATTGCATTGTTTATTGTTTTTGAAACAAGCACACTTTTTACTATTACACATTTTTTTACACGAGCTCTTTTTTAAATCCTTGTCCAGTACCAAAACTTCGAGCTGTGTCAATATTTAGAACTTCATCAATGGAAATTAGTTCTCGCTGACATATACTGAACTGATTTCTAGAATACAATTGTTTTATTCTGCCATCTCTAGTTTCTAATGTGGTCGCGGTAGCCGAGTGGTATAGGTATCGGACCGTGGCTTGCCTTGTCACGAGTTTGAGCCCAGTACCACTAAAGACCCACCGTGTAGAGCAGCGATGCACGTTAAATCTGTCGAGAGCTGAAACGTCCTCCCAATGGTATGGTGTGGTAGTTAGGAGAGGGGGGTGCCAGCTCAGGTGACGTCCACGTCACTTGACCATGATTCAAAATTACGTGGTCCGTCGCTAAAAGCCCTCGTATAGCTGAACAGTGCGACGTTAATATTCAATCAATCAATCAGTCTAGTTTCTAATTGGAAAAATTCTTCCCGAAGCAGCTAGAACCGGTTCAAAGAACTATAGAGTGTCGTATTTCATACTTTAACGATCAAGTAATCGTTATTCAATCGCATACCTAGTTAAATCGTGGAATTCAATAATTTTATGTACTTTAACTGACTTGTCAAGTTATTTCAAGAAATACCTAGTTATTATATGAAATAATGGATTTCACACTTAAATGGTAACATATATATCTATATGTTTTTCGAATGTGATTGTTGGATGATTATCTCCTGTTTGTAGAGAATAAGACTATATATATTGCATTTGAAACATAGTATATATATATACTATATATCTAAAGTCGATTTATGACCTATAAATATATGTCCAGTACCAAAACTTTTCGATATATATATATATATATATATATATCTGTGTGTGTTTAAACATTTGTATCAGTGATATAGTCATTTTAGAATACAATTGAACTTTAAAACTATTTTAAAGTGCCTAGGCAGTTGGATATATTACTGTTTTTCCCCGGGATAGTTTTCTGGAAAGGTCACTGAGCAGCTATTGATTCGCTTTATTTTCCGCACGTTAAAGAGAGCTGAAACTGTATGGTACTATGATTTCCAGTTAGAGTTTATTAATATTTGTATAGCTGAACAGTTGACTTTTTCATACACTGCTTTAAACAGAATGTTAAATGCCTCAATCGCATACCTACCTAATATTGGTATTTTAACTGAGTTTGCCTAAGTTTTTCGAATGTGATTGTCTGGATTTGTCGAATTCAGTCGGACAGTCGAGAAAACGCCATAGTGAGAAAGCCTATCCGTCGTCAGTTCTTGGGCGTTTCGGAGAGGCGTCGGAAATATCAGCCGTGTGTTTCGGCAAAGTTTGCAAAATGTCAGCAGCGTCGGCTGATAGAGAAGCATTTTAGGGGGCCTTTTTCCGTCAAATGATGGAAGGCTTGGAATAAGGAACCTTACATCCCTTGACCAGTCATGACTTTCCTAAGACTATGAGTTTATTAATATAGTACTGGACGCTAAACATTGACTTTACTGTCTTTAATACAGAAGAGTCCCGAAAACTCGGCCTAATATGGTCTGAAGGGTTGCCGAGTTTGTAAAAATGCCAGGTTTATCAAAAACGGGATTAAATACAGCTAAACTAAACCACTTTTAAAGTCTCTCAATTGAACTAAAAAAACGTAAAAAATAATTCCTAATATAAGAATAAAATAATTAACAAGAAAATTAATGTCATTGTGTTAAAAGCGTGGGGTGCTCGATATAAATTTCCATAATTCCTTAATACTCATATTCCGAAATACAGAGATAGTGTAAAAAAGTAGTACAAAGTACCCCACACGCTTTTATCACAATGACATTAATTTTCTCGTTAATCATTTTATTCTTATATTAAGAATTATATTTTACTTCCTAGTTCGATTCACTATAAAAGTGTGCTTTTTAGTTTCTTTATAAAACTATAATTTATTTTTCACTTTTTAACTCAATCTACAATAAAAGTGTTTTTAAACTATTATTTATTTATTGATGAATTAATATTAAATGCGTCATTTTTTAGAATCTGGAATACCCATGAGATCCTATCCGTGCGTTGATGCAGCCTGGTTTGCAAAATGTAGGATTAGGCCAACTGAAGGAAATCCGGAAGAGCTAAGTTTGAAATATTTCAGGCGGAAGAAAGTGTACAGTCAATGATATTTTTCACTAAAAAGAGCTCAATATTCTCTCTGAAACTTGCATCAGCATTAGACATAAAAATACGAGATTGGAATCGAAGAGTTTGTGAAGAATTATTTTTAATTCGGTGACCTCTGAATCAATTCTCAGCTGTTTTGGTAAAAAGAAGCAAAAAACGATGTTTCATTCCATAGATCCGACAAGAGAATTTTTAAGAACAGATTTTATGTCTGGGTTTCAGACTATTAGAAGATAAATTATTTTTTCCACATTCTAGAGTCTTTTTAAAAATAACTACTTTATGAAAGCATAGAGCATTTAATGTATGAAAATGAAAAATTATGAATATATAGTATACAGTAATTTACCTGATCAGAAACACCCCAGAAAAATACTTTATGAAGGCATAAAGCTGACTTTAATGAAAACTATATGGCTAACTGTGTAAAAACTCTATACTTTTTAAAAAAAAAAACTGCGTAATGCCCCATTGTCTTCTGTACTGCACTGTACGTTTTACTGCTTCATCACAAAGACCACGAAGGAACAGTAAATCCATTACCGACGCAATTTGTTGTTCGGAATAGTCTTTAGTCCCTCATTATGAAATATTTAAGGAGGTTGTAAGGTGTCTTTAACATTTATGCCTCCATCGTTTTCCAGCATTTTTTCGGAAACGGGTCTGCAAGTGGGTCTTTTCAACCTGCAAGGGTGTAATCTAGCCAGTGGCGTAGCTAGGTATCCAAAGGCCCTATTGCTAAACTTAATGAGGGCTCTATCTTGAGTGTATTTTATCAATTAAAAAGTTATGAATATTTTACATATGCAAAGCTGCGATTTTTGTTTAATATTTTCTCTTTCTTGGCATTGTTTGCACTAAACGCACCACTTGGTTTCTTTTTTTATACCTGATTTCAGTTTTATAATTTATGCAATACATTTCGCATGTACATGCTGACATCAAAAGGAAGAAGAAACGCAATGCTACGTTACGAAACGTCGTTGGGGGATACCTAGCTATTTATTTGGGAGGATCGAACTCATCCACCAGAGAGCTTAGAGCTACAAAATAATCCACCGAAATAGACAGGAAATGATACAAAAATATGCATGAACAAGAAAATGTAATACAATATTATTATAATTATTAAAAAAACACTTCTACAAAAGAGCAGAGGGTGGGGGGAGGGACAAAATTACATCAGTCTGTAAGGGCGCCCCCCCCTCGGGTGCCCTTCTCCTAGATTATCAGCGTGAGCTAGAGGTGTAGGAATAAATGAAGAACTAGAAGCCACCATGATCTTAATATGACTTTATTAAGATCTTAACTTATACCAGTAACATATTAGATAATAATACGGTATGTGAGAAAATCTACGGTGGCTAAACACACAATATATAATACCGAAATAGCGTAACTCGGACCGCTATCAATAACCTACTCGCCTAAGCTCAATTCCAATGCGATCACAGATCCGAGTATTTAAATAGTCACTCCTACCTTAATGCCCGACGAAACGACAATCTATCAGATCCTAGTTGAAGTTGCGGTTCACTGCCATGCAATGGTATGCACCTTGACCTAAGGCTCTCTGTCACGGGTAACTTCTCTTGGCTGTCGCTTCTCCAAATACTCTTCACACTTGAAACAATGACTATCATAACATTCCCCAAATACCACCAGGCTTGCTCTAAACTTCTGTTATTTAAAAGCTTCCTAATTTGCATCTTTCCTTCACGCTTTACTTCTTGGGTTGGTTGGAAAAGAGTTGCCATTCATTCTAGCCCCAAAGAACCCAAAAGGACATGTTAATGAAAAAATACGTGAGCCCGTCACAAGTTTATTGCAGATATGAGAAAATTGCGACATATTGAAACTGGAGATTAGCTTACTATGAATCACATTGCTATTAAAAATAGAATGAAACTAGAAAGGAATTGCCTCTTGTGTAGGTTTTTAAGATGTAATAATAAGTATGGTAAGATTTTACAAGAAATATTCAAGTAACAGTTTATAGAAAAATGAGAAACAAATTGAAAATACAAACAATCAACGAAAAGAATTTAGGGAAATTCCCAACAAGTTCAAAGTTATTTTCAACTCAATTTCCACGATTACAGTTATATTGCAACCTTTTATATTTATATCTTAAATTTAGAAGAAATTAGCACAAGTTCGGCTTGATTAGTTTTCAGAGGCCGAGAGACCACCTAAGCTTGAGGGTCCCAGTGCAAAGCATCGTCTAGGTCATTGGTAGCTATGCCACTGGGTTTAGTTATCCGGACTGCCGGGGTATCGATTGTCGTGTTTTTGGGACTCTACTGCACTTTTATTTTTGTTTAGCTTTAAGTTAACAATTTAGTACGCAGGATTACTTTGCCTAAAGGATGGTAAATGTCATGAAAAATGATGAAGAAGTCAAAAGATAAATATTTCCTTTTTCATTCAATAATGTTTATCGAATTTTTTTAACTCAATATATTGTTACGGCAGTTATGGTAAATCCAATAAACAGACAGGTTCTTTCTGAGAAATTCTCAATTTATTCTGAAACACTTTGCCAATTACAGTTGATATGAAACGCAGAGTCGCTGTCAAATGTTTGTCTCCAATGTTATTTCCCTGCATCATCCTAATAAAGAATGAGAAGAATTTTCTAAGGATCCAAAATTTTCTCGTCATATAATCATCTTAGTCCCTTTTAGGTTTCTTTAAGTAAGTGTCTTTTTGTCTTCAAATGTGATCGTTTCGCGACATTTGATGATCAGTTCTGCCTCCAAGGCCACACCTATTCATCAGCATTATCAAAAGAATAGTCTTTCTTCCTTACCAGCAATCTTCCTGTCCTCAGTACTGTTTCGGCAGAAAAGCAAACAAAACCACATCTTTTGTGTCAATTGTGATAGCCCACGGGCTGTGGGTATCATCTCTTCATCATCCACGTGACCTAAGTTTGAGGGGATAAAGACTGACCACTAATAGTTTCCATAATAAAACTAGTTTATTATTATCTCAATTTATATTAATCAAAGCATCACAAGTCTAGGAGGCTTATGATCAGGAGTGATATGACATAAACTACAATTCTTAACGAATAGCGCGTTAAACCACCGAATCTATATTCATAGATGATTCCTTAACTTACTAGAATCCGCTCTAGTATTAAAGTTTAATATAATCTATATCTTACCACTATTCCACGGTGAACAGCTACCAGTCCTTATATCATCAATATATTACTGTATCCAAGTTGATCCGGCAAATGGACAATCTTCTGTCTTCGAACCCACTTAGAACTCTCCTTTTTAGAACTTCACTTAGAACTCATAGAACTCCCCTAACACTCCGCGAGAATACTAAAACTCCAATATATACACATTCCTAATCTGCATAATCGCGTTCTTTTCTTGAGTTGGAAGGAATTGCCATTCTGGCCCCAAATATCTTCCCAAGAGGGTTTTAGTAGAAGGCGCGATAAAGACCTATCACACAATATATTTGAAAATATTTCATTTGAAGTCGAATATTGTACTTCTTAAAAGAGTAGAACATTTTATATTAATCATATGTTTTCTTTAACAAGGAAAAAAACGATAAGTATGATAATACTCATGAATTGTCTGTACATCAATTCTAGCAAAAATTATGGAGGGTGAATTTGATTGCATTCGATACAGTGCTAGATTCTCAGTTACCTTTAAAAAATTGTGAGCCTGGAATTCCAATAACTAAAAAAATACATTTTGAACAAGTGGTAAAATGCATTGCTATTTTATAGCATTTGACTTTTATTTCATCCAATTACGATGAATTCTTCATTAAGGGGTACGTTTCAATTGACAGAAATCGATCAAAAAATCAAATTTAATATTCTTTTAGTCTAAATTATTTTTATATACTTTTCTACAGACTAACAAAATTTGAAAGCTCCAGGTTAAAAAAACGCAGAGTTATGATAACTTTTACACTTGCTTTTATTCACATTCTAATGGTAAATCAAAACTTTATACTGACTTATCTAAGAAAGATAAAATAACTAATTTGTCTTCCTTTAAAATGCCAAGGCTTTTTTTTTATGTGCTTAATATTTGGAAATTTTTTTCACTTGTTGCTAATAGTATATGGAACAAAAATTGGTATGCATTTTTCAATCAAAGCACTACTTATTTTTTAAAAAATAATTGAAGGTAGAATTTACACATTTTTTAAGAAATTTTCAACAAGCACTCATAAAGAGAAGAATTGTACAAATACCAATCATATTATCACAAAACCCATACCAACTTTTTTTATATATATACATAGTTTGATGTACTTGTAAGTCAAATTTCATATATGTACGTTAATTTTTGTAGGAGGAGTAGTATTTTAAAATTACTTCCTTTAAAAAATTAAATGGTTAGTTTTTATAAAACTTTGAGTACAAAAACTGTTTTACATCATACATACCTATAGAAGGCAACCAAATAAATTATAAAAATCATTAAATTAAAGAATTTTGTGTAAATCGTATACCCTGTTCCCTTAATTTTCGAATATTCCTCTCACTAACACACAGTAGTGCAGAATTAGCCTCAGGCAAATTGGTTTTACGATCAGTTATTTTAATAAAAAATACTTATTTGCCTTTCAGTACATTTATTGTCAATAAAGATAAGGAAATTTCACTCCAGAATGAGCAAAACTGCATGCATGTCCAATTGTCTTTCCG
Source organism: Trichonephila clavipes (assembly GCA_019973935.1). Classification (NCBI taxonomy): domain Eukaryota; kingdom Metazoa; phylum Arthropoda; class Arachnida; order Araneae; family Nephilidae; genus Trichonephila; species Trichonephila clavipes. The sequence continues at coordinate 317,577 of BMAU01017970.1, read as the reverse complement.
AACCATTATTCCTTCTGCATGAAAGGGTTCCATTTTGACCTTCATTTACCTTTTCATCAACATTCTGCCGGCCTTCTCTTTTTGGTTTTATGTTGACACGCACCTCTTACGTGCTTTACATCGGTAAGCAGAAAATTATAGCAGTGTTTTTTTCTTCTTTCGATTGGTAAGAGCATAAGGAAGTTGAATTGGTTCATAATTTTTTTTTCCTGGGATGTAATATTTGTTTTGAAGAATCACTGGCTGTACAAGAATATTGTTCGTTTTTGGGGTCGGTTCTATCAGATAACTATAATTAAAATTTGATTATCATAATTAAGTAATCGAACACCTATATTTAAATAGATAGTAGCAACACAGTAGCAAATTACAGTTATATGGTGACCAAGTCACATATTGATATCCAAGTCACACACTGCTGTATTACACACAATTTGCTTTGTTTTTTTCTGTATCTTTCTTTCTTTCCAAACTGACACTGTGAATACACAGAGGGCGACATATTTCCTTTAGTTATGATATCATTTACATTGGGTAAAGTAACAAAATTTAGATTAATTGTAATCTATGCATGATGAATAATTATGATATAATAGTTATTATTTGGTATGGTAATAACTTCCTGCAAATAATTATCAGTTTAAATATGAGTAAATCATCTCGTAATTACCTAAATATTAAAACAATTTGTCTAACTAAATATTAATTTTTATTTAAGGTTAATTCCATTAATTTCCATTGGCTACGTTCGGAAATGTAGTTTTTCAAAAGTGAATAAATGGATAATTCTTTTGTTACTTAATTCCAGTTGAATTTGAATATATATATACAATTGTTTGAAGAATGTTTTTTTACTGTTAAAAATGATTTAAATGGAACTTTTTGGCACGAAATGAAGAAAAAGTTTCCGAAATATTCTTTTATGAAACATGCTTCTAAAGTAACATTTTTTATAAATACATAGAGCTAAGACTTCTTTACATAGAGTTTAAAATATTTTTAAAAATGTGTTAATTTTTTTTTTATTTTCATAGTTATTATCAATTGGAACAACAACCGGTGTTTTTAATGAAAATTTCTCTACTCTCTGATACAGTAAAACCTATCTTTGTGCGATCTCTTTGTATGCAATTTTTCCTATGTGATCTTTTTTATATGGTATATGAATTTTAACGGCTTTGGCGGACACTAATGTTTTCTATTAATGTATCAGGGGCATATCAGAGAATGTTAGCCTCCTCCCCTACAAAGTACGATTTTGCCTCTAATATTTTATAAATTGGGTAAATACTTACTTGGCATTAGTCAGGTCTTTGGCCCCCTAGAGTCCTGCCCCCTCAAGAGGCAGAGTCGGTGGGGGCTTACGTTACGTCAGTGCAGTGTACATATATACACTTCAAGACACTATTCAGTTGTTATAAACAGTCTTTCGACAATGCATGCTCAGTTGATTTTTCTCAATGCACCAACAGCCAGAGCTTGATTGAAGACGAAACTTCCAATGACAGTGACATTATCAATAATTTGATAGATTATGAAAACAGACAAGAATTGAGAGAGGGTAAATCTTTGAGAGTGGGTAAAATATATTCAGGTATACAGCTTTCCAACAAATTGGAAAAGCATTTTCTTAAAATAGATACCAATTCGGAAAGAAGTATAAAATTTAAAAAAGAACTTTTTATCATGTAACTCTGGCTATAGTGAAATTTACTAACAAACCAACCTTTATCGCAGAAACTTATTTCTTTGTTTATGGTGCCAAAAAATAAATCAATTGAAATTGTATCTTCAAGTGACGAAAGCGATTTTGAACTTATTCATCACAAGAAGATGAGCACTTTGGATTACAATGAGTAGCAGTGAATTACGCATTTGTGAAAACTTCTCCATGTATACAATGAGAGACTAAATATTTAAAAAATATTTCCATGTGTAATTTAATTATTTATACTGTTACAGAAGTACTTTCCCATAAATTTCGTAAATAATTGGCGTGTTTTCTAAGTGCGACTTTTTTATGCGGTCCTTCTCCACCACATAAAAAAAATTTGTAATATTTTGACGAAGTTGTTTGTTATATATAAGAATTTATGAAATTTTCGTATATTTTTATGCGTTCCCTATCTACCGCACAAAAACAGGTTTTACTGTATATTAAAACATGAGTAAATTCACTTCTAAATTATATACTTCAAAAATTTTAGCTCAGGCTGTACAGAAAGTTATACAAAGGCAAAACGTTATTATTATACATTATTATAAATATTTATTTTCTAAAAAAGAAGATACGTTTGAAAATGTCCTTTTTCTTCTTTTTTTGGCCAAAACGTTGTGCTTAAATATATTTTTTTGTTCTAATAATATTTTTAAATAATTTTATATGTATATTGTAACTCAAAGTGATGCTAAATATTAAACATTTTCATTTGTATGTTTTTGCAAAATCACGGTTCCGAGCGTGGTCAGGTACTATAAAAAAATTGCATTGTTTTTATCACACATAGGATCAGTCATCTTATTCTTGTTGCATATTTGTTCAAATGGTGTAAATATTTGCTCTGTCAGTCTTGAGGGGTTTTTAATAGAATTTAATTGTGTGTGTGCTTTCTACAAAAAAATATTGGAATGCATTTTTTCAGGTAAGATCGGTAAAGATGAATAAAACTACTGTAATTGTTCTAAAATGTACTATTTTAATAAAGTGATCGTTTAAAAAATGATCGTTTTCAATGAAAAAATAATCTAACATTATTTCTATTTATCTTTTTTATCAAAGCTGCAAATATAGATATGATATAAATATTTAAAAAAAATAATATTTTAAATAATTGAATTTGAATTTAAATTGCATAAAATTTTGAAAGTTTTATGAATTTTTTTTCTTAATAACTATCTAAATTAATTAGTCTACTAATTCAAAATGTTTTAACTTAACATAAATAATTTTTGTTTGTTCTCTATTTCCAAACATCTCCTGTTTTTTAAAATGCATTTTTTAAATGCAAGAGTGATCTGTATCAAAATAGAATCAAGCGTTTAAATGTATGAGTGCAAAGTTTAAACATCGAAACGCATAGATCAGGGGTGTCAAACTCATAGCCTAACTTGGGCCAAACAAACAAGGTTTATCGTTAGGTGGACCGCAAAAAAAATTAATGTTCTTTGAACAGTTGGATTATTTTGAATAATGTATTGTAATAAACATATATAAAAGAACAAGAAAATTCAGGTTTACTATCCTGGCACTTGATATCTCTTCTCTGCCACTACCTTTCCTATTTTGGGAGAAATTTTGATACTTTATTACATATTATTTTGTGCCTATATACTGTTTGGGCCATAGAAATGTTCCTCGTGGGTCGCATGCATCCCGCGGACTGCGATTTTAACACCCATGGCATAGAGTTTAATGCGAAGAAACTGTGAAACATGGTGGTGTACACTTCCAAGTAACTGTTTCGAAAAACGAGTAAGCTTTAGATTTCTAAAATTCATTGTTAAAGGTATTTTTGATGCACTTTTCTGTGTAGCTCTCGAACTAAATGTCATAAGATCACGATTCTTACATCACCTAGAATCTAAAATATTCTTAAGATTATTGAACTAGTTTTTAATATGTATAAACTAATTGTATGAAAGTTTTTAAAATAGCGCAGAGAAATGTAAAATCTCAATCTCTTCTTTTTAAATCTCTCCGTCCAAAAATATATCGATTAAAATAAAAAAGAATCCTGCTTTATTTGAAATGAACATTTCATCTTCTTTATAAAGGGGGGTCAATTAGGGGTTTTTATGACAATTTTATATCACGCAATCAGGGAAGAAGTTTTCAACTTTTTCGTTTATACTATTTTCCTTCCTGTATCGCAGTTTAACTACATATTACATCGCAGTCTATTTTTGGTTCTCATGCGTTTGTTCTTTATAATGATTATGATTTATTTTTGAACGAATCATAGAAAAAGGGGCATTTTTTTTTTTCATGAGGATAGCAAGATGTTTAATAAACTCTTTTGCGTATTTTAATTATAGATCTATTTAGATAAACAGATATAAAAAGTTACTCAATGGAACAATAGAGAAGAGAAAACAAGACATCTCGAAACAAAGCTTACAATCTCCGTACAATAAATTCATATTTATATAATTATATTGTTATTTTTTTAAGTTATACATATTAATTAGTCTGTTGAATGAATAAAAATTTCAGCATCTGAAAAAAGAGACAAAAAACCCGTTTAGACATACTTTATGAAGGATCTTACTGATCCTTAAGAGTTTAAATTAGTTTATATTGTAAACAAGAAAAGAGAATTTTTCATGAATCAAATACTTTATAGCAAAAGGGCAGGGCTTTCATAATTTTAACATTGAAATACATTCAAAGTAACACTTAAATACACACACTTTTGCGAATACTTTTAAAAAAATGGTGGAAATTATAAGTGATTCTAATGCAGTTTTAATTCTGAAGATAGTATTTTTAAATTCATCAATGACCTTGTCTGTTTAATTATTCTGAAGTCATCAGCTACACGAAATGTCTAAACCTTTAATAATAAACTCACACATTATCTGTGTTTTCTTCTGGATAAAAATAGATTAGTTTTGCAGGAAGTGCTGGCACTGAGAGTGGAAGAAGGGGCAAAAAGTTATATACTCGAAAAAGCCCGTGCAACGCCGGGCCATGCAGTTAGTGGATTTATAAAAACTGTGAAATGCATTTCCAAATGCAAAAATCTCCATAAATAAAAAAATGCGTTCATAAAAAATAGATAAATTTTAATTATCAGAAGCAATATTTTTTATCGTTTAAAGAATAAGTTAGTTGAAGCTTAAAAATATACATATAAAATTAGATATAAATTCTTGCAATTAATTATAAATGCTTCCCGAATTTATTATAGTTTATTAAATTAATACCAATTAATACTTGCTAACATAATTATGATTAATTATTTTAATTAAACGTATGAAGTATCAATAAATTAAATACACATATATACGTTTTCAATAAATTTTATACTTTATAGTGTGAGTCTGCATTTCACAAATTGTCTGCTTTTGATTCTTTAATAGTGATGGTTTTAAATGTTTTGAATTATCAGAATCATAAAATTAATTGGTAACGGTGTGATACATGGGTTTTATTTTGATACATGCTTTTAAAAAAAATGATGAAAAGATACAAAAAAACCTTTAAAAAACTAAAACTGAAAAAAATGCTTTAACAAAATAATTTAACATGCTTTAACAAAATAATCTTACATAAATCATAAGAAATACTCACAGTAAAAATTCTGAATTCATTTAATAGCTCTTAATAAATACGAAAAATCGCTACAGCTGATTGGAACAATTTCGCGAGAGCACGTACATCTATTTCCTCAAAAAATAACTTTTAGTCTAATTTTTATCAATTTTAATACAAAAACATTTTTGTATTCCTACAAAAGGTAATTAGGAAGCTAATTTATAATTATCTAAAATTATTTTGTGAAAAGTAAGCAATACTCACAAGTAATTTAAATTCTTGAATCTTATTCTACGTTCATTCCCGCGCTTTCTCTTATAGAACACTTGATCCTCTTAGATGTGGATCTAAAAGAACCCAGAGGTAACTTCTATTCAGACTCGTTACTTAGATGGAAAAAAGAAAACAATCGTTGACCTATTCACAGAGAGTACGGCATGATAAAAAGAAAAGGTTGATTTAGTTTCATTTGTTTGTTTTTTTTTTCTTGGCCTGGTGAAATAAAGTATGTAAATTCAATTATCAAACGTTACGAAAAATGAAAAAACAACGAAACCAATATCAGTCATTAAGACACAAGTCTGTCCGAAGTTACATGTTCGAACTTTGCTGACCTTATTCGCCGGAAACTGACGAATGAGATGCAGGTATCGGATTGAAATACTAAATTAATTATGGCGACGCCATTTTTATCCATGGAGTTTTTACGTAAAAACTTTATAAATACCTCTTGTAATGGTGTGAGTTTTACTTACTCTTGGCACCATTTCACATAAAATGCATTTATTTAACCCTTAAACATCGATTTTCGAACTTTCTCTAAATTCAATAAACAAACTGCACTTGAATTACTTATAATTTAATAAAGTCACAATAAAGTATCTATAGCTTAATAAGCCTCATCCTGATAAACTTAATTGATATATCATGAAAATTTCTCTAACTAGATATACTTAAAGAGAATATTATTTATTTTAAAAATGTTACTGTTAGGAATTTTAATTTTAAAAGCCCTTTAACTTAACTCAGTAGCGCAACAGCCCATGAGAGCCAAGACCTACTACACCCATATCAGTATACGTGACTGTAGGCCCTGAGGTGCATGAGCAGATGTTCCGGTCAGATGTTCAGTATGATGCGAAAACCCTCAGTGTAAATTCTCTGACCCGAACATCGTCTCTCAGACGGGAATTATTTGCTTTGATGCCCGTAAATAATTCTGTGGTGTGATTTTTGGGGTGGTCTGCCTTGACATCTTCAGTTGGACTCTACCAAGTGAGAGGAACACGTAGTGATACAAATCGATTTTTTTTCAACTCATGATATGTGCGATTTTTTTTATCTATCACACGGATATTCCTATAGTTTTTCATGTTTGGTATTATTATTTTTAATTACTTTTATATAACTATAAATAATTTTTAATCCGTTTTTATAAAAATACTTGTCACAATTCTAGTAATAAAAATATATTGTATTATTGAATTAAATACATTGTTATTGTATAGATGGGGGGCGGGGAAGCGATGAAAATCATGATTGAATATTGGGTTGCAAATATTGAAACTTTTGGAAACACTGCTATACATAGTTGAGGTGAGTACAGTATTTGATACAGGATTGATAATTGTTAGTTATTCTTCGCTAAGTAAATAATTTTAATCTATTTTCCTTCTAATGCTGCCAACGTTGATTTTATTCATTGTTTAAAACGAATAATCTTACTACAGTGTTTATCAAAGTGTAGGGCAGGATAACCCTACAAGGGGGTGCGTGAGCATATCGAAAAGTCGAAAACAAAAGATTATTTAAAAATAATTATCAATTTACTGAAAGAAAGCAAAACAAAATACATTCTGACATAATAAAAAGTAAAATATACATTTAGACTGTGATAGAATACACACTTATAAATGTAACAGTACTGTGCAATATGTTTCATGATTAATTTAACAGTATTAAGTTAAAAACAAGTTTAAAATAATTACCAATAACCCTATGGGCATGTTCTAAAATTATATACAAAATTTAATGCTGATCTTGATAATTTGAACGGTTTATAATTAAAGTCGTATTTCAGCTTTACAACAAAAAATATTATTATTGAATTTAATACATTGTAATCTTGTGGAAAGGGGGCGCGATGAAAATTATGCTTGACACTTGCTCGCAAGTATAGAAAGTTAGAGAAACACTGTCTTACTATATTTATAAATATTAAGAGAATAATCTTATTACATCTTACTACATTTGTGTCAAATTACAAATTCAATTTTTAACTCGTTAACAAAATATTGTAGATTCATAGACTGGTACAGTTGAAATTTTGGTTTGTTATACACAGATGTTCATTGGATAATATACGCATGTGCGCATCATTCAAACGCATTTCCTGTTTCAGATAACTTAATAAAATATTAAACACTAACATTTTTATTGGTGTTCTTAAAACTACTTAGAATTTTGAAGTTTTAAAATTCGTGTTTATAATGAGAAGTTTTTTGCAAAATGGGGCTTCTTGTTTAAGAATACTAAATAGAAAAATGCTAATAAAGACTCTTTTAAATAAATTCGTCGTAGATATTGAATGTTTATCAATACCTCACTCTAAAGCTTCTGTGAATGTACCCAAGGAGTGAAGGGGTGATTGACCCGAGGAGGGGAGAGCGCCTGGTTTCTCTTCACTGATGTGGCAACAGGGGGAGGAAAAGCGATAATATTTAACCTTTTTTATGCATCCTTGTAAATACTTTATAAATGTTTTATTTAAATTGAGAAACACTCGTAGCCACATTATTTAATTTGCACTCAGTTTACAGATTTGTAAATGAGTTGTGAATTTCAGAATTGAACAAAAGCAACGCGAGGGCTATTGGCGGAATACCCAATTGAACCGAGTTCACCTGAAAGACGTTTAGAGCTACAAAACGGTCCCCCGGGAAACTACCATCACCGCGTTCAATCTGATTTATCTTAAAATCATGGTATACATTTTATACGGTAGCACACATTGAATTTACATATTAAAAATTAAATGTAAATGAAACAAATACATATGTTATTGCAAGGTACACATATACACAGCTGAAAATAATAATAAGGAACATAAAGGGTGATAGAGGAAAAATAATATGCATTATTCCAGCATTTTTGCAAATACATCAAAAGTAATAAAAATATAAAATATAAATGCACCGTACAAAAAAGGAAAAAGAAAATCCAGGAAGCATTTGGGAAAAGAGAGAAAAACAAGTAATATAAAAATAAAATTTTAATTCGATTCCTACTTAGATCAACAAAGAAAAATTTTATTTTAGTTATTTTTTATTAAATAGTTACAATTAATATAAATATGTATGTATATATGACAGAATCACAACATTAAGTGGTAAGTAATTTTTATTAGTTATTATTAAAGCATCTATATTGTCATCCAAAACATTGTGTATATAAAATTTCAGTTCAACAGAATGCCTTAAAACGTGAGAAAAAAACCTTTTCAAGTTTTGACACAAGTCGCCACAAATGAGCCAACGTGGTTGCATTTGTAATTCTTTAAATAATTAGTTTTAATTAATTAATGTTTATTAATTATAATTAAATTATTATATTGTCATCCAAATTAATCATGTTTATAATATTTCAGCTCAATTGAGCACTTTAAAATGTATTTTATTAACGATTGAAAATTCCGCCAAAATAATTAAATAAATATATAGAGACTGTAAGCTATAATAGTAGGAATTCAAAAAGAGAAAGAATGAAGAGGAGGGGGGAGGAATAAACCCGCTGTGACCACATAAGAGTACTGATCCAATCCCAACTAAGGAATTTGTTCTCGAATTTTAGAGGCAATTTTAATACATGATTTTAGTTTAGAGTGAATGGAAGGAGAGAGATTTCTAACGTTAGAGAGATTGGAACCAGGCTTTTTTATCATTTTGAGATGGAGACCAAATGGAAATCCTTAGTCAGGTGACATGCGAATACATAATGGTCAGCGTCCCCAAAAGATCCACAAAGACAATTGGGAGTAGTTTTTAATTTGAAATGATACAAGTAAGAAACAAATGGGCCATGATTTGTTAATACTTGTTTAACATAACTGGAATGGGGATCGATATCTAAACTGGGTTTGGGAAAGAAGGATCTGACTCGTAAGCCAATATTAAAGTTTGACCACCAACTCTCCCAGTCCTGCATTAATTTATTTTGAAGGAATTTAATGACATAAGAGCGAGGGGCGAGGACACTCACCTCTACACCATTAGTAGTAGCGACTGTAGCAAAATCAATGAACCTCTTAATTCTGAACCTTGGTTGAAAAGACGAGGACGACACCTTAGGCAACACCCCACTATGTAGACTATCACACCATGCAAAGGGGAGTACTTAGAGCACCGATAGATTTAACATGCAACAGCCCCTCTACATGGCGGGTCTTCAGAGGACACACCAGCCACGAGTTAGTGACCATAACCACGTTGTTACATATTATCTGCTGTGTACTTCCATCATCAGAATATCGAATTGAAGGATCTGATAAGACCTTCCTGTACAATAATTATTACTAAGTCAGTAATAATAAATTCTTTGTGTTCTTGCTGTCGTCCAAGTCGAGTATAATAATAATCTTTCATTATGCTTTTAAACTAATAATTTTAGTTTAATGAGCCATCAGCGGTTCTTTGATTATTAATTTTTGGATTTCTACTTTAGTAATACTGATTTGTTCGTTTTATTTTGAATCAGTTTAGTGTCATGAATGGCGAAACTGTACAACTCTAGATAATTAGTAATATTAGGTACAATGAATGTCATTTACATTGAACGATCATCAAAGAAAATAGACAACAAAACGTTAATTGCCCTTTTCCTGCACTTTTTGCGTGAGAAAAGAGTTCATATTTGCATTTTTCTAGGTTTATTGAACTTATCAACACTGGATAGTAATTACCTTTTTCTTAAAGGAGAGATAAACGTTGTTGGTATATGTTCTAAACAATATTCTCGTTATTCAAACATTGAACCGCTTATTTCTCAATACATTTATCTATTTCGCATTCACACATGAGCCTGTGAATAAGAAAAATAATATATAATTGGATACATATTGTAGTATAAGAAATACAAAATGTTTGAGATTTAATTATAAAACTATAAAATATAATCGGTTTATAAAGCCAATAAAAATAGAGCATTTTAATTTCGTGTTCTTTGATTTGTTGTCATTTATTTCTGTATATTAATTAATATTAAGATTTTTATTTCATGAGTTTTATTTTCCTAAACTAAGAATTACCTAAAACTTTTCTCTTTTGTAAATAAATTCTATAGATTTTATCAAGTGGCCATATTTCCGAGGAATGGACTAAAAAACAGTTTAAATGGGTTACAGTAGAAATGTTAATTTTTGAGAATATTGCTACAACATCGATTCCAGCCGATATTTCTTTAAATTTAGATATAGCTTTGCAGATATTCTTAAGAATTGGAGTAGTTTCAGTTTGAAAAGGTTATAATGAAATGTTAAGCATATCGAAATAACTTAATATATTTGCATTATAAGTACTAACTAGCTGTTATACCCGTTCTTTGCACGGGTGAATTGAAAAATTAAACAATACAGATTGAAGGATAAAGAAAATTTTAATGAATTAATTTTACTTGAATTGCGAATTAAATAAAAAATAGCTTTTTGGATATCTCAGCTGAATAAAAAAAACCCACCTGTTTGTTAAATTTTAAGTCTGTAGATCTAAAAGCTGATACAAAGGATTTTTTTTATCTATAACTTCCCGTAACTCTCTTGTGGGTTGGTTCTTGAAAGCACCTTCCTAAGCTGATCTCTGCTCAGCAAAAGTAACACATTGATTTTTGTCTCAGCAAAAATAGTATAAATAATTTATATCATGTAATACGTTACAAATTTTTTTATGTTAAAATTGTACAGCCTGAAATCTTAAAATTATAGTATAAATAATTTATATCAAAAGTGTTACAAATTTTGTGTAATACTGGAAGTGTAATATTACTTTTTGTTGTATTTATTTTATGTTAAAATTGTAATCAGCCTCACACTCCACCTGTTTAAGCTTTCGCAGTTCCTGGAGTAGACAAAACAGAATGCAAAGTTTTGCTTCACACATAAAAGATAGATATATGCTGTCACGGGCCTTTTTGCTGATGGCAGAATTTTTCCTACTTACTTGACAATTATTGTTATATTTTGGAAACTTCACACGATATCTTTATAAATTATAGCCTATGTGTTAGTCTGATGTACAAGATATATTATTGTAAAGTTTCATTAAAATCCATTCAGTTGTTTTTGCGTGAAAGAGTACCAAACATCCTCACAAACTTTCACGTTTATAATATTAGTAACGATTTATGCAATAGACTTGAATTCTAATTATGGTACGTTATAATTGCAAAGCTCTTTCCACTACAAAGCACTTTTGGGCCGCTCAAGTAGGTACTGAATAGAATGTACTAGTAAGTTAAATTTTTAAATTTTACTATCATGATCATGTTTGTCACGCGTTTTTATTTATCCATTGTAGTCTCAATTTCCATACGCCTTTAGGGTCTCTCACTTGCCAGATCAGTGACTTTTACTTTTTCTGTCGTTGGATATTGTTTTTTTTTCCCCATCACGACTCCTTTCCAATTGAAAGATACAACTTCTTCAATTTATCCAACATGTACTTTATTTTACAAACACTACTGGAACGAGATTCAGACCAAGCAACCATAGCTACGAACTCCTAAACAATATTCGAACTATGGAATAATTATTTTTGACAAATTATGCTTCACAAATCAGTTACGAACATAGTTATCAGTTGACAGTAATAGCAAACGATTTATCTAAGCGATTGTTCTTAGGATTAAATAATTATAACTTTCAAACGATTTGAAAAGAAATATAAAATTAATCCTCCAAAAAGATATTTTAACAACTACTTAATTCCGAAATTGTTCCAAAGACGAGTTTCATGCATTTCCAATAACAATAGCTTAGTTTCAAAGCTAATAAAGAAAAAATTAATCTGTTAGATTTCCATTTAGAAATGAAATTGAAACCAAACTTGGACGAAAATCAACAAAAGATTTTATTGAATATAAATTATATTTGCTTTTTATATAAAATCCTTACAGTAAAATTGTAATCATTTACACAAAAGGCCAAAAAATATGCAATAGTACCGATTAATACGAAAGTTAAGTAAAATATTTTACCTGTAAGTGCTTATAAGTAGGTAACAAATTAGCAGTTTTTGTAGGACAAATTACATTATTAATATATTTCGAAGGTATCTAAATTATAAAGAAAATGGATTATTTGTTTAAAAAATAATTTTTATGAGGAATCCGAATTTTTTTTCTTAGTAAAACAAGGTAGAAAATTGTTTAAGTAATTTATGCTTCGAAATTCATTTTATTCCAGTTATTAGTTCCAGGGATGTTCGAAAAACACTTTTGAGGGTTGTATAGTGCAGTACTTTAGTGCAAGCGTTTCATTACATTTTTTCGGGTTTTTTTTAAAAATACATCTGATAACGGGGAACAATAATTAAAGTATATAAACTAGTACATTATCACCGGATTTTATAAAGGATCTTTTATTAAGTCTTCCATTAATCAGAAACTTACAAGCAGCGTTCTTCATCATGAAAAATTCAACTTAAGATATTAATTAGCATTCTGAATTAAGCTAGCTAATTAATTAACTAATATCATAATTTATAGCTCCTTTCAGTCATTAATATCTATGCTTATATTGCTGTGCCTTACCAGAACAAATACTCCTTATAAAATTATGCTGAAGCTCATAAAAATATTGAATTATTTCATATTTTATAATATATTGAATATTTCCTTTATCTAAATTTTTAAAAAAACTAAAAAAATTTTAAAAGATATTAAAAAAAATTTTTTATTAATTTCATTTCTTTAAAATTCTAATAAAGATATAAACAGAATTTTGCTGAGAAAAAAAAAAAAAAAAATATTGCATTAATCTTGGTTATTATATTAAAATATGCTGAAAAATACTAAATATATTCCTCTGTGATTATTTCTGAAACAAAATTACCGAAACATATAAAACAGTGTTTCTCAAACTTTCAATACTTGTGACCCAATATTCAAGCCCAATTTTTATCGCGCCCCCACCACCACACAGTGACAATTCGATAACATGATACTTCAACACTAAAGCTACAACACGACTTTAATCTCATAAGTGCCACCGGCGCATATAAACGTCTCGTTCAGCCAGCGTGTAAATTTCCCACGACGTATATATACGCCATTCCGAAATACGATGTTTTCTATATTCATTGCTATCCATAAAATTACCTTGACAGTGTTTGCAAAGAATTTACTTATTTTAGAAAATTTTCTTATTTTTTTCCTTTTCTCCCCCTCCCCATACACCACATACGCGTGTATGCATGCAAAACAGTGGCATTGGGAGCGAATCGGGTGACTTTTAATCGGTAGTAAAAGGCTTAATTTTAAACCGTACAAATTATCAAGATAAGTTAATTTTTGCACATAATTTTATATATGACAAGCCCTTCCGGCCACTGGTAATTAATAAACTTGTTCATAGTATTGTTAAATTAACTATCAAATACATTGTGCAGTATTGATACATTTATAAATGTATTGTATTAGTTTAAACGGGGTTTTTTGTTATGTCAGAATGTATTTTGTTTTTTACTTTGAATAAATTAATAATTTTTAATAAATAATCTTTTGTTTTCAACTTTTCGATATGCTCGCGCCCCCTCCTAGAATTATCATGCACCCCTAGGGGGCGTGCCCCACAGTTTGAGAAGGTCCTGATAAAAAATACACATTGTTTCGTTTAAACAACTGTTGAAAAAAAATTTCAACTAGGATAAGGATATATAGTAATCAAATGAAATAAGGACATGATATTTTACTGTCGAAATCAGGAAATGATTAATTTGAGTTAAATGAGGAAACAATTTTGACTGATCGAATGTCAAGCTAATCAGCCTTCTATTTTATCATAAGGTCATAAATCGCCACTTAATAATAAGTTATGGTATCTTTCAACACAATATTACTTTGATAAAATATATTTTAAGAAAATTATAAAAAAGAGGTTTACAATCACTTAGCATTTTAATATTAATTCATTATAAATATATATAGAGCATTAAAACAATTTGTTTAGTTTGTCAATTTCTGAATTTTTAATGGCATTCATTAAACCATGTAGAGCTTTTGATTTAATTGACTTTGATATTGACCTCTAGGTCATTATCTAAGTAGAGCAAAATGTTCGTTAAAGTTTTTCGTGTCAAACTCTGAATAACGCTAGAGAAATTTCAAAATTAGTGTCGGAATAAACGAAACTAATAGCAGTTTTTGCGCTCAAACACTTTTGTTATCATAATTCACGCTAAAATAATTTTAAAAAAAAGGTATTAGATCTGGTTCAATATCCGGTTTTTCTTTTGTCCCTATCAAAAAATTTTGAAATAAAGTGCAGTGAAAGAGATTATTTTCAAGTATCTTATTTCTGGAAATACGCATCTATTTAAATCTGGGCAAATATTTTTTGGAATTTTTTTTTCTTTATATTATCCCTTCGGCTCTTATAATATTCATTTATCTAAAATACAAATAAAATTATTTTTAATTAATTATTAATTATACAATTATTAAAATTATTATTAATTATTCAGTATCTCGAGCAACAATAATTCAATTTTCATTTCACTCGAAACAAATTTAAGGGGTTCAAAATAAAAATATTATTAACTACAGTTATGTATATGTTACCGTTAAAATGTGAAATCCGGTATTTCACATAGAATAACTGGTTATTTCAAGAAATAACTAGACAAAGTACAAAAAAATTATTGAATTCTACGTTTTAACTAGGTATTCTATAAAATATCGATTAATTGATCGTTAAAGTATGAAATACAGCACTCGAAAGTTCTTTGAACCAGTTCTAGCTGCTTTTAGTCAATTTTGAGCCGCATTGCGCTGCTTTCAAACGTAGAATTTAGACGGTGTATTTATGTTAGCGTTTTACATTTTAGACTATTAACAAATATTTTTGCAACCTGTTTTCAAGCTATGACTTCTGCAGGAATAGGACACTAACGAGTAAATAAGAAAGATTTATTTTAAGAGTAATTTGACAATTTATTGAATAAGTGTGAGACAAAGGAAAACAGTACTGCCCTTATTGTGAAAGTTATTAAGAGGAGTTGGAAACCTCTCTCTCTTTCTCTATACTGACAATCTTAAATTAGCTGTTTTCGATGTATCTTTTCTCAAAATCTGTTATATGTACATGCTTGAAATTTTTCATACCATTAAAGTACAACATTCTCATTATACTGAAATGAGTTTTTAGCTATAATTTTGAATTTTTAATAATTTATGAAATACTTTATCAAACACTGCGAAATTTGACCCATTTTTCACATAAAAAATTTGTAAAAAATAAATTTGTTAGTTTTTTTAAAAAGCTCATTTCAGTATATATTAGTCATTATTATAAGTATATAAAAAATTTGCATACCTGTGAACAGTTATTTCTCAAAAAAAAGTACATCGAACATTAAAATTTACATCTTGAGATAAATTGATTTTAATGTATACAGTGAGGCTTCAAATCGGCTGATAAATAAAAATTAAAGGCTCAATTCGCAATTAAAAGATACATGTTTTGGTTTATATCAGACGTTCATTTTTTAAGCAAAAACAAAGTACTTTGTTTACATTTTCGCCATTCAAATAGGCGTGACCAGTTTCAACAATTATTTAAAAATATGTCTTAAGGGCTTCTAATTACCCTAGAGTTAAAGTAAGGTAGTTTTACAAAGGTTAAATTCTATACAATATAAAAGTATAAAAATCTCAAATTGTCAAAAAAAAATTGAGATTTTAGCTTTCCAACTACCCTGAACTTTGATAGTAGAAGTAAATACTGTTAAAACAGCACACATGAAAAAGTACCACGTGACTATTGGTTACTCCAGCATTTTGATATGCTTGAAGTTCAAATAGAAAACTTAATTGTGCCAGCAACAGATGCAAAACATATTCTTTTTTTCTTTTTTTTCCTTTCTGTTTAACTAATGTAAGCAATATGAGCAATAATAAATTATATCATCTGCTTTTCCTTATTATTAATCAATTAATTATCCGCAATAAGGATAAACTGTATTTTTCGAGGTATTTTAGCTATTTATTATCAATTAATTTATAAAAAAACTTTTAAATTGTTTATTTTACGCTTAAATGGTTTTTCACTAGTTATTTCATAAAATAACTAGTTATTTTTCATAGAATAACTAGGTATAGTATGTGATTTTTCATCTATTATGTACTTAAACTTACTTTTCTAGTGATTTTATGAAATATCTAGTTATTCTATGAATTAACTGTACTGTACACTTTAATGGTAACATGTATATTTTATTGTAAGACATCATTAAAAATAAAGATTAAATTATTCTAATAATTTGAAGAGATAAGATTTTGACTTATCGTTTGCTAATTTTAAATGTGGTCAAGCAATGAGTATTTGTATACTTAATTCAAAATTTTGCAGATGATATTTTTACAGAAATTTAAGCATTATATTTAATAAAATTCTCCAAAAGTTATATTTTTTGAAACATTTAATATTTTTATACTTGTGTTTTACAAAAACATACCTTGTTAAAGAGAGAACAAAAAGTACGAAGACAGTTATACAGGTAAGTATAAGAAAAAAAAATAATCAAATGGTACTGATAACTACTTACATTCATTATAAAGGAATTTGAATTACAAAGTAAGAGTTTCTGTGATTAGTATATTCTAAAATACTCTCTTTTTTTAAAAAAATTCGAGTGAAAAATTAACAAAACCTTATGCCTTTTTTATTTTGTAAACATTTCAATCATGAAAATCGTAAACTAACAGCAATATATATTTTTTTCATTTTGAAACGCAAAAAATGTATATTTTAATTTGAAACCTTTTTCATGGATTTGTCGTTTCCTGAATTAAATATTATTTGAAACTTAAACACAAGTTTCAATTTATTAATTTAGGTATATTTATAGCCATAAATTAGAAATTTTTAAAATAAATTACACAATAATTCATTTTTTTCTTAAAGGGAAATGGTACCATGTATACATTTTTTATGTATGTGTTTATAGTTTATAGTAATGTGTTTTTATGTATATTTGCATACCCTTTATTTAGACACACATAAAATATACATTTCAGGTGAAAAACACTATTTTTAAGCAAATACTATAAGTTTTTAATTTTTAAAAAAGATTTAAATGTCTTAAAATTTTTGTTAATTCTACAATTTTTAGTATTTCTGAACAATTTTTTTTCAAATACTCTTAAAAGTGTTCTTTACAAATCTGGACATGGGATTGGTATTGCGAATGATACTTTTATTTTAACATTTCTTTTTGTGCCGGACACTATAAAAAGTAAAAAAGAAAACTATCTCTTATTATCTAACTTTGTAGATTTTTCAAAAAATAACTATTTACAGAATGTACATAGAAATGGCCAAGCGTGTTGTACAAAACAACCAGAAAAAGTCTCAAAACTTTATATTAAGTATTAAAAAAAGCCTTAACCCTTTAACTTCTTTGAGTTTCCTTTTATTTCTGGATTGGGGGTCAAAAAAATAAATTTTTGATGATTATTTTCAAACATACATATCTTTTTAAACATACTAGCCTGATTCTCAAACAAAACTTCCCAAAAATTAATATTAAAAAAATATATTTAAATAAATGAATCCTTTATCTGTAAAGTTGGCTTTCTGTATGGCAGAAATCATTAAACTTTAGAGTCGATTCACACACACTAACTATAAATATAAGGCTTAGAGTTCCAAGCTTTTATCTTGAATTCTTAATTTTATTTACATCTTTTGCATTAACATAAATGATTATGAAATTATTAATCAAAATTTGATCGTATATGATAAATTCGAAAACACGGTACTGTACATAATCCAACATCGCACTCTGGAGAACAGAATCTTGTTTCTTTTCTTCCCTTCACTGTCTCTCTTTGAGCAGCAAATAATACTGTGTTGGATTAGTTTCCTTCTCTGTTAGAGGAATGTAGTCAACAAAGTGTATTTAAGATAAGCGGGAGGAAAAAAGTCCTCTTTTGCAAAAAATTCCACCACGATTGGTACTTTTCAGTTATTTGAAACCATAAAACACACATGTGAAATAATTCAAGAAAGATTGATTGCACAGTGTAAATTTTTACCCTGCCCGAGCGACATTCGGGATGAGCCTGGATGGTATGTTTCGACTGCCCGATCTCTGTTGTGGAAATGCCGGAAAGGAGTTAAGAGGACCCAATACGATTCAATTGACAAAAATCTGTCAAAAATCAAATCTAATTTTTTTAAGCTAAATTATTCTTTATATACTTTTCTCTAACCCCACAAGAGTTGAAAGCTCTAAACTTAAGAAACACAGAATTATGATAACTTTTATGTTCGTTTTTATTCACATCCCTATAGCAAATCAAAACTTTAATAGTACTTATCTCAAAAAGATAAAATAACTAGTTTGTCTTCATTTAAAATGATAGGGCTTTTTCTATTCTGCCTAATGCTTTGAATTTTTTTATCTATTACTAAAAGTACATATAACAAAAATTGGTATGCATTTTTCAATCAAAGCAATGCTTATTTTTTAAAAAAATAATTGAACTCAGAATTTATACATTTTTAAGGAATTTTCAATAAGCATTCATAAAAAGAAGTACTATACGAATACTAATCAGGTTATCGTAAAACCCATGACAACTTTGGTTGTACATAGTTTAACGTACTTGTAAATCGAATTTCCTGCATGTACGTAAATGTTTGTAGGGGGAGTAGCATTTTAAAATCACTTCACAAATTTTAAGTTTTTTCCTTGAAAAATTAAATGGCTAGCTTTTTATGAAATTTTGAGCACAAAATCTGTTTTACATAGTATAGTCACAAAAGAGGCAACCAAAAAAATATTGAAAATCCTTAAATTAAAAATTTTTGCGTAAATCATACCATAACCCTTAAATGCACGATTATTGAGAAAAATAAAAATCCGAGAAAAAGTAATTTCAAGTCTGTCGTGTGGTTTTCGCTTCAACATACTATTAAAAAAATTTGAATAACTGGCTAAATAATTTAGCTAGAGCTACGAAATTTTGTACATCAAATTTTATTTTAATTAATTAATTTTTTATGGAGGGGGTAATGTGTCCCCTTAATATTATTCTCATGCGTTTCTATCTTTCATTCTGGTACTAAATTTTGATTACTTACTAACGACGCACTACGAATGAACACAAGGATTGACTACAGATATCGAAACTCAGAGCTACGGTTGACGAGAACACCACATGAATTATCACTCCCCTCTCCTATATTTCACACCTCACCAATTTCAGGACTTCTTCTCGCCAGATTTAAGAGAACCGGGACATCATACACATTAAGAAAATCAATTTTTCGATTTTAAGGTTAAAAAATAGTGTATATTTTTCTGAATCTAAAAATATACAACACTTATATATGTTCGTTGATAAAATAACTTTGAAATATAGAAAAATTAATTGATAAAAATGCAAATATACGTTTACAAATGTTTGGTTTTTTCTCTTTCTCTCCAAAGCATAATTTTTTGCTTTTAGGTACATTTAAAGAAAACTTTTACATTGTAAGGGGAGAGGTTCCAAATTTTTTATACTTCTATACAGAATACCTGTGTATATAGTGAACCATTTTTTGTTTAGTCGAAGTAGTACATAGAGTTTCAAAAAATAGTTTTATGTATGAAAAAGATGTGGAAATTTTCTAAATTACAAAGTCTTACAATTTTTTTCAAAGAAGCTATCTTAATATTTTACTAAAAATAGGTTCACTATATTTAGTGTATTGTTTTATATATGTGCAAAAAAAATATTTTACATATTTAAGGGATGCTTTTTTAAAAAAATGGTACCTAAATATAAGCACGTATTATAATATCTAAAAAATTATGTCCAACTTAAATTAAACAGAAAAAATTTAAAACCAAAAATTATTTTTGTATTTCTACAGAATGATTAAAATATCTTTTTTTATTAAGTTCTCAAAAAATTCTAAGCTCTATTGGAAATCTTTAAAGGTATGTGTTCCAAAAGCACAGAGTGTCAATTTTGGCATTTTACTCTTTTGAGAATGCCCTGGTAACCTGAAATTAACAGCTATAAAACTTTATGCATATTTAACCTAAACGCTATAAATTGTAAACTCTAAACAATTGAAAAAATCATAATCTTTTATATATTTTTAACTAAATCAAGATAAATAAAAGGTACATAAAATCCCATTAAGTTTATTGAATTTATTTTTGAATATCTTGGCAAATAATATCACATAGAAATTTACTAGATATCGGTCTTGTTCTTTAAAATAACAAAATTTAAGAAATGAAATTTCTGTTGCTTACCTTTTCGCTCTACTAATCAAACTCCACTAATCAAAAGACTACGAGAGAATTTCTAGCTCTCTCCAGGAAGCGTGGCATGTAAGTGCTTCAGAATATCTTTTTGAAAATCTTTGATACTCTTTATCAATTTGTTCGGAACTCCTGAAGCTTCCTGTAAAAAATCGGGGGATTTACGGATTTCCAGCGTTTCCAAGAAAACTCATCGTTCAATACATAAACAAAACGGTGAAAGTGATGAAGATTTGGAGTCACCAATCTTATCACGAACTGACTGATGATATAACGGCCATAACCAATAAGATTGCACCATATTGTAAAAAAGGAAACTTTATTAAAAAGGATGTATCATTAAATTTTGACATAGATTTCATGTGTGACCGGCCAACGGTTTCCTCGGTCGAAGGGATAGAAATCTTTCATTTGATCTCGTCTGAGGATAAAAACCAATATTGAAGATAATTTAGAAAAACATGATCACATCATCACTGTAGACTATTTCAGTTTGGCTATCAACAGACGCCATGATTTGTTCTTTCTGTTTATAAGAGGGTTGATACATGAGAAGAGTGGTGTTTAAAATTTGTTTAAATTTTTAATAACCGATAAGACAAGAGACTACGATTTTAAAAAACTTAAACACAACATCAGCGAAACTAAAAAAATTTGAACGTCATATATTGAAGAGAATGTTTAAAAATAAATGCATAAGCTTTCATTCATGTTTTGATTTCGTAAATTTTATGTAAAAGGAACTTTCTTGTAAGAATTATGCAAAAATATTTATATCAGCGTTCTTACGTTTCTTTATGAAACCAAATTTGGAAAAGATTTGAATATTTTTATGCGAGACTTTTTAAATTAATATTTTATCTGATATTAATTTTTACACTACCTTTCTTAACTCGAATTGAGTCCTGTACACTCTAGATACATATTTATTATATGTAAAAGTCATTTTTTTCTAAAGTGAAAAGCATTCCTTCCCCCAGCCCCTGGAGTAGGCCTCCTTCTCTACAAAGATGCTTGGGTGCAAGAAACTATTTGGAGCCCTAAATGTTTTCTAAAATTTAAAAAAAAATTATAAACATGGACATGAACTAACGAATGTTTATTTAATGCTTGATTTTGTGTTTTTGCTAATTAACTAATAACTTAAGAAAAATTACTATTTTTTGAAATTTCTTTTTTGATGCTAAATGCAGCAAGTGCATTTAAATGTTCTGCACACAGGATAATTCTTTATTAATCGTAAATTGCGGAAAGAGCGCATGGCACTTTCTGTGGTAATTAGCACCGCAAAGTAATGTTTTCACACAGTTAATATATTTAGAAATAACTCATTATTATTATTTAGTATGTATTGCAATATACTGTGCGTTATTTACATCTTTCGTTCAAAATAAAATACCTCAGCAAACCATTTTTCTAGATTAGATTTTCACCTACATCTTTTTTGTAAAACTCTACAAAGGTTTTGGAAAACTTTTCTAAGGTTTATATAAGGGATTAATTTGAAATCAGTATTAATATTTGGTATATTTTTAATCTATCTTTC
Source organism: Trichonephila clavipes (assembly GCA_019973935.1). Taxonomy (NCBI): domain Eukaryota; kingdom Metazoa; phylum Arthropoda; class Arachnida; order Araneae; family Nephilidae; genus Trichonephila; species Trichonephila clavipes. Next base: position 295,241 of record BMAU01017970.1, on the reverse strand, counting down.
ATTAGTACAATTTCAGTGTTAAAAAATTACTTCTGAATTCCTCTAACGTGTTTTCTATATACACTTCTCCTATTTCGGAATATAATATTTCTGTTATTTTTTATTCATTCTTCATGAAATTCAAATTACGTGCTGGTACTTTTCCTTCGTTAAAAATGTGTTAAATTTTACTCTTAAATTTTGGATTTCAATTTTAATTTCCGAATTAAATTAACTTGGTAATTAAAACCCAAGCCAAGAACCGTTATTTTTGCTTTAAATGGTTTATTTATAGCATTTATTTTAGACAATATTATAATTCGGACAATTAAATATAAAATAAAGGGCATTTCATGTATTGAATTCAACAGACTTTTAGCGTCAGATGTGTATTATTTTTTACATCAATAAATTCTTTTAGTGTATTAGAAATTTGTTCAAATTATGTATAAACTGCTTTGACCGGATCTGTTTCGGCTTCCCAACGAGTGTCGCATAAAGGCTTAAGATTAATGCTTAAATGCTGCCGTAGAATTTTCCATGTTTTGTAGACGCAGAAAATAAGCATTATAAACGTTGAAATATCTCAAGAAAATTTTTGCATTTTATACTACTGGAAGCGGCATAAAAAATTAATAAATTAAACAGGTGTGATAGATAAGGCACATAAATTGAATGAGCAATTATTATTCATTTTATGTTGCTAACGTTTTCGTGTTCCTGCCCTCTACAATTCAGAATACCTAAATTAAACTCACATCAAATTTTAGTCAAAATTGCGATTTTGATTTTTTATACTAATAATATTCCTTATAATTCATATAATAATTCTATCAAAGATTTTGTGATTTAAATTTATAACTACCGGGTTATTTTTTTATTTTACTCAAATAAATGTTTAAAATGCACTTTTCTTAGATTGTAATTTTTCCTTTTTCATTGTTGCGTAAAATGCTCCTTGCGTTTCAAATCATGGCATATCTCTTTGAAATTTTCACAACTTATGACACAGATGGTATAATTCACAAATTTGTACATTAGTTCTCTAAAGAATTTTACCGATCATATTTTGTGTTATTTTGAATACTTTAAATGTGTGATAATTGGTGAAATATTTCATATAATAAAGAAAATTTATCTTTTTTTTATAAAATTTTATTCGGAATTTAAAATCCATGCACAGATATATTTTGTTGTAGTTCATCTATGTATAAAACAAAAACTATGTACGTATTTTAAAAACCAATGCGGAAGGAACATTTTTAAAAAACAATTTTAAAAATTTAATTTTTTAAAAAAGAAACCAGTTTATAATAGTTTTTCCAAAAAATATATTTAAATTATGAAATATAATAATGATTTATTCTGTATGGATGGATTCCGTTTTCAGCTTCTTAAGATAACAATTTAAGCTTTTGTTTTGTTAGTCCTCCTCCAGGCTGTGGCATTTACTTCAACAAATCCAGTAAATGGCTTATTTGCTGATTATCTTTTATCTTCAAAATTTATATATCTAATAATGATTAAAATTTGCTTCTTATGCTAAATACCTGGAGTTCAATCCACTTGTATACTGTAGTATGGGGCTGCTTTTATACGGTCTTTAATTTCCTAGCGAAATAACTTGTTATTGTGATTCATGTGCTAAATGATGGACAATTCTATTTTTCAAATTTTTAATTCTTTTTAAATGATCCATTAATACAGAGCCGTCTTTGCTTAATAATTCTATTAAGCTCAAAAAACTTCCATTATTTGGTGTTCCTATTATTTTATGGTTCCTCGAAGTGGAACAGTATTATACGCTGAAAATTCACATGTACTATTCTTTTAAATAACAATTTAAATTGTTATACTTCTTTATTTATTTTTATATTTTATTAATAGTCGATAATAAATTTCTTAGTTTCAGTAATTCTATCAAAGCAATTGAAGTAACTAATATAACCCCTTCGCGATCTTGAATTATAATTATTAGTTTTCCAGTTCTTATAGCCATCTGTAAAACTTGTAGATTGTTCATTTTCTCTCCTTTGGAAATTAGTATAAAACAAAAACAAATACCATCTTGCGTTTTTGAATAAATTAACACAGCCTCGAAGCTGTGGCATTTTTTAAATACAGTACGTAATGTGGAAAATGATCTTCCTTCAACATTCTTAGCAAAATTCCTCTCTTTGTTGTATAAAGATCAGGTTTTAACACAAAACATTCTAAACTCATCAGTTATAATGCACTGAATTAGGGATAGCAAGGTCTATGCAAATTGTGTAGCTCTACTCATCATTTATGCGCAAGTGACGGCGCTGTGGTAACTGAATATACAGCGCGTAATGTGGGGTTGTTCTGAATCAGTTGTTGGAATTGCCAGTAGGGGTTAACTGACTGATTTAGACGCCTTCGATCGAGGACAAATCGTAGGTGCGTGATGCAGGGGCCCTTCAATTTTCGAACTCGTCAGACAGCTGGGATTTTCAAGGTAGACAGTGTCAAGAGTATAACAAGAATACATGAATGGTGGACAAAAAACTAGAAATCGATCAAACTGCAACGGACAACTAGCCTTGACAGTGCGTGGTGAGAGACGGCTCAGGCGTATTGTAACGCGGCCAATGAAACCAAACATTAACTCAATTTGCCACCCAGTTGAATAACAGAGGCAGTCGTACAGTCAGTAAACGGACTGAGCAACGCTCGCTTCGCCGTACGGGTTTCTGGAGCCGTCGACCTAAGAGCGTACCATTTCTCAATGCTCGCCATTGGGCTGCGCGTCTTGCCAGGGCAAGAGAGCCAAGAGACTGGAGTGTAGTGGACTGGAAACGAGTTGCATGAAGTGATGACTCTCGATTTCGACTACTTAATGCCGAAAGAGGGGATGAGAATATGACGTCAGGCCCATGACGCCGTGGATCCTGCATGCCTGATTGGATTTGCACAAAGACATGGTGGCCCAATAATAGTCTGGGAGGGTTTTTCGTGGCACTGTTTGGGATGTTTGGTGAGTATACCAACCTCCCTCAATGCAATTTGGTACGTAGAGTTGCTGGCTGCATAAATTGGCCCCTTAGAAGCCCAAACTTAAATCATATTGAAAATCTTTTGAATATTTTGGAACAAGGCGTGAGAGGCCATCCCACAGCATCGATGAACCTTACTGAATTATGGACAACTTTAGCAAATATCTGGCAAGCCGTTCCGGTGGAATGTTTCCAGAAACTTGTTGAATCTATGCTTCGTCGTGTGGTAGCCATTATCAAGGCCAGAGGAGGCCCAACTCGTTACTAGGTAGGTATATCCTTTATTCAGTGGCACTTCAGTGTTTTTGGCCATAATCTTTGACCACTTATGTCACCTGAACATAGTTGTTATTTCTGTTATATGTTATTCTTTGTTTATTTTCTGATTCGATCATATTTGTATAGGCACATAACTCTTCAGTGTGAATTTCACTATATTTTTATATTTTTATTGCAAGACTGTGTAGTTTCTACGTAACTTTCTTCTCCAATTGAGGCTTGAATTGTAATTTCTGAAATTGAAGGAATTTCATTGCTAGGATTAATTTGTATCCACGAAAACAAAACTGCTTCTGACTTCTTAAAATTTAGCTTTGCTTCTTTTTTCTTTTCTGCTAATGTTTCTTTTTTGATACTCATGGGGATATTGTACGTTTAAGTTATTCACCCTGTTGGGGCCCCGCTGGGCAAGGATGAATCCAGAGCCATATAGAGGGATTGACGCACGCTAAATTTGTCGAGGCTCTAAGTCCCCCGGTCGGCGTGATGTGAAGTTTAGAGTAGGTCGTGTCACTTAATTATAGTTCAAAATTATAATGTCCTTTGTGCCAGTAACACTCACATTGCTTTGGTATGCGTTTTAAATTAAAATCAAATTGAGTAAGTGAGTACTATTTAACATCGCAAAGTAAAGCAACATGAGGGTTATTGGTGACGGACCTCGTAGTTTTGAACCTCGTTCAAAGGAAGAGGACAAGTCTAGATCTTTTGTAAATCCCTCTCCAAACTACCTGTTGTGTTGTGTGAGTTCAAACTATAATTAGATGCACATTTGATCGACTTCCTCCTTAAAATATTATTTTAATATATCTCTACTTCACTGTACAACACATTACTAATTACCGATTTTCATAGTTGCGTGTTATTTATATACTATCCTCCACTCAGTCACAGTTAAGTCTTTAACTGGTTACAGTTAAATATACCACATCTCCTCCTCCTTAAAGAACAAGTCTCTCCGAGGCCGCCTGATTCTCCCGGAACGCCTAGGAAATGGCCTGTCTGGAACTGGTGGACTTCTCGGAGTCAGTCTCTTTAGCTGAAGACTGTGATAGATCTGGAACCGCAACATCAGTTGATGGCACTATCCTTAGAAATATCTTTTTCTGCATGCTGAATATTAGAGTTGTTTTCTCGAACCTCTGATGATGGAAATCTCTGGTGCATAAGTGGAATAATGTTTTCTTATATCCCCCACTGGACGGATCTGATCAACATGTCGTCTTCAATGAGGGTTCCTTGAACATCAATGATGTAGTGGAGTACGCCATCCTGGTTTACAATGGTACCAAACTTCCATCTAGTATTAGCTGCTCTGTAAATTCTCACAGCCACTCGATCTCCAACATCAAATTTCCTATCTCGGAATTCGAAATTATCTCTTCGTAATTTATCCTGAATTTTTGTTTTCAATTCAGGTAAAAGTAAATCTATCCTGGTTCTAATGTCTTTTAAGAATAACATGGCTGGACTAAGTGTTGTAGTTACATTAGGAGCTTTTCGGTATTGCATTAAAAATGTACTTAATTTCTGCTGTATAGTACCTTCGTATTTATGCATAGCTCTCAATGATTGCTTTTAAAGTAGCAACATAACGTTCTGTTACTAGAAGGCTTGAAAGGTGCACTAGTTTTGTGCCTAACTCCATTTTTATGCATAAATCGCTGAAATTCATAGGATGTAAACTGAGATCCATTATCGCTGACAAGTACCCTAGGTAATCCGAATCTTGCAAAACTATCTCGAAGACATTCGATGGTTTTCTTGGTTGTGGTTACCTTCATAGGGTATTTTTTTGGAATTCAACGATCAGGAAAAACGTGTGTTCAAAATTGGTCCAGCAAAATCTACATGAATACGTTCCCAGGGCATACTGGGATATTCCCAGTAATGAACTTTAGATTTTGGAGGATCAGCCTTATATCTAGCACAATCGACACATTTTTTGCGGCTTCTTCAATATCGTTATCTATATTTTTCCAATAGACGAACGATCTAGCTATAGCCTTCATTTTTACTATTCCTAAGTGTCCAACATGTAATTCTTCCAGAACGTTCTTCCGAAATTTCCTTGGAATACAGACCCTTTGTCCGTACATAATACAACCATCCTCAATGGTATACTGGGCTTCCCTCCCTTGCAAATCTTTAACTTCCCTTAAGGCTCTTAAGAGTGGACCCAGCTCTATATCTTTACTCGTCTCCTGTCGTAACTCCTTAGAAGTAACCGGTAATGCTTCAATCTGAGACATCTGAAATATTGTGATGTCATCTTTAACTTCAAGCTCTTCGGAGTTTTTGGTAAACGAGAAAGAAAGTCTGCATTTCCGTGTTCAATCGTTTTATGGAATATTATATCAAACTCAAATGACTGCAAAATGAGCGCATAATGTAAAAGTCGGGTAGCTGCCAACACCGGTAAACCTCTTTTTGAACCAAAAAATAGCTATCAAAGGTTTGGATCTGTTATCAAAGTGAATCTTTTACCTTTCAAATATAGATAAAACTTTCTTACTGCCCAAACTATTGAAAGAGCTTCCTTATCAATTTGGGAGTATTTTTTCTCGGACCCAGATAAAGTTCTTGATGCGAACGCGATCGGACGTTCAAGCCATCTGGATACACGTGACAGAACACAACCAATGCCAACTGGAGATGCATCACTAGCTAAAGTTAAAGGTAGGCTAGGATCATAATGCACCAAAATTTTAGGTGAACAAATTTCCTTCTTTATTTCCTCAAAGGCAACCTGGCAATCCTTCGACCATAAAAAATTAACATTTTTTTGTTAAATTATGAAGAGGATTAGCAATAGTAGCTAAATTTTCACAAAATTTCCCGTAAAAATTAACTAACCCTAAGAAACTTTTTACTTCATGAACATTTCGGGGTACAGGAGCATTTACAACGGCTGAGATCTTTTCGTCAGTTTTATGTAACCCTTTGAATCGATTCTATGCCCAAGAAAATTTATTTCATTTTGGAAAAACTTACTTTTATTTAAATTAAGCTTTAGCCCGTGTTCTCTACATTTCTTAAAAAATTCCTCTAAAGCTGTAAAATGCGAAATTTCATCGCTCCCTGTTATTCTAGCATCATCCATAAAGACCTTGACTCCATCCATACCCTGAAATAGTCCGTCAACATAGCTCTGCCAAATAGCAGGTGCCCCATTTAATCCATACATAAGTCTTTTACAAATATATAATCCCTTGTGGGTATTTATAGTCATTAATTTCTGACTGTCGGGATGTACTTTCATTTGCAAATATGCATGCTTAAAATCTAATTTTGTAAATTGTTTTCCCCATTTAAACTACCAAAAATTTCATCCAATCTTGGTAAAGGATGCTGAGGAACAATTAAATTTGGATTCAGGGTTACTGAATAATCAGCACATAGTCTTATACTACCATCGGATTTAACAACAGGGACTACTGGGGTTGCCCATTCAGAGCTGTCGACTTTTTCTAATACCCTAAGTCTGTCAATTTCGTTTTCAACTCTACCTTTGAGAGCAAAGGGTACTGTTCGAACCCTACAAAATATAGGTTTCACTCCATGTCTGAGTTTTAATTTAGCCTCATAATTGTTTATTTCTCCTAATTTATCATCGAAAATATCCTTATACTCTCTTAGAAGGTTATTTAAATTTTGTTCAGTTTTTTGCTCTAAAAGCTTTAATAGCCGGCCAATCTAAATGAATTTTTATAGAGCCATTCCCGACCCAGAATAGTATCCAAGTTTTCTTTCACAATGTATAAGTTCAAGTTTACTTTTTTGATTTTTATATTGTACCCTTACAGTAACATATCCTAATGGTATAATTGAATCTCCTTTTATATGTTTTAAAAACTATATTTGTAGGTTTAATTTGTTTATTTGAAATTTTCCTGAAATTTCTACTTCATTACACTAACCGCTCCCTCCGTATCCAACCATAGAACAACTCTTGTTTTCAATTTTTAAATTTATCATAATTGAGGTCGGTTTGGTTCTTCCTCGTGTAATATATAATCCTGAATTTTTAATTCGTATAGTGGAATTCTATTTCTATCTTCAACTTCATTTAATAGAGTTACCTGTTTTTGTTTAACCGATTTCGCATTTGCCTTTTTAGATGCGAAGCATGCCTGTTTAATGTGCCCAATTTTCCCACAGAAATTACATGTACTTGAAATAAATCTACAATTCTCTTTTGCATGGTTGGTACCTGTGCATCGTGAACAATATAATTTTTTTCTTTCGGCTTTTTGTAAAATTGGATTTTTTATCCATGTGTTTTTTAAAAGTTTGCATTGAATTTATTGCTCGGCCCATAATATCATTTGTCCCTCTAAAAGCTTTTTCCATAGCCAGTGCTATATTTAGCGTTTTCTCGAGATTAATATTATCTTCCTCAAATAATCGATCTAAAATCATTTTATCCCGCAACCCGCTTACAAATACGTCGCGTAACATAATATTTAACATATCTTTATCATAATCACAATTCATTGCTAGAGCCCGAAGCTCGGCAATGTATGTACTAATACCTTCCCTTCAGTCTGTTTTCTGTTTAACAATTTGTGACGAGAAGGTATAATTAAAGGTTTTGGGGTCAAATGTTTCTTAAGTGCATCTTTTAATTTATCTAACGTTTGGTCGGAAGGAATGTCAGGTGCAAGCAAATTCTTTAGTAACTGGTACAATTTTGCACTTTAGCTCGATTTGCTATTGGTACATTCTGTACATCTAAGTAAGTTTCGAATCTTTCAATGAAACTATCTAAATTTTCATTTTCTTCAAATTTTTCAAATTGTACAGTTACTTTATGACTATGAGAATCTTCTCTAATTTGCAGCGCTCGAATCAAATCTTGATTCTGCCGGAGTAAGTCTGCAATTTGCTGTTCCATGGTTCCTTCCGATTAAAGAGAGAGAAAAAAATTTCCTTTACCTTGAGCAGTTTTCAGGCAATGCCTTATCCAAAAAGAATTCCAATATATCCCATGCTCGTTGCCAACTATTGTGTTGTGTGAGTTCAAACTATAATTAGATGCACATTTGATCGACTTCCTCCTTAAAATATTATTTTAATATATCTCTACTTCACTGTACAACACATTACTCCGATACAATTTCATAGTTGCGTGTTATTTATATACTATCCTCCACTCAGTCACAGTTAAGTCTTTAACTGGTTACAGTTAAATATACCACACTACCATACCATACTAACGGGGGGACTTTGAGCTCTGATATATTTAATGTGAATCAACACGGCTGTCTTTCGGGGGACTAGGACTCTAATTCATGCCACACCAGCTGCGAGTTCGTGACCATGACCGCTAAATTATAGCGGCAAACTAAAACCAAATTACAGAGAGAATACTTGCTCAGATGTCATGTATAACATGACATCAATAACCTTTGTTATATTTTAAATGCAGTGTATTATATATTATCAGTTAACAATAGTTGATCTAACAAACAGTTGCTCTAAGGATAAATAGTTGAAGATTTAACGATGTGAGGGGGGGAGCAAGGCAATTTAAAAACTAACATTAATACACATGATAACACATGATATTTGTATTTAAACTTCTTCAAATGAGATCAATTAAAATTATTTTGAAACAGGATAAAGGAAATCGAGATAGATGTTTTTAAACTCTTTTTTTTTGCGAAAGTTATTTTTTCAATGACTTTTCACGAAACAACGTGTTTGAAGTGATATTTTTAATTAAATGTAATTTTCTCATTAGAGAGTTAATAAAAATAACTTAATAGTAGACATAAATCCAATGTTGAAAACTAATAGAATATACATGTTTAGCTCATCTTAATATAATGTTGGTTCTTGGGTGTTTTTAAGAATTTTTAAAGAATAAATTTGAGAAAAATAAGGCTTTTATCTTTTCTTTCTTTTTTTGTAGTTTACAGCATATCTTTCCATGGAAATGAGCTACGCTTTCTATCTCGATAACCTAAGAGTTTCATATATATTCAGACTGATAAAGTCCAACGATAAAGGATTTAAAGTGGATGAAGCCTGTTTTAATTACAAGTAATTTGTATTGAAAAATAAACAAATCATTTATTTAAGAAATAACAACCTATCTTGAAGCATATAAAAATTAAATTGGGTAAAGCGATTTTCATTTTTACATTAAGTAACTGGGTACTTTGACCCAAATGTTTATCCAATTATTTTCCTTAGGCAGCAATTTTTTTTAGAAAAAGAAAGGGGTAAATAGTATCTGTAATGATAAGAAAAGCGCGATAAGAGAGAGTTTATGAATATTACGTATTTCGAATTAATATTCGCAAACGTTTTTATAACTACTTGGTTTTATTCATATATGTGGTGAAATTACAAACAATTGAATTACTCTTTCGTGGATTCTGCGGAGTTTTTCATAGATTACAAGTCAGGACAAGTGGCTCTTAAAAATTACCTACTAGTTCCTAATATTTTACTTACAAATTTCCTACTTTAAATCATGCATTAAATGTATTTACTGAATTTGCAGTAAGTTTTAGTAATAATGTGTGATTATGTTACTAAAAAGTATAGACGTGAAGAGAATCAATCAATCATCATAAAAAAAGTAAAATAGTTATAAAATTTCGCTGCCAAAAGTAAAATTTCACAATCAAAAACTTAACGAAAAATAATTTACTGGTATAAAAACTAAGCGCTTGGAGGCACAGCACATATTTTTCATTAAAATCCTAAGATAATTTTGAAATTATTAAAGAAAATCGCCTGTTGATGACAGCCATTTAGAAATGGAAAATAAGTTGCAATCAGCAAGGTAGCAGAATAAATGTAGGAGAAAGTTTTGGTTAAAACACGCACCACAATTTGACAATAATTAGAATATATAAATTATTCGAATATTCATTCAATATTGTTTTGAGAATCAACCGCAGACTTAAAAACAGCTCTATACGAATATTTTGCTTTTGTAATTTTAGACTTACACAAACAACTGAATTGCTAATTTAATTAATAAAGCTTTCTTTTAAGATCAGTAAAACATTAGCAAAAATATAAAGTTAAATAACAAATACAATTACACACCAAAATGAATAACAGAGCAAACCAACATAACTTTAGTTCCACGTTAGTTATATTTTAAATTTATTATATTATATTATATATTTTTGTAAACAGAATTTAAGATTTTTTGCTTTTAGACTAAATTCTTTAAGTGAAAAGCTACAATGAAATCTGTTAATTTTCTTCTTAATTTTTTTCTTTGCTTTCCTGTTTATTTCACATTGGCATCTGCAGTGAGTAAGGGGTGTATATTAACCTGGGAGCGGTCGCACGGGGCACCGAGTCACCCCAAGCTCACTAAGTCTTTAATTCAGTGAAATCTGTTTATTTGTTACCAATGACCTTGTCAGTATCCTCTTATATGACAATCTTCATGGGAACTAAAATGTATTTGACGCATATCGCCATGTTTTTTGGGAGTGGCAAACGTTTTCTTACAAGCCTTAAGATACATGGGGTGATTGAATTCACCACGTGAACACTTTTGTTCCAAAATAATTTCTATGAAATGGATACATGTTTTCCCTGTGAACGATTTATTGGTTTTGATTGCTGTGTTGTATGACTCATTATGGTTCAGAATTGTGAATGAACAGAATATAAAGAAATGTATGTGCATCTGTGCGATTTCTATTGGATGATGAAGTTGAACCTGGTCGCGTAAGAGAAGAACCTAATGAAATAATGGATATTAATCTTGCTAACGAAAGTAAAGTTTAGAGAAGTGAGGAACATCAAACGTTTGAGTTGAAAGGAAAGTTGTTAAGTCCTATCTAAAATATTCCATCGAGAAATGATATGAAGCCACAAGTGTACCACAAGACACACTGCGCCCTGTCAAGAGGACACAAGAGAGAAAAAGTTCTACACGCTAATTTGTCGATCATCAAAGGACAGTAAAACTACAATAACTTGGACAAAATATGACAATTTTGCATACAAATATTATTCTTGTAATGTTCACAAAAAGTGTCCGTGGGATTTGTGTTCGTTATTAAAGTCACGCAAATTTGAAACATTTTAGTCTAGTTTCATTAGATTTCTTCTCAAATTATCAATGAAAAATTGAAAAATCCTTGAAAGCTGGTAAGTATATTTTAATTAACCAATATGCTAGTTAAATGTTAGTTATACTATTATAACTAACATTTGTGATAAATCAAATGCATTTTTAGCATTTACTTCCAAAAGGTTGACTGAATCATTTTCATCTCTATAACATATTAAAACAATGGGTTTTAGAAATAAAATCAACAATGTCATATGTGCTGAAATTAATACTGTAAATCAACCCCATTTTGGAGGAAAGAGGTAAGAGATAAAAATGTAAACCAAAATTCATTTTGCTATTATTTTACTGACAGAATTTTGTGAATAATTTAAGGAATGGAACTTGTGTGTGAAATAAAAAATAAGCATAATTCATACCAATCGCAAAATTGGAACAAGCTCGATTTTATAAATTTTGTTTTTCAGTTAAAGTATCCGATTACGTACGGAACCGTGATTTTGAAAAAGGTCATATAAATTAATATTTTTTTTTAATTTAGTGTCACCTAAATTAGAATACATGGCAAATTTCTTTAAGAATGTTATTACAATAAAAATTTTAATATTTGTCAAAAAAAAAAAGAAGAAAGAATGACATATGAGAAACTTAATTCTGAAAAATGCTTCTATAAAAATATTAGTTTGTTTATACATAGCTAAGAATTCTGTACAGAGTCTGAACTAGAATTTTTGAAGAATATAATTTAGTAGTGGACTTTCTTATTCATACTGTAATATTTCAGAGTAGAGAACTTTTAACAAAAAAAAGCGGTTATTATTTTGATTTACAGTAACTCTGAAAATAATGCGAACACTTGATCAGGCTCTTTAGAGAAGAGTTTGCTATATATATAGGCAAACTATTATTATTATAGAAACATGTTCCATAACTGGAAAATGTCATTTTTTCTTCATTTTTTGCCCCAAAAGTGCATTTAAGTATGATTTTTTTACAAAAATAGAGTAATTTTATACGTATATTTTAATTCAATGGCACTAAATGTAAAAAAAGATATTCATTTATACGCTTTTTAAAATCGCGGCACTGAACGCAATAGGATACCTTAAGTATGCATAGTATTAATATTATGCATTATAATGAAAAATATGACTATCTACAAATGATAAAAGTATCTGTTTTTCAATTCCTACTATTAGCCACACTCTCTATATATTTATTTATTTGTTTATCTTGGTGTAATTTTCAATCGTTAATAAAATACATTTTAAAGCACTCAATGGAGCTGAAATTTTATATACGTGATTATTTTGGATGACAATACAATAATTTAATTATAATTAATAAAAATTAATTGATTAAAACTAATTATTTAAAGAATTACAAATACAGCCATGTCGGCATCATTTTTGGCGACTTGTGTCAAAACTTGAAAAGGTTTTTTTTTTTCTCACATTTTAAAGCATTCAGTTGAACTGAAATTTTATATAAACGATTGTTTTGGATGACAATACGATACTTTAATGATAATGAATAAAAATTAATTACCACTGAATGTTGGTATTCTGTCATATGTATATACATATTTGTATTAATTGTAACTATTTAATCAAAAGTAGCTAAAATAAAAAATTTCTTTGTTGATCTAAGTAGGAATTCAATTTAAAAATTTTTTTTTTATTTTACTTGTTTAGATAAAAATACTTCATTTTGAAGAAAATATGCATCGTTTAGAAACGAAGATATATTGAAGGAAGATATCTTTTGATTTTCTACAAAATATCTGTAATTAAAGATATCATGAAAATATCATAAAAACTTTTGCTGAATAAATTTAAAAAATTTCAAAATCGTACATTTTTGTAATGATTGAAGGCAAAAAGCATTGTGAGAATAAATGGAATAAATAATGTTAATTATTCTCATATTCAAATTGTAGAATTACTCATCTTTCTTTGAAACACGTAGAAAGTACAAATGATATTTCAAAATACTTCTGAGAATGAAAAAAGACGACAGGAAAATAGAAGAATATCTCGCTAAGTAATGACAGTGTAGAAAGGAATTTGGTTGTTAACATTTTAAAGAATTAAATTAATGTTATCTAAATGCTCTAAGCACGAAAAAAATGTTACACAGACAACACGAAACAGTGCATGTTATAAGTCATTATTTCATTATAATAATTTCGTTTAATTTAATAAATACGAGAAGAGGAAATATCTATTTCGAGCATAAATCTTTGCATAAAGTTATTCCAGACAAAAGGAAAAAATGAATAACCTTCCTTTCACATATATCCCTGAAGCTAACGTTGTCGTATTACTTTTTTAAAAAAATGAGATCTTTATATACACTTATATAAGATTAAGGAAAAAAGAGTGATTAACGTAATTATTTTAGTTATATAATTGAACCTTATGTAACAGTTTCAATTTCTTTGTATTTAGTTTTAACTTTGATTAGTACTTATCAATTGCAGATAGTTGAAAATCATTTTTTTTTGTTTACATAAATTATAAAACATTTCATCATAGGCACAACGACTATCTGACTACAGTTTTTACATTAATTGATATATTTTAAGTTATTTCTTATATTCTAAAACAGAAAAAAAATTTTAATTCCTTGTAATTTTTCAATCCCTACTATTATGTAGCTCACACTCTCTATATATTTATTCATTTATCTTGGTGGAATTTTCAATCGTTAATAAAATACATTTTAAAGCGCACAATTGAGCTTAAATTTTATATACATAATTATTTTGGATGACAATTAATTGTAATTAATAAAAATTAATTGATAAAAAATAATTATTTAAAGAATTACAAATACCGCCACATTGGCGACCCTTTTGACGCCTTGTGTCAAAACATAAAAAGGATTTTTTCTCACGTTCTAAAGCATTCAGTTGAAGTGAAATTTTATATACACGATTGTTTTGGATGACAATACGATACTTTAATCGTAATTAATAAACATTAATTATCATTTAATGTTGTGGTTCTGTCATATGTATATACATATTTATAATAATTGTAACTATTTAATAAAAAGTAGCTAAAATAAAATTTTTCTTTGTTGATCTAAGCAAGAATTGACTTAAAAAATTTTTTTATATTAATTGTTTATATTTCATATATTGCATATCGTGTGTGCGTGTGCGTGTGTGAGAGAGAGAGAAAGAGAGAGAAACATAATCTTGTGAACCAAAAAACTGGTAGCTTATGTAATGTGGTGCTCTTTTTTTAAAAATATACCAGTCATCGAAAATTTTCATAACTCAAAAGAGCAGAATATAAGCAAATGTTTATTAACGTCATATTATAAAGCAATACTAGGGCTATTGACAAAGAATCTCGTAATTTGGAATTATGGTCAAGTGACACCTGAGTTGAAACATCTCTCTCCAAACTACTACATCACGCCAATGAAGTCTTTTAGTTTCGACCCATTTAACGTGCATCGACCCCTCTAAACGGCAAGCTTTCAGTGACAACAAGGATCATATTCACGACACGCCGCGAGTTCGTTAGCATAACCACTGAAACAACGGATGCCACAAAATATATAGATAAAATATTTACAGTTAATGTAGGAACTAGTTACTGAAAATTATGTGGTATATTTTTCGAATTATAGCATCAAAAGAATAAAATATTCTAAAAAGTAAGAATTAATTAACAAAATTATGTGTTTTTCAGTCCCAATAATCTCACATTAAACGGACGCGTTCCTGGGTTAATCTATTCATGGCATTAACTATCTTGTTAAAGAAAGGTTTACTATTGTTTAAGCCAATGCTTCTCAAAGTTTCAATATTGGCGACTCAATATTCAATCAAAATTTTCATCACTCACCCTCTCTATACAATAACAGTGTATTGAATTCATTAATACTATACTTTGACTCTAAAGTTGCAATATGACTTTAACTTCTTTAGTACCACCGGTGCATATAAATGTTTCACTCAGCCAAAGCATTGATTGCCTTGGACGTATATATACGTCTTTCTGAAGTACGATCTTTTCTGTGATCTGATTACCATAAAATAAATCCGAAGATTTTAAAATACAACAAAAGGATTTTGACAGCGTTTACAAAGAATTTACTTATTTCCAAGGATTAGCGCTTATTTATTTATTTTCTTTCCCCCCCTCCCCAATACATCTCATACGTGAGTATACATGAAAGAAAATGGTGGCATTGAGGAGCAAAGTGCAATGCTAATAAACGAGGAATCAATCAACAAGAAGACATGATATGTCATTCCAATTTTCAGGTTAATATTGAAACTGATTGGTTTAAGAAAACGGAACTATCTTAAAACAACTCTCTATCAACGAAAGTTTAAAATTGCTGAAAAATATTTTCTGTAAGACATTCGATCTTTCAATAATGTAAATTTTGTCTAAACATTTTCCCAAGATCGAGAAATGTATGGAAGTGCTTAAGTCAACATTTTAAAACATAAGTTATGAGGCAATCCTTGCTTAACATTGGAAATTGTGCAACTATTTTAAGTTATTATTTTGCAAATTTTTACCGCTTAAAGTAAAGTGGCATTTTTATCCTCTCCGCAGATATCTGCATCCAAATCACTCCCCTTCCCCCCCCAAAAAAAAAAGAAATCTGGGTTTTTGGTGGCAGTTAGTATAGTGAGAAAGGAGAAGAATTCTGACAGAAGATATTTTTCAATTGATGAATAAATCAGATTGAACTTAGATCAGAACTTAATGATCTCTCGGATGATGACAATGCTGCGAACAAAACATATGAATCAATCGCGTATACTGGAAGGAGAATCAAGTTCAGATGAGTGCTATGAAAAAAACATGGGAATATTTGAAATAGAAAGACAATTCTATTTTGGATCATTCTTTACCATAAAGGTCTCTTGAACTCATTCATTACATTGATTTAACGGTTGCAAATTCTTGGTTTTTGTGTAAACAAGATGCAATATCAAATAAAATTCCTCTAAAAATCAAAATGGATCACTTAAAATTTATGTTAGAGATAGTTGAAGGGTTATCAGCCTCTTCACTTACTAACAAAAGTATTCTAACTGATGATGAAGATAACAGTGTTGTAATTCCACTCGAAAAAAAGATCGAAGCGTTATAACCCACCTGCTATACATGCCATGGCTTTTATCCTCGCCATTCCGTGATAAAATTCTTAACATTTATAGCCATTTTTGATGTGTTGATGACATTTCGAGGCATCGCAAATGCAGATTTGAAAACGACGAAAGCAGTTCGAAAACATGTTGTGAAAAATGCAATGATTATTAAAACTTGTTAAAAACAAAACAGAAGATTTTTACAGTAAATAAATAATGAATTAATAAAAGAGTTAATTATGCGTCAATAATTTCCTTGTTTTTAATAATTTTAGTTGAATTAAGATTGTTTCTTCTATCAACTTAGAGCTAAAAATGTGGAACTCGTGAAATTTCATAGGTGACCTGTTTCACAGGTAACGCCCATCCCGCACGATCGTGCGGGTACCGTCTACGTTCCAGGGGGCAGCGGAATTTTTTTTATTATTTTTCCCAATGCCATTGGGGTCCATATAGTATTAATAGCCAGAAGAATTTAACATTTGAAGATAAAAATACTTCGTGCCTTAAAGGGATAAATATAAGAGAAAAATAATTTTTAAAAAGTATTTTCAAAATTTAATATTGCCGCAAATGGGTTGAATTTTTGAAAAAATGGAAACATACTTAATATAGATTAAATAATTTTAAACTCAAAAAAAATCATTTTTTCAATACAAATAACCAAAAATTTTAATTACAGATAAATGAGTACCGAGATATGAATGCATACATTGCAGCATTCTCTAACTTAGCTCTCTCTCTTCGCGTCATGGAATCAATCCGATTCAAGCCTTTTTCCGTCTCCGCCTTATTGTACACTGTCATTTCGT
Source organism: Trichonephila clavipes (assembly GCA_019973935.1). Lineage (NCBI taxonomy): Eukaryota > Metazoa > Arthropoda > Arachnida > Araneae > Nephilidae > Trichonephila > Trichonephila clavipes. The sequence goes on along the minus strand of BMAU01017970.1, from coordinate 277,970 downwards.
CTCTCAGTAGGCTTTTTAATAATTTTAAAACTAGAGAAGCTGTTAAACTAACATAATATATTTTCCTTGTATCTATTTAGAAGGTACCTCATCAGCTCAATAAATATTAAAAATGACTAAAATGCTGTTATTCTTTAAGGCATCTGACTACGTTCGGAACCGTGGTTTTGAAAAAGCTTACAAATGAGTAATATTTATGATATTTAATGTCACTTAGGCTTAGAAAACGTATAAAAAATTATTTTAAGAATGTTATTACAGTAAAAAAATATTTAAGTACAATATTTTGACAAAAAAGGAATATAGAATGACCAATTTTTTCAAAACATTCTCCTTCTATGAAAAATGCTTTTATTATAAAAATATTTTGACTATATACATCTTAGACCTCTGTATAGAGGCTGAACTAGAATTTTTGAAATATATATTACTTAGAAGTGGATTTATCCATATTTTACTACAACAGAGGGGAGAAATTTTAAGAAAAAAAACGCTGATAATTATTTCAATTGGTGGTACCTCTGAAAATATTGTGAATTTTTCAAAAATCCTAGTTCAGACTCTCTGGAGAAGTTTTTACTTTATATAAGCAAAATATTATTATTATTGAAGTATTATTTTTATGAAAGAAGAACGTTTTGAAAAAAAGTTGTTCTAAGTTAATGTTTTGCCAAAATATTGCATTTAAATAAATTTTCTTTGTCATAATGTCCTTAAAATAATTTTACTCATATATTTTAATCTAAGTGACGCTAAATGTCATGAAAATTACCCATTTATGCGTTTTTTTTTAAATCACGGTTCCGAACGTAGTCGAATACCTTAACAAAAATTACTTTGACTTTTTGCCATAAATAAAGCTCAAATACCTCAAATTCCTTCCCCTTATGGTAGAACTTAAAAAAATAATATAAATAAATAAATATTATAAAAAATAAATAAAAATAATAATTATAAAAAATTTATAAATAAATAAATTTTTAATTTTATTTTTTCCTTCATCTATATACCAGAGAACATCCTTTCCAAATGGGTAAGATTTCGAAAATCTGAAGAAAAAAATCGATCCACACCCTAATGTATATATTTCGTAATATGTGTAGTTAGTGTTTTTTTTTCACAGTAAACAAGTATTATTTAGAAATATTTACAACATGGAATAGTAAAAATGAATCTTTATAAATCATTTATACATATTTAGCTTTCAACAAACGAAAGGAGGTGTCATCAATGTGTAAAACTAGCATATGTCTATATAAATAATGTTTCAATAAACAGAATGGACTATGTGTGTGTATGAAATAAGAATTGCTACCCAAATAAATATCTGATTTTATCAAACTTCTGAGCAAATTTGACAAAAATTATGTTACGTTGGAATACTAATGGAAATGTAATTCACGGTTCAGTTCTGGGAGAGCCCACACCCTTGAAGCGAATTATTTTGGTTGGTGATAATTGCGCCATCTTGGGGTAACCCTACTTTGAATAATTATATATGGTAAGCCTTACTATTTCTGGAATTTTCGTATTTTGTCGGTGGGCATTTCGAATTGCGTCATTTTGTTGTTGGGCACCGGGCTGGAAGTATGGCGCGTGTGTGAGTGAATATACCTTCCAGTTTTTTACTTTGTTGAATGTGAAATGTAAGAAAAAATTGATTGAATGGTGTATGAAGGCAGGAAGGAAGGAAGGGTTGATTGCTTCGAATTATGAATGTTCTAAATGTAATGAGCGAATGACATTATACGAACGAAAGAGTGCTGTTTTGGTTGGATTTAAACGGAGATTTCGAATGGGTATGTTCGACCATTACCTCGCAGAATATTTATGGGCGACGAGGCCGTGAAGGCTGTTTTTAAAATCTGCTGTCACGCTGTATCCTCCACTCGGAAAAGATCAGCAGTAAGAAAGTAAGTGCTGTTTTTTTTAATTTCATCTTAAATACATTTGATTAATTTCTGTATTGTTTATATATATTTTCATTACGCATCCACCTTTTACCGTTACATTCACTTGCCGCCATTGTTTGTTTCGCTTGACGCCATCTCATTCTGGCTTAGCGCTTTTTCGGTTTGTCACCAAGGGTGTGGGCCCTCCTAGGATTCTCCTAGGATCACACAATTTTGAACCATTGTTAAGGCAGTATAACATCTAAAATATCTCTCCTAACTTCCACATCACATTGCATCACGGGAGGATGTTCTCTTTAATGCGCAGTATCCTCCATTATTCCATATAACTGATCTTGAGAGGAACCAAGATATGAACATATTAGAGGCAGGCTAAACTTAAACTTAGCTAAACATGAATAAACTATTATAGATCTCCTTGATTCTAGCATGCATGTTCCGTACTAAGCAAAGGGATACATTCAACATTTAACTAGCTAGCTCTTGTATTGATTGCTGAGCGGTCGTCATAGTCACAAACTCCTGGACGACGTGTCATGACTTTAAGCCTTTGTGCCACTGAAGATCAACCATGTAAAAAGGAGCTTATGCATGTTAAATCTGTAGGGCTCAAAGTTAACCCGTTGGTGTGATGCGATAGTTTAGAAAGAAAGTGCCAGCTTTGGTGTCGTCCTCGTCACTTGATCATGGTTCAAAATTACGAGACCCATCGTCGAGAGCCTTCATGTAGTTTTATAGTGCGACGTTCTCAGACACTCACCCATTTGCAAAGATTGCGATACGTACTCAAGCATATTGAAAAACTTGTGTCATTAGAAAATCTTGATGAGTAAGAGAAAGGACGGTGAGAGTCTTTTAAAAGAACCAACTGTCTCTCTCTCTCTCAATCCCCCCACACACCAAAAAATAATACATTCTTTACCTACAATCCTTATTAAAGTAATATATCGATAAATTAAATGTAGAGTATTACTAGCGTAATGTTTATGCTAAAAACTGTCATGTTTTCTCTTTTCCTTATTTTCTACAAACATAAAAATTTAAGCGAAATAAATTTGAATGATCAGAACAATGGTATGTTTATTAACACGAAAGTAGTGCCATCTAGTAGTACAAAATTCACATAAAATGTTATTTTTACTGTGCTTTAAGCAAATAAACGCATCACAATGAAAAGATATTCAAAATAGGAAAATTTGCGCCAAAATAAGTAATTTTGATTTTGTTAATTTGAATTTTTTTGTAATTTTAATTTCGTCTGTCAATTTGAAAAAATTTCCGAATTTTTTTCCCTCCTTTTTGTTTTTCTTTTCTCTCTTTTCTTTCTCTTTTTCTTTTTCATTCTTTTTAATGGGATTGTTGAGTATTTTAAAATTTTATACTCATATTTTAGTCAAAGTAGACGTTGCGAAATATATCAATATACTACTTCTTAAAAGTTTTTTACAGATTTATATAGAATAATTCCTAATCAATTAAATTTTGTGTGATAAAAAAATACCTTTATCATTATAGTAAAATGCATATTATATTAAATATTGCTTTTCAAATGGTACCACTAATTTTCGGACGTTTGAACATATTTTGATCACTGATATTAAGCTGAATTTTGTAAAAAAAATATTAACAACATACTAACACTCTCTCTTAGGACCTAGACTTCTGAAAAAAAAATCATTAAAAAGATTTTATCATTAAAAATTTGTAGCCTTATTATCATATACAGACTAATAAACAACCATACAAAGTTTTAAATTAAGGTGTGATGTTTTCATCAATACTTGCCGAATTAAAATGCTATTTGATGGTAAATGTGTTTCATTGTTAAGGTATCCGACTACGTTCGGAACCGTGATTTTAAAAAGGCGCATAAATGGATAATTTTCGTATTTAGTGTCACTTAGATTAGAATACATGTATAAAATTGTTTAAAGGACATTTTGATAAAAAAATTATTTAAAAACAATATTTCGGAAAAAATTAACTTAGAATGACCTATTTTTCAAAATGTTTTCCTTCTGTGAAAAACGCTTCTATTATAATAATATTTTGCCTGCATATTGCTCAGACCTCTGTACAGAGGTTCAACTGTGATTTTTGAAAAATTCGCATTATTTTCAGAGTTACGACGATTTGAAATAATTATCGGCGTTTTTTCTTAAAATTTCTCCCCTCTGTTGTCGTAAAACATGGATAAACCCACTTCTAAGTTATATATTTCTAAAATTATAGTTGAGCCTCTGTACAGAGGTATGAGCTATATACAGGCAAAATATTATTATAATAGAAGCATTTTTCACAAAATGAGAACATTTTGAAAATTGGTCATTCTATATTTATTTTTTGTCAAAATCTTGTACTTAAATAATTAATTTTTTATTGTAATACACTAAATATCATAAATATTATCCATTTATACGCTTTCGCAAAATCACGGTTTCGAACGTAGTCGGATACCTTAAATAGCTGAAATGTTATTTGATTGTAAATGGGTTACAATGATAAATAACAGATAAGTTATTTATATGCATTTAAATAAAGTTTTTCCCCATCTATATTATTTTGAAACTGTACTGTTCTGCGATTATTTGTCTTTACATCAGAATCCTAATATATTTGGTGCTGCCATCTAGTAATTAATGCATAAATATATTTAACTCATAAATTATAATCATGTTTCAATTGATTAATGATGTGCATAAAATTATAATCTATATTTTTGTAAACATAATTGACAGTTTAACATTATTTTTATGATAATTTCTGAATATGATATTTCTGAACGATATTTTTATGATATTTCTGAAAAAATTTTGCACATTGAAAGATACATTTTTAAATTGTGCCGCCATCAGTAATCGAAAATGAAGAGTAGTACTCAAAACTGATAATTTGGAATATTTAATTAACTCTTAAGGTGATAAAGTGACGAAAGAACACATTCAATAAATTTTTTTAGTAAATTTACTAATCTGTGTCGTAGAATATACGAATTTATTTTAAGTTACTTTCCATTAACGTTCTCAATAGTAATATGAACCAGTTATTGAAATAAGTTACTTTTTGTGTCATATAAATTCATTTTAGTGCTTAGTGAAACTATAAAATTTAATGTAAGATTAAATTTTTGCATAAGCCGATAAGGAGAATGAATATAAGTTTTATTTGATTACAATATTATCATTCTTCATTACTGCGCACTGAACACTAAAGAAACTCCAAATAGGTTTTATCAATAAAATAGCTCGTTAAATCTAATGAATTACGCATAATCATAACATATAATTTGAATTAAATAATTTGAAAAATTTCAGTGGAACTGAAAATCATTACATTGATCAAAATACTAATTATAACTGATCATAAGATTGCACAAATCACACTTTTCCTCCTCTTAATATTTTATGCTCCTAAAACTTAGGATTCAACCTGATGGGTGTGAGTACTTACATATTATTACGTACAAAAAATCAATATCCATTTTTTATTCATGTATGTAGAAAATCTTAATTATTTTTATTATCACTTTCCCCTTTTTGAAGCTACAGAAAGAGTGTGAAAATTTGCAATTCAATTTTAGAAATCAAACATGTTTTCAAAAAAAAGATCGAAGTTCTCTGTTTTATTCCTAACTCATTTTTAAAATAATTGCAGGTTATTTAGGTATCCGCGTTTTTAGTTTTTTAAAAATAATTTTTATTTCATAAAGCATTCTTTACTTGATTTAAAACAAAAAATTTCTTTTTAAATAATACAACCTAAGACAATAAAGTTCGGTGAATAGTCCTGTGAAATTAACGTAGATGAATATTAACGAAAGTTACCTTAATGTCCTTCGAAATAGTCCCCTCCCATAACTATGCACCGCTGAAATCTGCAGTACATGTCCTGGAAACTTAGCAAGAAGTCTTCTTTTGGGATGGAGTTCAAAAGCCCCGCCACATTTCGTTGGATGTCAGAAAAATACCCAAATCTCTTTCCTTTCAAAGTGAGTTTGATTCATAAGAAATGGAAGAATGGTGGATGTTCTATTTGAACCCCTTATTTTGCCAGAAACTATTTGACGATATTGGCTGTGTGAGGGGGAGCATCGTCGTGAACAAAACACCATGAACCTTGTTGTGCGTACTGGGGTCGTACTCTGCGTAGACCAGTGTTTCTCAAACTGTGGGGCGTGCCCCCTGGGGGGCGCGATAAACCTACAAGGGGGGTGCGAGCATATCGAAAATAAAAGATTTAAAAAAATATTTACTGGAATGAAGTAAAACAAAATACTTTCTGGCGTAATAAAAAATACACATTTACACTGAAATAATATATATATATATATGTATATGTATATGTATATGATTATATATTAAAAAATTCTTATATTGGATTATATATATATATATATATATATATATATATATGTATTATCTGTGATATTACGTCATCAAAAATAAAAGCTTCTACTTCAAAACCTCATTTCATAGCTATCTTTGATACTGTAACCAAATAAAAAACATTTTATTTGATTCGCTGTAATCCCATGATGAGAGATTTTTTTATTACGTTTCCTTTTCAAACCGAAAATGCTACACTTTCAGAGAAAAAAAAGACAAAACCCAAACCCATAATCAAAAAAAATTTTAGGAAAATAAAAAGTTCATCACTGTTATATATTATTGCCATCAGCTGTAAGCAGCAGAACGTATTTGTTGCAGTTTGACCTTCGAACTTACATGCACGGTTAGTTGATGTCCCTACTCTTATGTATTTGTTTTTTCATTTAGGGAAGTATTAGGTCAAGATTTATTTTAATGGGCTATCCCAAACTATCCCCTATTTTTTAGAACATCCATATTGTAATAAATACACTTTTAATCCGAGAGCGGTTACGCCGAGCACAGAGTGCACGAAATCGGTAATTCTGGCAATTCTGTTTAATTGTTACCAATGGCCCTGACACTATCCTCCTGTTTGACAATCTTAACGTGAACTAAAATATATTTCTCACATATCTCCCTCTTTTTTGGGAGTAGCAAACGTTTTTTTGCAATCTTAAGGTACTTGTTTTGTCTGAGTTCCCAATGTGATAACTTTATTTCCGAAATATATTCTGTGTCCTTGAAAGAAGGTGTGAGTATATTTTCTCTTAATTATATAAATTATTCACTGGAATTACGATTTTTATTGTGTACTATAAAAATAATTATCAAAAAAAGATTGTGGTGACTCAATAACCCCGCTCGACCATTAGTATCGAGTGCGCGCCTGCTCCAGGGTTAAAACATGTTGAAGTCTTTTCGCTTTAAAAATATTAAAAATGATACAATTATTCTTCATCGGAATTTTTTTATTGTTCATTATTCAACATAAATTCTAAATGCTAATTCTGTGAGGCTTAAAATTACAGTTCGCTTAAAACTAATTATAATTTGAGGATTCATTCAAAAAAAATCATTTTACATTTTTGTAAACATTGTCGCGCATTTGGCTTTACTCACCTTACAATTCAGTGATTATATCAATAATGCTTTATTTCCTTATAAATAAACTCGTGCAAAGAGTGGACACTTCAGCCGGTATACTTTTAATGTATCAGTGCTTCACAGAGTATTTTATAACTAATTAAATAATACTAAATTAAGAACAAGTTTAATAAGTATTAGCGACTTCCATTGTTCCAGAGCAAAGTTTTTCAAAGGAATGCTTATGATTAAAAATTGACTCTCTGAGTTATTTTTCTATATTTAGCTGATATCTATATTTTGTCTTCTAAGCAACGACCACATTTTGCAATATGTTCTAATTTAAAAATTAGAGAAAGGAAAAATAACATAATAATTATCCTATTACTTATTTTTTTGCTTAAAAGTAACATATACAAAATTTAATACTTATGCCATGAATTTGTACGGTTTATAATAAAGATCGTTGCTTTAGCGTCAAAGTGCATTATTTTTACATTCAGTACATTATTAATGTATAAGGGGGGCGCGATAAAAATTGTGATTGAAAAGGGGGGCGCCAGTATTGAAAGTTTGAGAAGCACTGGCGTAGACGTTTCATGAAACAGATCCAAATTTCAATGTACCTTGCAGCATTCATCGTCCAGCTATGCGCCCAGTTAATCGACGATCTTTCGTGATTAATTTACTCACTTTCTTTTTTTTTTAATGTTTTCGTCACTGACAGAAGTCACCGGTCTTTCGCTGCGTGGGTGTAGAAACACATTCTCGGGCTTCTTGAAAACGGGCGAACCACTTGCACACACACTTCATGGACAGTGGTTGATATTCATAAACACGTACCAGTATCGAATAAGTTTATGTTGGTGCCTTGCCAAACTTTAAACAAAACTTTAAATTGATCTTTTGTCCGTTCATTTTCCTGTTCTCAATTAAAACCCAGCGCCCTAATCAAGCACTGTGTAAAACAAGTCTTACACGGAACACAAAGGGCGTTCAAGTAAACAACGGTGGATACAGATGGTCAACACCTGTCGCTACGCGTGTGCAGCGTTTTTTGCGCCAGTCGTGCCAGATCGGTCGTTCTGACTTCATTCACCGAACTTTATTGTTAGAAGTTATATCAATGTATGAACAAGGTGATTTTTTTTTAAATTTGCACTGTTCAGAGCCATCTGGAGCTCGATCTAACAACCGCAATAGCACCAAATTTGGTACGGATATTAACGATGGCATGGGAAATAATATTCCGGGGAAAATAATTAGTTCCAATAATCGCCAACAAGGATATCCATTATGCTGTGGTTTACCAATCCAAGAATTAGCATAAAACACAGGTATGAAAACAAAATCCAAATCTATGTTTTCATATGCGATAATTTAACCAGTAATTTAGGCTATAAAAACAAGTAGGCAATTCCAAATTGTATTATCAGCCGAACTGGCCCAGTTTAATCCTTTATCTACCGACGGTACTTGAGACGAATCTGTACGGAACCTTTCCACTAATCTTCTTAGGCATCTTTTTGGGGAATATAAATTCGCGTTTATTTCCAATCAACTCCAAAAAGATGAACGGGATATTCAAATTAGATAAGGTATTTAAGTCGAGCGTTGTGAGATAGCAAGGTAGATGTTGAAAGGCTATTGAGCCAGCAACTTTAAACGCATTTTTAGAAGATTCAAGAAGATTAGATTCGTGAAGACGTCGTACTGCTAGACGTACCAGAAAGCTGATATAAGCCAGCGGTAAATATAATTTACGTACGCTTAAAATAAGCGTCAGTTTAAGCGACTTAGTTAAAGTTAATGAAAGTTAAGAATTCGAGTACTTGTATTTCTCGGATCTCCTATTTCGGTAGACCTTACTTGATCTTGAGCTTAATTATTAATTAATTGCATTATTAGTGATTTAATTTATTATAAAGGCAAATCTCTTTAAGTGACGTAACATAATAGTATTATATGTTATCAGAGATTTTTTTGAGAAAATTATAATAATAAATAAATATTATTATTATTCAAAATGGCTCTTAGTGGTTCTTTGCCTAAAATTAATCTTGATGTTCAAGGTGAGACCCAGGGGGATATCCGCATACTTATAAGTACCACTTTAAAATTGCATAGAATAATTCTTTTTACGAATACTCTGACATTCTTTGAAATCCATTTTTCCAAGATAAATGGCAACATGGGTTCTATGAATAGTGTAACGTCCCAAGCATCTAAGTGATGACACTTATTTGGTATTTTGTAGATTTATTTCCCAAATACACAGGACAGTTCACAGACATACAAAAATATGTACAATGTTTACACTTTTGTAGAAATCATTAGCGATCCGATTATTGACATTTGCAGAGAAGTCATTCCTTACACTCGCTGATGGAGCTAAATACAGTCTCTCGTCGAGAGGTAAAAGCCGACTGCAGATATCCACACTGCGCTCACAGGTGGAGCTCGCAGATTCCAACTGCTCTCGTCGAGAGGTAAAGGCCGGCTGCAGATCTGCCTTGGCACTCGTGCATGCGCAGTGCTTCCGATCAGTCCGCGTTGCCACCTAGAGTTTTAGAAGGGGTCTAGAGTTCGTTACAATAGTATTTTAGCGAAAAAAGCGAATATTATAGTAGAAATTAGGTTTTCACGTTGCTTTCCTCGGATTGCGAAGATTGTCATTTTTGTTCCGAAAAAATAGTTAATGTCATAAGATGAGTGTCTTATTTATTTCTTTGTATGTTAATAGAGACCATAGAAAACGATTTGACTATTTATTTTAAGCGAACAGTGTATATAATTTTATAGTTTATTATCTTTAATCAATTAGCTCTAACGGATTAAGTTTCCTAAAGTTAAGTAGTTTGTTTATGTACATCCTTTAATTTTCAATAAAGTGATTCAAAAAATAATATTGCAGGGAAAAAATGCAGTAAATCATAATGCGGTAGATAAAGGGCTAAAGGAATATGGACTCAGATTGCCAGAACACGCATTGTTGGTAGAGCTGTATTATAATCATCCACAGTACCTCGTGAACTTAGAACTCGTTAAAAACTACATTTATCGCTCAAAATATTCAGGGCCGTTTTTAACCTCTCCGGTCTCTTAGGTACTTCAAATTGTTATGCCCTCCCCACTATTTCCAGAGCACCGCCCTCCTTCAGCTCTTACATTGCCAGTTTTGCTTGAAGACAGATTTTCCCTCAATTCTCTTACTCCTTTCCTTTTCTTTGTTTTTACTGTTTGGAGCCACAACTTATTACCGCTTATTTCCATTATCCACCACCTATGGACCCGCCGTGTCCTGGAATACCCACCGTAAGGAAAAGATAGTGGCATGGTTCGGCCACTCTTGTTCATTTTGGGTACGAACATTTGGTTCTTTTTGGAACTCCATACGAACTCATGATACGCCGACAATGAATTCGTGATCATAACCATTAGGTTACTACGGGCAACCTAATTGGTAGCAGTTGGTAACGAACTCCAAACCATTGGGTCGTGGCCGACGTGTCATGAGTTAGAACGGGGGTGGGCAGACTTTTCCAGGGTACGGACTACTTCTAATTTTTTCAAGGTATTACGGTTGACCCCATGGCGTAGGTGTAGTGAGCTAAAAGAAATTATACAATACAGTGGGACCTCCATTTTACGAACCTTTATTTTCCGAATTTCTCTATTTAGCAAACTTTTTCCCGGAACCAAGAACATTTTACGATTTTCTTCGTAAAATAACCTTCAAATAGCGAGGAGCATTTTCTATTCAACGAAATTTTCTCTTAGGGTACGAATTTTCTTCCGTATTTCTTAAAATATTGTATTAACTGCACTCTTTTCCAAATTTTAATGCTACAGAAAATCAGTTGTGGCTTAGATTCGAAGAGAAGAAAAATTTTTGGATATGGTATTTAGAGCAATTTTCAGGCATTTATTTATAATACAAATAAAATAACTAATTATTCACTCCTTATTAGTTTTCCTTTTAAATTTATTTTAATTTTGTAATATTGGATATTGATAAACCATTTTAGAATATTTTTCAAATTTCACAAAATCTTGTTGAGAATTTGGGGCGAGGCTTAGAATCGATGGTGGCTTAAATTCGAATAAGTATGGTATTTTTAGACCTTCGTATGATGAAATGCTTATTAGGTCTTAGGGAAGGCGGTCACCCCAAAATGTCTTGATGGTCCACCGGTCGATCGCGATTGACTTAATGCTTACCCCGGAGTTAGAACCTAGTATCGTTGAAGACCCGCCTTGTACTGGGAGGAGGGGGCGATACGCGTTAAATATGTCGAAACTCAAATGTTCTCCCGTTGGTGTGGTGTTGAAGTTAGGAGAGGGGCAAGTTAATCATCCTCATCACTCGACCATGACTCAAAATGACGAGGTCTGTCGCCAAAAGCCCTCGAGTCGCTGAATAGTGCAGTATTAAGCTACATTCACTCCAAAGCTGTCAGCGTCGAGCGTTGAGCGTCAAGCCAATCAGAACTTCATCTCGCCCGAGATCGCTGACAGCCTTGGTGTGTGAACGCAGCTTTAATATTCTCTCACTCCCTAACCATTGGGTTATAGATAAGGTCTCTCTATGTAAAATTATTATGTACTATTAGGGTTTTAAATCTCCAGGGCCTTACGTTGACGAGCTGATAGTGTAGAAAGCCTCTCTTCAATCCCGTTTCTTCATCACAGCTCAAAAGTATCAGGACTGTCAATTTTAGAGTTGCTTCTAATTAGAAATTGGTAAATCAACCAACCAGTTCCTAAGTACATAGCTAAATTAAGAAGAAATTGTTTGAGAACCACGAAAAGAAAAATGAAATAATGTTTGGTTTGCTTATATAGGCTGATGGTATTTATATAATAATGATAATGATTGAGTGTTTTTTAACACCGCATTCTAAGGATTCTATTAGCAACAGACTTCGTAATATATTAAACCACGGTCACGTGAAGAGATTGGCACCTGAGCAGGTACACCACGCAAAAGTGCTGTAATTGTGTCACGATTAATCTCACGTGCATTATCCCTTCTACTTTGCGGGTCTTCATTGGCATGAAGACTCCAGCCCCCGACTAGACCACGCCGGCCTTCTTTCTACATCACATAAATTACCGTAAAATCCGGCGTATAAGGTGCACTTTTAACTCAAAAAATAAGTTCGAAATTTACGAATGTGTGTTAAACGCCGGGTATAAAAAAATGACATTTTCAAAAATAAAAAAAGAGATGAGCGTAATAAAAATTAGACTTCTGCATGGATCGGAATATTCTTTATTTGAAAGAAATGACATACCAAATGAAATTAAATGATTCTGATTCTAAAAGTATACGATTTTTTTTCAAAATCGTGGGATAATACCTCGAACAAATAGCTTAGAAACATACCAGCATTGTATACGCACACTTTTCGTTTCTTCGTTGAAAAGGTGGCGAATATACCCTAAAAATTAAAAAGAAAATCAGCTTGAAAATATGGGTGCGCACTATACGCCAGATTTTACGATAAATAAGGGTAATTGTATGCAGATAGATTAAAAATAAGTCCTTTTTCAACACGTTTTTTTTAGCTTCACTTGTATGTAACGGAATCTTTGAACGCGATTCTTACCCACTTTAAAAGGTCAGATAAATTCAAACTTTTGCACACATGTTAAGGACCACAATGACAATGCAATAATTTAATAATTTTGTTCCAATGTCCTGATCAGGTTCATCAGAATTAATGATTTCCCATTTCCAGATTTGGCGACTAAAAAATTAAATTACAACCCTAAAGTAAAAACGCTTATGTTTAATACAAATACAACAAACAAAATCAATAATAGTCTAAAAAACTTTTAAAAAAGCCGCTTTTATTGTAGATTGAAATTTAAAAAAATGAAAAATAAATAATATTAAAAAAAATTAAAAACACGCTTTTACAGTAAATTGAACTGAAAAGTAAAAATTAATTTTTAATACAAGAATAAAATGATTGACGAGAAAATTAATGTCATTGTTAAAAGCGTGTGAGTGCATTGATATCAATTGTTATATTTTCTTACTAGTTTTATTCCAAAAAGCTGAGTTTGTGTAAAAATGTAGTACTAATTACCACATGCTTTTACCACAATGACATTAATTTTCTCGTTAATCACTTTATTCTTATATTAGGAATTATTTTTTACCTTTCAGTTCGATTAGCTGTAAAAGCGTGAGTTATAGTTTTATAAACTATCATTTATTGTTCCTATAAAACCTGAGTTATTTTTTATGAACTTTGTCGTAATTCTCAATTATGTGAAAGATGAATTTAACTTACTTTTGGATATGTAAATTAAATTAGAATAGAAAATGCTTAACATTTTAATTAAGTGGTGAGTAAAAAAGCACTATTTTCTGCTATAGCATTTTTTAACATAACCAGTAGAATTGGAATCGTTTTACTCGGTATCGGTCTGTGAAACACAAACCCATACACTATTACCTTCAAAAAAAATTCTTCGAAGTGTCATTGACCAAAGCATTGAACTCAGAATTCGCCAAGTGATAAATATTCCACAAGATGCTATGGCCATTGCCATTCAAAAATAAAATGAAACTATTCGGAAGTTCCAGGTGAACTGGGGTAATCATGATCAGAACACTTGTATTGAACACAGCAGGACGCCTTGACTAATTCTCACTTGTTTTGAATTAGGTCATTACCGAAAGGGATGTCGTTTACTGAAGCAGAGAGCAAACGAGTGCTGACATTGACAAACGTTGCATAAAATTAGCCTTCAATTGTCCTTCCCGTCACCGCTTACCTAACTATTATGACAATGCAATCAAAAAGACTAAACTGTTTTATCGAACGGAACGGAATTTTAAACACGTAGTTTCACTTCTCGTGTTTTACAATGAAATGAAACTGGGTAAGTACGATCTTTTATTTTTACCACTTCTTTTATGGCAGATTTTTGATGTTTTTAAATTAAGTTTTAGTCCTTTTTCGACTGAAATTTAAAAAATGCTTTTGTCATTGTGCCCTTCCACCTTTTGGAATTGTGTTTTAGCTAAGTCCAAAATAAACCAATTAGTCTGAACTGTACTGGAAGCCTCTGAAGATCCTAAAAAAATATTGCGTGATAAGGTTTTATATATTTTTCAAAAATTATTTTTTTATATTGCGTGCAGGATTTTTTATTTTCATTGTTGTAGTAAAGATTAAAACAAATTATTACTCCTGAATTTATCACTTTGATTTGTCAACGCATTTTAAACAAAGCGGTAAGCACTTAAGGGAACCAGAACATCATTCACTTTCAAAAAATCGATTTTTTAATTTTAGTATTGAAAAAAATAGTGCATATTTTTCAAAATGTATAACACTTATACACACACGTTCGTTTATTAAATAACTTTAAAATAAGAAAAAAGTAATTGAGAGACAAACATGTAAACAAAGGTTTACAAATGTTTAGTTTTTTTCTCTATTACTACAAAGCAAAATTTTTTGCTTTTAGGTACACTTTAAAAAACAATTGCACTATATGGTTCCAAATTTTTTATTCTTCTATACAAGATAATTGTGCATATAGTGAGCCTGTTTTTCAGTTGAAGTGGTACATAGTTTTTAAAAAAATAGTTTTATGTATAAAAAAGGGAAAAAATAAAAATTTTCAAATTTACAAAGCTTTATAATTTTTTTAAAGAAACTATCTTAATATTTTACTAAAAACATAGGTTCACTACAGTTTGTGTATTGATTTATAATTGTGCAAAAAATACTTTACATATTTAAGAGATACTTTTTTTAAAAAATGGTACCTAAACATAAGCGTGAATTATGAGATCTTTAAAAGTATGTTCAACTTAAATTACACAAAAAATTATTTTTCAACTGAAAAAATTATTTTTGCATTTCTACCGATTGATTCAAATATCTTTATTGAGATCACAAAAAATCTAAGCTCTATTCGGAATTTTTAAAGATATATATCCCATAAACAAGAAGTCTTAATTTTGGCATTGTACTCTTTGGAGCATATCCTGGTACCCTTCAGTAAGAGCTACTTTACTTGTAAACCATGAAAAATATTTTTTCTGCTGCAAATTGATGGGCGAATGCTATTATAACTTCAAACTTTTTAACTTATTAGTACTAATATATATGTGCAGTTTTAAAATTATACGACAAACAGTTTTTTTAAAATGTTTGTTTAAATTCACTTTTCGTAGAAACTGCGATTTAAAGTAAAACCTTGCCACATTAAACAATGCCTACCAGAACTATAACAATTGTTAAAATACTTCTAATTTCATTACAACAAAAAACTTAAACTACTTTAGAAATTAAAATGTCCTTTTTTTTATTAAAGGCTAAAAAATTCATTTTACATCAATTTTCTAAGTAGCCACCATAACACAAAATAGATTCAAAATATATTGTCTTAAACGCAATAAGCTCCAAGAAAGTAAATTATCGAATTTTAACGGTCAACTTTTGTCATATTTGATCATGTCAACTAAGTTAACATAATTATTTATCAAACACGAAGTAATTTAAAATTTCTTTCATATTTTATGTGTTTCCAAGTTGCTATGTGTGAAGTAAAAAGACATGTACAGAGTAATAGTAAGGTGACCAATCATCCTCATTTAGGGAGGACAGTTCTCCTTTTACAGGTTCTGTCCTTCCTCGAAAAGTGTCCTCCAACTTTTCAATATTTTAAAATCTCTGTTCGGAGATGAGCCAAACATGTTTCCAATGTTTCGAAGAATGAAAGCAATTATCACATGAAATAACAGTTTTCAATGGTGTTTTTGTCTTCAACGCAAATAAATTGACTAGATAAAAAAAATCGTGTTGAGTTTTTATCGAAAGAAATGCTTGATATTAAAATCGATGATAGTTGTCTGTTTGAAGAAATTAGAAGACTGAGTGTTAATTTAAATTCTAATAAATTGGAACAACTGGTAAATCAGCATGCTGAAATTGATAAAGAATGGGGGAAAATACTTAACCATTTCAAAAATGAACACTTTCTATGTGATAATTTAGTTATTCCTGTTGAACTTACGTTGTGTGTTACCCTGCAACTAATGCAGAAATTGAAAGAGTTTTTTCATTTGGTACTGATTTTTCGACAAGTGAAAAATCAAGAGATTGAATGTTGATACTTTTAGCTGTAGCACTTACCGTAAAATTCAATATAAAGGATATTTTTTGCTCCGAAATTTTCGATATATTAGAAAATGGTATACTGACAGAAAAAATGTTCAATGGGAAAGTAAATAATTAAAAGAGATGTAAGCATAATTAGTTGATTTTTTTTTGAATTAATAAAATGTTTCATATACTTACGTTGTTTTTCGTAAATCTTTCGCGCACGCGTGTCCTCTTTTTCATTGTAAAAAAACTGATCCCCTTAGTAATAGACCTAACGTACGTCGTAGGTGGGACTGAGTGATAACCACATTAGTCGAATTCGAGAAAGTTGGGGCTAAAGACTAAAAAAAAAATTTTTTACAAAAAAATAATATTTAACAAAATATTAGATAACACAAATACAAAATTGCACAGATAATTGTTTTGATGTAGAAAGTTTCATAAAATCTAACAAAGTAGTTTGCTGACTCAACGATTTTTTTTCCTCCCTCAAAATTTCCTCGTAGCATGCTAATATATTTTTTTTATTCCTTGTTTCGTTGAAAATATTCAATCTTTGTTGGAGTCTAAATTTTCTAAAACTTGTTACTTTTTCAACTAAACTGATGCCTTCTTTCAAATTCTCTACCGTCATTGGATCTTTTAATTGAACTGGGTCTAAAGACTTCAATATCTTGATCATGCAACTGTGTAAGCTTATTAATTGTTAACTCCTGATTTTAGGAATCCAGCAATTCTTGAACATCATCATTATCTACTTTAAAAATTTATTTGCCTGGCAAAATAGACAACTTCTTCAATCACATCGTTTCATCAGACTCTGTCATTGATTCCACCTGAGTTTTAGTGATGAGAAAAAAAAATCGACGAGGACAGATTTGTAAATCGCGTAACTCCGGGTTCGCGTTGTTCTTGTTGCTAATACCACCTGTCTGACATTATCAGATCGAGGCCCACGAAACTCATCGTGCCAAGGGGCTAGATGTATGCCTGTCGTTGGCCGTAACCTTGAGCACCACACAGGTGACAGTACGATTTAGCTCAGTTCCACTCCAATTTTGAAGGAGAACACTCTGGGGGAGGGTCAAGGGTCTCCCACTTCTCATCCCCTGCCACAACCACACGGAATAACTTGTGGCTCGATGACTGCTTAGAATACCCCATGCCATGAAGGCACTATACATTTACAAGCATCCATGTCTTCACCGGGATTCAAACGCAGGCCTTTCGGCACAGCAATCAGCTTCAGAAACCACTAAACCGGATGGGCTACCCGGATTCCCGTAAGTCGGGGTAGCGTAAGTCGCTTTTTTTACTGTGTGTACCAATCTTTTTATTACATTAATTTACTATTTTTTCAAGATATGTCTGTACATTAATTCACTTGAATTAAATAATATTTTCATAATGCACATAGAATATACAGTTATTTTAATATACTTTATATATATATGTCAGGTTTGAAAAGTTTAGGTTCAAAATTAAGGAAGTAATAAATGAAAATAGAGCGAACTCTTTACCATCGCGTACGTAAACAAGCCTGTTAAAAGGAGCAACGAGCGCTGACGAAGGCGAACGCATACTAGAAAGGACTTGGCTGGTGTCTCCTCGCTGCGATGTTGTATTTGGTAACACCCGGTTGCGCGGCAAAAGGTCCGCCATGTTAGATTATATATGATGAAAGCGTAATAAAGGAATATTGTGAAGATGATGCCCTCTTCATTTTACCAGCAGGCCTGGGGCCTGTCAAGAGTCGGCAGGATGATTTAAAGTACTGCAAAATACGCGAGGAAACCAATGGAATGAACTTCAACAATTTTTTTTTTTTCGAACGAGCGACTGCATTGAAAACGATACTACCATGGAAGACGACTCTTTCCGGCAGGAGTCACCAGTCAACACATCCAGGGAAACTTTCTTTTTCCTGAATTTGATCTTAATAAGTTTAGTAGTTTGAAGAGTTTTCTTGAATGTTTTGATAAACAATGTTTGGAATATCAAAAGACGAGCAATGGAAGAAGCAAAATATTCCTAGATATCTCACGGGAGTTTATCTTAAATTTTGGTACGAAAACCATTTATTTGAAAAGTCTTATCAAGAAATTAAACAACTATTAATGACGGTGTTCGATGCGACGAAACAAGAAGATATTCGAAGATTTCACAAATTAAAATTAAACGACACTAAAGAACTAATTTCGTTTTTACGGAAAAACTTTCGTTGGGGAAGAAACTAAATTATGATGACAGTTCAATTGTGGAGCATATGACATTAAGCAGTCCAAGAGAGTTCCAGAAGTTCCTAGTTATCAAGAAGATTTCGACACCCTGCGAATGGATCTCAACGATGCGACAATTAATCGCAGTAACACCGGATAGCGCAGACCGAAAACCGGTAGATACTGGAAGTTATACCCGATGGAATCACGCATACGGTAGTGTACACAGAGGAACTGGTCAACAGTACAGATTCCAAGCAAGAGGAAATCATGGACAGCCACATCAATCGCACATGATGAGATTCAGTGGAAGGCAACAGTTCAACAATCAACCTAGGCAGTTTGTACAACAGAATCGACATTTTAACTCGCCCAGAAACGAAAGTAACCAGAGGCAAGGATGACAACTAATTATTGAGTCAATGGTATGTTCCAAGCACTTTTGTACTCTAATTGACACAGGAAGCAATGTGTCATTAATTCCAATAAATTTAGCTAAACAATTAAAAAACATTAAAATTATAAAAAATAGTAATGTAAAAATAAATCAAACTTGTGGGACTATTCAACCCAAAGGTATAATTAAAGTTTATATGAATATTGGATGTATATCTAAGCAAATAGATTTGTTTGTAATTGATACTGAATTGCCTTATATTATTTTAGGACTTGAATATTTACATTTATTTAAGCTTGACATTAGTATTCGTAACATGTGTATTTTTCAATGTGGTAAAAATTTAAGTAATATTAAATATGTAAATAAGTGTGTTGGTGAGTTGAGAACATATCATGGGACATATTGTAAAACTCTTAATAATGATCAAAATATGAACTACTATAATGCAAATAATGAAGATAATATTAACGTTAAGAATAATAAAGGTTTAGATCAAATACCAGACAGCCCTGAAGCTGATCTGAAAAGATTGTTTAACCCAGCCATGGTTGTTGAGGACACAATACCAAGACAAACTAGTGAGCAATGGGGAGATTTAACCCAACTTCTTGACAAATTTCAAACCATATTTTCACAAAATAAGTATGATGTAGGTTGTATCAATTTAGAGCCACAAAGAATTCATTTAATTTCAGACCTTCCTATAAGTTTACGCCCTTATAGAAACAGTCAACAAGAATCTAAAGAAATACAAACACAGATAGAAGAATTGTTAAAAGCAGGTTTTATTAGACCCTCTCATAGCCCATATGCTGCCCCTGTAACTTTAGCATACAAAAAGGATGAAGGGAAAAGATCAAGATTATGTATCGATTATAGAAAACTAAATGAAATCACACGAAAAGATTCCACCCCTGTACCTCTGATAGACTTTGTAATTGATAATTTAACTCATGCTAAATTTTTCTCTACGCTCGACTTAACAAGTGGTTATTGGCACATTAAAATTCATGAAAAGACGCAGAGAAACTGGCTTTCACAACTAATTTTGGACTCTATGAATGGTTAAGACTTCCATTTGGCTGGAAAAATTCCCCAGCTGTTTTCCAAAGAACTATAAGACAAATTTTACAAAAATATCAGTTAACTTTTGCTTTAAACTATTTTGATGATATAATAATTTTCTCACAATCTTGGGAAGAGCATTTAACTCATTTAGATACAATATTTCAAATTTGTAAAAAAGAAAACATTAAACTTAAAAAATCAAAATGTCAGTTTGCACAGGAAAAAATAAAATTTTTAGGATATGAAATAACACAAGGTCATTATTCCCCAAGTAATCCAAATATTGAAACAATTAGAAAATTAGCACCACCTAAAGATGTGAAAGAACTCCAAAGATTTCTTGGTTCCATCAATGTTTATCAAAAATTTATTAAAGATTATGCAAAACTTAGAGTACCATTAAATAAATTACTTAAAAAAGATGCAATTTGGAATTGGTCACATGAATGTCAAGAAGCTTATCAAAAGTTAAAGAATTGTTTAATATCAAAACCTATACTTAAATTATACAACTCACAATATCCATGTCATGTGTTTTGTGATGCAAGTCAGGAATCAATAGGTGTAGTCTTGAAACAACAACACCCAGATGGAACACTTTACCCCATAGCTTATCACTCGAGACAATTACTTAAACATGAAAAAAAAATTATACAATTTCAGAAAAAGAGTGTTTAGCAATTATAGATGCCTTAGATAAATTCCACTGTTACCTACATGGATCCAAATTCACAATACATACTGACCATGCTGCTTTACAATGGCTTAAAAGTGTAAAACATTTAACTGGACGTTTATTTCGGTGGAGTTTAAAACTTTCTCAGTATGAATATTCGATAGTTTATATAAAAGGTAAATTAAATGTTGAAGCAGACATGTTGTCGAGGAACCCTGTATGCCATTATATATCACCCATTTGTCATTTTTTAAATACTGATGAAATTATTAAATACCAAAATTCAGAGAACATTAATGATCCAAAATATATAAAAATTAATGATGTATTAACAGTTAAGAAAAAGAATTTAATTAAAATTGTAGTACCGTTATCTTTGAGAGAAAAATTAATTACAACTGCACATGAACAATTTGGTCACCCAGGTGTAAAAAAGATGTTAAAATTAATTTCTCCAATTTACTACTGGAAAGACATTATATTAGACATTTCAAATTTTGTTAAATGTTGTGAAACATGTCAATTGAATAAAAAGTCTACACAAAAAAAATATGGATTATTGCAAGAAGTTCCTGTAGCAGAAGAACCATTTGAAATGATCTCACTAGACACTGTAGGAGGATTTAATTATCATAATTCACAAAAGAAATACCTGCATATTGTTCTGGATCATGCTACCAGATATGCTTGGACATTTCCATCCAAAAGTGTCACTTCTGAAACTTATACAAATTGCTTAAAACAAATTTTTTTTTCAATTCAATGCCCAAAACAACTTTTAAGTGATAGAAATGCTGCATTCACTTCATCTAAATTTAAGAAATTCTTAAAACATCATAATATTAGACAATTACTAACTTCAGCAAATAGACCACAATGCAA
The DNA here is from genome assembly GCA_019973935.1 of Trichonephila clavipes. NCBI lineage: Eukaryota > Metazoa > Arthropoda > Arachnida > Araneae > Nephilidae > Trichonephila > Trichonephila clavipes. The sequence goes on along the minus strand of BMAU01017970.1, from coordinate 256,222 downwards.
TGGAAAGAATGAAAGAGTTAATCAGACATTAGTAGCAAAATTAAGATGTAAAGTTAATTCAACTACAAAAACTCCTTGGACAAAATTATTAGAACAAGTTACATATGAATACAATAACTCGCCACATGATGTTACTGGCTTTCCACCTGCATATTTAATGTTTGGAACTTTGCCATATGATTCGCCATTACCTAATCAAGTAAAATTAAACTATCCACCTATACAACAAGCTAGACAAATTGCAGTAAACAGAACAATTAAGCATCATAAGATAAATAAACAAAGGTATGATAACATTATGTTGATGCAAAATTTAAAGTTGGAGATTTAGTCTTATATCAAAATTTCTCATACCCTAATTCAAGTAAACTTCAATCTCCTTATAATGGTCCTTTTAAAGTTGTCAGAAACTCTCAAATGTTACTTATGAAATAGATAAACCAAATCAATATACAGAAAAATTAACAGATATTGTTCATTCTACAAGATTAAAACCATTTCATTCAAAATCCAATTTCCAATTATGCTAAATTCTTATTTATATTTGTTATAGAGTTTGTTTTCTCAAACTTTGGGGGGAAGAAGAAGATTGTAATTTTAAAAGAAGTGCATTGTAATTTTAAAAGAAGTGCATTGTTATTTAAAAAAAAATAAATAATAATAAAAGTTGTGTTTAAAATTTGAATTTAAGACTTGTTTACATTATGAAAATCAAAATTTAATGTAATTGAATTTGTATTGTATCTTTATTCATAATGAACACATTATTGAAGACTATTTAAAAAAAAAAAAAAAAAAATAACTGAATTATGGACTGTATGAAAACATTGTGATGAGGTCATTTTACGATACATTGTGTTATAATAATTTCATTGTGATTATTTGTGATCATAGTATATTCTGAAAGTTAAAATATAGTGTATGTGATGTTATGAAGATTTTATTATGGTTGTATGTTTTTGAAATGAGTTGATTGAGTAGAGATTCTAATAATAAACAAAAGAACTGTGAGATAAACAATAATTGGATGATGAACATTGAACTATGATTTTTCCAAGACAGGACTGTGAAACATTACATTACATTGATTGAACTTTTACCTGTACTTGATATATCTGAAATACCCTTATTTTTCTTTGCATTTTATATTTCTAGTGATATTTTGATATAATGTTGATGTTGTGTTTATTTTGATAAATTTCTGTGTTATAGTTATGTAATCTTTTCTTTTTTGGGAGCTCCTAAACTCATTTTGCTGTTACTCTATTCTTTGTATGTTGCTGTTACTTATTTTATATCTCTTCTTTTTATGTATTTACTTTACCATTATTCCTAAACTCATTTTGCTATTACTTATTTTATATCTTTTTTTTATGTATTATTTACCATTATTCCTAAACTCATGTTATTTACTATACCTATTCTTCTATGTATTTATGTATTCCAACATTCAATACCATTTTGAAGTACTTGTAACTTTTCAACATTTATCACTTTATTAACATTGTTTACTATTGGTGCACATTTAGTGAGAATTTCACTTGATCTTATGTTATGTTGTTTAGTACTACTATATTTTTGAATGTCTAATGTGAATTATCTTTATCTTATGTTGTTTTTTATTAACCTCATTATTATTATAGTCATAGTGGAAGTATTAGATGTGTGATATTTTTCAGAAAACAATTCTATGTAACACAAAGTTTTATACCAAATTTTTGATACTTTGTTATTCATTATTGCTATTTTTTTTGTACATGTTAGGATTCACCAGCCCACTCTTTTACACAATTATTATATCTTCTAGATTTTTATTTCATTTGGGGAATTTGATATAATTGAAATATAATTTTTTTCCCTGGGGACTTGCCAGTCAGAAATGGCCAATCTGGCTGTGCCAGACTTCAGCGGAGGGGGGGAAATTTGTCAGGTTTGAAAAGTTTAGGTTCAAAATTAAGGAAGTAAATGAAAATAGAGCGAACTCTTTACCATCGCGTAAGGATTTATGAGTAAACAAGCCTGTTAAAAGGAGCAACGAGCGCTGACGAAGGCGAACGCATACTAGGAAGGACTTGGCTGGTGTCTCCTCGCTGCGATGTTGTATTTGGTAACACCCGGTTGCGCGGCAAAAGGTCCGCCATGTTAGATTATATATGATGAAAGCCACGAAAATTGTATTGTTAACATTCTAATTATCAAATAAAAATACAACTGCGAATTTGTTTAAATAAAAAAGTCATGAAAATTAAAAGTATCGGATTAACGAATTTATCATTGTTCTGAAAGGTTCACATATATCCATGTTAGTTTCGCTAAAGATCGACCATAAACAGTTTTAAACCATTTGCACAAAGTTGGGTTCAAAAAGAAGCTTGATGTTTGGGTGCCACACCAATTAAAACCAAAAATCATGATGGATGGAATTTCCATTTGTGAAGCCGTGGCCAAACGAAAGGAAATCGACTCATTTCTTAAATGGATGGTGACTGAGGTTGAGAAATGAGTCACATACGACAATATTGTGTGAAAACGATCGTGGTCAAAGCGCGGTGAAGCAGCTCAAACGGTGGCCAAACCAGGAGTAATGGCCAGGAAGGTTCCACTGTGTATTTGGTGGGACTGGAAAGGAATAATTTATTATGAGTTGCTTTCGTATGGCCAAACACTAATTTCAGATCTCTGTTGTCAACAACTGGACCGTTCGATTGACCAGAAACGGCCAGAATTGGCGAACAGAAGAGGTGTTGAGTTCCATCAGGACAACGCCAGGCCACACACGTCTGTAATGATTCGTCAGAAACTCTGGGAGCTTGGTTGGAAAGTTTTAATGCATCCACCATATAGTCCGGAGCTTGCAACAAGCGATTACCACATTTTTCTTGCATTGCAAAACTTCCTGAGTGATAAGAAATTGGGATCAAGAGAAGATTGTGAAAATCGATTACTAGAGTTTTTCACCAATAAGAACCAAGACTTCTATGAGAGAGGCATTATGAAGTTCCCCTAAAATGGCAACAAATTATACTACAAAACGGTGCATATTTGACGAATATACATTGATATACAATCGATATTCTTTAACAATATGCTAACGATTCGGTAAACGGATTTGCATTTTCATATCCAACCTAGTTTTTACAGTCGGGGTTATAAGTTACTAACAATTAGTGTGAAAACACAGATATAACTAAGATAGTAAGGAATACATTAAAAAAGTATGTGTGTACGCTCGTAAGAAGTTATACTTCTTTGGCTTATAACAAGATAAAAATCTTTCTGAAAATTTTATCCTTCGCTTTATCCTACGTTTGTAGGAAAAAACGACACTAATAATAGAATAAATTATAGTTTGAAAAAAAAACTATAAAACACGCTTTTATAGTGAATCTAACTAAAAGAAGTAAAAAAATAATTCTTAATATAAGAATAAAATGATTAATGAGAAAGTTAATGTCATTGGGATAAAAGCGTGGTGTGCTCTATATTAATTGTTATAATTCCTTACTAGTTCTATTCCGAAATGCTGAGTTAGTGTAAAAATGCAGTACAAAGCAACCCACGCTTTTACCACAATGGCATTATAATTTTCTTTTTAATCATTTTATTCTTATATTAAGAATTCTTTAGTTCAATTCACTATAAAAAGCGTGTTTTTTAGCTTTTTTTAAAACTATAATTTATTTTTCACTTTTTTAGTTCGCTACAATAAAAGCCTGTTTTTTCAGTTTTTAAAACTATCATTTATTCTTTGTTCAATTTATCCTTGAGTTTGATATTTGGTACCAGAATTATGTGGCTGCTGGAATTAGTCTTGCTCTTCAATGGAAATTAATGGATCTGAAGGTTATTTATTCTCTCAGTTAACGGGGCCTCGGATAAGTCCCATATCGTTATATTTCAAAGATTCCGTCACTACAGATACAGGTCTAACTAATAAAAGTGTGTGAAGAAGAAATATTATAAATGTCAATCGTATTATCCCCTTTTAAACGCATTGCTATAATGTTAATTCGTATCATCACTTCAAAACATATTGCTTTATCAAAATAAAAAAAAATATGCAGCAGTTAGAACATAAATTATTTTTATTCACATGCACGAGTCTTTTTTTTTTTTTATTTCCTTTTTGCACCCACCATACCTTTTTTCTCATAAAGAACACTTTTTTTGTTTTATTTCTTATTATCCAGAATCCTATTTTGCGGTTTTAGGGTTGCACCTTAATCTTTTAGTTGCTAAATATGGAATTAGTCGCCAAATCTTTAAATGGCACTTGGAATTAGTCGCCAAGTCTGAAAATGGGTTTTGCAATTTGTCGCCAAATCTAGAAACAATATAATGAATTAGTCGCCAAATCTCGAAAATCCTTAATTATTAAAATCCTGATCAGGACAATGAAACAAAATTATGAAATTATTGTATTGCCATGGGTCCTTGACAAGTGTGCCGAAATTTCGAATCAATCTGACCATTTAAAGTGGGTAAAAATCGAGTTCAAGGATTCCATTACATACAAGTGAAACTTATAAAAACGTGTTAAAAAATGGTATTTAATACATTGAAAGTTTTATTATATAACGCATTATCTAGTTAAATAAAGTTCATTTAAATATCATAGTAAAATTATTTCTACATAATTAAAAAATTGACAATTTTTAGCATGAAACGTATACATATTGATATTTATTACTGATCAATAATTTCATTTTTAAGTTGCTACAGGGAACGAATTAATGAACAATCAATCTTTATCTTTCACCATAAGCTATTTTGATTCTTTAATAACTCATTCTCAGAAGCAACTACAAGGAAATACTTTAATGAATATAAAAAGGATTAAAATTTCAAGGACATTATAATAATTTAAGGCTATAAATACATAGTGAGCTACAAAAATTAACTATTTGGCAATAAAAATAACTATTTCATATTTAAAAAAATAGTGAATTCAAAATAAATTAATAGATATTTATTCCAACAAAAATATTATCTTGAGCTGATGTTTAATAACGAAAAACTGTCTTTTTTACATTAATAGCTGTCATTTGTGGAAAATAAATTCATTTAATTCATTATAATAATGAACTGTTTCAGTAAATATATATATATATAAATATATATATATATATATATTCTTGATCAGAAATCACTTGTTTTTAATTTTAAAAAATCTAAATTCTCCATTTATTTAAAACATTACTTTTAAGAATAGAGTTAAAATGATATTTATAATAATTTAAAAAATTTATTGGGAAAAAAATTTACCTATTACGTTACGTATCTGCAATTGGGGTAATGTAACTGGAAGTTTTGATGCAGGAATGCCAAATAACAAGAGTTGTGACTTAAATTCCTCCCGTTTTCGTGGTGTGGTAGTTTGGATAGGGGTGCCAGTATAGGTGTCGACATCGTCCTTTGAAGGAAGCTCAGAATTACTAGGTCTGTTGTGATAGTTATATGTCCAGATGATATTATGAAATATTCAGCCAAAGAAGCATAGTACATCTTCAGTCCTCTTACATAAAAAATAAAATTTAAAAAAACCTCGTTTTATTTAAAAGTGCAATAGTTAAAACGCACATTTACAGTAGTGTAGAATTTATCATTATGAACACAATGTATAAAGGATTTTTGTGTATATGCAAGTTTTCAGCTTTGAAAAAAAGTAAATACAAATTCAAAAAAATTTAATTTGTCAAAGAGAAAAATTTCTAGTTTATTAATTTTTTTTCTTAAAAAAAACTATAATTTTTCTATGTAAACAGCTCAAGCGGAAATTTGACTGCAAAATATGCTTAAATGTCTTTAAAGAAAGAATGAGATTCCTATTTTAAAATAATAAAATAAATCGAATTAAAATATGATAAATATGGTGCAGTGACATCTTTTATTTTAAAAGAAAATACAATTTTTATAAAAAGTTCAAAACAAATCACATATAGAAGATCTAATTCTTTTTTTTTTTTTTTTATATCAATAAGTGACTTAATTAAGTGTACAAAAACAAAAATTAAATACGAAATGTTCTTAGCACTAAATAAATTTATTTTATACTGTTTTTAATTAAAATTTCTATTTAACTGTTTCTAAAGGAAATTGGTAACATTTTGCTATAAGGAAATATTTTGCAGAAGTGTAATTTTTAATTATCAAAACATCTATCTTGTTGGAAACAGTTGAAACTTACGGTGTAATATTAATGATAATAAAAGCCATCAATTACATTGCAATATTGCATAATAAAATTTGAAAATTAAAAAAAAACTAGAAATTTTAAAAAGTTAATTTGTTAGAAGAATATTGTTAAACGGATAAGTTATTTCGAATTAAAGATAAATTAAGTTAAAAATATTTGTCCATTTTTAACGTGTGGATTATTAAGTTTAATTAATTTTATCAGCTTTGTATTATTATTATTCTACACTAGATGGTGCTATGTGTATGAAACCTAAAATGCAGGGTGTCGGGTTTTGTGACGGTGTGCGCACTTGGAAGATGATGAAGAAGATGATGAAGAAGCATCTTGATGAAGCACAGACGTCTCCGCCGCCAATGGTGCAATGAAAGAAGGACGTGGGTGGCAGAATAGAATGCAGTTGTCTTTACTGACGAGTCACGCATCTGTCTTCAACACCACAATGGTCGGATTCGAGTCTGGAAACACCGTGGAGAGAGGATGCTGAATAGCTGCGTTATGCACCGCCACACTGGTCCTGCACGGGAGCAATTTTAAGAAAAAAATGCTAATAATTATTTCAATGGGTGGTAACTCTAAAAATAATGTCAATTTTTCAAAAATTCTAGTTGAGCCTCTGTAGAGAGGTCTGAGCTATATACAGGTAAACTATTATTACAATAGCGCCATTTTTCACAAAAGGAGAACATTTGGATAAAAGATTATTCTAAGTTAATTTTTTGCCAAAATATTATATTTAAATAATTTTTTTTTGTCAAAAAGTCCTTAAAAAAATTTTATGCATGTATTCTAATCTGAGTGACACTAAATATCATGAAAATTATCCATTTATGCGCTTTTTTAAAATCACGGTTCCGAACGTAGTCGGATACCGTAAGGAAGTGTTATAAACTAAGAAGACATAAAAAAGGAATCTTTAGTAAGAATTGCCTAAACTTTCAGAGTTATGATTGTATGGAATTCAAAAATAATGAGAAATTCGTAGGAAATTACGAATCTCTCACTGCTTAAAATTAATATACCATTTATCAATTAGTACCAAAAAAAGTTAAATCTTATAAGTCTCTCTCTCTCTCTCTATATATATATATATATATATATATATATATATATATATATATATAATATATATAATGGATCTTTTTTAAAACAGAATTATCCTCATACACTACCTAGGGCACTCAGCATCGAGAATCTTAGGCATCTAGCTTTGAAGACTATTAATAAAATCCCGTGTGATGTGTTACAGATCCATACTGATAGCAGCATTATTTTCTGTAATAGAGCTGCATATTGGTATTTCTACTTTTGCAGACCTAGTACATTCCCTAAAAGCTGGTATCACTTTTGAGTGCGGCACCATTTAGGCGATATCAATTACCGCAAGTAATTTTGACGCCCAGTTTCCTCCCCAGAGGGATGCACCTGAGCTCCGCTGATGCGAAACCTGTCCTTAGGAATTTAATTTTGCTGAGAGCATCCAAGCCAAGGGGATGCTCAAGCGATCTTTTTCATGTCATATAATCACACGACATGGCCGCTGTCGATTTTCCGCATCAGGAAAATCCACCGACTTGGGCGGGGGTCAAACCCGCAACCTTGCGTACAGAAGGCTAGAGATAAACCAACTACGCTACCCAGCCGGCACTGATGGCAGCATGGAAGTAGGCACTGCCTCGGGTAGTGAAATTTTCATTAAAAAGGAGAATGGTATCTTGATCTATTAGAGATATCCTGACTACTGTTCAGTTTTTCGAGTAGAACTCTTAGCTATTGAGGAGACTGAGAAGTTTTGCTTTACTTAAAGTGCCAATACAGTTGTTTGGATATTGAGTGATAGACGAAGCTCTATTCAGCATCTACCTGAATGGTGGAGGCATGGTGACAAAACGACTACGAGTATTTTGTTCAGCTATTAAATAACTTGAGTGTCAATGTTAAGATCTTGTGTTACCACCCGGAGCGGGGGTATCATCCCTTCATCCACGCGACCTAGATTTGTAGGGGTATAAGATTGACTCCACTCAAACCTTCCATAATAAATTTAGTTTATTATTATCTCAATTTATATTAAACAATGCGACACATGTCTTAGAGGAAAATGATCTGGAGTGATATGAAGTAAATAACAATTTTTAGAAAATGGCGCGTTAAGTCCTACTTACTATCTTTATGATAAATTAACCACCGAATCTTTATCTATAGCAGATTCCTTAACTAACTAGTGTCCGCTCTATCATTAAAGTTTAATATTCTATCGCTTCCGATATTCCCCGGCGAACAGCTACCAATCTTTATATGTTCTATATATTACTGCAATCCAACTTGATCCGTCTACTAGGCAACCTTCTGGTTTCGAACCGACTTCTATATATGGCTACTATAATACTTTACGGCCTCCAGCCGACACCTCTAAGACCTCTTTAAAACTTCTTAATACTTCCTAAGACTTTCCTAAAACTTCCACGTGAATGCTAAAGCTCCAACATATATACTCATTCCTAATCTGCATATCGCGTTTTCTTCTTGAGTTGGTTGGAATGAAATTCCATTCTGGCCCCAAAGATTCCTCAAGAAGATTTAGTGAAAGGCGCGATAAAGCCCCGTCACAATCTTCTTTCAGTGAAAGAACGTGAACGTCTGTGGGAATGAGATTGCAGTTGGTCCGGCCCGTGAGGAAAGATTCTACACATGGTTTTTGCCTTACTTTTTCAGAAATTGCTACCCGGGTCAAACAAGAAATCAGTTTCTCTTGGATGCAAAACCCCGTACATAAGTGGTATGAAAGAAACCGTCCTGGTGCTGCTTTGGTTGGGATAAGCAAATGGCAAGATGAAACTACTCTTGCTGGGCTTCGCAGTGGACATACTCGAGCTCAGTGGCATGTAGCGGGTCTTAAAGTTTACACTCCTTATCCGAACTTCAATGCGGCCCAAACCGCTCCTGCCTACATCTTGCCTTGTATTGATTGCCATAAGAAGTCCTCACCTCAAGTCCTGATACAGTTCTTCATTGTTTAAAAACGTACGGTTTCATGGGCTTGATCTAGATGCTTCTGTCGATCAAGTGTGATAAGAAAGAACAACAAATCTCATAAGTTGAAAATTTAAACTTGTTTCCATTCACACATAAATATTAATATTTTCAAATATTAATATTTCTGGAATAAAATTGTCAGTACTTTAAAAAACATAAGAAAAGAGACATCTGAATGTTTTAATTCGAGGTAAACTATTTATTTCTGTGCTTACTTGTGTTTTATTGTTTTCAAACATAATTATGCGAGCCTAAATTTTCTGCAAAGTGCGTAATTAGTGCTATATTTTTCTGGATTACCATAGATATGAACAGTGTAAGTATTCATAACAAAGCAAACACAGCATAATTAAATTTCTTTATTCGATTAACGTTACACACAGTAAGCCGTGCGCAATAGTTTAATTTTATTTTGATGAAATGTCGCGCAATATATTAAATGAAATGTTATTCACATTACATGGATAAAAAGCCTGAATATTTTCTTGTTGAAATAAATTTTAAATCTTGCATCTTCCCAAGTATGGCTTGTGAAGACTAAAAGTTGCAATAGGATTCCCCAGAAAGTGGGATTTAAATTATTTCGCGTAAACACTAAATTGTGTTTTAGATCTGTAAATATAATAAAATGAAGTCTTGCATAAATTTCGTTTGCGATAATACATATGTTTCATAAAATAGTAATAACTCTATAAATGTATTTTAGTCTTACGCAATATATGTCTCTTCCAAAGATGCATTGTTATGTTTTTTTTTTCTTTCTCGTTTTTTTTAATTGAGTCTCGGTTATGTAATCTGTTATCTCCCAAGAATGTTTCATCAAGTCTCAAAGATATTGAAATATGATTCATTTTAGAAAGGAATTATTTCTATTAATTTTTCTTTTCAATGTTTCTCAGTTGTAAATTTTGTGCAACAACTGTAGCAGAATGTTTCAAAAACAACAAGAGCTTCAGCGGTTGCGCAAACTCTCCGTACGAATTATATTCCCTGCCTAGACAGATGTTATGAGCTTCTATTATTTTGAATTTGGGTGACATGCAAATACTATTAACACATTCCTTCAATGTGCATTAGGGTGTTTCACGAAACACATGTATCAATCCCTCATCAGAATTAAATTCCCTTACTAAATAGCTAAACAGTGCTTCTGAAACTTTCAATTTTTGTGAACCAATATTCAGTCATAATTTTCATCGCCCCCCGTCCATACAGGAACAATTATTGAATTCAACAATACTATACTTTGACTTTAAAGCTACAATACAACTTTAACCTCCTAAGCACCAACGGCGTATAGAAACGTCTCGCTCAGCTAGTCTTAATTGCCCCGGACACGTCTTTCCGAAGTACGCTCTTTTCTGCATCCATAAAATTGTTCCGAAGGCTTTGGAATGCAATAAAAGGACCTACAAGCGCTTATATGGAAAATAGTGGCATTGGGGAGCAAACCGCGTAACTTTTAATCGACATTTTGAGTGATTAATTATGAACTGTTCAGATTATCAAGATACTAAACTTGTCGAATGGTAAAAAAAAATAATAATTACATATCTTAAAAGTGGGCAGAAAAATATCTATATTAGTACGAAGTATGTCTTCCCATACCAGAAATGACCTTTACAACTCGCCTTGGTATTCACTGCACTAGTGCAGCGCACATGCTCTTAACTTCGTCATCGTTGAACCGAGCTTGCATAGTAAACTTTTTATTATTTGTTCTGTTGTCGTGAAACTCATCTTAACTAAACGATTCTTGAGATTATGTTATAATTTCTATATAGGATTTAGGTCTGGTGAATTATCAGGCCAGTTAAGCACTTTTATTTTATTTTTCCGCATAAAAGTGTATATCAATATCGAAATGTGACGAGAAGCCACAACTCTTGCTGAAATGTTCTGTCAAATGTTTCTACGGATGGAAAAATTTTACTGCGTAATATTTTATGTATTTGAAATAATTCATCATGCCGTTAAAAGGAACTAAGCTAACAGCGCAATTTGTTGTGAAAAAAACCCAAAACATCGGTTTAGTAGGGTGTTTTACAGTCTGTTGGATATACAGGGTTTCATCTTCACTTCGTCTAACTGCACTTGATTTGTATCCTTGCACAAATAAATGCATTTCATCACTGAAAAGCCCCTTCCTCTAGTCGTTAACAATTCAGGACCGGTATTGTTGGTCTATGGTAAAAGTTTTTTCATCGTTTTCTGAGTTATAAATTACTTTTTTCTGGGACTTGATGCCTTACGGCTAACTTCCAGGACTCTTTTCTGCACAGTTAAGGTTCTCACTTTAACACCGTTACCTATAGTAATGTATCATTTCGAAGAGGTATATGCTTTCCTTATTTTGATTTATTTTACTACTTCTTATTAGAATTTTATGAGTTCCTGGAGTATTTTTCCGTTTGAACCCACATTTTCCTTTTCTTTTTGAAAGACGATGATCAAGAATCTTAAAATGTTCTTAAAATTATTGAAACATTTGATTTGCCTACACCAACTACAGTAGCTATATCTCTCACAGTCATAGAGAAGTGTGTTCATTAAGAAAAATTATTTTATAACCCTTCCTCGGAGTAATATTCATCTCTGAACAAGTAAAAGTAACACGTGTTACGTATAACGCAAAATTATAACAACCAGCTACCGCATTGAAAAGCTCACATCTGAACTCCTTATTTACTTAAACCAATCAAACGACTGAATTATAGTCAATGTCGGTCTGTCACATTACTTCTGGGCAGATATAACTGGTTTGAAGTGGTTCGGGACATAACTGGTAATCACATACCAACTCTCACAAAAAAAAAATGTTTGTCCCAATTGATTTGAACAGTATAGTAAGTGTTAATTTTCGCATAATTTTATATATGACAAGCCCATTTGGTCACTGGTAATTATTAAACTGGTTTTTATTTTAGTATTGTTAAACTAATTATAAAATAAACTCCTGTTTGTGAAAATTGCAACACCATGAAGGAAGCATCATAGTTGAATGAAATTTAATACACAGTTGAGAGGCAATGGTATAAATAAATGATTACATTTTCAAACCAAACAAACAATTAAAAGAGATAGAAATTAGTATTTTGTGTGGCCACCACGCGCCGCAATAAGAGCTGCTACACGACGCGGCATGGAGTTAAACAAATTTTTAATATCTGTCTGCGGAAGAGCATTCCATATTGTTTGTATGCGCAACCAAAGTTCGTCTGTCAAAGCAACAGGACGAAGATCACGAGCGATACGCCGCCCAACGATATCCTACTCATGTTCAATCGGTGACATATCCGGCGAATACGCAGGCCAAGGAAGAAGCTGTACCTGCTGCGAATCAACATAGGATTTGACAGTCTTGGCGACATGTGGACGGGCATTATTCTGCTGGAATACAGCCCCTGGCAATCCTTGCAGGAAAGGAATAACTTGGGGCTGTAAAACTTCGTTTATGTATCGGGTACTGTTCAAATTTCCCACAATTCGTAGCAATTGTTATCATCCATGATATGCTATGGCACCCCAGACCATAACTCTGGGTGTTCGTCCACTGTGGCGTTCGATAAGGCACTCCGGAATGCGCCGTTCACCGGCATAGAGCCTGACTCGAATTCAGCCATCATGGTGCCACAAATTGAAGCGGGATTTGTCAGAAAAGACGACCTGCTGCCAATCAGCACACCAGCTCCTATGCACAGTGGCCCAGTGTAGTCACAGGCGGCGATGGTTTTGCGTGAGAGGAATTCTGTATAAAGGAATCCTTGCGCGCAGCCCACGCTGCAGCAGACGTCTCCGAATTGATGAAGCACACAATGAAACACCTGTAGCTGTTGACCACTGTGCTGCCAATTGTCTAGAAGAAGGTGTGCGGTCCGTCTGAGCCATTCACACCAGGCGTCTGTCATCGCGAACTGACGTCACATTTCGGGGTCCACTCCCGGATTTCCGAGCTGTCCGACCCTCGTCCGTCCACTGCTTCGAAACACGCATGATTGTGCTGCTGTTACGCTGCACACGAGCAGCTACTGCACGATAAGACAATCCAGCTTCACGAAGGCCGACGATTCTGCCCCGTTCAAACTCCCAAATTTGCTCAAATTTCGCTCCCTTTCGTCGACGAGGCATAGTATAGATTCAGGTAACGTTTACACTAGCATATAACCACCGATAATCATACACGCCTCGCTACAGCCGTCTATTTATATTCGGTTCGATCCGTCCTTCAGAGGGCGCTGCTCAGCATACGCATGCGCTACCGGTCTGCAATTCTAATCATTTGCATACCAAGCCCTACTTTACATTTCCTGAAAATTTCAGCTCACTCGTGTAGGTCCTTCGTGGTGTTGCAATTTTCCCAAACAGGAGTATACATCGGGTGGTACTGATATATTTGTATGGGTATTATATTAATGTAATTGTGTATTTTTATTTTTCAGGACAGAATGTATTTTGCTTGTTTATACTTTCAGTAAATTAATAAATTTTTAAAATAATCTTTTGTTTTTGACTTTTTCATATGCTCGCGCTCCCCTCGTAGAGTTTTCACGTTCTTCTAGCGGGGAGGGGCGCCCCACAGTTTGAGGAACGTTGTGATAATAGCATTCGATCTTCGTCAATAGATGAATTTAATTGCTGAAATTATCAGAAAAGAGTGGTTTTGACGGGAAAAGTGGCCAAGGACTGGAGTAAAATGTGTGATACGGTTTTTGCTTCTATGAAGAAAGCTATCCAAATGAAATTAATCTTCAACTGATAGGAGTGAAGCGGTTTAAAACATGTGATTTTGGCTCATGGAATTCGATAAAAAAAACATAACAGATATGTGAGACTAGCAATAATCATAATGAGAATTATTGGAAAACCCTTTCTGCAGCCCTAATCTTGCACCAAGGGATTTTCATCTCTTCGAGCCGTTGAAGAAACACTCGAGTGACTAGAATTTCAGAACCGATGTTAAGGTTCCATGACCATGGCACAGATTTCTTCTATGCTGGGTTTAACATCGATATAATCATAGTTACTATGGAGAGAAGCAATATATACCAGAAGATGACTTCGATATATATCTTTCAGTTTGTAAATATGTCACGGGCTCATCGCGTTTTCAACTAAGAACTCCTCTTGGGTTCTTTGAGGCCGAAAAAGGCAAATTCTTTCCAACCAAATCCAGAAGCGAAGCATGAGTATACAAATTAGGAGCCTTTTAAACAACAGAAGTTTAACGTAAGCGTATTACCTTTTGGGAAGTGATTACGTTGGTCTGAGTTTAAGCGCGTAAACTCAAGTCAGAGAAGTAAGCCGTTATTCGAATGTGAAGCTATCCGTGACAGAGTGATCAAGTCAAGGTGGATATTATTCCACGCGAGATATAGAAAAGACATTTAGGATCCGAGAGGATTGTGGGATTGTGAGGACCTGATTAAACAAGAGATTAAGGTAGAATAATTCTAGTTTCTGTTAGGAACTGTGTATAGATAAAGATTAGGAATAGGCGGGAAGGTTAATATCGAGGGCGGTTAAGGTCACGCTTATTTGGTAATACGTATTGTGTGTTTTCTCACCTCAGATCCGCTAAGTTAAAGTATAAATAATATCATTGTTAGTGTTTAAGTTAAGATCTTAATAAAGATATATTAAGATACACTGGTAGGCAAAAATTAAGGACGAGACGGTTTTTTCAATATAACTTTGTACAAAAGCTTTCCAAATCAACACATTTATACCGTAAGATCCCCAATACGTAAGGACATGTGTAATATGTAAGCAACACTTACTAAAAGAGAAATCAGAGGGATAAAAAGAAGCTTTATTGAAAAAGAAGCATGGAGCGCAATGCGACTGAAGGCCGAAACATTCCTGTGATGGGTGTCCAGCAAGAAACATCCGGTCTTTAGTAGGGGATATGATCTCCCCTGACTGCTAGGCAGGTTTCACAGCGTCTGCCTATGCTGAGAATGAGGGTGTCAATGAGTTGTTGAGGCATTGCAGCCCATTCGTCTTGCAGCGTCAATCGAAGCTCCCGAATCGTTACTGGTGGTAAGGTACGAGCTGCCAAGCGTCTGCCTAGAAAATCCCATACATGCTCGATGGTATTGAGATCCGGAGATCGTGCCGGCCAATCCATACGTTCAATATCCTCACTCTCTAAGAGCTGTTCGACAGCTACTGTGCGATGACATGGTGCATTGTCGTCCATGAAAAGGAACTGCAGACCCATAGCACATCTAAAAGACGCACATACGGAAGTAAGAATCTCGTTACAATAACGGGTCCGTTGACTGAACCTGCGTCGAAGATGTGAAGGTCTGTACGACTACCAAGCATGAAGCAGCCCCAAACGAGAACACCGCGACCTCCATACCTGTCCCTTTCAATGATGTTCGAGGGATGATTGCGGCTTCCCCGCTCTCTCCAGATGAGTATGCGATGAGAATCGCTACTCAAACTGAATCTGCTCTCATCTGTAAAGAGTACTCGTCCCCATTCATTGTCTCTCCAATTCCGGTGTTCCCGGCACCACAGAGAACGCCTTCTCCGATGGGCAGGCGTTAAAGGTACACACCGTACAGGGCGTCGTGCAAACAGACCACCACCGTGCAGTCTTCTGGCCACGGTAAAATGCGATATCGGTCGTCCAGTCGCCTGTGTCGTGTGTCTAGCGATTTCTCCCGCGGTCTGCCACCTGTTTCTTCTGGCCTGTAAGACAATGTACCGGTCATCTACTTGTGTGGTTCCTCGTGGATGACCACTACTGAACCCCCGGATAGCTGTTCCTGTAGTTTGAAATTGTCTCCAAAGTCGTGAAACGATGCTGTGAGCAATTCCGAACTCTGCAGCCACACTTGTCACACTGCGACCTTCCTCCAACTTCCCAATGATTCGACCTCGAGTAAAAGCATCCAGATGTCGTCTAAAAGATTGATTATTCGCCATTTCTCGCTGAGGCAGCAACTCGGTGTGATTTTAACTGCTATACGGCGTGCAATCTCTTTGCCAGAAATACTGATCTTACACCGACAACATGCTTTATACTACTCAGACACTCTCCCATTACGTCTACCTGCATATCTGCGCATGTGCTACCGTACATCACCTTACTTAATCTCCTGATTGGTCTTTCGGTCCACTCTGCCTCTTCGTTCAGCTGATATGCTAATTTTTCGACTTCGTCCTTAATGGTTTGCACACCAGTGTATAGCAACGCCTAGTTCTTCATTTACTCCCACACCCCTAGGTCATGAAGACAACTTAGAAGTAAGGCATTGCCCACGGGTGAATACCTTACAAATAAACATATCCTTTCAAAGGGCTAGTTAAGTTTCTTTATGAACTTCCATCATATATTAGGTTGGGGGAAAAGAAAACAATTATTCTTTCGATAGATGGCTGTAGTGTCGATATCTCGTGAAGTATCGATCAAACAATTTCAAAATTATACTCGTTGTCAAGGTGACATTTCACACTAAAAAAATTTTTTTTTTTTTATTGGTTCATTCAACTGTGAGTTACAGGGTGTTAAAAATGGAAGTCAACAGAGAGAAAATTCGGCACATTTTACAGTTTTTCTTTGATAAAGATGAAAATGCAAGCCAGATGGCTGAAATTGTGAGTGGTGTTTATAATGCCGATACGGTAACAGCTAGTTACGTGCAATTGTGATTTCGTCGATTTCGTTCAGGCATTTTTGATGTTAAAGATGCACCTAGAAAAGGAAGGCTCGTCAAAAATGTCGATAAAATCACAGAAATAATCGAAATTGACTGGCATGTTAGTAGTCGTAGCATCTCCCAGGAGCTAAAGATCGACCATAAAACAGTTTTAAACCATTTACGCGAAGTTGAGTTCAAAAAGAAGCTTGATGATTGGGTGGCACACCAATTAACTCCAAAAAACAGGATGGATTGAATTTCCATTAGCATAGCCTTGGCTAAACATAAAGAATTTGACCCATTTCTTAAAAGTGTGGTGACTGGGGGTGAGAAATGGGTCACATAGGACAATATTGTGCAAAAACGATCGTGTTCAAAGAGCGGTGAAACAGCTCAAACTGTGCCCAAACTAGGACTAACGACCAGGAAGTTTCTAATGTGTTGTGTAATGTCCCCTTGGAAGTACATCCCTCGAAGTATCAGCGTGAGCTAGAGGTGTAGGGTTATCGTAAGAACTAGAATCAAACAGTATCTTAATATGACTTTATTAAGATATTCAACTTAAACTTTTTGAACAAATATAATATTATTAATGAATGAGAGAATCTACGATGACGCAATACGCAACACACAATATAATACAGACCAATCTCAATAATTGAACCGCCTAATCTTCAAATATAACAAGTAAACAATCCTACCTTATATTATTTTGTAATAAACTTGTCTTTATCTACAATGGTATGTAGCTTTACGTTTAACTTCTAATCGATCACCAATATGTTTATCCACGACACGTAGAACTTGAATCTTTGAACGACAAACTTCAATAATCATCCACTACCACAACGCACGTCATTTGTCTAACATTCCTTTACACTACCATTACATTGCCATTACGCTTACCCTAAGATCCTATATTTATCCTATATTATTTGCATCTCTTCACTTCTCCTTTCTTGGATTTGGTTGGAAAAGAGTTGCCATTAATTCTGGCCCAAAGATCCCAAAGGACTTGTTAAAGAAAAGACGCATAAGACGTCACAACCCCTCCAAGAAACAAAACGTGATTTATTCGAGGGTCTTAATGGCCCTTAAGAAATAACGTGCCTAAATTTTACTCTAACCGTTAATTTCTAATGCTTCACTTAAATTTTAATTTTTACTATTCACCTTAAGTTTAATTTTTAATATTTCTCCTTAATTTGAATTTCCACAGCTTCAATAAATTTTACTTAATCAAATAGACTAACACTCAAAGTCATGCATTTTAATCACGGTAGATTCTTACATGTACAGAATAAATAGACATGTCCCATCTGAGTAACAGTGCCGGGGAACAACCATATATGACTTAAATGGTAGAAAAAACGAGGCCCACACGTCTCTTAACTAACTTAATTCTACCTAAATGTTTACTTAAATTCTAACAATTTTTCTTCTTTACATCTTCTCTTTAGCTCCGTTCTTTGTATAGGTTAATTTCTTATAGACTTCAGGGTCTGTTACCCTGAAACAAAAATCTGTTAAGTACTTTGAAAAAAAAATTTACACATTATGATTACATTTCACAATTTTTATACAGTACATATCACTTTTAAATTGTAACTGATTTCTATACATATTTTTAATCTGGTTCTTTCAAAATCTTCCCCTCAAATCACGCAGTGCTGGTTAAATGTTATGATAGTATGCTATCTACGCCGCGTTTCCAAAAACCAGATATTCCTTAATATGAAACAATATGACAACACATATATATACACTATACAATTACAAACATTTTTCAAAATAAACAAAACAAACAACCAAAGGAATTGTCGCATCCCAGCGAAGTCATAACAGAAGTAAACAAATGCATTTTACAGTTGTTTTCTCCAGATTTATACAAAAAATTTACAAGACAAAAGCTTTTTTCTTTTCTAGAAAAACACTCATTGTAGTGTCCACTTTTGCTTGGCTTCTAAAATTTTAATTATTCGACCGTGACTTGGCTTTATTGCAAAATTCTTCCGACCACTTGTTCGAAAGAATATAATAAGAAACGATACAACCTGGTTCTTATGACTTGTAGTTGGCGTTTCCTACCAAGACCTCCAGTGACAAGGATTTCTTTGTACACGTTCCTCTCCTTTCCTGGTCTTGCCGTTGTTGATCATCTCCTCGTCTGGCATTCTTGTTGTTTGATCTAGTTAGCTCCTCGATGTATGGACTATCGTTCCTTTCTCTGCCTTTTTTTGGATCGAACTGGCCTTCCTTGTTGTGTCTTCCTCTCTATGGTCGGTCGGGACTCTTCTATTTTTCCAATTCGTGGTCTAAGGTTGTAGCCGCTTGTGGTGTGCGCTACTGTCTCTTCCCCTCGGCTTTTCTTTCTGTATTTTGGCAAATCACTATTAGTATCGTTAGACGACAAATTTCTTTTATTCACTCTATGCTCTGATCCCTTCTGAACCTTCCTTTCTGGTCCTCCCGACCTAGATTTATGCGATCTTTTATAGGCTAATCGTTCATTTTTACTCTTCTTTTAATCATTCTATCTTTCTCAGACCAAGAACTAGGTATGGATCTGATAAGTGGTCCGCGCTTATTGGTCTTATTTGTGTGTTTCTCTCCCTGATTATTTCTAAAACTTAACCCTTTTTCCCCCAACTCACGCTTTACTTCTGACCCTTTCTTTTTACCATCTCGCGAGTCATTTGATCTCCGTTGTACTCTGTCAAAACCACTTGATTCATTGCGCAAACTACCGTTATCCGAATTACCAGTTCCTATCTCCGTCTCGTCACATTTCCTATGACGATATATTCGAACCTGATCTACATTAATCGTTAACCTTTTTCCCACTTTCCATATCACTAAGTTGTTATTCTTAACATCTAATACTCTATACGAACCTTCAAATTTTGGTTTAAACTTAGCTACTACTTTTCTTGTTGCTGAACTTAAAGGATGTGTTGCCACCAAAAACCAATCATTCACCTTAATTTGCACATCACGCCTACGTCTATTATAATATTTCTTCCATTTGTCATTTTTAGTTTCTGTGTTTCATCTAGCTTCCTCAAACAATCTCTCAATATCTCCTACTGCAAATTCCGTTCCGTCTGATACCATCACTAATTTCTGAAAAGGCGTAATTAACTTTCTACCTAAGAATAATTCCGCAGGGGTTTTCCTCGTTGTTTCGTTTACAGCCGTACGAATAGCATAAGCAAACTCACGTAAGAATTGGTCCCATGTGTCATGTTGCTCATTGACATAATTTGCAATCATTTGCACCAGATCGCAATTTACGCGTTCTGTTCTATTTGCTTGAGGTCTATAAACAACAGTCTTCACGTGCCTTATGCCTAATCTTTCACTTAAATTCTCAAAAATATCGGAAATAAATTGGGGACCGTTATCACTAATAAATTTTATTGGAGCTCCAAAACACGATATATAATTATCAAAAAAATTATCTGCTATAACTCGAGCACAGGCTTTTTTAAGGGGTATGATTTCAACCCACTTGCTCTGAAATGATCCGTAATTACTAATACATATAGGTTGCGTCTTACTCTCGACACGGGATACGGACCTAACAAATCTAACGTAACTATTTCATTTGGATAATTTGATACAACTGGTATTAACCGACCAGCTGGTAACGCGTTTTTATAATTATTAATTTGGCACATATGGCATGTAGAGACATATTGATCAATAAATTTTCTCATATACGGGAAATAACAAACATCCCTTATTTTATGATAAGTTTTAAAACGTCCGAAATGACCTGCTAATGGCTTGGCATGATTTCTCTCATAATTTCATTCCTTAAAGATTTTGGGGGGAATGTATACTCGCATTTCTCCTAATGACGTTGCATATTTCGCATAAAATAATAAGCCTTCTACAGGCCTAAAATCGCGAGACCAATTCTCACAAATTGCCGTATTAACCGAGCTATCTTCTGGGTTTTCTAGATATCTATAGATATGACCTAATTCTGGGTCTGTTTTTTGTTCTTCTTTTAACTGATCTCGTGACGAAAGTACCAAATCTCTGATTATTGTACAATTAACTTTCTCTCCTATTATACTTTCAATTGGGTTTCTCGACAAAATGTCAGCTATTGTATTCTGAGTTGCAGGCCTATGCTCCCATTCTATATTAAATTCTGCTAATTTTAATGTCCATCTGATCGTTCTATTTGACAAATTTTTACCAGTCATTAAATGTGTTAACGCAGCGTGATCTGTAATAACTTTAATCGGCAAAGAACCTAAATATGTTCTGAATTTATTCAGAGCCCAAACCACAGCTAAACATTCTCTCTCTGTCACCGTGTAATTCCTCTCCGCAGCACTAAGCGTACGAGAAGCAAATACTACTGGTCTCTGCTCTTGGTTTAGAACCGCTCCTACCCCTATTGAGCTTGCATCCGTAAATAATTCAAAAGGTTTTTTGAAATCTGGGAATTTTAAAACTGGCGCTTTTGTTATAGCCACCTTGACCGCGTCGAATGCTTTCTGCACCTCAATCGACCAAATAAATCTCTTTAATTTTCGCTTAAGATTATAAAGCGGTTCGCAAATATCGGCATAATTTTTAATAAATTTTGCGTACCATTGGGACATTCCTAAAAATTTCGACACCTCCTTGGAGTTATGCGGAGGTTTCATTTCAACTATAGCTTGAACTTTTGTTTCATCAGTTTTAATTCCCTCCTTATTAAAAATTAAACCTAAATATTTTAACTCTTCACAACCGAATTTACACTTATCTTTGTTTAACGTTAACACCGCCTCATGTAATAATCGAAAAACTTCTTTCAAATGCTTAACATGTTGAGTGAATGATGGAGATGATATGATAACATCGTCCATGTAAACACTCACAAACTTGCCTATCACGGGTTTGAGAATTATATCTATAGCTTTCTAAAAATTAGGAGCCGCTCCTGACAAGCCAAAGGGCATTCTGCGAAATGCGTATGTACCATTTTTCGAGACAAACGTGGTTTTAACTATATCACTAGGGTTCACAGCCATCTGAAAATATCCCGACCGAAGTCCAGGGCAGACATTATGCCTGTGTGTGGTATGTTCATTATTAAATCGTCTATTAAGGGTAAAGGATACCTAGGGTACTTCGTGATCGCATTTAGTTTCCGATAATCAACAGAAAATCTATATGCTTCCGGATTATCCGGTGGTAACCCATTATTCTTTCTATATAACACCACTGGTGACGCGTACGGGGACTGAATGGGAATTATAGTTCCCTCTTTCAACATTTTGTCAACGTGATAATCGAGAATCTCTTGTTTAAGCCTATCATATCTGTACGGACGAGAAACAACAGGTGGATTATATCCCGTGTCAATCTCATGATATAAAACATGCGTAAGCCCTGGTTTCTCTGAAAACAATCCTTGAAAACTATTAAACAAATATTGTAATTCCCGTTTCTGTTTTTTTTTTCTAGTTTTGTCTTAGAAAGATCTATTTCTACTTTTTCAATTTCAGCCGTTTTAACCATTTTATTAATCTGCGAATCTGGAATCGCCAAAGATTTTCGATCAAAGTCCAAAATGATCTTTGATCCACCTATGAAGTCTATCCCGAGAATACATGGGTATTCTAATTCTGCCAACACATGGAACAACCAAGGCTTTTCGAAATCCCGTATTCGAATATTTAATTCCACAACTCCCATATTTCGACATTTAGCTCCTTGCGCCGTGATCACCTGAGTACTCGATTTCTTTACTTGTTAATAAAAAAAATATTTTTGGCATGTTTCTTCCGATATAAATGACTTCTCCCCTCCAGTGTCCCATAACGCTTTCGTAAAAGTTTCGTCTAATAAAATAGGAACATACGGAAGTTCTACCGGAGACATACATATTGCTGAAAGTTTAATCGGTGACTGATTTATCGACTGCGTCTGATCACCTTTAATATCATTCACTTTCAAAACATTTAAACGTCCCATTTGTTTTCTACTTCCTCGACTAAAATTTTCACTCGAACCCCTATTTCTTTGGTCCCCTCTCATCAAAATCGTCATTTTGACTTCGATTTCTAAATTGATATCCCCTATCGTTAAATCTGCGATCATCGTTTTGAAACCTATTCCTGCTCTCGAACCACTGATTTCCTTGACGGTTGTTCTGATGGCTACCCCTATAATCATTTCTACCATTATTTGGTCTATGTACCACTTCAGAATTTCTCCAATTTCCTCGATTATTACCAACATTAGACATCCTACGCTCATTCCAACCTCGTCCTTCCACGTTATTACTATTTCTTCATCCCAATGTTGCCTTGCACGAATATCTTTCCTCAAACTTAGCTAATACTTCTAATAATTGGATCGCGGTTTGTGGATTACGCACCTCCACATAGTCCTGCACTTGCGGCTCAAGTCTAACGAAAATATGATCTACAAGGGCTTTCTCAGACATCCCCAGTTCTAATTTCTTATGTAGTTTAAGCAAATCGTAAACAAAATCGGTTGGCTCCTGGTTTTGTCTTTGCTGAGACGCGTAAAAACGGGTCTCTAAATCCTTTTTATTTTGGATGGCAGGGAATGCTTTCGACAATGCTGCTTTCAGCTGTGCGAAGTCCGTGGCGGTATTTTGCACTAACGTCGATCCGAATATTTGGTACCAATCCAGGCTCTACCCATGAGATGACCTTTTAAATAAGCACACGATAAGTCACTGGGTATTTCAAGTAATTTAATTTGGTTACCTATACCCTCTAAAAATTCGGTGACGTTCTCCGACCCAGAAAAATATACTTCTGGCCAAACATTAAATCCTCTCGCGTTTCTCATCTCGGGATCATATAGATTAAACCTAGTTGGGCGCCATTGTGATGTACCTCCCCTTGGAAGTACATCCCTCGAAGTATCAGCGTGAGCTAGAGGTGTAGGGTTATCGTAAGAACTAGAATCAAACAGTATCTTAATATGACTTTATTAAGATATTCAACTTAAACTTTGAACAAATATAATATTATTAATGAATGAGAGAATCTACGATGACGCAATACGCAACACACAATATAATACAGACCAATCTCGATAATTGAACCCCCTAATCTTCAAATATAATAATAAGTAAACAATCCTACCTTATATTATTCTGTAATAAACTTGTCTTTATCTACAATGGTATGTAGCTTTACGTTTAACTTCTAATCGATCACCAATATGTTTATCCACGACACGTAGAACTTGAATCTTTGAACGACGAACTTCAATAATCATCCACTACCACAACGCCCGTCATTTGTCTAACATTCCTTTACACTACCATTACATTGCCATTACGCTTACTCTAAGATCCTATATTTATACTACATTATTTGCATCTCTTCACTTCTCGTTTCTTGGATTTGGTTGGAAAAGAGTTGCCATTAATTCTGGCCCAAAGAACCCAAAGGACTTGTTAAAGAAATGACGCGTAAGACATCACAGTGTATTTGGTGGAACTGGAACAGAATAGCTTATTATTATACGTTATTCCGTAATAGTTGATAGTTTATTATTCCGTATGGTCAAACACTAAATTCAGGTATCTATTGTCAACACCTGGACCGTTTGAAGTTAGTGATTGACCAGAATTGGCCAACAGAAGATGTGTTGTGTTCCATCAGGACAACGCCAGGCCACACACGTCTGTAATGACTCGTCAGAAACTCTGGGAGCTTGGTTGGGAAGTTTTAATGCATCCACCATATAGTCCAGGCCTGGCAGCAAGTGATTATTACCTTTTTCTGGCATTGCAAAACCTTCTGAGTGATTAGAAATTGGGATAAAGAGAAGATTGTGAAAATCGATTACTAGAGTTTTTCGCCAATAAGAACCAAGACTTCTATAAGAGATGCATTATGAAGCTACCTTTGAAATGGCAACAAATTACAAAAGAAAATGGTGCATATTTGACCCAAATCGGAGAATCCGAAGTATGTTAAATAAAGTCTTGAATTTCATGCAAAAATAATGGATTTATTTTTCCCCAACCTAATAGTTAAATTTGATCCAGAATTAAGGTGATTAAATTCCTGATGAAAGTCTTTGGTTTCACTTAAGCGTTTTTTTTTACTTTAATGAATTTGATTTAATACTGATATTTCGTTAGGAGCTTATTAAAAGCAGCAGTTATTTAGAAATCAATGTTATACATTTTCGTTTGCTTTTTCTTTTTATGAAAGAAAACGATAGAAAGAATCACACTGAACCCAGTAATATATTTTTAGTTCCCAAAATTTTATTTCTGTTATTTTACCTTTCATCTTAAAGGTTTTTTTATATATATAGCAAATATTCTGTTGAAAAGGTTTATATATTGTTACGTGAATATATAAACCTCGTGAAAAGTTACTCTCATATGTAAACTTTAAAATAGACTGTATTTGCTTACTAGTGGCTTTGTGGTTTCATTCTCATGTTACCCTCACGTGTTTTTTAAAAGTCGATTAGAAAGTTTCCGGCTAAAATTGTATGGCAGACATTAAATTTTAAAAACTTCTTCAATCAGTTTCAATAGTTAACATTTTTAGAAGCTCCTCTTAATTTTTATCAATGTAGTAGGATCATGTTTGTTTTAGCATAGCACCAAAAAATCGTATCATTAACTATTACTATATCTGTTTACTTTCTGCATCATCTCTGTATCTATATTATTCAATACTAAACACCCCATATTATATTTAAAATTCCAAATAACATTCGAACTACTGATACACCCTGATAACGGGGATATTAAGATCTTAGAAACATTCCGTATTATGCAAAAAAATTAACTCAAAAAAGGCAGTTAAATTCAAAATACGGAAAGGGGAGATAGTTTCATATACTTTTTTTATTTCTGAAAAAACTTCCTATTTGGTATCTTGTACACTTAGAAATTTTATTTCGTTTCGTGTACTGTTCATGGATAGGAAAATGTTGTAGCCTCTTGTTTTGTAGGCAAAAAAATCGGCTCAACATCTTTAGACATATCTCTGGACGTGATTGGGGAGCAGATGCTGGCACTCTCAGATACACGTACATCTCGCTAATCAGGCCCATCTTAGAGTATGGCGTTCTAGTATACTGTAGCGCGCCTCCGTTACAAATCTTCAGAAACTTGAAAAGGTACAGCTCAGCGCTGCTCGGATCATCACTGGTCTAAGAAATACTTGTCCCAGAGATATAATACTTTTCGAGGCGGACCGACAGCCCCTTAGCTTTGGGAGACGTGCATGTCTAACAAAATACTACAACAAACTCAGAAGTCTGGATTCTCGAAATCATACTTCAGCTTGGTGTAATAACCAGAGACTCAGAAGAAACAATCCCTTCAGCCAAATGGTCTCTTTTAACCTTACCATTGGTGTTGTGGAACCTCATCACCTTTCACAATGTCTTAACCCAGCGTACGATCTTTTGACGGGGTCTTTTTCCATCCAGAATCACCAGTACACGTGAATAAATAAACAGACCTTTCTGCCAATCTAATGCAACTAGCTCTAGAGAGAATTGGAGATATACCAATTGACGCCGTTCAGGTTTATACGGACGGCAGTAGAGACGATTATTATCGATCTGGCAGCGGAATTTACATCAAATCGCAAGACCATTTCTTAAGAATCCAGAGGAGAAATCCAGATGGTTGCTCTGTTTTTCGCAGTGAGCTAAGAGCCATTGATGAGGCCTTTGGTTCTCTTACATCTCTTCCAAATGGAAAAGATATTTGGTACTGTCTGATAGTAGAAATGCAATACAGCACTTGTCCAATTGGAAAAGTGTGAGAGATAATGTTGGAGTGTCAATACTCTCCAAGTTAAAACGACTTTTCACATCACATCAAATTCATCTGCAGTGGATTCCCTCTGACGTTGATCTAGAGGGAAATGAGATTGCGGACACTTTGGCCAAGGCTGGCGCTTGCGAGGTACCAGAGCCGTCAGCACCCCTCTCCTTTTTTGATATTTTCTCTAGAACTAAACACCAGAATAAGTCTAATTGGATTATCCCCCCAGAGCACCATTGGTATGAGTGTTCTCGTCCCAGAGGCTCTATGGCTCACAGTTTTACCAGACAGATTCAAACTCTTCTAGCCCGCTTTCGAAGTGCTCATCTTAAAACAATGAAATTTTCCGAAGGATGCAAGAGCTTTAAAATGTGCACGAACTGTTCATCTGAGCCGACCTCGCCAGCTCACATCCTCGAATGCCTAGGGCTCACCAAGCAGGATTTAGCAGACGATCCCATGCTGGTGTTGGATTTTGCTGACCAATGGGGGCGTGCAACAACATTTCGTTTCGTGTTGTATGAGAATTTCAATTGTTATCGAATAGTGTCTCAAAAACTGTAAACATTACCAGAGAATCTCATTTTTAAACAGTATTATGTTGTAAAAAGCTTGTGATATTTGGAGTTATCTATTCTTAAAAAAACGAGATTTACCCCTGGTTTGCTTTACACTCCTACATTTTGTTACATATTCAGTCGAACCTCTCCATAACGAATTTCTGTTTTGCGAATTTCTTTTGCTTTTTCCGAACAAAGATCATTTTACTATTTTCTTCGTAAATTAACCTCCCAATAGCGAAGTGAATTTTCTGTCAAACGAACTTTTTCTCTTGTGATTCAATTTTTTTCTCCCTTTTTTAAAGACTTTCTGGACATTTAAAGTTATTCTTTCTTTTAATTAATTTTATGATGGTCATAAACCTAAAACTGGCTTTATTAGGTACCTAGCTCGCCGAGAGCAATAGAATTCTGAGCATTTCATTCAAGAAGAGCAATCTTTATCTCCCATCGTCCATTTCACTGGAAATATCTTCGTTATCCTCTTTCCCCCCTCAGTTCATTTGTCTCGTGTCCTTTAAATAGTATCCGCTCATTTGTAGTGTTGATCGGTCGTATTGGTAACTTCGTTTAATGTAGCCCGAAAATGTCAAAACGTAAATGCTTGAGCATCAAGAAAAAACAATTAATTCTTCAGGAAGTGGACAAAGGCGTAAAGAAAATTTCCTTACCGTTTTTCTTTCTTTCTTTTCGATAGGTAAGCTATGTAAAACAAATATTATTAATTTGCAAAAAGGTGTGAATAAATTACTTTTTTTATAATTTATAGTGTTTATGAATTTAAAATTTATTTTATTGATTTATAAAGAAAATTGAAAGATGAAACCTCTATATAACGAATTTTCCATATAACGAACTTTTTTTTCGGGATTTAGTGTCTTCGTTATATAGAGGTCCGACTGTATATTTCAGGAAATTTTTCAAATATTTCTCTCCTTTTGCGCATTTTATGATGATGAATGACCTTGAATTGGTTTTATCAAGTATCCAATTCCCTTAAAGCAAGAAGATTGCCATTTTTCGAACAAAAAAAATCAATTAAAATTAACAGATTCTATCAGTAATTAAACTTATGGACGCTTGTGTGGTAGGGTATGCTTAAAATTACTGGCTATAAAATAATGTATGTTTAATATTACTTGTAGGCTACATATCTATATACATATACATATAATACAGTGCATTCCTGGACAATGTTTTCTTCCCTTGTTTTCCTTGCAGTTTTCATTTTGATGGGAAAGACATAGGAAATGAATAAATATTAATTTCGAAAAAAAGTGAGTAATTACCTTTTTTAACATGCTTTTATAAGCTTCACTTGTATGTAACAGAATCTTTGAACCGATTTTTACCCACTTTAAGAGATCAGATTAATTCAAAATTTTGCACACTTGTCAAGGACCGCGATGACAGTATAATAATTTCACAATTTTGTTCCATTGTCCCAATAAGGATCATTAGGAATAACGATTCCCAGGTTTGACGACTCATTCATTATTCCTTTTCCAGATTTGGCGACTAATTCCATATACCATTTCCAGATTTAGCTACTAATTCCATTTACCATTTTTAGATTTTGGCAACTTATTCCAGATCCCATTTTCACATTTGGCGACTAAAATATTAAGTTACAACCCTAAAAGCAAAAACGTGCGTCAGCAATTTCTTACCATAATATAAACACAATGACATTAATTTTCTCATAAATCATTTTATTCTTACAGTAAGTATTATTGTTTCATTTTTTAGTTCGATTAACCATAAAAAAGCGTGTTTTTTAGTCTTTAAAACTATAATTATTTGGAATGAAGTACAGTGTTTATGAATTTAAAATTTGTTTCATGTAGTTTCTAAAGTATATTAAAAGATGAATCTCTAGTTAACGAATTTTCCGCATAACAAACTGTTTATTGGGACTTAGTGACTGCATTAAATAGAGGTCCGACTGTATTTCCGTATATCATTTTTGTTACACATTTTTCAATTCCTACTAGTAGGTCACACTCTCCATATATTTATTTATTTATCATGGTGGAATTTTCAATCGTTAATAAAATACATTTTAAAGGGCTCCATTGAGCTGAAATTTTATATACAGGATTATTTTGGATAGCAATTCAATAATTTAATTATAATTAATAAAAATTAATTAATTAAGACTAATTATTTAAATAATTACAAATACAGCCCCGTTGGCGACTTAGCGACCCTTTTGGCGACTTGTGTCAAAACTTGAAAAGGTTTTTTTCTCACATTTTAAAGCATTCAGTTGAACTGAAATTTTATACACACGATTGTTTTGGATGACAATACGATACTTTAATGATAATTAATAAAAATGAATTACCCTTTAATGTTGTGAGTCTATCATACGTATATACATATTTCTACTAATTGTAACAATTTAATAAAAAGTAGCTAAAATAAAAATTTTCTTTGTTGATCTAAGTAGGAATTGACTTAAAAAAAATTTATATTACTTGTTCTTTTGAGGAGTTATATTCGTATTTATAAATTCATCTTTATTGTCATTTTCAATACTAGCTTTTCATGCTTTTATAATCAAACTTCTTTTAAACAGATTAGTATTGTTCAAATTTAACCCTTAATTAACGTTTCTCCTTGAAGCAACACAAGAGCTATAAGTAATTAATAACTATCCTTTTAATTTTGGACCGTGGTCAAGTGACAAGGACGATAACTGAGTTGTCACCTCATTTTCAACACTTAAGCACAATGCTAACGCGAGGACCTCGAAACTCCAAAAATTGCATCAGTCTGCTATATTAAGGGTCTTTAATAACATCAGGACGCAACTGTACGACTCGATTGAATAACACTAGCTGAGTCTTTTTACGCCCATGACCTCTCAGCTACTATTTTCAAAATGGAACCCTTTTAACACTGGCGTAGCTAGCTCTGAAGAGGCCCTGTATCTAAATTTCTTTGAGGTCCCTTTTTGAATATCTGAGTCCTGTTACTGGACTGTAGTTACACATATTGGGGCCCTGTAGCTTGCAGCCCCATATCATTGATACGGTTGTAGCTACGTCCCTGCCTTTCAAGCTGACTTCCCCAAATATCACTTCAGTGAGTCTAAGTTTGTAACACATTTAAATAGAAGATAATAGTAAGATAATAGTACAAATTATTTGGGTTATATAACATAAATCCTTTTTTTCATATTCACATATTTTAAAATTAGGAAACACAGTGAAAATCGCTGAATACGAAACTGAAGGGACTGAAATATTTTTTCGTGTTGAAAGAATTTTGTGTTAAGGGTAAATGGTTTGATTGATTGATTGAATGTTAACGTCATACTGTTCAGCTACACGAGGGCTTTTGGCGACGGACCACGTAGTTTTGAACCATAGTCAAGTGACGTGGACGACACCGTGGGTAAATGGTATTTGTATTAAAAAAACACCATATATATATATCCCCAAAATTAAGTTTATTTTATTTACATAGATATGTATATATGCATCTATTCAATAAAAATCTATGAAAAAAAGCATTCACAAAAACTTAAATAAATTTAATAAAAAATTTTGAAATTAAAAAAAAACATTCATTGAGTTTTTGGTCTTTACATTGTTTTTTTAGCATCAAATTTTTCGATGTTGTCCATTTTGTTATTCATTTCTCCGTTGGAATGTGGGTCTAAATAGCTGCGCACATACTTTTCCTGACATTCCACTTTTCGAATGTTGTGGGAACAAGAGCTGCATTATTCATTTCCTTTTCGTCGTCGGAATCTGCCTCAATAATATTTTTTCAGCTTTCAACAAACTCCAAAATGTGTTTGTCTGTCGTAATTGGGGCTGTACGCAGATTATAATCTACTACAATGAATTCTTCCGATAATACAATAGAGCAGTCCAATCCTTCTGGTGTTTTCCGTATTTTATTATTTCCGAGAAGGGAAATCTTTTCATGTTGAGTTATTTTCGTTTCGTGTTACGAGAAAAAAATGCATGACATTTGCATTATTTCGCTTTTTACCGATTTTTCGACTTAAGCATTTTCGCGTTAAACGTCTTTCACTGTATTATAATTAAGTTCTTTGGGTTCAAGTACATAAAGCTTTTTTTCATATTGACCTATTTTAAAACTAGGAAAGATTTTACAAAAATGTCATTTTTCATTTGAATGGGTGTAAAATTATAGCATTTAGCTTTGCAATATATAGTTGGAATATAAAACGTATTTTCTGCTAGAAAAACAATAGATTGATTGAATCAGAAATGAATATGATGTTCACCGCTGTCTGTAGAATTGTGAAATCAGAACAGAATATTTATTTCATATATAAAACATTTGTTTTACCCTAAAAAGAATTTATTTTTCGTTCTAGTAATCAACACATTCCGAGAAAAAACACACAGTCTCCAAAAAAATTCCGAACACATATCACAAATTAGTACTACTGGACAGAAAAAGTACCCTCTGCTCGCCTGACGGCGGGGAAACCCCTCATTGCTCAAATTATATAACTGCTCATACCATTGCTGAAATTATAAAACTATAATTTGCATGTATTAAGTAGTTCTGTTTTTTTAATATATTGTAAGCAGGAAAAAAATAAATTTGAAAATTTGAATATAAAAGGAATAAAAATATTTTTAAGGTACAGAGTGATTTTTTATAAAAACTGACAGTATTCAAAAGCACCTCTAGCTCGATCTAATAGTGGCCCGCGATAGCCATCGTATCATGGCTGGCCTTGTCACGAGTTCGAGTCCAGCACCACTAAAGACCTGCCGTGTAGAGGCGCATTGCACGTTAAATCAGTCGAGAGCTCAAACAACCTCCCATTAGTGTGGTGAGGTAGTTAGGAGAGGGTGGTGCCAGCTCAGGTGTCGTCCTCGTCATTTGACTATGGTTCAAAATTACGAGGTCTGTCGCCAAAAGCCCTCGTGCAGCAGAGTGCGATGTTAATATTCACTCCCTCACTCCATTAAAAAAAGTTACATATTTTAAAGAAGGGGTACAGTTTGATATTAGGAAATATAGTTTAGTTCTAGAACTAGTGATAGCTTTGTTAATGATCACTCCATAATAAAATGTTTATTAGCACGCTTTTATTAACTTCACCTGAATTTAACGGAGTCTTTGAATTACATTTTTATCCACTTTAAAAGGTCAGATTAATTCGAAATTTTTCACACTTGTCAAAGACCGCGATGACAGTACAATACTTTAACAATTTTGTTCCAGTGTCTTTATCAGGATTAACGATTTCCCCTTTTTCCAGATTTAGCGACTAATTCCAGATCCCATTTCCAGATTTGGCAACCAATTCCAAATTTGGTGACTAAAATATTAAGTAACAACCCTAAAGCAAAAACGCTCATGGTTAATACAAATACAACAAATAAAAAACGATCTGCAATAAAAGCGAGTTGTTTTTTGAAGTTATACTTCTTATTGTGCGTTTGGGGAAAATGATGAGGGTAACTTTTTATGATGCGCGCGCATACCGTCATGGATGTGATGCAAAACCATCACGCATGTGACGCACACCGTCACAGCACCAATGCGCGTGCACACCGTTGTCTAATATTTTAACATGCCACTTTTTTGGTGCTGTGGGACAGATATTTGGGAGATCGTAATAACTATTGTTATAAACCATATCTGTTGCGACGCATTTTCCCCCTCCTCTACCGCTTTTTGGCCAATATCTCGGCACCCGAGGCTGGCAGTCCATTCGGACCTGGCTCATTCGATCTCTCTCTATCTTCTCTTCCATTTATTAAAATTTCATCCTCATATGGCTATTTCTTCCAAAGTTTTTTATTGTGTTTTAAACTTTTTAAATTTCTTTAAATTCACAATATCTTGGCTCCTGTTCGAGTCTCGGACTTGAGATTTGAGAACCAAAAGTTCCACTCGTCAAGACCCATCCAGTCATCTACTTCATTCCAATTTTTGTAGGCATGGGGAGGGCTTAAGCACTAAAATATTATGCTCCCAAGTTAATCCTATGGGGACTGGAAAAAATTTCACCCCACTAAGGAATTGAGCTTGGAACGATTTTTGGAGGTCCACTATATTTTCGAATTGGCGCGAGCTTTACGCGGAATTGCTCCCCTCCGGTGTTCCCCCCTACAGGGCTTCCCCAATAATAACTCGAATCCTATGCCACCTTGGTCGATCGCACCGGCTGGAATCAATTGTTCTCCCTATGAGCATCCTAGATATATTTTTCAGGACTATAGCCCCATTTCTTCATGTACAGAGTGTTTTTTTCAGGTATAGAAGTTTCAGTTGGCATTACTTTCCAAGATGGCGACCGATTTAACAGCTGTCAAGTGATTTATTCTCAGTTTGGTTTGGCAATTCATCATGAATAGACTTACGCCTGAACAACGCTTTCAAATTGTGCAATTTTATTTCGAAAATAATGGTCGCGCGCGCGATTTTCATAAGCGAATTTTGTTTAGCGATGAAGCACACTTTTGGTTGAATGGCTACGTCAACAAACAAAACTGCCGCATTTGGAGTGAAGCTATTCCACAACTGTATGTCGAAACACCATTACATCCAGGAAAACTGACTGTTTGGTGCGCTTTATGGGCTGGTGGAATCCTTCTTCGAAAACGATGAAGGCCACAACGTTACAGTCAATGGGGATCGGTATAGAGCCATGATTACTAACTTTTCATTCCTGAATTGAACAATCATGATGTCCAGGAGCTGTGGTTCCAACAAGACGGCGCAACATGTCACACAGCTCGTGCCACAATCGATTTATTGAAAGACACGTTTGGTGACCGCCTAATTTCACGTTTTGGACCTGTGAATTGGCCTCCAAGATCTTGTGATTTAATACCGCTAGACTATTTTCAGTGGGGTTATGTAAGGTTATTGGTCTATGCGGATAAGCCACAAACGCTTGACCATTTGGAAGACAACATTCGCCGTGTTATTGCCGATATACGGCTGCAAATGTTGGAAAAAGTCATCGAAAATTGGACGTCCAGATTGGATTACATCCGAGTCAGCCGTGGCAGTCCTATGCCAGAAATCATATTTAAAATGTAATGCCACAAGATTATCTTTCAAATAAAAAAAATTCATGTCAATCGAGTTTTATTGCAATTTAAAGTTCTATACCTCTAAAAAAAACACCCATTATATTTAACATTTTAAAATTATTTTAAAGTTTTAAATTTTTTTTAAATCCCGCATATAGCTTCGAGGATTTTTGAGCTTCGTTAATGAAACTCGGACCATTGGTTCTCCTCGTTGAACTATTTCATCTGTTACAATTCGTGTGTAGATAGTGGGCGTAGGAGGGTGTTATCACTAAAATTAGAATCCCCATGTTATTCCTATGGGGTTCGATCTTTTGATGACGTCACTATATTACAGAGATAGAAGGATGAAACTTTGGGATCACCTACTACTCTGTGTATCGTTGGAATGTACGAGACCATTTACGTCACAGTTGCCCCCCGGGGAGTTAGTTTCGTTTTCCTTTCCCGAGCTAGCGCCTCCCCATTTGCAACTTCAGACTCCGGACTGGTTCGAATGGATTCCTGTTCTATTTCCTCATAGCCAGGCCCAGTTTCGAGTTGCTGGGTGTCCTGCTTCTATTTTATTTAATTGTTTTAATTATTTTAAAATGACCATAACTCGGGGTCTCTTCATGTGGATGTCAATTTCTCAGGAAGGATTCTTCCCGCCGAGACATTCAATACGAGGTTTCAGGTGTCACATTCGGTTCACCTCATCTGCAGATACAGTCTGTCGAAAAATTCCCATGTTATTGGTTCTATTGTCTCTGTGCAGGGGTGTTTAAATTTATTTAAATCGTGATTATCTCGGGTTTGGCTGGTCCGATCTACTTAAGGTTAGTATCGTTCAACTCTGCTCGTGACAGCCTTTCGTCCTTGGTCCAACTTAACCTGCTCAAGGTTTTTAGAAATATTTCAATCTTGTTACGCCAAAGAAGTATAACTTTTTACGGGCGTTCATAAATACACACACACGCTTTTTTTTTTTTTTTTAGTTTTTTAAATTATCATTTTTTTTACATGCTTATGTTTCAAGGACCAGAATGTAACATGAGGAAATCATGAATAGATGCTTGTACGGTGCAAAAATTCCTATACTGTTAACTAAGCTATTACTAAGTCGTGGAACATGCAAATGATTAGCACTTCAGAACAGACTCGCATAATGGATGCCTGCAGCGCAGTACTTCTCAATGTTTTAATATTTGCGACCCAATATTCAATCACAATTTTCATCGCACCCCCTCCATACAATAACAATGTATTGCATTCGATAATACGATACTTTTGAAGCTAAAGCTACAATACAACTTTAACCTCTCCACCCTCGGCGTATATAGAACGTCTTTAAAGTCATTGCGTAAATTACCCCGGGCGTATATATACGTCTTTTCGAAATACGATCTTTTCTGTGCACTGCTATCCATAAAATTATTCCGAAGGCTTTGGAATGCAATAAATGGACCCTGACAGACCCAAAGGATTTACTTATTTCAGAGGATTTCCTTATTTATTCCTCCCCCATACACCACATATGTTCGCCTACGGGGAAAACGATGGCATTGGGAAGAGAATCGCAAAACATTTAATCGGCATTTAAGAGATTAATTATAAACTGTACACACACACAAATTATCAAGATAAGTGTTGATTTTTGTTCATAGCTTTATATGTAATAAGCCCGCGGGTTCACTGGTAATTATTAAACTTTTGCTTAACTTAGCATAGCTAAATTAGTTATATAAAATACATTGTACTGTACTGATACATTTATAAGTGTATTATATCAGTGTAAATGTGTATTTTATTTTTCATTGTGTTGGAATGTATTCTGTTTGCTTATGTTTATTAAATTAATTTTTTTTAAATAATCTTTTGTTTCCGACTTTTCAATACGCTCGCGCCCCCCTCCTAGGGTTATCACGTCCCCTAGGGAGGCGCGCTCTACAGTTTGAGAAGCATTGCTGTAGCGTTATCAGCAATCGTTACACAAACCGACAACAAAATGCCGTTCTCAAATAATGCTATTGCTGTCTCCTGCAGATTTTTTGCGTGAACAGTTTCAGTATGCTTCGTGGAAAAATACGAGTGTCATTTGATAGTGTTTCTGAGATAATTTAAGGAAAAATCGATGCCTACAGAGAATGCAGATTATCCTTCCGATTACGAGAAATCGGTGATTATGTTCAATACAACCAAGCAGCAGGGACGCAGACCTAAAATCTACGGATGCAGGAGGGAGTGACTAAACTACAGGTTTTATGGCACCACCCTCGTTGATTGTGGTAGTCTAGAGGTAATGGTCATAAACTTGTGGTCAGCGTGTCCAGGACTCGTGCCTTAGTGCCACTGAAGACCCACTATGTGGAGGGGGATGATGCACGTTAGATCTGCCATGTGTCCAAGTTCTTCCTTTTAAGTGCTGTAGCAATTTATAATCAGGGCTGTCAGCTCAGGTGTTATCCTCTTCTCTTGACCGTAGTTCAAAATGACGAGGTCCATTGCCAATAGCTTTCGTATTGCTTTCTAGTGAGAAGTTAATGTAGCTTACTCACTCACGCACCAGCCTCGTTAGACTTACTAATATAACAGGCATATTGTGGTTTTACACGCATGAGAGTAATGGATCATTTGGGGACACTAGGTACCGTATCATAAGAGATCACCATATTACGAGGGTGAGTCTGAAAGTAAGTTTCCCCTGTCGACTGTGGTCAGAGTTGTGTATGAAAGTCAAAGCACAGAATGAGACATTAAAGATAAGACAACTTTATTTTTCCACATAAGTACCAAATACATTGAGGCATTTGTCATACCGCTTGATAAGCAACAAAAAAACCCTCCAGGGAAAATTCAGGGCTTTGCATCTTTTGAGCTCGTTCATGTCCGATTCCTAGTTCTTCCGCTACTCCGTCGATGGTGATATGCCAGTTTACTCCAATCTTGTCATCCACCTTCCTCAAAAGATCATCAACAACATTCTTGGATGCATGAAAGTATCAGCACGACAGGTGCCATGACAACTGATCCCGACACACATGGAACAACACATGGGGCTCTGCCTGGAACATCTCGTGCGTTACCATGAGGATGGCAATAACTTTCTGTTTCGGATTGTGACGAGAGATGCATTCACCAGAAGGTGCTTTGGAAGCAATGCTGAAGTCAAACAAGCCATTAAACGCTTCTTCCGTATGCAAAAACCTGTTTTTTTCCTGGGGGGACTTTTGAACTTAAACTTACTTTCCAACTCAGCCTCGTACATTAAAGACTCGCTAAGAGGTTGCGGGGTGTTATAAACAAAAAAATTATTTCGTTTTTGAAGTATTACACTTGTTGTTGGGTGTTTCATCCTTGGATACATACGAAAGACGATGAACAGAAACATACAATAGAATCACAGAAGAATATAGACTTTATTCCAAACGATGATACCAGCGTAGAACAGAACGGGTGTGCTGCTTTTCATTCGTGACGGGAATCCATTTCAGCCGAAAGTCCGACTTCTTTTCCAGAAGACTAAACTTATAAATTGGAAATTTGACGTACATGATCCTTCTGTGAAGTAGGGATATCTAAAGTAAGTGTTTTCCTTTAATCTGTTCTCAGAGGGGAGTGTCTGGGATTATGAGGATGTTGTAGATTTTTAAAAATTTCCGTTTTTGAGCAATTAGGGTTACTGACTTGAAATTTAATAATGATGTTTCTTTTGTTGAATAGAGATCCACTAAAAATGGGGCGTGAGAAAATCGACTCTGAAAGGTAGAAGAGGTTATCGGAGTGTAAAAATAAAAATAATTCCGTTTTACAAATTCAAGTCTTGTCCTTTTTAAATCAAGAGGTCATATTTATGGAAATGATTTCCAATACATTAAAAGCTTATAATGATATAGGACTAGATAAAAAAAATTTTAAAAACTATTAATGAAAATGTGCATTTTTCTTCTAACAAAATTAGAAGAATGAATATTCTAATAATGCAATAGTTCGGAACTCTTTACTCTACTTTACATATTACAAAAAACAGAAAGTTCACAAACAAAACATATTATACATTCGTATACAGGGGGATTCGCTACCAGACCGACAAACTCGCAGGGTGTGAAGGGGGTACAGAGGAGACTCGAAATCACATAGGAATGCAGGGTCTCAAATGCCGGAGATGCGAGATATGATGCAAAGAAGAGAAAAAGAACAGTAACAGAAACACATTAATGTGATAGAAAATATTTTATTGAAAGGTTGAGTGCTTGAAATCATGACCAGAAGACGTTTGGCAAGCCTGACAACGGCGCTGTATAGCATTCCTTACGTTCTGGAAGATTTCTGGCGTGCCACGTATCTCTCGACAGCTACAGATTTTCGAGCGATGAGGTCTTTTAACTGAAGGAATGGGCGTTTCGTACATCAAACATTTTATGTGGGCCTAGAAATCCAAACACTTTCAAGCACCTTTTGTAGTACAACCTTTCAATAAAATGTTTTCTATCCAATCAGTGCCGTGTTTCTGAAACTGTGGGGTGCACCTCCTAGGGGGCGTGATATCCCTACGAGGGGGACGCGAGCATACTGAAAAGTCGAAAACAAAAGGTTATTTAAAAGTTATTAATTTACTTAAAGTAAACGAACAAAATACCTTCTGGCTTAATAAAACATAAAATACACCTTTACACTGATATAATACACATCAGAACTGAGCAATGTATTTTTATAATTAATTTATAACAATACTAAGTTATATATATATATATAAGAACAAATTTAATAATTACCAGTGATCCCATGGGCTTATCATAAATAAAATTATTCGCAAAAATTAACATAAATCCTGATAGTTTATACGGTTTATAATTAATCCCTTAAATGCCGATTAAGATTTACGTGATTCGCTCAACAATGCCACGTAAGAGAGCGAATGTGATGTATTGGGGAGGGGAATGACAGAAGGAATAAATAAGAAAATCCTCTGAAGTAAGTAAATCCTTAGCAAACATTGTCTAGGTCATTTTATTACATACCAAAGCCTTCGAATAATTTTATAGATAACAGCTCACAGAAATTATTGTACTTCGGAAAACGTATATATACGTCCATGCCAATAAACGCACTAGCTGAGAGACGTTTTTATACTCCGGTGACACTTAAGAGGTTAAAGTCGTATTAAATTTAATACATTATATTGTAAGGAGGGGGCGTGATATGAAAATTAGGATTGAATATTGGGTAGCAAATATAGAAAGTTTGAGAAGCACTGAATGAATGTGTAGCTGATTCTGTTCTTTTTCTCTGCTTCTTTGCACCATAACTCACAACTACGGCGTTTGCGACCCTGCATTCCTATATGATTCTGAGTAGTCACTGTACCCCCCACCCTTACGCACTCTACAAGTCTGTCGGTTTGATAGCGAATTACCGTGTATACTATTATTCTTTTCATTGCTATGAACATATATTTTTCCCACGTACAACAGTTTATCTTAAGGGGACTTGGTACCCTAAAAATCACAAACCTATCGTTTTTTTTTTATTTTCATTTAATCTTATTCTTTGCATTATTATCTTTCGATTGATATATCACTTGTGCATGTCGGAAAGTTAGAAAAGTTGACTAAAACTTCATTTGAAAACAAATTAGGCAATTCAGCCACACTCCCTTTTTAGAAAAAAAAAGCTAAAAAATGCTTTATGATTAAAAAATCTATTTTAGAAATAGAAATAATAACTATAAAAAAGAATGTGTAGTATTAAAAGCAGAATATTTCCGAGGCAATACAATAATGTAATTTTTCTTCCTTGTGAAATGTGTGCATGTAAAATTTTTAAACTAAGGCATTTTATATTAATAATTTTATAATTTCAGTTCTTTTTCCTGATATAGTTTTCATACAAATGTAATACTTTAATATTATAAGAAGAAAAACAGCTAAAATTTCTGTCGTGACAGAAAAAAAAAATTTTTTTTAACATTTTTCTTGAATTTTCATGTGGGCAATTAGTACTCTCTAAAAGTTGATCATTTATAAAAATGTGTGGGTTGAAAAAATATGAAAATGCAATTTTATTTTAAAGAAAAATGTATAACTAATATCTTAAAGTGGTATTTTAAGTTTAATTAAGCTTATAATAATTATTTTTTCAGAATTATAAACTTTAAACCTGTTTTTCTCAGTTTGTGTTTTTCGAAACCTTAGTGCATTCAAAATGCTACTCCTTCGACAATTATTTACCAATCACTTCCATTTTTTTCTTGCGTGTTGAAAATAAAGCATATAATAAAATTAGGGATCCGTTTTGCTATAAACTGAATACTTTGTTTTAAAAAAAATAAAATGTAAGACATGTTGGCTTTTTCGTTGATTTTTAGCCTGTATATCAACATTTTATTTTTTTTCTCTAAAACGAATGAAGTTATTCTAAAATCGATCCCTAAAGTTGTTTAGATCATCCATAAGAGTATTATAAAAAAATTTCAGGTCAAAAAATTAATTTTTACAAAAGGAGTAGGATTTTAAAATTTTCCCAATTTTCTTCAAAAAATTAAAATTTTTAAAATTGTGTGAATAATATATGAAAATTTTCATCTGGCAACATTTTCTTGAATAGAAACATTGTATAAAATGCTAAAATATAATTTTTAAATACGTAAATAAAGAAGTTTGCTCAAAGGGTGCCAAGTCCCCTTAAATCATAGATAATCTCAACCCTCTGTTTTTCATGAATATTAGCAAAAAAAAAATTGACTGAGTACAATTTTGTGAACCGCAGTATTAGTACCGAAGGATCTCATTTAAAAGACCTGTTTTTTCAATTTCTACTATTAGCTCACACTCTCTATATACACTGGCCTCAAAAGTTAAGGTACAACCGGGTTTTTGTGTCTAATTTGCAAATGAAGGAATGTAGAAACAAAAAATTTGGAGGATATGTGCATTAAATAGTTTTTATTGAATGCGTCATAGAAATTTGTATAAGTGTATTGCAAAAATGATTTATAACAAAAAAGCAATCTCTGCGGAAAAGTCCATTCTTGAGAAAACAGCACATCACAGTGTTATGTGGTAAAATGGCATAAAACAATACAAAAATGGGTTCTAATAAGGAATGTGTCCACCCCTAACTTGAATGCATTGGCGGCATCGATTTCCCATGCTGTTTATTAAGTTGTCGGACACCGGAATAGGAAGCGAAGACCAGACACAGAGTAAGCCTTGTTTCAGCTCATGTAACGCCCTTGGAGGAGGATTTAAAGCAGCAACCTCTCTGCCAAGATAGTCCCAAAGATGTTCTATCGGATTCAGGTCTAGAGATCGAGCTGGCCATTCCATTCGTTCCAAACCGTGATCCTCCAGATACTCCTCAACAATCCGAGCTCGGTGAGGTCGTGCATTATCATCCATCAGAATGAAGTCGTTACCAATAGCAGCAGCATATGGGCGG
This sequence comes from Trichonephila clavipes, assembly GCA_019973935.1. Lineage (NCBI taxonomy): Eukaryota > Metazoa > Arthropoda > Arachnida > Araneae > Nephilidae > Trichonephila > Trichonephila clavipes. Next base: position 214,517 of record BMAU01017970.1, on the reverse strand, counting down.
ATATATGGATCAAGGATATCATCCCGATATCTAAGACCAGTTACGGTTCCTCCATGGAACACATGCAGGTCAGTGTGGCCACCGAGCGAGATCCCTGCCCAAACCAGGATTCCACCACCTCTATAACTGTGTCTTCAACAGTGTTGGATTGATGGTATCTAGTGCGCTGTTCCCTCCAAATCAGTAGACGCCCTGAATCACTCCCATTGTAAATCTGGACTCGTCTGTGAACAGCACAGAAGCCCATTGTTGCTGCGTCCAAGAAACATGTTCTCTTGCCCAGCATAAGCGGTTCCTTCGCTGTCGTCCGTTGAGGGGAACGCACACAACTGGTCTTCTTGCATACAGACCTGCATTGTGAAGACGATTTCGCACCGTAGTAGTGGAGATTCTTCTTCCTGATGCTTGAAAGTGGTCTGCAACGAGCTGTGGCACAGTAGTGGTTCTTCTCCTTCGTGCCGAAAGAGTTAGAAAACGGTCTTCTGCAGGTGTTGTAGCTCGTGGTCGGCCTGGAACAGGTCTTCTGGACACAGAATCTTCGGATTGGTATTGATCCCAAAGTCTCCGAACAACACTACGAGACACATTGAGACGTCTAGCAGCATCAGCCTGCGACAATCCCATTTCCATCCATCCAACTGTCCGCCACCTTAACGAATTGGGTAAACGACGTCTCCGAGACATTTTCTAAACTCTATTGACTATTGTCACCGAAACTGCCAACAACTGTTGAAAATCAACACAACTTACACAAAAAGTACGAAAGCTTGATATTTGCATATTTTTCTCTCACTCATAAATATACGTTCTTTTCTGTAAAATAAAAGTGGTAGCAATCGTTTTTGCATTAATGTTTTTAAAGTTCGTTATTATCATTCATGTAAACTATGCATTTTATTGTTACTGCCATTTTTTTTATGGTGAGCTTCGAAAAACATGTTGTACCTTAACTTTTTGAGGCCAGTGTATTTAGTTATTCATTTATTTATCTTCGTGGAATTTTCAATCACTAATAAAATACATTTTAAAGTGCTCAATTGAGCTGAAATTTTGTATACATGATTATTTTGGATGACAATACAGTAATTTAATTATAATTAATAAAAATTAATTGATTAAAACTAATTATTTAAAGAATTACACATACATCCACGTTGGCATCATTTTTGGCGACTTAGCGACCCTCAAAAACTTGAAAAGGTTTTTTTCTCACGTTTTAAAGCATTTAGTTGAACTGAAATTTTATATACACGATTGTTTTGGATGACAACACCATACTTTAATGATAATGAATAAAAATTAATTACCACTTAATGTTGTGATTCTATCATATGTATATACATATTTATTTTATATTACTTGTTTTCTTTTATATAAAACCGTATAAATACTTTATATAATATTATATGAAAAAATATAAGATTTTATTATATAATTTGAATAAAACTATTTAAAAAACTCTCTGGTGTAACATTATTTGAAAGAATAAAATATAAATAATGACTTATTTAATTTGCCTGTTTATATTCATTTAATCAAATGAATTCATTGCTAAGAATCCCCCCTTCCTTACAAGAATAAAAAGTTTTACACTTTTTCATCATTTTCGCGAGAAGGAAATGATTTCGTCTGGAAGTAAAGGAATAAATACAACCACACCTTATTTGATTTTTTTTTTTCAAACCGGTTAATTATATAACAAAACTTCAAAGGAATCGATAATTTTTTATTAGAATTGAATCCTTGACAAATAATTTTCAAACGAAGGTTATGCGTAAAATGTATAGATTTTTACAGAAATAGTTTTAGATCTTGATTCTTGAGTTTAAGAGATTAAAAGTTGTAAATTCTTGTGCATAATTATCTGAATTATAAAAAATACGCAGCAAATATTTTAACAATATTCTCATAATCATTTTATACTTGACATTGTGACATAAGAACTTTTCGAACAACTCGATGTTAAAGAAATAAAATCAAGATGAAGCTATGTTGGGTATGTTGACAGTCAAATATTTAAAGATTATATATATATATATATATATATATATATATATATATATGTATATATATATATATATATACATACATATATATATATATACTGTATATCTCTCTCTATATATATCTCTTATAGTTAAATTTATAGTATCAATTTTTGAATATAGTTTTAGTGTCCCTTTTTCTCATCTAGAGAGAGAGAGAGAATATTACATTTAAAAAATATAAGAAACTTCTATTTAAACAAATCTCATTTAAATAACCCTTTTTAATCAAGCCTTTTATTTAAAGGTTGATTCAAAAATAATGTGACCAATTTCAGAGCATCATAAATTTGTATTGAATTAAGTTATTAACGTGAAATATTCAATGTGTGGTTTCCTTTAGCATAATATACTTGTACTTTATGTGAACGCTCACTTAGGCCAAGTCAAAAGAGCTTTTTCGACCATTTTTGGTTGTATTTTTCCAACTAACTCTTTGATTACTTTTTGAAGCCCTCGAAGTATTTTTACTTTTTGTCTATTTAATTGTTTTTCTAAGTATCCGCTTAACAAATAATCATAAGAAGTACAGTCATGGGATGATGGTAGCCATTTCTTAGAAAGAAGGATATTTTTTTGTCTTTCAGCTGTTGTATAGTTGAGTTTTGCAGCATGACCTTATGTAGAATATTGATAAGAAACAGTTTCTTTGAGGGTAAAGACATTTTATTTTGATCATATGCTTCAAAACCTTATTCTGATAGTATTCAGTATCAATTTTAGTTTTTGGTTCTACAGAAAATGGTTTTGTTAAGCCTTGACATGTTGTCCCATCCATATCATAACGCCTGAAGGCCAACTTGTATTTTGCAAAACAGCTGCGTCTGTGCTACGCTTTTCGCGTGAAATGTATTCTACCTTCATTTTGCCAGTTATGGATGACAGATGAAACAGAACTTTTCTTCCGAAGTTATCCATGTTTTGTATCTACTTTTCAGTAACATTAAATACAAAGGCCAAGAAAGTTTTCTTCATTTTTCTACAGTTTCTTTGCAGACATTTGATGACAGACTAGTTTATTACCTTTTTTAAAGCCAACTTTCTTGATCTGATGACAAATTGTCGATTGATTTACCTATAATTTCTTGGCTAAAGTTCTTTAAGGCAGAGAACTTTCTGCAGTGATACGTCTGTCCAGCTTTTTTTTTTTTCTTTCTCCCCATGTACTTCCATCCGTCTATATTTTTTCCTGGAGCTTTTTATTGCCTGCCAAATTTTATTTCATTTTGAAGTTTAGATAATATTCCATTAGAAAAGTGTCTTCTAATTTTCAAATGCTTTATATATAATACAAGTATATGATCCATCTTTCAAAAGCTTTAAAATTTTGTTTCGGTTTTCAGGATCTAATTTCGAGAGAAACCATAGTTTACTCCTACTAGTAAAAATAGTTAGATTGGTAATTTAAACGTTTCTTATTTTTAAAATGAAACTGGTTATAAAGCGATTAAAATTCACTATAAATAGTTATATGCTTTTAAAATTGGTCAAACTAACTTTGAATCAACCTGTAAATGCTATGGAATGTTGAAAATCTTTACTCGTGATTCTTATCTCATTGATTACATGAGGTTTTCTTAATACGAAAACTAAATGAACTTTTAGCAAAATTTAAGCTATTTTTACTGCTATTATAAACATATTTTTATGATCACAAATTTAAGTATTAATTTAAAATAATATAGCTCAAAAGATTTCAAAGAAAAATATACACACACAAATAACTCGTATTTTTGTCGCATTTAATTTTGTGTTTATTTACAGAACTATTTACATCTACATGAAACACTATCACTTTTTTTACATCCAAACGATAAAATGCTTAACTGTATGTGTGTTTCAAATATACTTTGATAAAATACTTCTATTAATGTAACTGAATATTTAAAACTGTCTTATAAAAAAGTATTCACGCAAGTGATTCACATATTGCAAATTCTTTGTTATAAAATTCATTGAATTTTTTTATTTACAAAAATACAAAGCATTAATGTATGCTTAAACCCACTAGATTTGATTTAAAATTGAAATGTTCCATGTAACAATAGACAAATTATTAGTTTCAAAAACCTTGTTAGAATCGTTTTAGTTAAGAATATTCGAAAATAATAAAACCGAGGAAATTATTAATTTAAAGTGAAAAAAATTTGCAACTTTTTTTTTAGTTTTTTAATGAAATATTGTTTTTTATTGTATGATAAAGTTTGTGTTCAATAGACAAAATTTTAAGAATTATTTTTTTTATAAAATTCTCCAAACTTTCTGATTACTAACTTGAAAAATATTCCATCTGTAACACAAAAATTCTTTTCGTAAAACTGAAATTTGGATTAACCTACTGAAAATGATAAAACGGACAAAAGCATTTAATTTTTCTTTCAAAATAGGATGCAGATGGGATGTTCTTGTTTGTCGGTGGATGCTTTGAAGATACTTATTTCTCTAAATAATATTTAAAATAGTACGCATGCCCAGTCCTATGCTCACGATACCATTGCAAACGGGCAGTACGGTGCTGTCTGGTCAATAGGACCTTATATATAATAAATTTCTAACGCAGAAAAGTATTTATAGTTGCATAAATATGAGACAATATTAGAAAGTTACATGATATATTTTTTTTAATTTAATCAGGTATTTAATGTAATAAAATCTAAATAAAATAATAACTTTTAACATTTTTCAAGTAAAATAACTGTGTAACATATTTTCTGAAAAACTTTGCAGAAATAAATGACTCGATCTTAGATTTAATGAAAAAAAAAGCGTCGATTTTTAATTTTAAAACTAGTTAAAGCTGACACAAAATGACATTCTTTTCCAAAACTAGTTTGCAAAGACCCAGTCATCAATTTTCAATTAAAAAATGCATCTTATTTTTTGAAAACACTTCTTTAAGTTATGTTACCTATTTTGTACAAAATCAAAAAAAATTTTGGAAAACTAAAAATAAAGATATGTACACATCAAATAGATTATTTTATTATACGCAATCAGGAATTGCATATATTTTACGATTTTTCTTCATTATAATCAAACATTACACTTTATTACATTCTTTGGAATGGTTATTTTTAATATTTTTATCGAATTATGTTTACTTTTCTGTATAAAATTTGATGTTCGAAGAGTCGTCTTCTTGGGAACACTCAATAATTCAAAGAACACAACGGTTTGTTTTGCTATTATGAAATAGCATACTGCACACAAAAAAAGTTGCATAATTCCTCCAATCAAAAATAATAATAAAAGTAACTTCTTTGAATTATATAAAAATAAATCTAAAAAATGATTATGAATCAGTTATAAAATATTGTTCATTATTCATCATGAATATCATTCTTATTATACATTTGAAGGATGGAACTTTAACGCAGCTACAGTACTGATTATTCCAAATCTCATTTTAGTTGATAATGAAAAAGTTAAATTTATCTTTATTTATATATTTTAAATTTCACAGAATACCATACATTCCATTTAGTATTTATTGAACTTTTATTAAAGCTTATCATCACAATTAGCCTTCTGATGTACAATTTCATAAATTACCTACTTTTGTTCATTAATTACCTTAGTGAGCAGTCGAATTTGTCTTAGCTACTTGAATGATAGCCTTTAAAAGATTCTACTGTATGCATATCATTAGTGCAGACACATAAGTAATAAAAAAAATCAGACACTCATTGCGTTTTGTAGTTTTTCCGACCAATTTGAAAAACTATATTAAGTCGTTAACGACAGAGCAAAGCCTCTTAATGAGCTTTAAAACTGTTTGAAGACACTTAAATTCTATAATCCTCTTAATATTTTATTAAAATATTTTTTAATCGTTTCAAGGCTTTGTCGTTAATGATAGTGGTTAATTATAGAGCCATCATTTCTTTTTTTCTTCTCATTTTAATCCCTTGCTCAAAATTTTTTAAAAGCATTTTCAAACTTTTTTTCTGCTAATTTGCCATCAAAATTATTTTCCTCTCTTTTTCACTTAAATAAAAAATAACAATTAAAATGAATAAAAATAGATAAAAAATTATTAAACTATGAATTAATTCCCTTCTATTAGTTAAAATCATCTTATAAAAAACTAATAAAAAATCAACTTTATAATTTATAATAAAAGAAGATAAATTATTAAATCTACTAATTTAGTAGAAATCTTTTTAGGTGCTGATTCGAAACCTAGCTTGTTAGGCAGCGCAACTTACGAAACCGATTACCTCAAATTAATTTCAAAGTACCCGATTGCAACAAGGACAGTTAAGATGAAAAAAAATTGTTAAAACTTTCATATACTTTATTTTGCTGCACATTCATCCTTTCATTGTGCAGTATTCTTAGACATAAAAACTGTCAAAGTTACGTAGTTTTCCCTTTAATATCTAAAGCCCGTTTAATTTTACAATATACGAAACGACATTTGGAACATATTTTTATACCAGAGCAAATAAATGAATGGTTTCATAAAATAAACTCTTACATTAATGTATTATATAAGTAAACAGGCCGCTAACCACCCACTTTGCTGAGTATTTCACGATACTGTGTGACGATGTATTGTTTTTAAGTTATTGAGGTATCTAAATCCTAGCATTCAACTTTTGATTGTATTCAAAAACACTCTAATAGCCCTTCTTTTTTAGTTTAAAAAAGGATAGAACTCGAAATACTAAAATGGAATTAAACACTGATAGCCACCGTAAATGCAACACCAAGAAAGACAAGAGATAGCACAACAAAATTTATTTTGTAGATAACATGTTGACCAAGTATCAAATGATTAAATTTATAGACTTCTATGAAGTGTGGTTCCTGCCAGAATCAGTAGCCAGAATAGCCGCCTTTGTTGGAGATCGCTGATGCCGCACGCCTCAGCATTGATTCAAAGAGACTTTGGATGTGTTCTTGGGGTACAGCAGACCAAGCAGCTTCCACACGTTGCTAAAGTTGATCTGGTGTGGCAGCAAGGGGTGTAATCTTGGTTAGTCGTTGAGCAACCATGGACCACATGTTTTCTATCGGCGAAAGATCCGGAGAGCGAGCCGACCGGGGAAGCAATTCAATCTGATGATTGACGAAGAACCTTTGGACAATACGTGCCACGTGTGGTCGCGCATTATCCTCTAGAAATATGGCTGTTGTCAAGCCCTGAAGGTAAGGGAGGATAACTGGCTCCAACACCTCGGAGATGTAGCGCTGGCTGTTTAAAGTACCAGCAATGCATACTAGAGAAGTGCGAGAGTGATATCCAATACCGCCTATACCATAATACTCGGTGTAAGACCAGTGTGGTGGTGCATAACGCAGCTGTTCAGCATCCTCTCTCCACGGTGCCTCTTGACGCGAATCCAACCATCGTGGTGTTGCAGACAGATGCGTGACTCATCAGTAAAGACAACTTCAATCCATTCTGCCACCCACATCCTTCTTTCATCGCACCATTGGCGATGGAGACGTCTGTGGTTCTGCGTCAAGGGTATACCAAGCAATGTACGTCCTGTGGACAGACCACTCTGCTGTAAACGGCGTCGAATGGTACGCGTAGACAATGAATGATGCACTACAGACTTAATGTGCTGTGATGTGGTTCGTGATGTGATTGAGCGATCAGTCACTGCCATGCGCACAATTTACCTTTCCTCACGTAAAGTGGTGCACTAAAGTGTATGCGATGGACCACGTCGGTCCGTCGTACCCTCCTGCATCCAACGATCACATATCCGCATTACAGTTGTTAGGTTTCGGCCAACACGACTTCCGATTTCCCCGAAAGATAATCCACAATCTCGGTAGGCCACTATCCTTCCTCTGTCGAACTCGGATACTTGATCAAAAGCTGATCGCTGTTTCCTACGAGACATAACTGATCGTTTTCTGAAAAAAGCAAAAGAAAAACTCAATTGCCGAACTTGAAATCGTGGAAATTTCCAAGCCTTAAATAGCGCTTTGAGGTAGCGCCACAGGTGCGCGTTATGTGTGTCCGCACTGAAATAATTTGCATATCTCACCTCCGCTAATGTAATTTGTAAATTTCATGGTATTTGCATGCTTCCTTCAGGGTGTTGCATTTACGGTGGTTAGCAGTGTATTTACCTATAACGTCTTCATAGCCTTCTTCCAAGTGTAGATTTCTGCAAAATCCGTTCGCAGCAAACCTCTTATCAACAATAAAAAGAAGTCCGAAATCACCAAATTTCAAGTATGTAGTTCTAAGCGTTTAAAAACGGTAAAACAATTTTTTTTATCTATTGGGTTCCTGCAGACTACTACCCGTTCTTGGAGAAATCGATTTCCAAAATACCCATTCTTAGAGGATGTCTACTCATCAAAATTAACATGCCTACTAAATTTCAAATGCATTGGTCTAATAGTTCTGGAGATTTCGTGATGAGTGTGGGAGTAGGTGAGGGAATGATTCGCGTTTTTCTTATATACAGTCGAACCTCCATATTACGAACCTCTGTTTTGCGAATTTTTCTATATAGCGAACTTTTTCCTGGAACCAAGAATATTTCACGAATTTTTTCGTAAAGTAAACTCCCAACAGCGAAGTGTATTTTCTATAAAAATAACTTTTTTCTTGTGATTCAATTTTTTCTCTCCCTATTTTTGAAGTATTTCTGGATATTTCAAGTTGTTCTCTCTTTTAACACACTTTATGGTGGTCATAAATCTTGAGCTGGTTTTTTTTTATTCCTAATTTGCCGAGAGCAATAGAATTCAGGGCATTTTCTCCAAGAAGTGCAATTTTAAATCCTCGTTGTCCAGTCCATGTAACATCTTCGATATCCCCTTCACCCTCAAAGGAGCTGCCTCGTGTCCCCTTGTCCTTGAACTAGTCTCCGTTTATTGTAGCGTTGATCAGTCGTACTGGTAGCTTCACTTCTTGTAGCTCGAAATCGTTAAAACGTAAGTGCTTGAGCATTAAAAAACATTAAATTCTTCAAGAAGTAGATAAAGGTGTCAAGAAACTTTCCTTGCAGTTTTTTGATAGGTAAGATATATAAAATAAAAGGTGTGAATAATTACTTTTTAATATATAGTGTTTATGGATTTAAAATTTGTTTTATGTGGTTAATTTTAAAAATTGAAAGTTGAACCTGTGTATAATAAATTTTCCATATAACGAAACTTTTTTGGGGTTTTAGCGATATATACAGAGGTTATACAGAGGTCCAACTGTATGTATAAAAAATAAATAAATAATGTATATAAATGTTATATATTCTTTTTATCTTACTAAGACGTTTCAAAACGAGATGAAAACTTTCTAACGTATAAATTTAATTCTATTCACAGACACGTTCTTAGGTATCGTGTATTTCTCTGAAAATTTAAACAGGAAAAAGGGGCGATTGATTCTGTGGGAAAATAAGCAATGTGATAAAAAAAACCTTCAATAGATGTGCACTTCAAGGCTGAGTGGTAGAGTGTCGTGCTTCCCTACCATAGGTTCGAAGTTCTATCCTCGGGCTAGGCAAGGTCCAATCAGTCTTTCATCCCTTCAGGAAATCAATAAATGAGTACCAAGCTTGCTTTGGGACTAAACACTGGTGGTTTCGCTGCACACTGACCACCTGATCGGGACATCTGCTCTTGCACTGAGTCTAGTTTAAATGCGTACTTCATACAGTGTTCAAGTGAGCAAATAAAGCTTATCAATACTAATTTTTCAGCTTTTTTATTCCTTGCTTTTAGCTTTACTTTTCTGTTAAAACGCGCTGAATCGTATGTTGTATTATCTATACAATGGTTTCCGATACACCGGTAGTAATTTTTAGCAGTGTATCGCATACACAAAGCTATATATTTTATATCACATATTTTTTAGTTAATTAAAAGTTCAGTGATCAATATTCAATAAAAAATTAATTTAATAGAAATAAAATTAGAAACAGAGAGAGAGAGAGAGAACAAATTAATATCGAAACCTGAATTTTTTTAAAATGTTCTTCTAAAATATAGGCATTCTAAAAAAATTATAATGTATTTTTCCTTAGAAATATAGCCATAAGATATACTGCCCACAAGAAATACTTCCAATATCTATTAAGACTGAGTTTTTCATAATAAAATCCCTTTTTTACCAACAAAATGGCAATGATTGTAATGAATATCACATGGATTATAATGGAGTGTTATATCATTTTAGAATCGCAAATAAATGGGTCATCTTTTGAAATATTTTGCTTAGAGTAATATGTAATATCTCTGTTAAGCAGAGCGTCCAAGTTAGGTGACATCATTATCTCAAACAACGTTGATTTTAACCAAACCAGCGAGAGATTTTGTTCGATATGTGACTGTGATTAACGGCTATGTAAAATTGCGTTAGAGAAAAGTGCATAGTGAAATTATGATATTTATGGTCAAAGTACCTAATGGTGTGAAGAAAGGTGTCAACGGAATTGTTTTAAAAAAATGAAGGTCTTCTGAGAATGAAACAAGTAATATAAAAAAAAACTTTAAGTCAATTCCTACTTGGATGAACAAAGAAAATTTTCATTTTAACTACTTTTTATTAAATAGTTACAATTAATATATATATATATGTATATGCAAAGGACAGAATCACGACATTAAGTGGTGATTAATTTTCATTATCATCATCCAAAACAATATCGTGTCTATAAAACTTCAGTTCAACTGAATGCATTAAAACGTGAGAAAAGAAATCTTTCCAAGCTTTGCCCCAAGTCGCTGGAAATGAAGCCAACGTAGCTGTATCTGTAATTATTTAAACAATTAGTTTCAGTCAATTAATTTTAATTAATTATAATTAAATTATCGTATTTTTGCCCAAAACAATAGTGTATAGAATATTTCATCTCAAATGAGCACTTTAAAATGTGAGAAAAAAACCTTTTCAAGTTTTGACACAAGTCGCCAGCGGGGTTTTATTTGTAATTCTTTAAATAATTAGTTTTAATCAATTAATTTTTATTAATTATAATTAAATTATTGTATTGTCATCCAAAACAATCATGTATATAAAATTTCAGCTCAATTGAGCGCTTTAAAGTGTATTTTATTAACGGTTGAAAATTCCACGATGTTAAATAAATATAGAGTGAGAGCAAATAGAGTAGGAATTGAAAATAAATAAAACCTTTATGATCCTTATAGATAGGAAAGAATACGTGCTGTACTATTTTAGAATCTTAACAAAATGAGCGAACTTTCGAGAAACATATCTGGGGTTGTGTGTAAAATTTTTTTTCTTTTTAAGGACATTTAATGTGTGGTGACATCATTTTCTCAAACACCAGCTCTTACAAACTACGTTAATAAAAATAATCGTAGCAACTAACCATCCAAACCAGTAAATGTTTTTGTCTAACTTGTAACTGTGCGATTAATAGTACCGCTATGTAAGATGTGATTAGTAAAAAAAATCATCAAAAAGTATGAAATTTGTGGTCACAGTAGATAATGATGTGATGAAAGATGTCAAATTTTTACACGTTTAATAGTAATTTAAATAGTTAGTATTCATATTAATTCTGAATTTTTAATCTATATTCAGATAAAACGTGTGTGGAAAATTGTTATAAGGATATGGATACCACGATAAATATCACGATGGATTGATAGTTTATAATGAGTTACAAATCAGTAAGTAGAATAGAAAAAATATATATAACTGTAAATAATTTTAAAATCATATTTAATTAATTGTACGTATTTATATAGTGAAGTTTAAATAAATCACACACAATAATATGTCATGGTTAAAGTGTAGTATATAGGTGGGGGGGGCACTTAGCGCAGCCCTTTTTTTTGGCGACTAAAAGCGGTCAAATCAAATCTAAACCAAATCTTCCAACTTAACGTATATTTACATCTGAAAAGAGATTTTAAAAATTTTCATATTACAAAAAAATCAGCTTTTTAATATATTCAAAATTGCTTTCCTTTTCAGTGATCCATTTTATAAACTGAAAAGAGGGCGTCAAAATTACTTGCGATGGTTGGTATTTCACCTATATGTTGCCATACTTAAAAGAGATGCCAGCTCCTGAATTGTACAAGGTCTGAAATGGTAAACACCAATCCAAAGTCCCATTAGAAAAAAGACTTTTTCCGAATATTATTTAGAGCTAAAATAAAATACTAGAAAAAATAATGCTTGCCTTGGCTGTCAGTAAAAATTACTCGAATGAAAAACTCTCGAGTTCAACAGGTGGCTCTAGTAGCTAAATAATCATTATCCCGAGTTCGTCATCAACAATATTTCTGCCCAGTAATGGGCTCGTGGCTGGCGTTGTTGAGCTTAAATCGAAACCTAGTTCTCTGCACCGGCCGTGGCCGCGGTAGCCTAGTGTGGCCAAGATATCAGACTCGCGGCAGGCGTGTAATGAGTTCAACCATAGTACTGCTGAAGACCCGCCGTATAGATGAGCGATGCACGTAAATATGTCGAAGCTCAAACTTCCTCCCGTTGATGAGGTATGGTAGTTAGGAGAGGGAGGGGTGCCAGCTCAGTTATCGTCACTTAACCATGGTTAAATATTACGAAGTCCGTTGACAAAACCCCTCGATTCGCTGAACAGTGTGACGTAAATATTTACTCACTCACTGCACCCGTCGTGTAGTGGGGTTGAAGAAAGTTAAATCTGCCGAGGCTCAAAGTCTTCTCGGTGGCAGGGTGTGAAAAAGGATAAAGTATGCTAGCTCAAAAGTTACTCTTGTCACTTGACTATGGTTCAAAATAAAGAGGTCCGTCACCAATAGTTTCGCCAATAGTCGCCGTCCCAAACTCATTTTATATATCAATCCCCATTCCAGTTACGTTACACAATTCATAACAAACCATGGCCCATTTGTTTCTTATTTTCATCGCTTCAAATTAAAAGCTACTCTCAATTGTCTTTGTCCCAATTGATATTATATATTGGTTCTGTTGGAAACGCTGACCATCATGTATTCGCATGTCCCCTGACTAAGGATTTCCATTGGGTCTTTCCATCTCAAAATGCTAAAAAAAAGCCTGGTTCCAATCTATCTTTAGAAATCCTTCCATTCACACTAAACTAAAATCGTATGTTAAAATTGCTTCTATAATTCGGATCATATTCCTTAGTTGGGATTGGATCAATACTCTTATGTGGTCACAGGCGGAGGTTTTTCTTCCTCTCCTCTTTTCTTTCCTTTCTTTTTTCCCCCTTTTTTTTATTTCCTCCTTTCCCAAATGTTTCCTGCATTTTTTTCTTTTTTTTGTACAATGCATTTATATTTTATATTTATATTACTTCTGATGTATTTGCAAGAATGCTAGAATAATGTATATTATTTTTCCCCTCTCACCCTTTATGTTCCTTATTATTATTTTCAGCTGTGTATATGTGTACCTTGCAATAACATATGTATTTCGTTTCATTTACCTTTAATTTTTAATATGTAAATTTAATGTGTGCTATCGTATAAAATGTACTGTAATTTTGCTCAATAAAGATTGAACGCGGGGGTGGTAGTTCCCCGGTTGAACGTTTTGTAGCTCTAGACCTCTTTACGGTGTGCTCGGTTCCCTTGGACCTTCCGCCAATAGTCCTCGCATTACTTTAGACTCCAACGTTAATAAACAATCAACTCAAATTCATGCTTTTGGTGAAAACAACCTTTGCAAAACTATAACACTTTCTTGGTACTTTTTTCCCCTTTTTTCTACCTCTTAATGTAAAATAAAGTTGCAATTACACGAAAAGATGAAACTGTAATAGCACATTTTTATCGTTTATGATGTCTGGTGATATTCTAAAATGAAATCTGTAATCTTGTAAGTACTTAATGTGAATAGCCAACCGTTCACTGATGTTTTCCTAGGATATTGCAGGAAACTTGATTAAAGGATCTGACTACAAACACAAGTCACGCGTAAAAGAAAATAAATTCGTTCATTGAGTAAAACACATACTAAAAAGCCCCTCTTTTGATCTTTTCTACTAAATTTTATTTGATTTTTATGACGAACAAATAATAATAAGCACTTAATATTTAAAAAACTGGAGGTATTTCAAAAACAAGAAGAGCCAAAACATTACGAACACCTACACAAAAACTCTTTGCGCCACCTTAGTCAGCAAAGCAGCTATAATTCTTGGCGTGGAAGCCACAGGTTCGTGGTAGATGACTGGAGACAAGATGTACCAAATGCCAAAGCTGCTGTCTCTCAAAGACAAGATATTCGAAAATGGATGTGTTTGATCTCTAAGTTGTCTTTCTTTGAAACCCCAAATGAGTTGTATTGGATTAAGATTCGGTAAATTAGATGGCCAGGACATTAATTATAATTGAGTATTATGTCCCTCGTTCGTGCCACTCTAACACAAATCGAGCCTAGATATTTGGGGCGTTGTCCAACAGGAAGGTTCGCTTTCCAGTTTGGAAAACAGACGTCATGTTAGGATGTTACTGATCCGCAATTATGCTCAGATAGTCCGTAGCGTTCATGGTATGTTCTATAGCAACTAAGAGTTGTAGAGCCATCAGTGGCGTAACGTACAACCCCGCAACCTCCGCTTTTCGGGGGGCCCAGAGACTCTAGGGGGCTCAAAGTTTGACTGACACTAAATACTGTAGTAGACTCACTCGAACCCGGTATTCATACGTAGTGATTTCCCGTTTATGCTTTAAAGGTCAGGTTGAAATAATTCAGTCACTACTCAAAATCATTCACTTCCACACTCTTCTTAGTAAATATAAAACAGGACTTTATATTAAACACTTTTAAAATATACTACTTTTATTTACGCCAGTTAAAATACTTAATAATATGGTAAACTCGCAACAGAGGTCGCATACTTTCGTTCACTGTGTTTCACTCTCGAGTATGTGGGCGTAAACACCACTACACCCTTACATATCCACGCGTTTTCAAAGCACCCTTTACAATTAGATTCTATTAGTACATATTTGGTTTTGGAGCCCAAAACATGAGTTTCAAGGGGACCCCTTAATATTCTTTGTTATGCCACTAAAAGCCACATATGAGAACATCTCTCAAAGCATCATAATATTTCCCCCACCATCCTGTATATAACCTGATGTACATGGGAAAGCAACTGTTCGCTTGGAAGGCGGTTCACCCTGACATGACTATCGACGTGATAAATCAGAAATCATGATTCATCTAACTAGGCAACTCTCTTCCATTTATCCATGGCCCAATCTCGATGTTACTGGGCCCACTGTCGATGTAGGTGACAATAACGCTTGGTCAACGAGGCCTACGAGTGAGAAGTTTCCTGTGAAGTCCCATATCTAACATGCCTGCTGAACTATGTGTTCCGAAACACTTGTATTTGAACCTGCATTGTGCTGTACTGACAGCTGAGCCATTGTTCGGTGCCATTTTGCTTTATTAAGCGGGATAGTTTCCGGTGTCCTTTTTCTCTCATTGTGCTTGTAAAGGGTGTTTTTAGAGGTATAGAACTTTAAATTGCAATAAAACAACGATGTATTATTCGATTGACATGAATTTTTTTTTATTCGAAAGATAATCTTGTGGCATTACATTTTAAATATGATTTCTGGCATATGACTGCCACGGCTGGCTCGGATGTAGTCTAATCTGGACATCCAATTTTCGATGACTTTTTCCAACATTTGTGGCCGTATATCGGCAATAACACGGCGAATGTTGTCTTCCAAATGGTCAAACGTTTGTGGCTTACATGCATAGACCAATGACTTTACATAGCCCCACAGAAAATAGTCTAGCGGTGTTAAATCACAAGATCTTGGAGGCCAATTCACAGGTCCAAAACGTGAAATTAGGCGGTCACCAAACGTGTCTTTCAATAAATCGATTGTGGCACGAGCTGTGTGACATGTTGCGCCGTCTTGTTGGAATCACAGCTCCTGGACATCATGATTGTTCAATTCAGGAATGAAAAAGTTAGTAATCATGGCTCTATACCGATCCCCTTTGACTGTAACGTTGAGGCCTTCATCGTTTTTGAAGAAGGATTCCACCAGCCCATAAAGCGCACCAAACAGTCAGTTTTTCTAAATGTAACGGTGTTTCGACATACACTTGTGGATTAGCTTCACTCCAAATGCGGCAGTCTTGTTTGTTGACGTAGCCATTCAACCAGAAGTGCGCTTCATCGCTAAACAAAATTCGCTTATGAAAATCGGGAACAACGGCAATCTCGTTTTGGGCCCATTCGACGAATCTACGCCTTACTTGATGATCATTTTGAGGAATTGCCAAACCAAACTGAGAATAAATCACTTGACAGCTGTTAAATCGGTCACCATCTTGGAAAGTAATGTCAACTTAAACTTTTATACCTGGAAAAAAAACACTCTTTACATCCAACAAATTCACTTAGATCAGAAGCCTTTCCCATCACTCTCAAAGTTGCAATAAAGATTCCTTGCCTTCTCTAGCAGCAGTTACATTCCATTCTATCTCCAGACGAGTTCGTTGAAAAATGTGTGGGTGTTCATAATGTGTTTGGCTCCAGAATGTATATTAGTACGCAATTTTTTGTGGAAAAATTTACGGAAAAAAAGTGCATTCATTTTATGCTTTTTTAATGAAGAAAATTAATAATTAACTACTGAATCATTTCTAAACTTGTATATACATTTCAGAGTGTAAGAACAAATCTGCTTACATGCTGAAATCCGGAATCCTATTGGTAGCCGCGGTAGCCTCGAAGTCAAGGTATTGGATCGTGGCTTGCATGTCACGAGTTCGATCCCCGTACAACTAAAGATCCACCGTGTAGGGGAGCGATGCACATTAAATCTGTCGAGAGCTCAAAAGTTCTCTCGTTCGTGTGGTGTGGTAGTTAGGAGAGGGGGTGTCCGCTCAGGTATTGTCCTCGTCACTTGACCATGTTTCAAAATGACAAGGTCCGTCCCCAAAAGCCTTCGTGTAGCTGAACAGTGCGACGTTAATATTCAGTCACTCACCTAGTCCTATTTTGATACTATTTAGGGATTTTTAATGCCTCTCATTGTACAGTGAGCACAACTGGACTGGTTAAAATGACCCTTAAATTAAACTCTATGCGACAAAATTAAATCTTCCAACTTAACGTATATTTACACCTGAAAAGATATTTTGAAAATTTTCACATTACAAAATATCAGCTTTTTAATAGATTCAAAATTGCTTTCCTTTTCAGTGTTCCGTTTTATAAACCATGAAAAATTTTCTTTATACAGAGTGTGAGTTATTGTACAATCTATATATCTCAGAAAAGTGTTCTCGTAGTGAATGATAAATTACTGGTGGCATGTAAAAATCCTGAAATATATTCAACATGACAAGAGCAAAAATGAAATAGATGATGTAGCGTTTGCGTCCAATGTATTTCGGATCATCAATTCATTGGTATTACATATTGTATATTATGTCATAAAACTTGTATCTATTATTTTTATTCATAAGCAGAAGAATTGTTCCTTGTTCCTCTCCGTTATGCACAAGGAACTCCTTTTTGCCTATTATTCATAAGAAGCTTTTTATTTCAGTCTCGAAATAAACAGAGTTATTGAGACATGTAATAGTACGGTATGAAATAATGGAGTGTGTGAAACACAATTCCTTGAAGAAAAAGCCCTGAGCAATATTATTCAATCAGAAGCCTTTTTACGTATTTCCCTAAAGTGCGACTCTGGTTTCCCTTATATTGGTTCTTTACTGTGAATCAAGAAAAGATATTATTTTTCAATACTTTTGGTATATATATACTTATTTAGATTCTTTTCACATTAATTTTACATTAATCACGCTCTTTCTAAATAATTACATTACATTTTCATTTTTAAACTGATTATGGAGGTTTACATTTTTGAAAACTAATTTTATGAAAATTTTTAAATAATATTCCGTTATTTCTAATTGCATTTTTATGTAAATTTTATTTGACCCATTATATAGACAGTTAGAGGGACAAATTGGTGCCCTAAAGCTTTCTTTAGCTCAGAAAAAATTAGTCCTAACTTAAGAATTACCTTATGTAATTGTATTCTGATTATATATTACTTTGCCCTGTACCCTGTCTTGCTTAATATTTTGCTGTAAGTATTGATTTAAATTTATGTCGTACTCTGAAAAATTAACAAGGAAGCTTTCGATGACTGACCTCATAAATTTTAAACCATGGTAAAGTTACTAGAATGGCACCTGTGTGTGTGTGTGTGTGTGTGTGTGTGTGTGTGTGTGTGTGTGTGTGTGTGTGTGTGTGTGTGTGTGTGTGTGTGTGTGTGTGTGTGTGTGTGTGTGTGTGTGTGTGTGTGTGTGTGTGTGTGTGTGTGTGTGTGTGTGTGTGTGTGTGTGTGTGTGTGTGTGTGTGTGTGTGTGTGTGTGTGTGTGTGTGTGTGTGTGTGTGTGTGTGTGTGTGTGTGTGTGTGTGTGTGTGTGTGTGTGTGTGTGTGAGAGAGAGAGAGAGAGAGAGATGCCCCTTCTATAAACAATCCCACCATGCCAGTGATAAGACTTTGATCCTCGACAGGTTTAACATGCATCAGGCATTCTAAATGGCCGGTCTTTAGCGGCATTAGAGCTCGAATCCACACCTGGACAACGCTGACCATGTGTTCTCGATTCCGATTATTCGGCTACTATGCCTTTGCTTTATGTTAGTTTAGAATGATTTACTAGAGAGAATATTAATTATTTCTCTCTCTCTCTCTCTCACACACACACAGGTTAAGGTATCCGACTACGTTCGGAACCGTGATTTTAGAAAGGCACATAAATGGATAATTTTCATGATATTGAGTGTCACTTGGATTAGAATACATGTATAAAATTGTTTTAAGGACATTTTGACAAAATAAATTTATTGAAGAACAATATTTTGGCTAAAAATTAACTTAGAATAACCTTTTTTCAAAATGTTCTCCTTCTATGAAAAATGCTTCTATTATAATAATATTTTGCCTGTATATAGATCAGACCTCTGTACAGAGCTTCAACTACGAGTTTTGAAAAATTCACATTATTTTCAGGGTTACAAACATTTGAAATAATTATCGGCGTTTTTTTCTTAAAATTTCTCCCCTCCGTTGTTGTAAAACATGGATAAACCCACTTCTAAGTTATATACTTCACAAATTCTAGTTGAGTCTCTGTAAAGAGGCCTGAACTATAAACAGGCAAAATATTATTATAATAGAAGCATTTTTCACAAAAGGAGAATATTTTGAAAATGGGTCGTTCTATGCTCAGTTTTTGCCAAAATATTGTATTTAAATAATTTTTATTGTAATACTATTCTTAAAACAATTTTATGTGCATTTTATAATCTAAGTGACACTAAGTATCATAAATATTATCCATTTATACGCTTTTGCAAAATCACGATTCCGAACGTAGTAGGATACCTTAAACAGACGAACACAGATAGTTAGTTTTAATTGTCAGTTTTCATACAGATCCAAAATATTCGAGAAAGTACAGATTATTGTTTCCTTCCTTTATGATAAGATTTTTATATTGAAAACGATACACATTATACGAAAACAAGTAGTCATTAACAAAACATAAAAATTATACGAAAACGCTCAACCAAATGCAAAAGTCCTCAGCTTATCAAATTTCTGAAATTTAGAATGCTCTAAAGTTTCACATGATATAACATTAGCAAACCAATTTGTCGAATACTGTAGATGACTAAGGATTGCAATACCGGTATTTTGAGCCATTTGTACAATTCAGTAATACCGGTATTCACAAGTTAAAATACCGTTTTTTCGGTATTTACTAGATATTTTTAAATTGTCTCCACTATATGTTCAGGGATCGTTAACATAGCTAAATAATTCACGTTTTTGTTTGGTTTTTGCCTCCCTAACGGGCGAAATTAATTAGACTGTGAATATAAAGTTTTGCGTTATACAATCAAGAGTAGAGAAAAAATATGTGAATCAATTCAAGGAGGCTGGCCAAAACCATACTATTGCAGCTCAGAGCGATGCTGCACTCGCGCAGGATTTGTAGTCTGATATTCATATCTGTAAGAACAAGGTTGTAGCTGTGAGGAAAGTGTATAATATTTAAATAATTTTTAAATAGGTCAGTTTGTTATTCACATTGTATTTGCATATTATACTTTAGGGTTCAAAATATCTTTCAGATTCATTATATGTATACTCATAAATAATAACCCATAATAATTAATAAGAATTAAATTATAATGAATAAAATTTAAGATCACATTTCAAAAATTTGTAATAGTACCACAGACTGAATAGTGATATTTACACTTTTTTGCGATTTAAATAAGGTGTTCCTTTATTTTTTTGTTATTCGTTACATACATACATATATATATATATATATATATATATATATATATATATATATATATATATATATATATATATACTATTATAATTTATATGTTATTATTTTTTGTGATATTTACACTCTCTAATAAAACTGGCAAATAAAACAAACACCTGAGAGTTTTCTTTCTTCTTCGAAAATTTCTACTTCCGGTATTTAAACCGGTATCCCGGTATTAAGATCTATAAAATACCGAATACCGGTATTGAACTTTCGGTCCGATATTGCAATCCCTATAGATAACACAACATTGCTGTAGCTCACTATAGCGCCATTTCTAGAGAGAAAGAGTCATAAAGCAAAAGAATGAAAGTATAGTAGTAAATATAAACTATAAATCAGAAAAAAATGAAACTCATAGCATCTGGAACATGAGACCAATTAAAAGAATAAAAAAAGTGAATGGATCAGAGATAAAGAATGGACCTTATTTCATTTTCAAAGCTTTTACTCAAAAAAGTAAGACTTGTTTTTTAATATTACTGTAGTTTCATTTTGAAACATAAGATATTCCTTCGTCTATTTCTGAAGAGACCATAGGATATTTTTGTAAACTTAAAATTTTTAGTTCTTTTCCGTTCAATGTTATTGTATAACAGTAGTAAAAGATTGGTAATGTCAGAAAGCATGAAGAAGATGACGTATTTGTTTTACAATTCCTTTCAAATTATGTAATGTGCTCCGCAGAAGATCTTTTATTGATATGTATGTATATATATATATATATATATATTATATATGTAAATATTTCAGTTTATTATAGATATCAAAAAGATTTAAGATATGTTTACACCAACAGTACATCGATACGTATTATTGCCACTGAATAAAAAACATCATAAAGTATCAGTCATAAATATGATTGCATAACATTAAACACATAAGTGGAGACAGATCATAATATTCACATTTGTTGTAGCAATCTTAAGAAATTAACTCTAAACTGTTTTTTTCCCTTTGAAATAGTAAAATATATACCAATAATCAAATAGTTTTAAATCAATCATTATATGGAGAAAAGTTAATCTCATTAAAGTTTTAGTGAACAGTTGAGCAAACCAATAAATGAGACAAAGTTTACTTTAACGAAAATAGAAAGAAGCCTGTAAGAGAAAGAGAGAGATAAACTTTTATATGAACTATTTAAGATATTTATAACTTCAACACAATAAATGTTCATCTTAACTGGTTAAAACTGAAGTGAACCAGAATTCATATTTGAGTTTAAGGATAAATCAGCCAGAATATTATAAAACTCAAAAAAATGTATTCGTCCAAACTCTCAATGTACTGATATCTTATTGGCTAGCGTTTAATGGGAGTGGAAAAAATCTCGAACCTTAACCAATAATAATAAAGACTCACTTAACTGACACTCAAAGGTTTGAATCACAGACAAGTAGTTACCAAATTAAAGATAAATCCGGCAATTTTAATCTAATTCGACAATTATTTAGTGGAAGGACAATTATTTAGTACTCCAAAAATATTTAGTGGCCTTAATAATCTAGTGGTTACGACAGGTCGTGAGTTCCAGTCCTGGTGCCCCTGAAAGCTTCCCGTGAAGAGGGACTGATGCACGTTCAATCTGTTGGGGCTCAAACTCCTCCCGTTGGCATGGTTTTGTAGTTCAGAGAGAGAATTTGATAGCTCAAGTGTCCTCACCACTTAGACCGAGGTTCTAAATTACTTGGTCCGTTCCCAGAATTCCTTGTCTTGCTTTATAATGCGACGTTAATAAACACTCAATCACTGATAAATATTCAAAGGCTCTCATTAAAATTACAACCTCATCCTCCTCGCTTACAATCTAATCTTCCTTGCTTACATTCCTAACATCTTCACTTACATTTCCAACATCTTCACTTACATTCCCAACATCTCCTTACTTACATTCCCAACATCTCCTTACTTACATTCCCAACATCTCCTTACTTACATTCCCAACATCTCCCAACATCTCCTTACTTACATTCCCAACATCTCCTTACTTACATTCCCAACATCTCACTTACATTCTCAACATCTCCTCACTTACGATTACGATCTTCGTATTTAACATACTATAGGTTTATAATTCCTTTTTCTAAAAGAAACATTTGTTTATTTTACTTGGAAAGCCCTCTTTCTTATATTCTTATATATGATGAATTTAACTCAATATTTAAGTCTGATTTTTTTTCTTTCTACTGATCTTCCCCTAAAAGCTATTCTTTTTCAATCAATTATCTAAATTATGATAACGAAGGGCTCAAGTGATCTTTTCTTTTTTCCATGAGGTTTGCTGTCTCGGTTTTGGATGATGACCTTAGAATGCTCTTACGATCTTCCTCTGCTTTCAATCCTTGTTATTCCATTATCTCCTTTGTCCCCTTTTTTGCATTTATGGGGGTTTGTTTAGATCACTGATGGACATTTTTTCCTAAATTAACATGTGCTGAACGTAGCTTGGCTAATTATGGCCCTTGCGTCATCCACCAATTCCTAATATTAAAAGTTTTCCTGTACATGTGTACTTAATGTATGCAGACGAAGATGAAAAAATAAGAGCCTATTTTATAAAGAGAGAGTGTGTGTTGATATTTTAAAGAATAAAGTTCTACGAATAATTTCAGTAACTTTCAATGTATCCTTATAAACTTTCAGTGACATTTGCTTTCTTTCAATACTTTTTTTTTACATTCATGTGATGGGGAGTATCCATTTTTCAGTCATCTTTTATTTTAATGTTATTTTTAAAAATTCTGATACAAATTGTTGTTTATTAATGTTAAGAGAGAAAATATACAAAAATAATTATTTAACCTATCAGCATTGTCATGAAATACTAAAATATCAATGGTAAAACATTAAATTAAAAGTATTTTCAAACTATTGCAATGGATTATAAACAAGTAATATAAAAAAATTAAGTTAATTCCTACGTTGGCGCCATCTGTTGCAGCTAGTTTTAACTGCGACAGAAATAATGCAGAATAAATTTAAAATTAAAAAATAAAACTTAATTAATGAATTAACATTTGAAAAAATGTATTAACATCAAGTGTCATCCACTACAATTTTTAAAAAAATGTTGAGTGGATGGGATGTTGAATGGATGAAATGAACTTGAATGGATGAAATGAGCTTGAATGGATAAATAGAAAGTATTTTATTAAAGATCGAAAATTTGAACAAGATATATATGTAGGGAGAGAGTGAACCAATAGTAGGAACTAAAAAATGTCAGAAATTTGCATAAATGGTTGAGCATTACATGAAGAAAATTGAAGCCAAAAAACTGTACTTGATTTAATATTTGCAATAAATTAAAAAATAATTGCTTTTTTTTGTTTAAAAATTAACTCATTGACGAAATCTAAAAAGGCTTGTTAAGCATTATTAGTGAACAGGTCGCTGTTTGTTGTTGTTTCTTATCCCAGATGGTGTAGCTCTGCTACGCTATCTCCATAAAATCAAAAATCTCCAAGAAACCCAGAAATAAAATGGGATTACTTAAGAACTCGTCAAAAGTGAAACTCAAACAATTAAGAATATGACTCGGGAAGGCCTGATCAGCCTCGCATCCATGACACTCTGGAAAGAATTTCCGGCCTTGTTCAAGAGACTTGATGTGGCCACTAAAAAGTCACGATAGAGCCGTCTGCCGATCCCTAGGAATATTAAGTTGGTGACACCCAAAGAGGTTTTCTGCCAAAATACCAAGTGTGAGCAGGAGGCACTCTCCAATGAGCATCCAATTCCATACTTTAATAGAGGAGAGTTCAGCAAAAGTTAGACATGCGTCACCTCGCAAGGCGTCAGCAGCGGCAGACTAGGCTAAACTATGGGCTATCTCGTTACCATTCAATTCAATATGGGATGGGATCCATTGAAAGTATTTAGAGTGTCTAGAAGAAAGTCGAACCACAACATCCAGAATATTCAGGCTTGTCATATCCCCAACAGTTGTCCAATGAGAAAGGTGCTGTATAAAAGCACGACACTGTCAGTTAAAATTCAAATGTCCCTGAAAACAAGGTCAGAAGCAGTGTCAATAAATTTCAATACCTTATATATTGCAATAAGTTCAGACCTAAATACAGAACAGTAGTTAATATTCCTAATCTTGATGTCAAATGCACCATCAGGTGTTACAATGTGCGCGCCGCTTCCAGAAGTACCACCTCGCCCATGCTGCCATCAGTAAAGATTTTGAATGCCGAATGAGGGATATCATGAATTGTTTCTAGAGCAATCTGTCTAGTAAATTCTGGTATATCAGAACCTTTACACACCCTGGTCAATAACTAAGTCTGGAAATGTATTCGATCAGAGTCGAACTATGAGTGAACAGGTAAAGTACACATAAGCGAATCAGTTATTTGCCTATTTGGATAATGGAATTTATTATTTGCCGATAAAAACATTTCTATTACATTTCATCAATATCTCTTAAATAAGCTTGTAAACTATAAAACTTTCCTTGAAACAATATAAGTAATCTTAGCTAAAGATGAAATCAGTTTATAAATTACCAAATTATTTAAAACTCAATGAACTATTTTAGCTTTTCAATACTAATTTAATCATGTTAAAAACTGAACTACAGGTTTTAAGACTTATATGATTTTCATTTTAAACACAAAATTACAAACTGTAACCACCAATGGATACGAACGAAAATATAATATTTTTAGAAGCTTATACGTATTTTATTAGCCATTGAAATTTGATTTATAATCCAGTTTTTAGTTTTCAAGATCATCGAAAGACAAGTTTATTTACGATTCTATAGCTTTCATCAAGGTTACTGGAAATAACCTCCTTGAAATTACGATGAATTTCATTTTTATATACAGACAAGTTTTTTTATTAGTAATTATTTAAACTTCTTAGAACTAGTTTTTTAACAAATGATTCTTTATTTTTGTAAACTGGATTTTCATTCTTTTTTAAGTTATAGTGAACCAAAATTAGATATATAGTAAATTCTAGGAAAAAAAACTATTAAAATTAATATACGACGTAAAGCTTAAAAGGTTTAAATACTTCAATATTTGCATACATTATATTTGTGACGCAAATAAATGCACAAAGAAAAATATTTTTATAAAACATCGAATTCAGCTTTCAAAAATTTTGTTTTCAGTTCTTCGTCTGAATGAATTTATATTCATATTTTCAAAATTAAGATTTACAATATAATAGGAATGTGGAATTGTATATTTATTACATTAACTATATTTTTTAAAAAGTAGTAGGCACTTAAAAAATTTTGCTTAAAAATGTCTCTCTCTCACACACACACATGTATACATAGAGGGAGGCACATATATAGAGATAAAGAGATAGATGTAAATGTGTCTACCTGAAAAAAGATGTTTTCGGAATTTTTTTTTTCCTTGGATAAGTTGGAAAATAAAAATACTGAAAAAGAATTGAACTTTAAAAAAAATTCTGAGCATTTTTAAGGAGTGGTTTTTTTTTAAATTAATATAGAGATATTTGAAATAAATATAACTTCGTTTAATATGTAATCAGTGAACATAACTTTACGACAATTGATTTATTCATATTTTCATAAAAATATCGATACGTTCCTTATAAGATCCTTCCTTCAGTTTCTTTAATTTCTAAGCGTCAAAAATAGCAAGAAAATTGTAGCTACTTTCAGTAAATAATACTGACAGCATTTATATGTATAAAAATTATACGCACTTGTGTATTTTATGTATGAAAACAAGTCCTTTAACATGTATGAACAATAAACCCTTGGGGTCGCAAAAATTCATTGAAAATTCAAAGACTTTAAACTAATAATTACCCTTTCTTATCCAAAATTAACTGGAAAGGTTTAATAGAGACAGATATTATATATATATACATCTCAAATGCCAGCCGCATTGCCTGATCTTGGTTTCAAATTCGTCGCCAATAACCAATACTTGCTTTGAATTTTGTTTTTTTTAACGTGTTACACTTTGAAGTTGCACTAGGGCTATTAGGGACTAACCTCGTAATTTTAATCCTCAGTCAAATGACGAGGACGAAACCTGAGCTGCCACCCTACACTTCGAATTTCCACATCACACCAACACGTAAGGACTTTTTGCTTCGATATATTTAATGTGTATCAGCCGTATTTCTACATGGTAGACCTTTGGTTGCATCAAAACTCGACATCGCCAGCTTTGAAATTGTGACCAAATTAGGTGTGGAGATATTCCTTCAAAATTAAAAAGTAAAAGGTTTTACTATAAATGAATAATATTTATTATAAATACAATTCTTGTTTTTAACAAATATTCATTCCTGCAAACAAATCAAAGGGCTATTCACTCATTTCAGACAGTGATTTTACCATTTCTTAAGAAAACTATTATTTACAATTAAAACTAAAAAAAATGCTGTTCATTGAAAAATGTGTGCATGTTACTTCGAAAATTATATAGTGATGGTCACCCTGCGACGTCCAATGGTGCAAGGGAGAGTTGGAAGGAAGATTAGCCATATTCAAAATTACTTCTATTTATTCACAACTCGGAAAAACAACGCAAATTCTATAACCCAAACTAAGAAATGCACCATTTACTAAATATGAAAAGCAACGGCAAGGTAGACGAGATACTAGAAGACTTAATAAATCGGATCACTTAAGTCCAGGCAATACACCTTCTAATTCCAAGTGACCTAATCCAGTTTAATCCTTAACTGACCAAATCGTCAATCTTAATTTTACACACTTAAGCTACGAACTACTCACGCCTCACTTCACGTTTAATCAATCATTGCTATCCGTTAGCAATCTAACCTCTCTTTCTCGCTAACTCTAAAGTTTAATCTTTATATACAAGTCTTAATTTGCATACTCACATCTTCGAAGGAGGAGGAAAGTTTATAATAGAACAATTTTTAAAGACCCAATATTCCCCAAGAGGATTATTAGTGGAAGGAACGCGTATAGACCATTTTCAAAATATAAATGGTTGTCATGGCACCTTAGTGGTTATAGTCACGAACTCTTGTCCGACATGTCATGAATTCGAACCTTTGGGCCACTGAAGACCCACCGTGTAGAGGGGCTGATGCACGTTAAATCTGCTAAGGTTCAAAGTCCTGCCACTGCCATGGTGTGGTACTTTGAAAAGGGGAGTACCAGCTCAGGTTTGAGTTTCGCTCTAATGCCGCCGTTTTTCGCATAGGTACGCGTTTCCGATGTATTAAAGGGAAAAGAAAAGGCACAAGTGAACAAATTTTTATCTCAAATAAGTAAATCCTTTGCAAACACTGTCAAGGTCATTTTAATACATTTCAAAACCTTCGAAATACACTCATGTCCATAAATTAAGGATAATTCAGAATCACACAGAAATTGAACTCTAAAATAAAAATTTCACCTGTAGAATTATCACACACATCTTGCAGAAGAATACGCAAATTACAGGAAACCACCAGAGGGCGCGGATAGTACGTCACAATGACGAGAGTGTAAGAGAAGGGTATACAAGGAATGGTGGCAAAGAAGTAAAATTGTTCACAAGCGCTTTAAAAGCCTTTCAGTGCAATAACCGCATAGTTATGGCACAAAGGAAGCATTTGGATGATTTTTTACGTGGTAGAATTATTGGACGACTGGAATGTGGACGTACCCAACTGGAAGTATCCGAGGAACTTGGAATCGCCCAGAGTGTCATCTCCAGGCTTTGGTAACTATTCCAAGATTATGGTAATGTGAGTAGATGTTGCAGCACAGGTCGCCCCCGAGTTACAACGCCAAATGAGGACCGGTATATTTGGCAATTACTGCCAAAAGAAACAGACGGAGCACAGCATCAGACCTGTCTCGTCAGCTCTCTTCAGCTACCGGTACGACAGTTTCAAGGCAGACCGTGTACAGACGCTTAGGGCACATTGGTCTATATGCTCGTAGGCCTGTCAGATGTGTTCCACTTACCGCAACTCACTGTCGCCTGCGATTAACCTGGAGTAGAGAGCATGCATTGTGGTCTGATCATAATTGACGTAATAATTGATCATAATAAAGACCACAACAGTGGTCTTGTGTGATGTTTTCCGACAAGTCCAGGTTTAGCTTGCAGTCTGATTCTTGGCGGACTTTAACATGGAGAGCGCCATGTACCCGTTACCACCAAGAGAACACCATTGAACGACACCGTTACGGTGGTGCAGGATGGCTCGTTTGGGGAGGAAGTATTCTTGATTCTAGAACTTACCTGCATGTTAACTGCATGTTCAGAGTGTAACGATGACAGACCACATCTATCGGGATGTCATTCTGGAACAACATGTACGTTTGTTTCGGGGCTCCATGGGTGCTGAATTTCTGTTTATGGATGACAACGCCCGTCCTCACTGTGCAAACATTGTAGACGAATGCCTTCAATCGGAGGATATCACCAGTATGAATTGGACAGCATACTCACCGGACTTGAATCCAATAGAGCATGTGTGGGATATGCTTGGCAGACGAATTGCAGCCTGTCAACCCCCTCCCACCTGTCTACCGGAACTTCGGAGGGCATTGCTTGATGAGTGGTGTAATATTCCCCAAGATCAGATTGATAATTTGATACTCAGCATGCCTAGGCGTTGTAAGGCCTGTATTGCATCGTCCGGGAGACATACTCCGTATTAACCATCATACTAACCATGTTATACTGTTTTTTGTAAATAGGTTCTCTTTTGAAATTTGCTCCAGGGAGTAAAAATCGCAATTTTTCTTAATTATGTCAATTAATTTTTGCGCTGTATGATTATTTATAATTAATATATTTTAATAGCTTTATATATTGTATTGAAACGTATAAAAAATACTAACGTACTCACAGTTGCGCTACAGCACATGAGAGCCAAGACCTACTGTGCCCATCTCAGTAAAAGTGACCGTTGGGTGCTGAGGTACATGAGCAGATATCCCGATTAGGTAGTCAGTCTGACCGGGAACCCTCCAGTGTTAAGTTCCCAAGTAAGTTTGGTACTCATTTTTCGACACACTGAAGGGATGAAAGGTTGAGTCAATCTTACCCAGCCCGGGGTTTGAACCTCGGACCTGTGGCGTGGAAGCGCGATACATTAACCACTCAGCCACTGGGCTTCATTGAAACGTATAATATGAATTATTCTGGCTTGTTTATGGATTTCGCGGCCGCGATAGCCTAGTGGTCATGTTCACGAGCTTGTGGTTGCTAAGTCATAAGTTCGAGCCCTTGTGCCACTGAAGTACCATCATGTAGAAGCTGATGCACGTTAAAGCTGTCGAGTCTCAAAGTCCTCGCATTGGTGGGGTGTGGCAGTTTGGAGAAGATGAAAAGTGGTAGATCAGCTCAAGTGTCGCCTTCATCACTTGACCGCGGTTTAATATTATGAGGTCTGTCGTCATTATCCCACGTGATGCTTTAGATTGCGATGTTAATAAACTCTTCCTCACAAGTAACAAAATCGCGTAATATTTTTATATTTATCCCGATTCTTTGGAGAAGTATTTCCTTTCGCTCCTATCTTAGAATATTTCTCGCTGTATGTTTCTTTATGATTAACCTTTATCTACAGACGGTACTTATAAGTACCACTCTCAATTTAAAATTCCTCAGAATAATTATTTTTACGAATACTCTGACGATATTTAGCAGGAATATTCTTTGAAATCCACTCTTTTAAGATATATGGCAGCACGGGTTCTATGGTGAGTATTTTAGCGGGAAAGTAGAATAGTTTTATAGCAGAAGTTGCGCTTTCAGCTGACATTTTGATCGGATTGCGAACGGATTGTCATTTTTCCAAAACAGTAGGGGTATAGTCAAAATATATTTCTCTTATTTTTCTATATGTTAATAAAGATCTTAGAAAACGATTTGACTATTTATTTTAAGTGAACGGTGTACATAATTAATTTTACAGTTAAATAACTTTGTGGTACTTCTAAGTACCGATAGCATACTGGATGTCAGAGCAAGAACTTTTCGTCCGTATGGCTTATTGTCGCTTTTTGCTGTGTTGTAGATTCATCACAGCAGAATTATGCTTTGAGGGGGAGGGGCATTTCTTTTTTGCTTACATATTTATTTTTCTTTTTTTTATTGTTTTATTTTAAAAATTTCAAAAAATTTTGAACTTTGAAACTGAGCTTGCTTATTTGGGGGGGTTTTGCCACACAGTTGAATGAAATATATATTCTTATTTCAAACATTAACGAAGTTTTAATTTCTTTATGTGTAACTGAGATTTAACAATAATAGGAGATTTTTAGGTGCTACTATTAGTAGTAGTATTTTTTCCTTTTCTCAAAATGTCTGGGAAAAAAAGAAGCTCGGTTTCCAAGAGGCTTTGGATTTATTACAGAATCTACCATCTGAAATCAGTGATGTACTAACAGATGATTCTTCAGATGAAGAAGTCAAAGCAAATAATCTGCTGGAATTTTCGTTAGATTTTTAAGATGACGATCATTAGACTGAACAAGACTTAAGGTGCAGTACTTTTATGTTAAGAAAATACTGCATTTCCTACCCCCAGGATGCAGTAGAAACATTCAATTGAAACCTCACTCAAAATGCATAACGTGTAACGAATTTTTGTGTAATAATGAAAAAAAAACTGTTTCCTTGAATATCATCAAATTAAGTTTAAGTGTTAAAGCTGTTTTTATGTGTAAAAAAGTAAATGAATTTTAAAAATTTAATAGTCTTTAAAAATAAGTATTTTGTGCTGTAAAATATTAGTGCTCTCTCATTATTTAGCATTTTTAAGAGTTAAAACTGCGTTACAAAAGTCATTCGGTCTTTTCGTGTTATGAGAGTATTTTAGACCTTTGTGGACTGACGGTACTTTAAAGTACCGATTTAATTAATTAGCCCCTAACGAATTAAATTTTACAAAATTTAATGTTTTATTTATGTATATATATATATATATCCCTTAATTTTCAATAAAGTGATTTTAAAAAAATATTGCACGAAACAAATTGCAGTAAATCATAATGCGATATTATATTTTGTTAAAACGCGTATCATACTAATTCTTCTTACCCACCTATAATTTTACTTAATTAGAGAAAAAAAAAAAATTCAATATAAATTAATTTAAAAAGTGTAGTTTGAAGGAAAAAAACTTTTTTAGAAATAACTGTTTTTTTTCCATTTTACTCGGAAAATGTCTTGAATTCTCCTGCATATGGCATATTATACAATTTCTTAGAATATAATTTATTCCTTAAAAAAGTCATTTACTGATCATAATTGATCTCCTTGCATCTTTTCTCTCCTTTTTTTTTCGAAATATTGCATTTCCAGATTTTTTATGTTTTGTATTGAAATTCCCAAAGCTGTTGTCTTTTAATTTTAATTAAATTGGTATCAAAAATTTATACAAAAATAAAAACTTATATATTTGAATGCAACATTTATATAGAAAAAGATTTTTTTTTGAACAATATAAACTAATAAACATGTTATGCATCTGATAAACCCTCTCGAAATTTTCGTTTGTCAGCTGTAAAATCATAGAATTGATTTTAAATCCTTGTATCCGTTCTTATGTCATATATCAATACGATATTGTTTCATCATCTGTTCTTTGATCGGATCAACCTGTAGAAGAGTTAAAAAGAAAACAAAAACTTAGTGAGAGCGCCATCTGTATTTGATAACTACAAGTAATAAAAACTCAAAGTGAAATGTGTTCCTCTGTCATTATTATGTTCCGGTAGCTTGCTCAGACTTGTGTCTTAAAGCAAACCCGTTCTTTCTTGGTAGAATAAAAAATCGAATATTTCAATGCTGAAAAGCGAGTCGCTGAAAGCATTGACCTAAATCAACTTTTATCACATTTCTCTAGATTAAAATTCTAATAATCGGTTGCCGAACGTTCGAAAATTTTCCCCCAAGATTGTAGCAATATTTTACAGAAAATTTAGCTTTAGAATTTTCGCAGCATGTAAACAACTCAGAAGAGTAAGTAAAATTAATCGTTTTTAAAATATATTCTTCAAATCCGTATTTAATACGATTGATTTGATATTTATATTCAACTTAATTTAATTCAGTCAGTGGAGCGTAATAATAGTTTCCTAGTTTATCCATTTTCATTTTATTTTAAATAATTCAAAAATTCATTTTAATGCAGAAATATTTATTTTAATAGTCTTTCAAACTTGTGTTAATCATTTTTAAAATAAATTTTTTTAAAATAATATTTGCAGGGATTTAAAATGAAAGAAAAATTTAAGATGGGTGTTTATATATATATATATATATATATATATATATATATATATATATATATATATATATATATATATATAACCTACTGCAACATAAAAGTTGCGAATAATATATAGTAATAATGTGTAAAGGGTATAAATAATATCTGGTTGTTATTTGTAAATGTTGGTAAAATTTAAAATAACTACGAATAATTTTGTAAATTTAAAATATTAACTCAATATATAATTTTGTTTTTATAATATAGCTATTCATGTTAATTTATTTTATTTTTTTTTCTGATTAATTTACTTCTGATAAATTAGAAAATAAAACTTATATAGGAATTTTAGAGTAATTAAAAGGATTAGTTTTGAACCTCTCTTCAAGGAAAAGTAGAAATTATATCCAAAATATCTAAATTTTGAATACGCATTTAAGGTTTTTGAAACAGTACATTTTATCAACCTCAGAAATTTTATTAAATCTTTTTCGGTATTTCTTTTTTTTTAAATTCTGTATGCATTTCAAACATATTCACACTTTTTAGCTCTTCATTTTTTTATAAAAGAGAAAATCTTTGAAAATTCTTCAGTAAATTTATGATATCGGATCATACTCAATTTCGAAATTCATTTTGTTTGCCTTAGTATAAAACACTCGCAATAGCAGCCGAACAATAAAATAAAAAGATAACGGGATGCACACGGAGAAAGAGTATGCAGTTAAAGTTGTCATGCTTTCTTTATTTCGCATAAAAATATATGATGGATAATAAAACAAATAGCCGTAATAAACATTGCTATTTTGAAATTTTCTCTTTATTCCCCATTTATTAAATTTGCTCAAATTCCAAAACCATCATAGCATTACATTTACGTACTGTTATATTTAAACAATATTTTTCCTATTATTGCCACCTGATTCTCAATAAATTCCAATGCTTTTTCACATGCAAGATTAAAGTTGGCGATATTTTTTCTCTATTATGATAAATAAATTGGTGATGCATCATCTTAGCAAAAAAATAATAATAATAATAATAGCGATACTTTTTCTTTAAAATATAACTTAAAGGAAAAGTAAGGTATTTTCTTTTCAAATTCAAAATTATAACTATTTAAATTTATTTAGTTTCGGTTGATACATATCTTATCCAAGATATGTCATACAACGCGTATTCGAAAAGGCTTCCAGTTCTTAAGAAATCAAAAGTACTAGAGAGCCTTAATTACTTTAGAAAAATTCTGATTCTTCCTAATTGCAGAGAGCAATTGCATTAAAATTTTAAAATTATATCAGAAACTAGCATTTATGTTCACATTTTTAAAATAAATGATTATTTTTTTATCTTTTTTATAATTTTTGTAACTTTAGAAATATTTAGGAAAGAGAGAGATTTCAAAAAAATATATAAGAATTCTACAAAGAAAAAAAAAAATACAAAATATTAATTTACAACTAAACAGTTAACACTGTAATTTTTAAAAACACGTCCATTTTTGAAAATAACCAAAATTATGTATATTTTATTTCTCAATCACTAGCACTTAGCTTGAGCTATAGATAGATTTCAAATTATAGAGTTAGTGTCATTTTTTTCAATCCAATTTTTAAATTTTGTTTTTGTTTTTATATTGTTTATTTTTAAATTTTAATACATTAAAATACATGAATTTTCTCGGAGAATTCTTAGTTAATTCAAAATTGTTTTAAACTAATTCAACTATTTTGTTCAATGATCTTTTCTTTTTTGCTGTAAAAAGTTGCCGTAATGGTTAAATTAAGTCGATTAACAATATAGCAATGTTCTCCATAGAGCTTCTTTGATTGAAAAATCACATATAATGTTTATCTACTTTCGATCAATGTTTAGAATGTACTTCATTTTTATATTCTGCATTACATACTCTTTTTCAAAATACAATTTCAAAGTAGTAATAATTCTTCAAACAACCCAAGCGAGTCGGTTGAGGATACATTCTACCTTTACGTCATTCTTATTAAATTTCTATGCATTGCATATTTTAACAAATTCATCAAATGGTTAAAAAGTATGAATGAAACCCTGATACCACTTTTTGCAATGTCTTCAGTCAAGCTTAACAAATGTAAAACACTGCTCTTGATGTACTACCATTACCAGAAAATGAATCTATATATGAAAACGCATCGAACGCTAATCAATCCATTGTTTTACAAACCATGAATCATGGTAATCTGGAGTAATGAAAAAAAAATTCTCGTTCTGCATACACATGAAAAATTATTTTTGAATTTTGTTGCTAAACAATGTCTCGTATAAGTTTCTTTGTCCAATGAATTTTATTTCTCTAAAAAAGAAAATAATGTTTCATTGATTATAATACAAACTGAACACTTCACCTCGTTTTTTAATCGATTGGATTTGTTCCATAAAAATGGCTAATCGAATATTATTCCAAATGATCTTTTATTGATAGCTCGCTACTGTTCGAATTTTAATGGAAGTACAATGTATAGGGGAAATTTTTCTCATATGTATTTTAAAATTGAGTTTTGAACTTAAGTATTAATCTATTTTAAGATTTATTATTCCACCAGTTTTGAGCAAATAAAGTGTATCAACTAGCTTTAGCGGATAACGCGTTGTATTGAAAGTGTATTATTAAATATAACTTTTCAGGTGTATAACATGTATTCGCAAGTATGTAACATAGTGTATATATATTTATATATCTTTGAAAAGTACAGCACGTACAGTTTTTAAAATTCTTTCCGTAAGAATTATGATATATTGCAAAACTTAAATTAGTTAACTTCTTATTCGTTCTGATTTTAAAGTTTTTGTTCAATCTACTTTTTTTGTTTGGATTCTGCTTAGATTTGTCCTTATTGACCTACCAAGTCGCAAAGAGGAAAGACTTATATCATCTAACTAGTTAAAATCCCACTTATATTCGGTCCATAGTCTGAAATTGCTTTTTGACTCGCTTAACTCCATTTTTAATTTTTTTATTGGCACGTCTTTCTTCCTTTTAAATATTTACTACATTATTTTAATCTAAATTTAGTAACATATTTTAAGCAAATTTATGATTTTTTTTATAAATAGTATTCTATTTTGGAGCAAAATTACTGAACTATTCTATACATGGGCTTTTTTTTAATTAAAATTAAAGCCCAAATGTATTTTTCCTTTTATTCGTTATTGTTTTTTC
The DNA here is from genome assembly GCA_019973935.1 of Trichonephila clavipes. Lineage (NCBI taxonomy): Eukaryota > Metazoa > Arthropoda > Arachnida > Araneae > Nephilidae > Trichonephila > Trichonephila clavipes. The sequence goes on along the minus strand of BMAU01017970.1, from coordinate 178,762 downwards.
ATTAGCAATATCCATCCCAAAGCATAAGTATTACATTGAAGAATCAATGGCTTAGTGGTCGAATGCAAACATTTCTTAAGCGAATGGTTTGGTTTCTATTCTCAGTCGATGCATGCTTAGCTACTTTTTTTGTTTATGCTATTTTGTAATGAAATTCAGAAAAATATTTGAATTGAGAGAACTTATTCTAAACTCTATCTGCTCCAATTTTACTGAAAGTCTTTATAACTTCTTAGTAAATATATTAGCTTGGACGTTAAAAGTAAACATTTATATTACTATTATATTATAAGCTGCACTTGTACATAACCGTGAATCTTTGAACTCAATTTTTACCCATTCTAAAAAGTCAGATTAATTCGAAAGTTTGCTCACTTGTCCAGGACCGATGACAATATAATAATTTAAATTTATTCCATTATTCTGATCAGGATCATTAGGACTGACGATTTCCCATTTTCTGATCCCATCCCGCATCTGGCGACTAATTCTAGATCCCATTTTCAGATTCGACTAAAAAAATTAAGTTATAATTTAGTTCGACTAACTACAAAAGGGTGTTTTTTAGTCTTCTTTTAAACTAATTTATTTTTTCAGCATCTCTTATACACATTCGATCAAAGTATGTATTTTTCCTTAACCATATATCTGTTTTAAAACTAACATAAACATTTGTAAGACAATTCAAACTTTCTATCAAACATAGTTTTTCTATTGAAGATGTATTTTAACATGAATAATGGAATGTGTGTGTGTTTAAAATTAAACCACTTCACGAAATCCGCAATTATTATATTTAAAATGCATCTGCTTTAAAGAGTTAATTCAAAAATTGGCTACAATATTCCTTGAATTGATGATGGTATACAAATTTTTAGTAGTTTTTAGGGCTAGCTGTTCTTGTAGATCAAAACCAACTGAATTTGCAAAGACGAAAAATGCATATTTAGTACAGGAGAATGAGTTCGAAATGAAATTTTTTAAATATAAATATTGAAATAATTGAAGCAAAACCCTTGTCTGAGAATCTGAATATTGAATTAATTGCTGTAATTCACAAGTCTCGTATCCAATTCTTTTATATAAAACTAATATAATTTATAGGTATTGGAAATAACTGTAGTGTTTTCTGTCTAGCTTTGTTAAAATTATACTTCGTTACTGAATGATCTCTCAATAGTTTTTTTCATCAGAATTAATATTCTAATTCATTATATTGATTAAAATATTGGCCCTTAAAAAATGTATGTTTCATATCCAAATGCATGAGCATAATTGAATTGATATCAACAGTAAAATTGCGTTTTATCCTTTTACTCTTCTGTGTTTACCTGAATCCTTTTTGTATGTCACAAAAATTGGAATTTTCCAGCCATAAATATTTTTAACGTTAAAATAAGAAATTATTCCCTCAAAATTGAACCAAAGAGAAGTGTAGTTTTCAATAAGGTTTGTACATCTTGTATATTTACTTTAATTAATAGTTAAAATGTTTTATATATGACAATTTATTCAAACACAATGGCTTACGAGTGAGTTAGTGAGAGTGAGTGAATATTAACATAGCACTGTTCAGCTACGCGAGGACTTTTGGTAACGGACATCGTAATTTTGAACCATGGTCAAGTGACGACTGATCTGGCACTCCTTCTCCTAACTTCCACACCACACCAACGAGGGAACATTTGAACTTTCGACAGATTTAACGTGCATCGCTCCCCCACACAGAGGGTGGTCTTTAGTGGTACTGGGCTCGAACTCCACGATCCAATACCTTGGCCACTAGGCTACCGTGGCCGCACAATAGCTTATGAATTTGAAAGAGTTATTATTCCTTCCATAGCATTTCTGAGATGGATCCTAAGGGTTTCAAGGCATTTGCTTAGATTTTGAAATCCTTTAATTTGATTATTTTCTTTAAGATAATATAAACGAAAAAAATGAAAAACTGGAGGGAGGTATTATTAATTTCAAATCCCTTAATCGGTGATAAAATACAGAAGGAACAGGGTTATAGAAAAAGGATGTAACGTTTAAATTTAATATATTTGCACCTTTTTCAGATTTGGTAATCCAGTTTATCATATAAAACTATATTCTTAACTACTAGCATGTACATAGTAAAACAAGTTTTATTTTCCCATGCTATAGTACACTGGTGTGCAAAAATTAAGGACGAGACGGTTTTTTCAATATAACTTTGTACAAAAGCTTTCCAAATCAACGCGTTTAATACCGTAAGATCCCCAATACGTAAGGACATGTGTAATGTAAGCAATACTTACTAAAAGAGAAATCAGAGGGATAAAAAGAAGATTGATTGAAAAAGTAGCATGGAGCGCAATGCGACTGAAGGCCGAAACATCCCTGTGATGGGTGTCCAGCAAGAAACATCCGGTCTTTAGTAGGGGATATGATCTCCCCTGACTGCTAGGCAGGTTTCACAGCGTCTGCCCATGCTGAGAATGAGGGTGTCAATGAGTTGTTGAGGCATTGCTGCCCATTCGTCTTGCAGCGCCAATCGAAGCTCCCGAATCGTTACTGGTGGTAAAGGTACGAGCTGCCAAGCATCTGCCTAGAAAATCCCATACATGCTCGATGGGATTGAGATCCGGAGATCGTGCCGGCCAATCCATACGTTCAATATCCTCGCTCTCTAAGAGCTGTTCGGCAGCTACTGTGCGATGACATGGTGCATTGTCGTCCATGAAAAGGAACTGCAGACCCATAGCGCCTCTAAAAAGACGCACATATGGAAGAAGAATCTCGTTACAATAACGGGTCCCGTTGACTGAACCTGCGTCGAAGATGTGAAGGTCTGTACGACTACCAAGCATGATGCCTCCCCAAACGAGAACAACGCGACCTCCATACCTGTCCCTTTCAATGATGTTCGAGGGATGATTGCGGCTTCCCCGCTCTCTCCAGATGAGTATGCGATGAGAATCGCTACTCAAACTGAATCTGCTCTCATCTGTAAAGAGTACTCATCATCATTCATTGTCTCTCCAATTCCGGTGTTCCCGGCACCACAGAGAACGCCTTCTCCGATGGGCAAGCGTTAAAGTTACACACCGTACAGGGCGTCGTGCAAACAGACCACCACCGTGCAGTCTTCTGGCCACGGTAAAACGCGATATCGGTCGTCCAGTCGCCTGTGTCGTGTGTCTAGCGATTTCTCCCGCTGTCTGCCGCCTGTTTCTTCTGGCCTGTAAGACAATGTACCGGTCATCTGCGGGTGTGGTTCCTCGTGGACGACCACTACCGAACCCCCGGATAGCTGTTCCTGTAGTTTGAAATTGTCTCCAAAGTCGTGAAACGATGCTGTGAGCAATTCCGAACTCTGCAGCCACACTTGTCACACTGCGGCCTTCCTCCAACTTCCCAATGATTCGACCTCGGGTAAAAGCATCCAGATGTCGTCTAACAGATTGATTATTCGTCATTTCTAGCTGAGGCAGCAACTCGGTGTGATTTTAACTGCTATACGGCGTGCAATCTCTTTGCCAGAAATACTCATCTTACACCGACAACATGCTTTATACTACTCAGACACTCCCCATTACGTCTACCTGCATATCTGCGCATATGCTACCGTACATCACCTTACTTAATCTCCTGATTGGTCTTTCTGTCCGCTCTGTCTCTTCGTTCAGCTGATATGCTAATTTTTCGACTTCGTCCTTAATTTTTGTACACCAGTGTATATTTGGTAAATAGGAAGTTCTCTCTCTTACCTAGAACCTTCTACAGTCCGAAAATCGCAGTACATTAAGTGCCCACGGTAGTCTAGTAGTAATGGTCTCCAATTTGTGGCCGGTGTGTCATGTGAGTTCAAGCCCTAGTGCCACTGAAGACCCCGTGGTGTAAAGGGATTGATGCGCGTTTAATCTGTTTTAGGCTCAAAATCCTCACGTCGGTATGGTATGGAAGGTTTGGATAGTGGGGAGCCAGCTCAGGTTTCATTCTCTTTACTTGAACAGGATTCAAAATTACGAGGTTCTTTGCCAATGGCCAGCATGTTGCTTTATAGTACGAAGTTAATAAACACTCATTCATACTGCAAGTTAATTCTACCGAGACTGCAAAACTCTTACAAGAATTACCACATTCAAGAATTTGTCAAATTAATGTCCAAGAATTAAGGATCTAAAGCGATTTATTTCACTATTTCCATCGCTTTGTCTTAATTTAACCTTATAAATCACTAATTTACAGCATTTGATGTTTTAGGTAGTACTTTTGTCGGAAAATTGTCAACCAATCACCACATCAAAAAATGGCAGCAATAATTAAGGATGTGTTCGGCATCGTGGACTATGCAGTGTTTGCACTGATGCTACTCTTCTCGGCGAGCGTTGGTGTGTGGTATGCCATTAAAGATCGCAAAAAAACTGATACACAGGAATTTCTAATGGGAGGCCGATCTCTCAGTGTTTTCCCTGTGGCCATGTCTGTCTTGGCCAGTTTCATGTCGGCCATCACACTCCTGGGAACCCCTGCAGAGATATACAGATTTGGAACGCAGTACATCATCATCAACATTGCATTTTGCCTTGTAGTTCCGGCTACCGCATATCTCTATCTACCAGTCTTCTACAATCTGGGTGTCACCAGTGCATATGAGGTGAGTATTCTTCAATTCGTTTTTATATTTATAATGCATGCCCGGTTTTCAAGTTAATCTGATGTAATTTGTTACCTTTTTCTTATTTATATCGTTTACGACATAGAGATGTTTATTTTCAATGCAGCAGGAGAGAATGAACACAAATCTTAACACACACAGTAATTACTACAAAACCACAAAAAAAAAAGTTAGTCTTGAACGAAACGAATTCCCTTGCCTTCCAATAACGGGAGCAACTTGAGCTAGTTTCAGGACTGGGCAAAGACGGAAGTGGTCCGAGCCATTAGAAAGTCGCCGCAGCAGAGGGAACAAGTAAGGCTGTTGAGGATCCCAAATCGATGCAGTGGAGCATAAAGGCAGCCGCGCATGTTCATGTTTCGAAAGTCAGAATCCGCGGGATACTCGGAATGATTCTTTGAGTTTGAAGATGGCATTAAACCAGTTCTTTCAGTTCGGATGTGTATAAATCCCGTATACTCAAACTCAGGTGGCGCAACAGCCCATGAGGTCCAGGGCCTACAGTGCCCATTCCAGTATATGAGACCATTGGGCGCTGAGGAGCATGAGCATATGTTCCGATCACGTATAAATCCCTTATGGCAAAATTAATATTTGAGCCAGCAGAACTATAACAGACCTGCTCAAAAGATGTCTCATCGATCACGCACCCTTTTCATGCAATCTCACTTCCAGGAATATGCAATGTGAGGAAATCTACTACAAGAGGACTGTTTAACTCTGAACGGGGTGGTCACAAAAACGATATCTACTTTATTTCACAGACTCAGAAACTGGAGCTTGGCAGCAGTTAGCAATAGCCAATATAGCAGCTTGAAAGCCGAAGAAAAACACTGCCTGTTCAAAGAGCAACAGTGAGCAATTATATGTTGTAAACTTATATAGCTTAACCCTATCCGTCAAATTGCGTTTTCGTATATCCCAGAGAACGGTGATGGTAAAAATGTTCTCAATATAAATATTGGTCCCCGAACAACTATTGGTATTTAGTTTTATGTCGTCAGTATAAACATGCATCCAGCTCTCAGTGGTAAAATGGGAGTAGATTGTTTCCATTCCTCTGTGCCATTCTATATCTGTATCACAGGCTTAACATGATCAAGGTGATCAGGGGCATGACATACACCCCGCATCACGGGGAGCGCAAAGTCTGACTGACGCCAAGTACGAACCTTTGTAAAATTCGGCCTGGGGGGGGGCAAAATATTCTCCGTTACTTCACTGGGCTTAGCTACCATCGTATCAGCCGTATCAGTGAAAAGAAGCCCCCAAGCTACAAGGGCCCCAACATATGTAAATAAAAAATCGTGATATTTTAAAGAAGCCCCCCAAGAAATTTTTGATACAGGACCCACTTAGTACTAGCTACACCAGTGAAGGTGATTCAAAAATTTTCTGATTTCCAATGGGTTAATAGAGGGCATCAAGGTCTCAACAGAAGCACTACGGTCAAGTCCAGATATCTCTCGAGAGTGCTTGAAAGAAAAAATGTGTAGGTTGGCATTTTCATTCGAATTGTTTTTAATTTTATTTACTTTGGTTAATTTTGTATGCGTGAGTGAGAGTGAATAAGCGAATATTAACGTCGCACTGTTCAGCTACACGAGGGTTTTTGGCGACGGACCACGTAATTTGAACCATGGTTAAGTGACGTGAACGACACCTGAGCTGGCATCCCTTTCTCCTAACTACCACACCAACGGGAGGACGTTTCATCTCTCGACAGATTTAACGTGCATCGCTGCCCTACACGGCGGGTCTTTAGTGGAACTAGGCTCGAACTCATGACGTGCCTGCCATGATCTGATACCTTGACCACTGGGTACCGCAGCCCTAATTTTGTATGCAGAGATATTTTTTTTTAAAAAAATCCCCATTCCTAATAAACTATATCTAGAATTATTACGGTTATTCATAAAACAAATAATATTTTTAAATACAATTAACTGCCGTGGGGAAAAATCTACTTTTAAATGTATAATGATATATTTGTCCTCATATGGCACGTAAAACTGGTAGCTCTAGGTGTTAATTACGAATACATCAAGATTTTAAAAAATCAAAAGCGTTATCTGTCATTATCGTCTCTACTGAAACACTACTAACAACATCTCCAAAATAAATAAATAAATAAATTTAAATATTTCATTTTTAGATTCCAAATTACGGCATAAACACATTTATCGAAATATAAAATTCAGGAAACGAATCTCTTTAAAGCATGGGATGAAGTAAAAAAAGATATAATTTTATCCTACAAGAAAAATAGTGATGAAATATTCAATTCGAGAAGATAAATAACATTCAATTATAAGAGTAATGATTATTCCCAGTAAGGAAAATATAAAAAGAAATATATTCTATTCCGAAAAAAAAAATTTCCCCTTTTTTCACTTCATTATTTAAATTCGTTTGCGGAAGTATATTATTCCAAGAAGCATTACGAGGAAAGTCGCGTGCCCTACCAAACACAGCGGCATTACATTCCGCGAACTAATAACGTATTCATTCATCGGTTTCCTACAAAGCATTCTTCCCACACATTTGAAATCTATATAAAAAAACTTCAATGAATTTTTCAAATGGTATTGTTTAGTTATTGTTTATATTTCTTAGATTCTGATTTATGCGCTAAAAATCCAATGGTTAAAACGGAATTCTTTTAACTTTCACAATTTCTGGATAATATTAAAAACTACTTTTATTTCTCACAAATTCAGTAGGGAATTAATTAGAGGCAGATAAGAATTCAAGGAATAAGAACACAAATAAGAATTCAGGGATGAACAGAAAAAGGAATTAAATAATATAAAAAGGACTAAATTCAAATTTAATCAATTAAAAAGTTAGAAATTTACTTCATTGAAATCCGAGCTGCCCCAGTTAATTTTAATTAAAGAAAATTTCTAAAGAATGATTTGCATCCTATTCTACACAGAAAAAAGTATGCAGCGGTATAATATATATAATCCAGTAACTGCCTCCGGACTGAGGTGATCATTTTGGTCTAGTGGTATGTTAGTGCTTACGGAACCAAAGGTACCGAGTTCTGTCCTATCGTATATGCACCACCTCATTGGTGATCCTGGCTTCCCCGATTTGTAAGCACTTAACTTACCGCTGGACTAAAATGATTACCTTAGTCCGGAGGTTGTTACTGGCTTATATAGATACCACAGTCACAAATATTTAATGAAATATGACAGTACACACACGCACACAGTTTTTAATTTGATATCTTATTCTAATAAGACCCACTTTGACGGTGAAGTCGAGGCCCTCCATTTAGCTCTTCTGCAGCTTTCTGTCCGTCTCCTCCCTTCTGATAAGGCTGTAATTTTATTAGACTCAAGCTTTGTCCTTCAGGCCCTGGAAGTAACCTAGAAAAACAAAGTTGATGAGCCCTGAGCGGCAGGAAGTTTCTGAAAAGAATTCAGACAAAGATTGATTTTCAGTGGGTGGCATCTCATTGTGGTCTTTGGGGAAATGAGATAGTGGGCTTCTTGGCAAAAAGGGGCACGAATATTCCAAAGACCTACCTCTTCACTTTGCGAAGCTCGAGATTAATAAGATCTGTAGAAAATTCATTCATAGTGCAGCTGCCAGTGCTACTAAATATAATCCTTGGAGGGTGCTATTAAAACCTGACTATGTCTTCGCTCGTGCTACTGCTGTGGCTGAGTTTAGACTATTGACGGGACATCACTGCCTCTGGGCTCATTTGTTTCGTTTTAATTTGGCTGTCTCATCTTTATGTGTTTTGTATGATTCTGGACGTCATGGACGCGTGCTCTGCACTTAAGAATTTAGACCCGGTGTTGACATTAAGTCGAGCGCGATAGACAGGTGGACCCCCAAGACATATTGAGATGACCACCTTCATTTAGACTTAATAATCATTTCAGCATATGAAGGTCCAGAAATATTTTTAAAATGCGGAGAAAATAAATCGTATCACAAGAGAAGATTTAGTTAAATTGAAAACGCTATTTGGAGGTTATTTTACGAAGAAAATCGTAAAATGTTCTTGGTTCCAGGAAAAATCTCTCAAAATAGAGGTTTGTAAAATGAAAATTCAGATGTGTTGTAGACCTTCTTTAAGCTCACTATACCTGTGTGTACAGCAATACCTTGAAAAAATTAGAAGTACCCCGTGCCCTGTAAAAAGTCTGCCCACCCCTGATTTAGACTGTATTGTAAAAAAGTACTGGAGGGCCCGTGTTGCCTATTGACCTGATGGTTAATGACCAGGCATTTTATAAATAAATATTTAAATTCAAAATTAAACTCAAATATTCCATTTATTAAGATAATGGCATAAATAAATGTTTTAAAAACAAAAACTATTTAAAAAGAACTATTGTGGGAAATATAAATTTATTGTAAGAATACACATTTGTGTATTATTGTTTTTAAAAACTCTCTTACATTTTCTGCTATTGTTTTCGATTTATTAATTTCTGTATTATAATAATTTAGCCATTGTACAAAAAAAAAAAAAGAAAACGTTCTGTTTTGCTGCATTTGCTTTTACTATTCTGTATTCCGACTTGTTATCTGTTGTTTTGTAATTTTTGTAGAAAATTTCCCTGTACTTTTACAAATGAATATCATTGTTCGCCAACCTCAACAGATATTTTTCTTTTAAAGCTGTCCGTTAGAAAAATACATGTTTCAATAAAGTGTTTATAAAAAAAATATTTGTTTAAGACATTGAGTAAAATTTCGAAAATTGCAAATACAATACAACTTCCAATTAATTTCCAGTACATGTTTTACTAGTTTTTTTTCTTTTTTATGGAATATTACTATTCTTTTAAATAAAATTATAATAATTCCGTGCATCAATCAAGTTTTTCATATGTATAACGACAAGATAAATGTATTGTTCACAATTGGTATATAAGTGCTAATAAAAAAATTTTAATGCTTCAGAATTCTGATACAGTATATTAAAGTTCCAATAATTCACACAGTAACTTTTTTTTAAATTTGTATTATAGAATACTCGAAAAAAAAATTTCGAAAAGTGTCTATGTTCTCAAAAAGACTGAGAAAATATCAAAACATAAGAAACCATTAATAAAAATGTATACCATGGTTCAAATTACGTGGTCCGTCGCCAAAAGCCTTCGTGTAGCTGAACAGTGCGACGTTAATATTCAATCAATCAATCAATTAATCAATAGAGTGAGTGAGGATTATCGTCGCGCTGTTCAGCTACACGAGGGCTTTTGGCGACGGACCACGTAATTTTGAACCATGGTCAAGTGACGTGGACGACACCTGAGCTGGCACCCCCTCTCCTAACTACCACACCACACCAACGGGAGGACGGTTCAGCTCTCGACAGATTTAGCGTGCATCGCTGCCCTACACGGCGGGTCTTTAGTGGTACTGGGCTCGAACTCGTGACAAAGCCAGCCACGATCCGATGCCTATACCACTCGGCTACCGCGGCCACATGAATCAATAGAGAGAAAGAAAGCAAGGAAATCCAAAAATTAAATGCAAACATTTTTTTTCTTAAAAGCTTTTTGAGTTCTAGATGTACCCAGAATATTTATGAAACAATAAGGTTTTGTGAGAAAAAAATTAATTTTTTTTTTTTTTTTGCTTTAAAAGAGCATTTCTAAACATTAGTACATCCTCTACTAAATCATTAATTTATTATTTTATAAGCATGTTTTTGATCCATATTTTTAAATATTATTTCTCAGATTATGGTTAGGTTTTAAAAAATGTTACAGTTTTAATCTAACAATTGTAAAACTAACATAAAGTAAACTTCTCTAGATTTTAAATCTTGTCTACAATTTGCTTTGGCTTATAAAAAAAGAATAAGACAACGGTTGAAAAATTTTGAAGAAAACTATCATAATTTTTTACTGCCAATTTTTTTATTCAAGAAAATTATGCAAAACTAAGTGCATGTTTAATATATATTTATTTTTAAATTTTGGGTAAATTCTTAGCTTGAAATACAAAAATTAATTTTTAAAAGAAGCCAACATTTAGGTTTATTATGACTGAATGTTGGTTTTTTAGCAAAGAAAACAATTGTAAAAAACAAATGTTTTAAACATTAAAGGAGAATTTTATTACACTAACTCAAATGCAAAAACACATTATATTAATAATTCTTTCTTGAGAGATAAATTTCAAAGCATGAGGTGCAAATGCCAACATCACAGGTAACAGTACAGATCCTTCATCACTGCTCTCAGATTCACTAACCGAACGATCAAAAAACAATTAGTTATTTCAAAATCTCTCGCAGATCCATTTATAGTTAAAGTAGAATTCGATTCACTTCCTTTCTAATCCCATAATGTATACAGTATTAAAAAATATATATATTTTATCACAGAATGCAACCTACTCGTATTCACGAAGAACGGAACTAACTTAGCTAAAGTTACAAAAACATATCGCTGATATATATGTTTGATTGTGCTAACGCCTAGTTTGAAATAAAACAGCTATCTCTAAACATGTTACTAGTAATCTGCTACTGCCATCTGGTAAGAAATTAACATGATTCCGGGCAAAAGAAATAAATAATTTTAATCTTTTTACCGCGTTACTTCTCCTACCCGGAAATATCACGGGCACGAGAAATAGAGGGGAGTAGAAAACCCCGTGATTTTGACGGAAGCGAGATGGAAGGAGTTAGTCTAAAGGAAAATGTATAAGGGCATTTTATTGTTTGTGTGAGTTATAACTCATCTTTCGCCATATAATCTTTAAATGTGTATGTTTTCAAAGAATTAACCTTCACCAAAGAAAAATAATACGTAAAAGGGGTTTTAATTGTAAACTAAGCATTGCTTAAGATGTTTTTTTAAATCTACAAGTAAATTATTCTCAGAAAAAAAAAAAAACAGGGACCATGTTATCTAATACATTGGAGTACTTTTCATGATTACATTTCCAATTTATCATATATGGGATATACGTCATTCATCTGTCTGTATAAAGAGAGGGTCACAGTCCCATGTAATTCTAAAACGTGAACGTTAAAGTACAAATCCTTACGTAATGGACGTAATTCATCAAAATTTTATCATTTATATATAGACTTTAATCCTTTGCGTAAAACATTTCTTAAAGTGCTTTTATTTTGTATTTATGATTATCATAAAGATTTCCATAAGATAATCAGGTGGAAACATATTAGATTTATATTCCTTAAGTATTTCAAAGTTCAAGGCATTATAGATATAATGACGATCTTGTCTGACAGTCCTAAAAAATAATTCCATAATATGTTATGTCATCCCAAATATCAACATTTCTCCATAACATCGAACCTGTATTAAGATCAAAAGTTTTTGACCTTGACTTTTAAAGTTATTTGTCCCGTCCTGTACGATATTGGGGTATTTTGTTGTATCCCATGTCAAACCAAAGTCCAAAGATTGTTCTAGAAATTCCTAGGACTTGTCAATTCTTTGAACTTGTCAAACTTTATCAATATCTTAAAAACAAAAAGTAAATAAATAAAGGAATGCTTTTTGTGTATGACCTTCGTCCATTAGATCGGTCAGATCTTTTTTCGAAAATTCTCTGGTCCCTTTTTATTTCACATAGCTATCTGGTCGAAACTTATCAAATTTGATTGAATCGCCAACTATTTAAAAAATTACTTTGTAATTAAAAGAAATACATTTAAATATGAATAAAAATGTTTAAAAAACTACTTGATATTTAAAAGAAATATATTTTAATATGAATAAAAATATTTTTGAATTTGAGAGAATTTTCGACAATTGGTTATTTTTATGAAAATATATTTAAAAAGATAATTTAAATTTTCTTCAAAATTTAATTTAGCTAACTGTCTTCGTGCTTCCTGTCTAATTTATTTTCTAATTTTACGGAATTATTTTTAATTTTCATACTTATAATATTTCATTTTCTTAACTATTCATAATCCCCTGGAGCATTATCCATAATTATTTAAAATTGGAATCTCTTACTAAAGGTACTTCTTAAGCTTTTATTAATTTTATTTCATTTTAAAAAATAATTTGAATATTTTAAGAAAGAAATGAAAACAGTTCATAATTTGTTTAAATTATATCACATTTTGAGTTCCATTCATTAAAAATAAAAATAAAAATCATTTAACTACCACACCAACGGGAGGACGTTTTCAGCTCGACTTTAACGTGCACAAATAGCTTTTTAATAAACATATTTAATTAGAAATTATATAGTAAATAACTTATATACGTTAAAGTTCTCTCCTCTATTTCTCATTAATTCGTAGAAGTTTTATGATTTTAATCCGATGTATTTCTATTACTGAAATAGTCATGTACAAAATGAATCTAAAACACAATTCCTATTGCTCTGTGTTTGTCTACCCAGACATTCAGAGCAAACAAAACGTAAATAAAGATCAACAGGTGTTCACACAATAATGTCCTATTATATACTAAATGAAAATAATTCACAAAGAATTTCAGTTTTTCGAACACAATGTTCTTGAAATATTAGACAGCATGTCGCATTTTTTATTTAACTTTAATAGAACATTTTTTTGAAAAACATATCGCAGTTCTTTTACTGCAATTATTCTTTTTAAGTTTTAACAGGTATAGAACAAAATATTTCTATCCAAAGAATAACAAATGAACAACTCTGACGCGTTTTTAAATACAGTGTTTCGAAAGTTGTTTGAAAATTTGAAGATTCTTAGAAAGATAAATGATTTTACTTAAAATAAAGAGAAAATGAGAAATAGTGGAAATAATGTTTTCCTAAAGCAATGAAATAATTTATGATACATTTACTTACAGACCAAGAGAAAATGATGCACTTATAAATGTTACAATATCTTTATTTCTTAAAAATATTTCCTAACATGAGAACTTGTTACAACTACATTTTGCATATTTCAGTAATGTTACTGCTTGCATGATTTTTCTATTATCCATTACAATTTCTTTAGGAACGTACATATATTTACAAGATATTGATCATTTCAAAAATCATAGCAAAAACTATGCAGGTTTTGATTGAAAATTTAGCTTAGATTTGTTTCTTTTATTCCTACTGACCTCCACAGTATTTAAGTATTTTGGGGGGAGGGGGGGATTTTTTCTATAAATCCTTTTCTTTTTTTAATGTTCTAAAGAAAACTTTTAACCTCCTATGAAGTATTTTTTTAAGAATATAACAGTCAAACATTTTTAAAAAAAGTTATAACATTGGCAAAGATCATGACAGTAACATTTAAACCAAAATTATTGAAAATAATTATAAAATATTTTGCTTCAGTTTTTATCAATTTTTTCATGACCATAGCTGAGAACAAATGAGAAACATTCACTTCAACAGGCAATAGAAATAACCAGGATATGAGGAAGTATTCACATTTAAACCAGAATGATACATTTTTTAATATCAAATTCTCTTTCATATCACTTTCTTTCATGTTCACTTTCCTCCGGATTTATAAATACATCTTCTGCGATTCATCTCCAGATAAGAGAACGTTTTTGTGTCCGTTGCTGCATATTTCCTTTCGAATCATTGGCATTTTATCTCTACGAATTTTTTTAATCACTTGTATTCTTCAAGGGTCAATTTTCTAGAAGACATTAACTACTGTTAATATTTCCATTAATGCCATCACAAATAAAAGTTGTCCATCACAACTTTAACTGTACAAACACCACTAACGAGATGCAGATCCGAATACTACAGCGACAAACTTAGGACAAAAACCTCAAGCTGTGGAAATATTATTTTTCGCAAATTTTATTTTACAAATCAGTTAGGGAAACAGTTATTAATAAGACAGTTTCAGCAAACGATTTATTTATAAACAAATATTTCATAAATATATTATTATAACTACCAAATGATTTCTTAAAAAGTATATATAAAATTAATCGGTACCAAAAGATATTTTAACAATAACTTTATTTTGAAAATTAAACTGGTGATGAGTTCGTATTTGTCTGGAAACAGCCCTTTAAGTGACTTAAAATACTTCAAACCAGGGTGGCACCACGTGACTGCTTGTATGGTGGCACCATTTATCAGTAGAGATACTGAACATTTGACGCAACATTTGACGGTTCACAGCGACAGTGTGGTTTCACGCCGAACAGAAGGTGCTCACACAAGTTATCGTCCACTACTGAACATGCAGGAGAGTAAGAAGGAACAATGAGGAGTGATTCGATTTTTAGTGGCGGAGGGAGTTGGAGGCCGTGAAATGGATCGACAGATGAAGGCTTTGTACGGTGAGTACAGTCTGTGTCGTTCAAGTGCTGTGGAATGGCGCAAAAGATTCCTTTAAGGGGCGCGAGTTACTCGAAGACGCTGCTCGACCTGGACAGGCTCATCGAGTCATCACACCGGAAATGATTGAGGAAGTGGAATGCTTTAGTCTTGGACACACAACCACAGAATCACTGGGGACGAGATCTATTGGTTACTGGGTATTAGCGTGAGCACCACTCACACTATTAATGCATCAACACTTGAACTTTCAAAAAATTTGTGCGCAAGGAGTTCCCCACCAACTGATCGCTGAACAGCGCAATGCTCGAATAGCGTTGTCTTTGAGTTATCTGCGGCGCTATCATGAGGAGGAAAACGGCTTTCTGTCGCAAATTATCACTGGTGACGAAACATGAAATCGCTATTTTGAATCGGAAATCAAGCGTCAGAGCAAGCAGTTACAACGTGTGACTTCACCACCTCCAAAGAAATCAAAGGCCATACACACCAGTTCTGGTCAGGCCATGATGTCCTTTTTTTTACCACAAGAGCACACTGATTGTCGAGTTCCTGAAACTGGGAACTACAATTAATGCCCAGCGTCATCAAGCCCCTTTACAGTACCTTAGACGAGCCATCAAGTCGAAACGCCCAGGCATGTTATCCAATGGCGTTATTCTCCTGCTCGACATTGCAGTAATTCCGGTGGGAAACGGTGGAACATCCACCGTACAGTTCAGATCTTTCACCAAGTGATTTTCATGTTTTTCGACCTCTAAAACGAGCTATTCATGGACATCGATTCACAACGGACGTGAAGTGTGTGACTGGGTCCAGGCCTGGATCTGATAGCAGCCTACTAGCTTCTTCAAAGATGGAATCGACCATCTAGTGTCGCAATGGGATAAATGTGCCAACAGTTTTGGCGAATATTTTTGAGTATGTGAACAATGTATAACTACATTTTTGAGTTAATAAAATCGTTTAACCGTTACTGTCCATAGTTACAGGGTTTCATTTGGATGCCCCTTATGCATATATATAATTTATATATATATATATATATATATATATATATATATATATATATATATATATATATATATATATATATATATATATATATATATATAATTCTGTCTTTTAAATTTTCTCATAAATAGGTTTCATTTCTGAATTCTTATATAACTTAATTTGCATATAATTACGTTTTCGAAAGTAGCTTTAATGTGTTAAATATATATATTGATAGAAAATATATTAAATTCTGAACGTCTTTCTCTTTCAATCATGAAGAATAATTCTTACGTATATCAGTAAGATAATCCGAAAACATAAAATTTCCTTTAATATCTGTTATACAAACCTCCCACTTAAATTAAGGAAAGTTTTCTTTTGTAAGAAGCGAAGTATATACTTCCGAGATTTAGTGATATATTAAAAATGCCTCTGCTGAGATATATTAAAAATGCTCGTCAAAAAGCTGCATAAGTTTCTTATATATATGACAACATGATTCTTAATAGTGTCATAAAACAATATACTTCACATACTTAAATAAATATTCCTTATAAAGAATTTTATATGATACTGTTTTTTATTATAAAAATGTGAAGTAGTTATTATTACGTTGACCTAGGAAATGGAGAAAATTTTGACTGATAGAAAACTTTTATGAAAAGCAAAACTATATTATTTTTAGCAATAATTCGAATCATTTTCCCTTGCCATTGATTATCAACTTTTTTTATCGGCTTTAATTGAGGGCTTAAGATATTGTAAGATAATTATTAATTGTTTTCTTATTAAATACCAATTAAAAATATTTTAATTCTGTTTTAAGTATCCTAAGAAATTTGGTTAATTGATGAAAATTTGTCTAATGCACTTTCAAGTGCAATATCGAAGTATATACTCGTATGAATATATTTTAAAATCCTCTGAGGAATCATGTGATGTAGCTGAACCTAGATTTTTTAATGATGATATCAATGAGATACTTTACCGTGAAATTATTTTACCAAGCAAGAGCTAACCTCAATCAGTTTACTTGGAATTTTCAGAATGAGGGCAAGTTCTCCATAATCTCTACTTTTTTTATATTTATAGATCATCCCATTTCTCTTCTTTTCCATATCGTTCACTAATATGTATATTTCGTAGAATAACACTTCCGCGATTAACCTTTTAAATGTAATAATTTCATTTTTAACAGTTTCTAAGCCACAATTGATGTAAAAATTCCTGTTTAAAAAGTGTTTTAATTCAAAATCACTCTTGAGATAAATTTTAAATAAATCATGTTGAAATCTACTTTTTCCATGTCGTAACTAAGGCTTATTTTTTTATCCTAACATAGAAATACAAAAAATATTCGAATAGAATAAAAACGATAAAACGGGGATTACACACACACCTGGAAAATTTTTAGAGAACCTATTTGCAGGATAAAAAAAATCTGCTTATAATGTTAATTTCCGTGGGCAACTAAGATACAAGTAATATTGTACTGTTGCCACGTATACAACATTGTTTTTTGTATCTCCATTCACGATAAAAAGACTGACATTCTTTAATAAATAAAGTTTTATTTAAAATGTCTTTTATATAATAAATATATTGTTATTTAAAATGTCTTTTATAGTAAATATATTGTTATTTAAAATGTTTTTATAATAAATATATTGTTATTTAAAGTGCTAATGGCCCAAGAAATGTATTACTATGCTGTATTTCTTACGTAACTATTTTTCGAAATAATTGTTTACTTCCCGTACTTATATATGAAAGAAGTTACTGGATAGAGATCTGCAGCTATCTTTAGGGTGGAGGATCTTTAGAACCTTTAAGACCTCTTATATTAAATAAAAAGATAGTAACATATGGGCTTCTAACTACTCTTAGATGAATTATTTATTGGCTTATCACTCTACTGAAAAGGTGATTTATATGGCCATACCTCAACATATGTTTGATTCTAACCCTTAACCCATTAAGTGCCGCGGGCGTGTATACACGTCCTGCTGACCTGGTGCGTTTAGTGTCCTGAACGTGTATACTCGTCCTTCCAAATGAGGACATTTTGTAGTGTTCTGTTCTGTTTAAAGCTAGTCCCACGGCTTTGTAATACAATAAAATAACATTGACAATGCTTCAAAAGAATTTGCTAAACATTTTTTCTTGTTTTCCATTGAATGTGCTCTTTTCTATTATTCATTTACTGTCATTTTCCCTTATAGTGTGTAATAGCAGCTTTTTAATTTTTTGTACAAATACACTGAATGTGATACTGGTTTATGTGTTCAACCATGTTTCATGATATATCAGAGGACATATAAGTTATAATTTGTTTTTTATTATATTGTAATTCTAGAGATATTAAATATTTCATTTATATTTCATTATATATATTTTTTATCCTTTTTTTTTTTTTTATTTCTTTTTTAAAGTGAAAGTAAGCAATTTTAAGTAGAAAAACACGCCTTTTCTTTTCCCCGTATAAACCACTTAACAACGCGCGCCAGTAGGGAAAACGGTGGCACTGGGGGGGGCATTTCATAACTTTTCTTCGGCTTTTAAGGGGTTAAATGTTTATCAAATGCTCTAAAAATGTGGAACGTGAATCTTAAGGATACGTGAACAATAAATTAAGCACAATGAAATTCTATTAATTTTCCTTAAAAAATTCCTTCTACGATATAGTCAGAAGATCTCTCTCTCTTCCTAAAATAAATTTTACTTTTCCTATTTAAGTAAAAAAGGAAGACAATTTTTATTTGGCGCTTAAAATTTACTTTATGGTACTTTTTGTTTATTCCATAATTTATTGCTAAATTTCCCAGTGTCAGTTTTTCTTTTAAATCTTATTAATAAAAAATAGACAAATATAATTCTTAAAACTTAACCTTTTTTCTAAATTCATAAATCTGCATTAAAAGTAATTTTTTTATTACTCAGCTGTATTAAATAAATCTAATTTCATTTTACTTTTTTAAATACAGTATTATCAGAAATAAACTCGAAAAGAGAAAAATAAAAAATATATATAATAATTAATCTCTCTTTGAGAATAATAAATTCTTGATAAATGCATCAGAGAAAAACTAGTAATTTATCAACAATCATACTCATAATTTAAATTCATCGCTAATTTATTTCCTTTATTTGATTGGAGTTATTAAGAAAGTCTAATCTCTCTCTTTCTCTTGATTTTCACGCTAAAGCAGGGCTTCCAAAACTTTCAATATTAGTGACCCAATATTCAATCATAATTTTCACCACCCCCTCCTCTACACAATAACAATGTTTTGAATTGAATAATACTGTATTTTGGTGCTGAAGCTACAATGAGACTTTAACCTTTTAAGTGCCACTACCGTATATAAACGTCTCACTCAGCCAAACCGTTAATTCCCCCGGACGTGTATATACGTCTTTCCGAAATACGATCTTTTCTGGCAGTGCTTTCCATAAAATTATTCCAAAGATTTGAAATGCAGTTAAAGGGCCTTGACAGTGTTTACGAAGGATTTACTTATTTCAAACACGATATGATTATTTATTCTCTTGTCTTCCCCACCCACCCCAATACATCCCATACACAAGCCTACGTGTGGCACTGGGGAGCGGGTCGCGTACATTTTAATTGGTAGTTAAGGGATTAATAATAAACCGCCCAAATTATCAAGATAAGTGTTAATTTTTTTCCATATAAATTTATGTATGACAAGCCCATATAGGTTCACTAGTAATTATTAAATTTGTTCTAAACTTAATATTGTTAAATTAATTATAAAATACATTGTGCAGTACTGAATCATTTACAAGTGTATTATAAAAGTAAATGTGTATTGATTTTTTTATTATGTTGGAATGTTTATTTTCAGAAAAATTATAATTTATTTTAAATAACCTTTTGTTTTTGACTTTTCAATAAGCTCGCGCCCCCCTAATAGAATTATCATGCCCCCTTAGAGGGGCGTGCCCCACAATTTGGGAAACGCTGTCCTAAAGGCCACCCAGCGTTCTTTTTTCAATAAATGTGAAAATATTTGATATTTCCCCCAAATCAGTTTACGGTTAGCTATTAATCAACAAACCATTGCCCAATTTAACGAAAATCAAAATCCAGTTCTATTTTTAAGAAATATAATCAAAGATGCATCTAAAATAGTATCTTAAAATACATTCTTATCACTCGTAGGAACACACCTCTCAAAAGTAGGGTTAGTCAACCGACGAGAGATCAAATCTTAATAACATCTTGTAAACATGACAGGTTCGCTTCGACCCAAAGTCCGCTCAAGAGGCGATGAAAAAGTTGTCATATTTCGAGATGAGTCGAGTTGATTTACCAATCAATCATATAGCGCTCGTCATCAATAAGTTGCGCACTTATTTATCGGATTGTATGAAAGAGAAAACACTTTCTTTATTCTACATGCATTCTCTACGTACGTAGTTTACTGATAACCTTTCTGGTGTAGATTCAGAGAGGAAGTGTTGCGTTCTAAGAATCGTCTAACCTTCTTCTCAATGGTGGTCTTTTTCTCAGTTGCAACGAGAGGACTGTTTACAAATAAGTGAAATTGGTACTTATTTTCTCAAGATAGATAAATCTAGAACTTGGGGAAAAAATTAACGCAAAGGATTTTCACTAAGAAAAGGCTTGCCATAAAAAATTTGTAGACTTTTATTGAGGAATTAAATAGTATATAAGTTGCTGAGTATTTTTAAAAATATCCATGTTTTATTTTAATCATGACATAATTGGAAATACAGTAACAGCTATAAATACATACCTTGAAATATCTACTTATATTATAGCTATCGTGGTTGATGGAGTTTGTAGGTCTCTCTGTATATATGATATAATAAATAATAGTCAAATTGTAACGAATGGTAAAAAGATGGACAATAGAACGCCCTCTCGTGACAGTGTGGTTACTTAATCAGTCAGCCAGCCAGTTCGGTGACTAAAGCAAATGCCAGTGTCCGCACGCGAAAACCTCTCGTTATTGTATATAGTGTTAACTGTTTGATGTAATTGTAACTGGGCTCAATTTGAATGTGTGAATTAGTTTAAATTTAGGAAAGACAAATTAAAGACTATAGGAGCTAACCACCGTCGTAATTTATTGAGTGCAGTTTATAAAATTAAATATCTTACTTAAAAGAGAAAGGCAAAATTCTGAAACAGAAAGCCAAGAACAGCAAACCAATATATGTATATATATAACTACCGACTTCGGGCAGTAAAATAGGGTTCAGCTTGATGTATATCAAAGTTTTTTTTTTTTTTATATTGATAAATAATATTTTTTAATAAATGAAGAACAAATCAAAACTAAGTATTCATTTCTAAACAAAATAGCTAATGTTTGACCCTTCTGAATAATTTTAATCGAGTAATTAATTCTGAATCATTTCTAAAGCATGAATATTTTTAGAACATTTTTTCCCTTTTTAATCATTTTATAAATGTCCCTGCAGTTTCTATAAAATTTATTCGGCTGTTCAACAGACACTTCAAAGATCCACATTAAGCTGTGTAATATCACTGAACCAAAAACTAATCGTAATGTTAAATACTCACTCAGTTACAGCATTAGTGCCTGGAAGACTAAAGAAAAACAAAGCAGTTTTTTCTAAGATAAATGTTAGACGGGTTGTGGTAGCCTAGTAATTATGGTCATGAACTCGTGACCGGCATGTCACGGGTTCAAGTCCTGGTGCCACTGAAGACCCTCCATGTAGAGGGGGGTTTTTTTATTCAATTTATTTGCAAAACTCATGTTCCACATTGCATAACATGAGGCTTACAGACGTAAGTGGTAACACAATTATATTATTGAAAACAAAATTTGAAAGAAAAAAACCATTTAAGACAAAATATACAATAAAAAAGAAGGGTAGAAATGCACAAATATAAACACAAGGGAAGGTACTAATGAAACTTTAAAAATCTATACAATAAACAAATTTTCTTAAGACATTTAGGCTTTGGTACAATTGACCAACAAAGACAAAACAGGTAGCCAGGAAATACCTAAACACTTCAACTCTTTTTTAAAATTTTCTCATTTACAATAATATAGTTTACAATACAACAATACCTGTTCCGCAGTTTCAGCATCCTGACCACAAGAACAAATATCGCTATTAAGTAAATTAAGTCTATACAAATAGCTCTTAAAATTTCTATGTCCTGTAAGAATCTGGGATAACTTAAAACCAGTAACAAAATTCTTAACTTTAAGCCGTTTATAAATGGTCGGAAAAAACCTTTCAGTCCAAAAAGCTTTAGGCGAGGCCAAGAATTCGGTGTACCAGGAGGAAATAGTTCTTTCCCAAGCTAGGCCATTGTCCCACTGGAAGAACTTAAATGTAAAAATTCTTCCAGTGGGAAGAACTTAACCCACTGGAAGCTTTGTGGACTAAAAGGTTTTTTCCGACCATTTATAAACGGCTTTTGAATACACAATAAATCTGTTTAGCTCGGAGAGGGGATGCCAGTTCAGGTGTCGTCCTCGTCACTTAAACGAGGTTCAAAATTACGAGAAGATAAAGCAACACGAGGACTATTGCCGACTTACCTCGTAATTTTGACCATTGTTTATGTGGTGATGACCGCCACCAAAAGCGTGTCCGTGTTGCTTTAGTATGAAGTTAATATAACTCGTACTCCCGCTCAAATGATAAGGACAACACTAGAAGCTGCGGCACTCCTTCTCCAAGAACGGAATTATCAAGTTTTCATTTCTTTAAAAGAGAAACACTTTCTTGAACATGTACAGGATTTTGCATTATATTTTTAGTTCGTATTCACGCGCGTATCGTTGTACTGTAGAATATTAAAAATTAGTGAATAATCAATATTTTTAATACATTAGGTTGTGTTGAGAAAAAGAACTGAAGCAATGATTATCATTATTATGATTGTCATTTTTTTCGATATCCAACAGCAGTTCTTTTTTAACTATATCCATTTTTGTTTCTTATTTCCTTATATTCTTTTGTGAAAGAAGCATTACACAGTAAAATAAAAATTTTCTTGGTATTTTTTAGATTAATTAACAAACAATAAATCATTTTATTAAGTACACAAAAGTGATGTCTTTTGTTAATAAAATTATAAAAAAAAACTTAGCTTACAATACTTACAAAATTAAAAAATTGACACTTATACTTTTCTATTAAAATGAGGAAATATTATTATTATTACTATTACTATTCAACAATTCTTATGACAATGATTTTGAAAGTCGTAAAACTTTATCCTGAAAAAAAGATGTAATTAAAGAGATTTTGAATAAATAATACTTAAACTATTGCAAGGCCATCTACATGTAAAAAAACCGGTGTATAATCTTTTAAGAAGCTTTCTGTAGTCATTATAGTCATTTCGTTTTACTTTAGTCAGGTTGAATAAGTTTTAAAGAGAAAAGACCCAAATGTTATGTTGAAAAATTCTTTTTATACGGAATTCCTAAGAATTCCAACAACTGCGAGAAACTATCATAATACACAAAGATAAATTGCAAAAAAATAACTAGACTCACAACATGTTTTTCAAGTATCTTGATAAGTAAATTATAAGTTTTCACAAATAATTTTCGAAAAAATACAAACCGCAAAATACACCATGAAAACATGGACGTAATAGTAATAAATAGTTAAGAACAATGCTTTCAATTTTTAAAACACAAAGGATGGTGAATTCCCTTACATGAAAAGTTTTAAGCGTATTTTTGTAATTTTTTATTCGCTCCAAATTTTAAAGTTTTTTAAGAATTATTTTAACTCTAAAAATATTATCACTTAGCTTATTAAATGTATATAGAATAAAAATTAAAATGGATAGTAATATATAACTACAGTAATTCATTTCTATACTGGTAATTCTCTCTAAGAAAATAGAGCGTAACTCCATATATACATACGATGTATGACACAAAAAAACGAGACTGGTCCAATAAACCATTGTACTTATAGAATCAGTTATTGACATTGCCACCTTCAGCATTCACATACATCCGCATTTGGTGCTGCCATTGCTGGTAACACTTCTGAACGAAGTCTTTGGAAGGTCCTTCAGGAGATCCTCCAGTTTTGTCGAAACCTGTTCAACTGAGGTAAAATGGGTTCCCTTTAAAAAATTTAACTGTAGAAAATAAAAGCAGTTGCACGAAACCAAATCAAGGGAATAAGGAGGATGTCCCATCACAGGAATATTTTTGCTGATCAGAAACTGCTTATCATATAGGGTCATGTGATCGGGTGCATTATCCTGGTGCGACAGCTATCCATCTCTTCACAACTGTGGCCATAGTTTTTCTCAAATTTTTTCACGAAGTCTTTTTAGTACTTCATTGTAGTCGTGCTGATTGACAGTCTGATCACTGGGAACCCACTTAATCATTACAATTTCATTCATATCGTAAAAGACAATTAACATTGCTTTAAATTTTGGGCCCAGCACATTTATCATCTTCCCCACTGTCCCTTCCTCCTGAAAACCGTTGTTTTTTTTTCAAACACATGCGCTCACATTTGAAATGCTTCCATGGTTAATTTTTTAAGTTTCACAAGAGACTTGATTCGCTCTCACTCTTTGCTTTTTACATTAGACATTCTTCCGGCAGAATGCAGTTGCATGTGTTGCAGTACTCGTAACTGACGGGATCAACTACGTTGAAATATGCCACATGGATAGAGGAGGAGTGTGGGATGACCAGTTGACCAGATGACCACCAAAACAGTTGTTGCCAACTCCACTTTTTTTCAAGCTGCACACTTAGTCTCATTTTTTTTGTGTGTCACGCCTCATATATATATAACTAGCTGGTATACCCGTTCTTCGCACGGGTGAACTGAAAAATTAAACAACACAGATTGAAGGATAAAGAGGTTTTTAATGAGTTAACTGTACGTGAATTTCAAATTAAACAAAAAAAGCTTTTTGCATATCTCAGCTAAACAAAAAAAAGAAAGAAAAAAACACCTTTGTTAAATTTTAAGTATGTAGATTGAATAGCTGATAAAAAGGATTTTTTTTTATTTATAACCCCCCGTAACTCTCTCGAGGGTCGATTTTTGAAAATACCTCCCTAAGCTGATCTCTGATCAGCAAAAATAACACATTGTTAAAAGTTGTGTTTAATGAACGCTAAAAATAGTGTAAATAATTTATATCTGAAAGTGTAATACATTAATATTACTATCTGTTGTATTTATTTTATGTTAAAATTGTAATACTCGCAAGCAAAGCCATTTATTAAATTATAATGGCGATTCAATGAAAAACATAGCTAAATGTTAACGATAGAGTCAAGTCGGCAAATGTCTAGCTACTTTCATAACTCGAGCTTTATTAGAGCTTTGTAAGACCCGCCGTGTAGGGGAGCGATGCACGCTAATACTTTATCCACCACATTATGATTTACTGAAGTTTTTTTCATACAATATATTTTTTTTTTGATCCCTACATTGAAAATTCAGGGATGTACATAAACAAAATACTCCACTTTGGGAAATTTAATCCGTTAGAGCTGATAAATTAAAGATATTCCACTGTAAAATTAATTATATATACCTTTCACTTAAAATAAATAGTCAAATCGTTTTCTAAGGTCTCCATTAACATACAAAAACATAAGACACTTAAATTTTGACATAAACTATTTTTTCGGGACAAAAATAATAATCGTTGCAATCTGCTGAAAACGCAATATCTGCTACAAAATTATTCGCTTTCCCCGCTAAAATACACATCACAGGACCCGTGCTGCCATATACAGAGTGTTTTTTTTTTCAGGTATAGAAGTTTAAGTTGGCATTACTTTCCAAGATGGCTGTCAAGTGATTTATTCTCAGTTTGGTTTGGCAATTCATCATGAATAGACTCACGCCTGAACAACGCTTTCAAATTGTGCAATTTTATTTCGAAAATAATGGTCGATTTTCATAAGCGAATTTTGTTTAGCGATGAAGCGCACTTCTGGTTGAATGGCTACGTCAACAAACAAAACTGCCGCATTTGGAGTGAAGCTAATCCACAAGTGAATGTCGAAACACCGTTACA
This sequence comes from Trichonephila clavipes, assembly GCA_019973935.1. NCBI lineage: Eukaryota > Metazoa > Arthropoda > Arachnida > Araneae > Nephilidae > Trichonephila > Trichonephila clavipes. The sequence continues at coordinate 152,789 of BMAU01017970.1, read as the reverse complement.
TCCAGAAAAACTGACTGTTTGGTGCGCTTTATGGGCTGGTGGAATCCTTCTTCAAAAACGATGAAGGCCACAACGTTAAAGTCAATGGTGATCGGTATAGAGCCATGGTTACTAACTTTTTCATTCCTGAATTGAACAATCATGATGTCCAGGAGCTGTGGTTCCAACAAGACGGTGCAACATGTCACACAGCTCGTGCCACAATCCATTTATTGAAAGACACGTTTGGTGGCCGCCTAATTTCACGTTTTGGACCTGTGAATTGGCCTCCAAGATCTTATGATTTAACACCGCTAGACTATTTTTGTGAGGCTATGTAAAGTCATTGGTCTATGTGGATAAGCCACAAATGCTTGACCATTTGGAAGACATCATTCGCCGTGTTATTGCCAATATACGGCCACAAATGTTGGAAAAAGTCATCGAAAATTGGATCTCCAGATTGGACTACATCCGAGCCAGCCGTAGCAGTCCTATGCCAGAAATCATATTTAAAATGTAATGCCGCAAGATTATCTTTCGAATAAAAAAAAATTCATGTCAATCGAATAATAAATCGTTGTTTTATTGCAATTTAAAGTTCTATACCTCTCAAAAAAACACCCTTTATCTTGGAAGAGTGGATTTCAAAGAATATTCCAGCTAAGTATTGGTAGAATATTCCTTCTAAGTTGGTGTGGTGTGGTAGTTAGGAGAAGGGGTGCAGCTGAGGTGTCTTCCACGTCACTTGACCATGGTTCAAAATTACGTGGTCCGTTGCCAAAAGCCCTCGTGTAGCTTAACAGTGCGACGCTAATATTCACTCACTCCAAAAAAAAACACTACAGTAGTTATAAGTATTTTTATACTTAAAAATGCAATATCAGCCTATTCAATTAAAATTATAGCGTTATAATTAACTACTAACCACAAATAAATTATGCAAATATGTCCAAATGATGTAGTGTGAAAGACAAAGTTTATCTACTGTAAGTACCAGAAGCGATAAAAGTATTTATTTTGAAAAAAGATCAATTTCTTACTTCCAAATGTGCATAATAAAATCATAAAAAAAAACATTCAAATAAAGAGAGATTTATAACAATCTCTCACTTCCAAACTTAGTTTTATACTGAAATAAAAAAAATTAGGGATTATGCTGATCACAGGAATTAATTAGAATCGAGCGCCTTGCGTAGCCAAAACAAAAAGTGTTTCTTCACAAACAAAAGATAGATATATGCTGTCGTGGGCTTTTTTGCAGCGCACGCCAAAATTGCTTGCAGATGGCAGAATTTTTTCCTGCTTTTTTGACAACTATCGTTATATTTTGGACACTTCACACAATAGCTTTATAAATTATAGCCTATGCTATAAATTATAGCCTATGTGTTTTTCTGATGAATAAGCTATATTACTGTAAACTTTCATTAAACATTCAGTTGTTTTTGCGTGAAAGACGACTAAATATCTTCACAAACTTTCGTATTTATAATATATATCTAGATATATAAAAGGAATAAAAGAGACTCACTCACTCATTACCAGATCTCAAGTACAATTAGTTCTTCAGACATGAAATTTGGCAGAAATATTTCGAGAAGGTTGCGAAGGTGCTATAGATAAAAAAAAAGAAATCCCATTTTGATCTATTAGACCTACATTTTTGAAATAATTTGGCACTCATGTTTCTATCTTGAGTGAAGATGTGCGAAGTATATATACAAGTTTTTGTGGAAAGATATTCCCAAGGGAGTTTCTGGGAGTTATGGGGTTGTTAAAAGGGTAAAAAAAATCCGTTTTTGACATTAGATCTAGAGATTTGAAATTTGGCAAGCATCTTTCTTTTGTTGAGTAGAAACCCGCTAAAAGGGGTTTTTTGATAATTAACTCATAAGCAGCGCGGGGAATGAGTACGTAAAAGATTAATACCGTAAAATCCGGCGTATAACGCGCACACTTATACTTTCAAGCTGCAACTTTTAAAAAAATTTTAGACAAATTCACAGTGTAACGCGCACCCCCTTTTTTATGAAAGAGCCGAAAATGTACGTGCGCTATGTTCTTATGTTTTGAAGTCATTTATTCAAGGTATTATTCCAAGTTTCAAAAAAAATTAGTATACTTAGAGAGAGAGAGAGAGAACTACAATCATTTATCTTCATAATAAATATTCTTTAATAATTCTTCATAAATTCATAATATATTCATTCATAATAAATTCTTTTGAATAAACCGTATTTCGATACATGTAGCAGTAAATTTTTTAATATGTGTTCACCTCTTTTGTTAAAGTTCTCCTTTTTATACCCGGCGCACCCGTAAATTTCGATCTTATTTTTTGGGTTAAAAGTGCGCATTATACGCCGTATTTTACGGTAAACGTCCACTTCAGGAATTCAAATCCTGTCCTTTTCAAATCAAGAGGCAAGGGCTATAATAATACTTTTCGATAGAATCGAAGGCTTAATACTAGTACTTAGAAGGCTGATTCACCGCTCTGCCCTCTCTATAAATCCGTGCCAATGACTGGGGAGCATCTATCCGATTGCCCCGTTCTACTTCATGCTCTCTCTCAAGACAACTGTGGAGTTCTCCTTCCTGCTTCCTGCTAGAGCGACATCTGCTTTATATTGGACTGCAAGACACCTTATGTCCGAGTGGACGTTGGCGGGCGTAATTTTTTTAAAAAAAGGTACTTAAGATATCAATAGCTTAAACAATATATAGTCATAGAACGTTACGATATACCCAGTGAAATTATAAATGAAATGAAAATGTAACTCTTGTTGATACCATTCTTTACTGATCTCGTAAATTTTGCATCTCACTCAAATACATTCATTACGCTAATGTAAGAAAAATTTGCAAAATCACGCAAATTTTCTAGTTGCTTTAGTCATTTTCTAGTTTACTATACCCGACACAAAGTTCTGAGGCAGAGGTAGCCTAGTGGTCAAAGTAATAGACTCGTGGCAGGCATGTCATGAGCTCCAGTCCAGTCCAGTACAGCTGATGACCCACCGTGCAGACGCTGCCGATGCACGTTAAATATGTTGAAGCTCAAACGACCTCCCATTCGTGAAGTGAGAAAGTCTGGAGATTCGGTGCCATCTCAGGTGTCTTCCTTGTCACTTGACCGAGGTTCAAATTTACTCACCCGACACAAAGTCCTCTAAGTACAATGAATACACCTCGTAATTATTTTTAACTTCGGTCAGATGACGAACTCAACTGAACTGGTACCTCACTCTCCACATCCATGCTAAGTGAGTGAGTGAGTGAATGAATATTAATGTCGCACTACTCAACTACTCGAGGGCGTTTGGTGATGGACCTATTCATTTTGAAGCATGATCAAGTGGCGAAGGTGACACCTGAGCTGGCACTCTTTCTATAGAAACTTACCCAACACACCAACGGGTGGACGTTTGAGCTTCGACAGATTTAACGTTTATCGCCCCTACACAATGAGTCTTCAGCGGTACTCGGCTCGAACTCATGACATGCCGGCCATGAGTCTCTTGCCTTGACCATCAGGCTACCGTGACTACCCATTTTAAGCCAAAAATGAATCGTATAGATTTTTCCCTCATATAATATTTGTGATGTCTTGAAGTAACTCACAGATCACACAACACACACGTGTTAATACAAATCTACTAAATAGAGATTGCTTAATGGACATATTACTGTGTATGTATTGTGTGTACCTCTTTCTACAAGTCGCAAACAACGAAGGACAGGAATAAAAGCCCTTAAAGACTCACCCGAAAAGGAATTCCTTTCATCTCAGTCGTCTGAGATCTGCACTTCAGACACGAAAGTGGACAGTTAATATAACACTGCATCCAAGCGGCACTCAAGGCCCCATGGGTCTTCCTCTCCTCCGTTACCAACAGCTTGTCACTAAAAATAAATAATTTATAACTATGTTTTTTTAGGGTTTAATTTGAAATTTAGAATTTGGCGTAAGATTATCCATTTTGCTGCTTGATGTCGACAGATAATAACACTAAATCTACCAGAGTGGTCAAATTGTCAGAAACTCACGCCTCTATCTTGAGTAGATATGTGGGGGGGGAGAGAAGAAACACTCGACATGATTAAACTAATTTATTTATTTCTACACTAAGAACAGACACAATTTCAACTAATAACAGAAAGAGAATGTCTCAATGATAACCATGAAAGTGGAACAAAGACAGAAACACGTGAGCCAATAGAAGACTAACAAACTTGATCCTTATCTTAATTAAGGATCTAACCTATTATTTGATTTAATCTAATCTTAATTCAATCTTAGTGAACAATCTCGTCGCTTTAAAGTTTTTCTTCTAATAACAATCAAAGCTCTATAATTCTAATATTATACCTTCAGTACCAATCTCACCTGGTTCGAGTATATCTTTTCTCCTTCTCTTAGAAAATCTCACCTTATTTATAGTACGTTAATTTACATGTCACGATTCTCTTCTACCGAAGGGTTGGTTGTGAATAACGCGAATTGATAGCCCAAAAATGTCCCAAGAGGATTCATTGGGAAAACGCGTATAGATCCATCACAAAATGTACGCTTTTGAGTCTTTAATCAAAAGTATTGAATTCGGGTTTTCATTTTTCTTGAACTTACTCTGTACCGCTTTTTCCATAACATATAGCTTCTTCATTTTGCAAAATCCATCTCCCTTCTTTCGTTTTTCTTGATAATCATACGTACTCTGCCGTTCTTCACCATGAGTGGTCTTCTGACCTTTGGAAAATATAGGAGTTTTTATAAAGTTATCTGCTTTAAAATTTCAAACTTCCAACATAATGATATAAGTGAGCTATGCTTTGAAATAGATGAAAAAAATTCTGGGAAGGAGGAAGGTATGAATGATCTACTAGACACTGACTTTGAGAAATTCGACACGGATAACTAGAAAAAGAACATTGTAAATTCGCGTAAGGGATAAAAAAGAATGCTGTTCTCTTCTTCCGAAAACGAATGTAACGAAACAGAACGACCAAAATTTTGAAGCTTCAATTGATGGAACTGTTTGGCAAAAAATTCAAGAAGGTTCTGAATCTGGAAAATCTTTGTTTCATAGTATTTTCATAGAAAAGTCAGAGAGTCCATGGGAAATGCAAAATGTAGTATTATGAAGTTAAATGTAAAAACTGGGATGACAAATAAAGTTTATTTTAATTTGAATAACGATATTTATGTAATTTACAAAAGTCTAATATGATTGTTCAATTTTTATTCTTTCTACAAATACACATGCCTTAAATTTAAAAAAAAATTAAATAAATAAAATTTCTTTTAATTATTACATGACAATTATTTTGTGTTTTATTGCTCACGGTGCACTTTTTATTATTTTTAATGAACTGGAAACGAATATAACATTTGTTTGATAACAGTTATTTGACTTTTAATGGTAGAAATAGGAATATATAAATTTCGGTAGGTTTAGTGATAAAAAAATGAATAATAAAGATCGTATTCAGTATGTTGTTCATTGATATATTCAATTATCACCACTATTTGCCAAACACTATCTATTTATGTTCAAATGTACTAAAATGCATTGAGTTTATCCATTTCCTTAAGCAAAACAATTTGCCTAGACACATTATAGTTAATTCATAAGTTGATAATCTTTAAGTTATTCAATTATGATGAAAACTTTTTCTATGTTACATTCCAGAATTTCAGTTTCTGAATAAATTCTTCTGAAGCAGTGAATGAGTTTCTTCAAAGATCCGACTTTAAACTACCATCATTTCATTGTGTACATTTTTATCTTAATTTTAATAATTGTATTCTTAATGCATTTAAAATCAATGCATTGTTTTATATACATTTTTTTTAATTTCAGTATCACTTCTGTAGTTTCTCCTTTTTAACACTTATTCACAAATATCCACATACTATTAATGTATGTACCTAAAAAAGTTATTAGTTTTTTTTTAAAAGAAAGGTTTAACTAAGTTTGATTAATTTTCCTGACTATGCTTCTCAGTAAATAAAATCGCTAATATTTTATATACGTGATATAATGATTTTCAATTGATATATTAACATAACTATTTTTTTATTTCAGTACCTAGAGCTACGATTTCACAGTTCCGTCAGAACCATTGGTGCAATTGTTTTCACATTACATATGGTAAGTCGTTTTCAGTATTTTTTTATTCTACATAATATAAGATTCAATAGAAAAACACTAATAATTTCGGTAGGTGTTTTGGTGGCTATATAATTTAATTTTTCTATTCTGAAGTTAATTTAATTACTAAAAATAAAATATTTCTTGTTATTTCCGAGAATAAGTGTATTTATATAGTCATAGTGTATAGTATCTATCATTAGTCAGAACAGATTATTGAATAATACACAACAATGTCTTTTTTCCTGTTGTCCTTTCTTTATAATCACATATCATTCGAATATTCCTTTCTCTGGCACGTCTAACATCCCCAATATTTTTTAATTTTCAGAATCCGTTTTTCATCTTTAAATCTTTAAAGGAAATTGATAAAAATTCAGAAGCGTTTTTAAATGCTTTTTGAGAGCATTGAACAACAAAAACTGATCGAATTGCGCAATCTAGAAAGAGAGCGTTGTTCCGAAAAACTTCTCTCTCAGAAAAAAATCTTTTCTTCCTTACGAAGAACGTTGTCTAGGGGAAAAGTATGTTTTACAGTAGGGTTCTTCAACCCATGGCCCACGGGTCATGAATGACCAGCTAAAGGCATTTTAGTGGCCCCTCATTTGAATTTGGGGCAATTTTAAAAAAAATGGCCTTGTATGCTTTTTGTCGTAAAAGAACGCCATTTTTCTGTTATTTTAGATAGTTAAAACATTTCACTGATGTGTTAGATATCCATTTGAGAAAAATTCTGAAAATGACGAATTTTTCGAAAATTTCACTGTTTTTTCAACAATTTTAAATATAAAAAAAAAAAACGTGACCATGCATAAAATCTCGTTTATGCATATTTTGGGGGAAAAGGTGAACTCCTATCTCTAAAATGTTTGCGAAGTATTTTAATTCGACTTCCCTTCAACTTATATATATATAAATATATACACATATGTATATAAATCTGCAACATCCATCTTTTCCCTTATTAATAAGTTTAGTCTTGTAAAACAAACTTTCCCCTTCTTTTATATAAATTTTCTGACCACACATCTTTTTGACATTTGTGTGGCCCACAGAACAATGTGAATTTATTGATGTTGCCCGTGGATCATTGTAAATTAATTAATTTGGCCCTTGACCACGAATGGTTAAAGTCTCTTATTTTACAGGATTAAATATTTATTTTATCCATTATTTATTATTTATTATTATGAGCTTGATGAAAATAATAATTATCTTTCAAAGTAGTATTAGTGTTAAAACCTTATATCTGAACCCTTTTTTTCACGTAGAGCCAATCAGAGCCACGAACGAATTGAAATTACATGTAAAGATTCGAGCAATTTTTAATAATTTAAAAGGCTAAATTTTAGGAATCGATTTGAATTGAAAATTGATTAAACTGCAAAAATTAATTAATGAATTTGTGAGCTGTTATTTCAGAATGCTAATATTTTTTTACCTTTTTATTTTCTTTTGTACAGTCATCTCTTTAGATACAAATGATAGTATATTGATTTATTGTTCTCAAATAAATATATTCTTTTTTTTCAATTTAAAAAATTCCTATGTGCAAGAAATATTGTTAAAAAATCGACTACAAAATATTTCTCTTTGCAAGCTATCAATATTAAATATTAATTAAATAGCATTCTTAAATCCTCATTGAAAAATAATATTTCAAAATAAGGAAATTGTTGTTAATTACCTAAATGCTTAGAACATTAAAAGATGTTTATATTTCGAATAATTTTTACTAAGATAAATGCAAAAAATTACTGATAAAAAAATACGCATAAAAATGTACAATTTTTAATTACATAAAATAATGACTTTATTTTTAGTTGATGTATATGCCAGTGGTTTTATATGCTCCGGCATTAGCATTATCAGAAGGTAAGTGCTATGTATACAAATTTCCTTCTTTTCAATTCCTCTACTATTAGCTTGCTCTACTCTCTATATATATATTTAATTATATATATGTTTAACTTGTTAATAAAATACTTTATATTCATCCAATCAAGTTCAAATATATTTTTTACTTGTAGTGGATAACACTTGATGTTAATACAGTTTTTTCAAATATTAATTTATTAATTAATTTAAATTAAATTAATTACCGGTTTTCGACGCCAACTTAGATTCGTCTCCATTGTTGTAACAATGTAACTGTTAAAACAATGACAAAAGTTGGCTTCGAAAATCGGTTTTTCAGCCAAACCGGATGTGCATTGTTACAACAATGCAGACAAATCCTGCTCTTTTTCAATTCTTGCTATTAGTTCACTTTCTCCCTATATATATATGTGTGTATATATATATATATATATATATATATATATATATATATATATATATATATATATATATATATTGTTCAATTTTTCAATCGTTAATATAAAATTCTTTCTATTCCTCCATTCAAAGTAGGAATTGACTTAAATTTTTTTATATTATTTGTTTTTATTGTTATTAAAATAGGGTTCCATAGAAATTTTAAGAGCCCGCCAGTCTTCTGTGACATTTTGTGTAATCTTTTATGTCATTACTTGATTGTGCCATAAGTTTTCGTGTCATGTTTTACCAAAAAAACAACTTTTTGTGTTAGTAAAATTATTACTTGAATTAAATGAAAAGTATTGATTTAAAAGTACAACATTTGAAGGTACATTTAAGGTGTACAAGTTAGCAAAAAAGCACAGCAGCAATTCAATAAGTTCAAGTTGTAAAGTTCACTAGGAGGCTTCTATAATAAATAACTGCCTAATGTACCAATAAGTGATTTTCATAACTTTATTGGGTGAAATCTGTCGCCCTTGAGATCAAGAAAATGCATTTATTATTTTTTTAAGTAATTTATTATCATTTTTATCTTAACAACATTAACATTAATAACATTTTTTGATTATTTAAAAAGATTTTTAACACCTTTTATTTAAGAAATATTTTTTTTGTTTTCAATGTTTTGATTCTAATGTTTTTAATTTTCCATTAAAGCATCCATAATGGACACCATGTCAAGTGTTTTATGCTTATAATATTTGCCATGTTACGTTAAAAAGTCGAATATTAAAAAGTATATTACTGATTAGATATTTATCTTACTGCATATCAACAGCCTTATTTTAAATTTTTTGTTTTTTACATACATAATATATCTCATTTTGTTTTTTTTATTTCAGTCACCGGCATAGGTATTTGGACCGCAGTGTTATCAATAGGATTCGTTTGTACATTCTATACAAGTATAGTAAGTTTCTTAAATTACATAATATATTTTTTATCTAAAGAAAAGTGAATAATTCACGTTTATAGCTTCTCTAAAAACTATTGCCTTAAGTGAATTTGTTTGTCTTCAGCAAATGAATGATTCAAATGTACAAAATTTCTTTAATAAAATGGCAAAAATTTACAAATGCCATAACATAATAATGAAGCATTTCTTATTGAATTTTTTTTAAAAAAATTAATTCAAGAAAAACGTATTTTAGCAGCCAAAAAAGTCGTACATAAAGATTATATTTTTAGCGAGATATTTTTTTTTGTTTCAGATGTACTATTACGGAAAGTTTTCTACTCTTAAGGTATTCGACTACGTTCGAAACCGTGATTTTCAAAAGGGCATAAGAGAATAATTTTCATGATATTTAGTGTCACTTAGATTATAATATATGCATAAAATTGTTTTAAGGACATTTTGACAATGAAAATTTATTTAAATACAATATTTTGGCAAAAAATTAACTTAGAATAATCTTTTTCCAAATGTTCTCCTTTTGTGAAATATATATATATGTGTGTGTAAGGATAATTAAATTAGATTAAAAATTAAATTCCCTATCTAGCACTTTTGATTCATCTTTCTCAGATCTCATCTTCAAGTATCAAACTAATCACCCATTTATTTCTTCCGAACATATGGCCTAGCCAATAAACATGTCTAATTCCAGATCGTTAGATTTAATAGTCAACATATGTCAGCATTAACTTGCAAGCAACCTCTTCAAAGCAGCGATACTTACCATATGTTTTTCAAGTGTTATCCACTTGAAACCACCACCATGGCGTGCTTTTTCCTCCCTGCTCGGTGGCAGAACAGATGTACAAACGATTGAATAAAGATCTCCTTTTTTAAACTTTAATCTGATTCTGTCTTAAAAATCATGACATATATATATATATATATATATATATATATATATATATATTACCTACTTTATTGTGAATATTTTATTATTTACTTTGTCATTATTACAAGAAGTTAAAGCAGAGGTGTGGTAAACACCAAGAGGTTCCCCGGATTATCAAGACTAGCAATCTCGTAAGATGATGGTGATCTTTGTGTTAAAATCACGTAGGGGCCCGTCTGCGTGGCATTAGTTTCGCACTTCTTCCTTGCGCAGTGTTGCTCAGCGGATGTGATGCTACAAAGACATGTTCTCCAGGATTATATGTTGGAGCAGTTTTTCTCTTTTATCTGCGTAAAACTTCCTACTATTCTGCAGCTCTTCAACCACCTCTAATCTGATATTACGAATTTCTTTAGATAAGGAGTTATCTCTTATTTATCGTTCTGATGATGACTTATCATTAACTTTAGTGCTTTATTCAGAAAAAGGCTGCCGTATGTTGAGAGCAAAGCGAATGAAGGGTAGCTACCAACAGTCAGCTTGTCTTGGACGAGAATTGCCAGCCGTGGTTTCAGATCCCTTTTCTTTCGTTCAACTGGGTTAGCTTGTGGATGGTATACCCAGGATGGATGTTTAATAGGTAGCATATTTGTTGTATAACTAGACACAAACTGGGTTCCATTGTCACTGATAAGGCGGCGAGGAATACCATACCTCAGTAGAAACTCTTCAGTCAAGGTAATGGCACATTTTTAGCTGTGGCATTGGGTAAAAAAACAGTTCGACCACTTGGTGGTATAATCCTCAATGATGATGATCCATCTTTTACCATCTTTACTCTCAGGTAGGTGCCCGAAGAGATCAATGGCCAAGGTTTCAAAACGTTGGGCTGGCACAGGTGTCTGTAATAGCCCGGAAGGCTTCTGATTTGAAGCTTTATATTTAATGCAGTCACGATAGTTCTTTACAGGAGACATTCTGTATGGGGATACAGAGATAGGAGGACTATTTCCCGTGTTAAGGTGGTGCTCCAAGATATTTGTTGCTTCTCCCCCTGGTTCGAAGACATTTTGGAAGGATTCCAACAGGAGGTTAAGTTTCTCCTTCTGGGCACACACACACACAGAGGTCAAACTTTCACCTTCCCCTTCTCTTAATTGGCAGGTGTTGCTGGACATCTTCTCAACTATGGACAGGGTGTCCAATTCTTCACCAAATGTGTACTTTTGGGTAGGATTGTCCCAAAAGTACCAACAAGTATTCTTCACATCTAGAACCAAACCAGCAGAACTAAGGAAATCTGTTCCTAGAAGTGTTCTATTTCCCTTTGCCTTTGAGAGAATTATGAATTTGGTCAAGACTGATCTCCCTTCAATTTCTACCATTACTTGGGTTGTGAGGGCTCACCTGTGGTCTGTTGACCATCTGCTAAGCTCATTTCTAATGTGGTTTCCTGGAAAAGGAGTCCCTTATCCTTAAATATCTGGAACATCCTTTCCCCAGCAATAGAATGTGAAGATCCTGTGTCTGCACATACACGTCCCTTTATTCCACAGAAATTTATGTCGATTAGCGTCAATCGAGGGCTTCTGGTCTTAGCTGTGTAAGCATTGATGTTTTTGGTTGCTACGTCTGTTCTTTGTGAGACATTGAGGTTGCAGGTGGAGCACCTAGATTTTATCACTCCTTGTTTCCCACAGCCATAGCATCTGAGAGGGGATCTCTCATTTGGTACCTGATGGGAATATTCTCTTTTGGGAGGGCGTTCAGGTTTCCTGAATGATACCTGTCCTTCATCATTTATGGTTTCATTTGCCTTCACGTGTTTCCTAGGTCCACTGGGTAGGGAACGTCGGATGTTGTCAAAATCTTCCAGTTTATCTGCTAACATTTCTGGGGAGATAAGTTCTTCCCAGATATCCAGGTGATGTTCCTTACACTCTGGAGAGCATCTCTTTTTCATTTGATCGGCAGCATCAAATTCTTCAATCCGTCAAATGAATCAATTTTAAGCTCATTAAGCCAACCTTCAAAATATGCTCGGATTTCAAAATAATAATCCTTCCACGTCCCATTTGGGCTTTATCTGTTACGTGAAAACAGCTCCCGGATTTTTTCTGCGGTTAATTTGAAACGTTGCAGAAGCATTCCTCGAATGTGGGAGTAATCCCTGAATTTCTCCTCAGGCTCACGGGCAATGAGGGAGGTTACATCACTAGGTAGGACACCAATGAGATATAGGGTACCCACAGATCTTCACCAAGATCTAATAGCTTCATTTACCGTTCGAATAAGGTGAGGAACAGGTTTATGTTATCAACTTCAGGATGGAATGTTGGTAGTAACTTTTTTAATTCAATTTTTGTTTGGGGTAGGGTTTGTGGACCTACGACTCTTTGAGTCTCATTTTGCAGTCGTATTTTCTGCAGCACAAATTCACGCAGTGTTTCATCTTTTTGTTTGTTTTCCTCGTCTATCCTATTTGATACGATTCCCTCAAAGATACATTTCACAAATTCAGGGTCTTCCTTATAAGCATCATTTGTTAAAATTTTTGTCCTTAATTCAATTATTTTTAGCTCTTCTTCATTCGACTCACATTCATCTAACTCAATAGCAAGCTTAATGAGATCAGCTTTTTTCCCTTTTCCCAGAAATGACATTACTGAGAAATTTAAGAGTTGCAAATAAATCGAATAAATAACTAAGGTCCAGGCTTTTTTTTTATTGTCCACCAAAGCTCTTACAGATATGGGAATATACTTTAAAATATGCCTAGCTTTAAAACCTTATAAATTATTATGCACTTCAAAAAACAATTAAAATGGGTAAATAAATTAATAACATATTCAAAATACCAACAAGGAACATTAATTTAAATAATAAAATAATATAAAGAAAATTTAGGAATCATCAGTTGTAATGATACAAAAATTCAATTCAATGAAAATACTACACAAAACTGAAATAATCAGGCATGTAATACTACCTAAATTCAATAAGAAATCAGTAAAATATCAAGCAAAAGTAGTAATTATTAATGTGCAATTCACAAAATATTAATCAGAAAACTTTATCTCACAAGAAATAAATTAATATACAGCAAAATTAAGAATTATCATTGCATATAAGAATACCAAAAAATTAATGAAATAAAATAATAAAATTATCCCTAGCACTAACACACTGTAGCAGGAGAGAGGATTGCTATCACTTGTATATGAAAAATGCACAAAACACTATTGCAAAAACTTTTAACAGGAAATAGATGTTCTTTTTTCTTTTCTTCAGACAACTGAAGTCAGGATGATTCACTTTGTCTCTCGATTTCCAGGGATTTTCTCTTGCTTTAGAAGGATTGCGGCGCAATACCAGTAATTTTTTCCGGGACAGTAAGGTTTACAGAGCCGGTAAAATTTTCATTTTTCTGCGACGTTTCGTCACAGCGGCGGTTTCTGCTTCTACGGGGTCATAGTTCTTCGCCACGGGTGTGGGTGCCAGTTTTAACACGAAAATAAAAAATGTCAACAACTCTTGCCACATACAACTCAAGACTTTATTTTACAAACTGAATATTCCATCTCCTTATCTATTGCCATCGGAAGCTCTAGAACTTTCCATAATTAAAATTACAGTTAATTTTTATAAATAAAAGCACGCGCGCGAGCATTAATATAAAGCATTAATAAAAGCATTAATACAAAGTACGAGAGAAATAAAGAATTACAATTTATTAACACGCTGGGATGAATGGTTAAATCATTACAATAAATAAATAATAAATATTACCATTTGTTACAAAATTAAAAATGAGATCCCCAAAAGAATTATTGAATCAACTATAAGAGATTCTTCCAAATGGAAGAAATATTGTACAAAATGGAGAAGTGAAACATGTTTTTTTTTTCAGAATTTCGTGATATTTTCTTTTCTTTCTTTAACATCAGACTTTAAATAAAAGAAATATATTCAACTTTCATGGAAAAAGCAAAGAAAAACCTAATAAATTTAGAAGTACACATTCAGGAATTCATAACAGAACAATAGAAGGAAAAACAACCTCAAATAAGTTTTGAGTTCTTTTTTCTAGAAAATTGTCTTGTTTGATGAGTCAGATAAAAGTCATTTAAGAGTACTAATCTTAGTACATCATATTCCCTGTAATACACTACTATAAGAGATTAAGATAGTTTTCAGACTTGATCTATTCTCTCTAGAACTACAGGACCGATTTTAATGAAATGTGATATGTACATATATTGAAAAAATAAGAATAAAAAAAATAATAACCATTCAACAATTTCGATACACACCCAAGATCGTGTGTAACATTCGTTGGAGTTGTAAGGTATGAAATAGCGGGAATTGAAGGGTTAATAGGGGGTATGGCCCCCTTTTACAGCTATACGGGCCTCGCAGCGTGATGTCATACTTGAAACAAGGCAGTTTATCAGTTCTTGTGTGGCAATTGGTCCCACTCGTTCAGCAACGCTGTTTTCATTTCCTGGATGGTTCTCGTAAAGGGTTGCGAGTTGCAATTGCCCTTCCCAGAGCGTCCCACACATGCTCTATTGGGTTGAGATCTGGAGATCTGGCTGGCCAATTCAAGCGGCGAATATCCTCGATCTCTAGAAATTCGTCGACCAGAAGAGCTCTATGTGGCCTCTCTCTGTGTATTAAAATGAACTCGGGGCCATATGCACCCCTAAAAATGCGAACATAGAGGTCCAAGACCTCACCCCTATACCTCACACCAGTCACAGAGCCTCTTTGAAAGACATAGAGAGATATACGGCCATCCAACATGATACCTGCCCAAACCTTCAAACCTCCTCCACCATAATTGTAAATTTCGGGGACATTGGAGCGTAGGTAGTGGGTTCCTGGTTCTCTCCATGTGAACGTATGGCGAGAAATGGTGTTTAGGCTAAAATGGGGCTCATCGGTGCACAAAACGGTCGCCCATTGATCCATACTCCAATCTCTATGCTGTCCGCATCATGCTAAACGGATTCTCCAGTTCATATACGTGAGCGGGACGCAAACAGCAGGTGTTCTGGCAAACAACCCTCTCTCATAAAGTCTCTTTGAAACAGTCACCCTTGATAAAAAGGTTCCTGTGGCTGCATACAAGTAATGAGAGAGTTCAGAAGCTATAGCCCCTCTGTTACTCCTCGCTATAATCGACAAATAGCCATCTTCGCTAGCCTTCATGGCTCTTAGACGACCTTGCCCAGGCTTTCTCTCGATGGATCCAGTATCCTGGAACTTTTTCTATAAGTTACACACGACGCTGGGCGTTAAATTGAACTCCCTACAAATCCGAACTTAACATTTGCCTGCTTCTAGCCTCCCCATAATTCACCACCCACCTCATTCCGTCATTTAAACATTGGTGGTTACTCATTTTCACTGTTACAATTTAAATTGAACCCATTGCTTCGAAATAACACCAAGAAATTCGCCGAGATGTGCTGGTAAACGAAATACGTCTTAACTTACATGCGCTTATAAAGCCTGTTTTTCTGCTGACTTCACCTACACACACGCGTACGCTTATAAGATTTGAATTTTTATCTAAAAGCAGTGGTTTTTCATTCAATTTGGTTCTTTTCATGCAATTGGATAAAATATGCAAATTCTCTTAATTTATTTCATTAGAGTAAATTAAGTACGACTCTCCTGAGTTGGAGTCTCTTCATCTAACTCTTACATCAAAACATCTGAGAATTTTGAATCTCCATTAAATTCTATTAGCACTGATATCTGTAGGAGTCACCCTCAAACTAAGTTCATATATATATATATATAGATAGATTTCACGTTTGCTTTATCTTATATTTACTTTGGTCAAGATGGTATTATTCAAATGATGCCTTCCCAACCTTCTTTACGAATACCGAGTGTTTCAAAGGGGTGCGTGCATCAACCTTTGTGTTTGAGTGCATCAACCTTTGTGTTTCAGTAAATACAGATGAATTATGTTAACAAACAGAATAAAGAACAAATAAAGGTTGAACAGTTATTCTTATTGGCAGGTGTCAGACAGACTTGGTCAAATCACAGTAAATGTTCAAAAGGAAGTCCGTTTTCCTAGACACACAATCGAACTATTTTTAGCAGATTAGCTGACACTTTAAGAAGTGTGAGAATTAATGACCGATATTGCATGAAGGATGTTACTCTTAAGTGCATCAAGCGTATGGGGATTATTCCTGAAAGTGACATTTTTCAGATATCCCCAAAGGAAAAAATCCGGAATTGACAATTCTGGTTTACGTGGTGGCCAAAGTCCTTTGGAAACGACACGATCATCGAAAAATTCAGTTAAAACTTCCATACTGTCCCGTGATGTGTGACACGTTGCGCCGTCTTGTTGCAACCTAACGTACCGTTTATCAATGTTCAGCAAGGATAGGAATTTCGTTTTGATGTTTATGTAGCGAATCGACAGTGCTACCAAAGAATTGCTAGAGGGCTCCACACAATTCGACGGCGTGACTCAGCAGACCACACACCCAGTGTTTCATCCTACATAAGCCGTTCCTGTATAATGTGTGGATTTGTGGTGCATCAATATCGGCTGTATTGGCTACGTATCCATGGAACCACGCCTCATCTGTAAAACAAATCGTTATCTAATGAGAGATTTTGTAGCGAAATAAAATTCCACGAAGGCTGTTCTTTGCTCTTCAGAAAAATGATGCACCTCCTGTTCTGCTGAACTGACTACAACTGAGGAGTATTTTGAAATTGATCCCCCAGTTACGTTCAATACTTCTTATGATGGGAACCTTGCTGCCATCTAGTGACAGAAATCTCAACCAACCATTTTGGTTTTGAAACAACAAGAAATACCATACCGATGTGCGTGACTTTTGAAACATCCAGTATATATGGCACTTTATTATACACAAAGTACGCTAATTAAAATACTCAGGGTTATACATCGCACGGGAAACTCGTAGAAGGCCGCATGCCTTCGTTCCCTTTCTCTCTCTCTCTCTCTCTGTCTTTAGAGTGTTGGTGTAAATAACACTACACTCCTCATTCCTGCACTTTCAAAGCGCCCTCTACAGTTGGACTCTGACACGTTTTAAGCCTCCTTGAGTCCTTATGCAAAAGAAGACCTACTGGACTCTTTTTAAGTACAGCATATAGCATGCATTGTACAAATGGTATCCCATAACAAATAAATATGCATGACTCACTATCTCTTAAATCTAGGCACAAATGGACTCGACCGACTTTCGACTAAATAAGTAGTGATGGTGTATAGCGGTAGGCCTGAGCCTACCGCACAGATACGTATACGACATAACAATGCAGTCTTACCATTGTTGCTAATTGTCATACAGTTTGAAATCGGAAGTTTTTCGGAAAATATGTTTTTGGAGACATTTAATAGTTAAAATTATTCATTTATGAATCTTATTGAAGTCGCGTCGAGAAAGAGACGAGTCCATTCCTTAAATGTCCCTGTATACGAGTTATATTTAATATCTCTGACATAATGTTTTTTCATAACTAAATTCTAAAATAGGACTTTCTTATCTGATAAAATAGTTCAACTTCTCTCACCAATATCTTGATATGACCTTTTTCTTAAATTTAAAACGGTGAAATTTAATTTGCTCTTTTACCTAAATAAACAAATTCAATAAACATGCTGTTGCATTGCTTTTACAGGGAGGAATGAAGGCAGTGGTGTGGACAGACTTCTTCCAGGCCCTTATGATGTATGCCTCTATCATCGTCATCTTGGTGAAGGGAGCCTACGATCTCGGAGGGATGGACGTAGTTTGGCAGAAGAGCCTTGAGGGAGGAAGAATTGAATTTTTCAGGTATGATTCGAATTCATTTAAAAATGGATGATCTTCTTTAATGTAAAATATTAATGCTAACATTTTAGTAGTTCAGGGATAGCGAACCTTCTTGAGACGTGGGTCAAATTTTGTTCAAATTTTTTAGTACTGGCTCGTGGGTCACTAATACCTATTTACACCAGAGTTAAGTTAAAAAACTTTAACTGGGTACTTTAAAAAAAACTAAACATCTTTAAAATTCAATTATCTTAACCAGTAAAAAGGGGAGTGGTTTGATGATTTAAAAAGTTTTAGTGGGTTAAAAATTCTTAAGTGTCTGGAGCAAATGGCAATAAGTAAACTCCTGTTTGTGAAAATTGCAACACCATGAAGGAAGAATCATAGTTGAATGAAATTTAATACACAGTTGAGTGATAATGGTACAAATAAATGATTACATTTTCAAACCAAACAAACAATTAAAAGAGACAGAAATTAGTATTTTGTGTGGCCACCACGCGCCGCAATAAGAGCTGCTACACGACGCGGCATGGAGTTAAACAAATTTTGAATATCTGCCTGCGAAAGAGTATTCCATATTGTTTGTATGCGCAACCAAAGTTCGTCTGTCGAAGCAACAGGACGAAGATCACGAACGATACGCCGCCCAACGATATCCCACTCATGTTCAATCGGTGACATATCCGGCGAATACGCAGGCCAAGGAAGAAGCTGTACCTGCTGCGAATCAAGATAGGATTTGACAGTCTTGGCGACATGTGGACGTGCATTATCCTGCTGGAATACAGCCCCTGGCAATCCTTGCAGGAAAGGAATATCTTAGGGCTGTAAAACTTCGTTTATGTATCGAGTACTGTTCAAATTTCCCACAATTCGTAGCAATTGTGATCATCCATGATATGCTATGGCACCCCAGACCATAACTCCGGGTGTTCGTCCACTGTGGCGTTCGATAAGGCACTCCGGAATGCGCCGTTCACCGGCATAGAGCCTGACTCGAATTCGGCCATCATGGTGCCACAAATTGAAGCGGGATTTGTCAGAAAAGACGACCTGCTGCCAATCAGCACGCCAGCCCACGCACATTGGCCCAGTGTAGTCGCAGGCGGCGATGGTTTTGCGTGAGAGGAATCCTGTATAAAGAAATCCTTGCGTGCAGCCCACGCTGCAGCAGACGTCTCCGAATTGATGAAGCACACAATGAAACACGTGTAGCTGTTGACCACTGTGCTGCCAGTTGTCTAGAAAAAGCTGTGCGGTCCGTCTGAGCCATTCGCACCAGGCGTCTGTCTTCGCGAGCTGACGTCACATTTCGGGGTCCACTCACGGATTTCCGAGCTGTCCGACCCTCATCCGTCCACTGCTTCGAAACACGCATGATTGTGCTGCTGTTACGCTGCACACGAGCGGCTACTGCACGATAAGACAATCCAGTTTCACGAAGGCCGACGATTCTGCCCCGTTCAAACACCGAAATTTGCTCAAATTTCACTCTCTTTCATCGACGAGGCATAGTAAAGATTTAGTTAACGTTTACACTAGCATATAACCACCGATAATAATACACGCCTCGATACAGCTGTCTATTTATATTCGGTTTGATCTACCCTTCAGAGGGCGCTGCTCAGCATACGCATACGCTACCGGTCTGCAATTCTAATCATTTGCATATCATGCCCTACTTTACATTTCCTGAAAATTTCAGCTCACTCGCGTAGGTCCTTCGTGGTGTTGCAATTTTCACAAACAGGAGTATATTTGAAGGAACAAGGGGTAACGATTACGTACAATATATATTATGAAATATTATTTATTAGTGCGTGTGCGTGTGTGTGTGTCTGTGTGTCTGTGTGTCTGTGTGTCTGTGTGTGTGTGTGTGTGTGTGCGTGTGTGCGTGTGTGCGTGTGTGCGTGTGTGTGCGTGTGTGCGTGTGTGTGTGCGTGTGTGTGTGTGTGTGTGTGCGTGTGTGTGTGTGTGTGTGTGTGTGTGTGTGTGTGTGTGTGTGTGTGTGTGTGTGTGTGTGTGTGTGTGTGTGTGTGTGTGTGTGTGTGTGTGTGTGTGTGTGTGTGTGTGTGTGTGTGTGTGTGTGTGACAAAATTGATTATATAAAGTATTTAATGAGAAATCTGTTGCTCTGTGTTTATTTTTCAGATAGATTTTTAACATTAGGTTTACATTCAGTATTCATTAGTTTTAACATATTTCGCAGTTTATTCCCTGTCACACAAGTCTATTTCTAATAGTTTACAAAGTTCGTTGAAGAAAACAATTTTTTACATGAATATGTGGACCCAAACATCGTTAAAAGAGCATTCACTAGTTTTTTCATTTATATAAAAGTATTTGGTGAAGAATACCATACGTTTAACATAATATTTTCAAACTTTGTATTGTTGGAGCAATATTATCTGTACTACTCTTTCACGCAGTTTTCCTTCGACTTCAGAAATCAAGTCTTTAAATTTTGTTTTGTACATTACGCTGCTTCGAAATTCAACGAATTCCTTTTCTAAATTATTGATACCTAGCCATATAAATTCGGTTAACTCCATTGTTTTAAATTCTGTTTTGTGTATGGATATGAAATAAAGTGAAATGTATTTTCCAAACTTTTTTAAATTGATTGGACCTCTTCTCAAAAGCTTGTTTTATTTCCTGCATAATCATTAATTATTTTTAATTGCATTTACTTGAATGTAAATGGAGTTTTTAAAAATTATTGTGTTTTGAAAATGTTTTGTAATTGAAGAAATTATTTCATCATTTTCATTTCCAAATCCTTAATAAAGATGTCAAGTGTAGTCATAAATATTTTAATATTTTCAAATATCGTTAAAACAATAAGCCCATGTCCTTGAACTTTTTTATTCAGTTCCTTAAAAGAGTGAGTGATGTTGCATAAAAACATTAAATCATTTAACCAAAGTTTATTAGGTAGTTCATACAAACTATTGTCTTTTTTTTAATTTAAAAGAGCTTAAGTTCTCATAACGTTACAAAACAATTAAGGACTTGACAGAAACCAAGCCATCCCACGCGTTGTCCGAATATTGCAATTCAATTTCCTCTAAGAATTGTGCAAATTGCAGTTTATAAAGAGCTCTTGCGTCTATAAAGTTGATTATTTTTATTGCAGCTGACATTACACTGGGGGATGTTTTTAAATCAGGCTTCGCTCATAAAACCTGCTGGAGTGAATGAAATGCTTTTTACAATGAAATTCAATCAGATGATATGAAATATTTTGCTTAAGATACTGAATAAATCCAATGTTTTTCCCTACTATACTAGGTCCACCGTCTGTTGTTATAGAAGCTATTTTCTGTGTGAAGGTCAATATCCATTTCTTTAAATGCAATATCAAATTCTGTAAAAATATCAAGACTCGTGCACTTCCCTTTCAACGTTATTAGTTTTATTATATATATATATATATATATATATATATATATATATATATATATATATACACTGCTGGACAATTGCTAAGGACGGATCACAAACTGTGCTATGTAGCATAACATTAAGCGAGACATGAGGCCTAGTAGGTTAAAATATAGTTGCCACACTGTTCAGACATTAGAATACAGAATATTTATTGTTCTGGAAAGTACAAAAGCTGTGAAACATCTGAAAAAAAAAATGTCCATTTGATCTGCGTACGGAGAAATGGAACAATGCATCTAAAAGTCAGCAGGCACCTTAAAGAAAGGTATCAGTACGGGATATGTCCACCGTGGAGTGTGATGCAACATTCCACACGTCGTACCATACTTTGCACAACATTATCCAGCAGCTGTTGAGGCAATTTATCCCATTCCTCTGTGAGTGCACGGATGAGGGTGTTCTTGTTTGTCGGATGATAGTTTCGACCAGCAACTTGCCTCCCCAAAGCATCCCACATTTTCAATGGGGTTTATATCTGGAGAACGCGCTGGCCATACGAGATGTTGAATACCCTCGCTGTCTAGGGCAATCCTGAACAGCGAGTGTTCGATGAAATGTTGCGTTGTCGTCCATAAAAACAAATTTATCACCGACAGCACCACGGAAAAGACGAACATGAGGAAGTAGAACTTCATCAATGTATCGTTGACCCGTCATAGTCCCATTCGCAACCACATGTAGGCGCGTGCGGCCATTGATCATGATGTCGGCCCACACCATGATACTGCATGTCGGACATCGGTCCTTTTCCTGGATATTTTCTGGACGATAAAGTAAGCAGTACCACTCTCGCGCCAGATCAAATAAAGTCTACAATCCGATGACAGACTGAACCTTTAAAGCACTCATCTGAGAATTGTACGCATGCCCAGTCCTGTTCAGTCGAATTGTGATGCTCACGACACCATTGCAAACGGGAAGTACGGTGCTGTCTGGTCAATGGGACACACACAAACAGGTCTGCGTGCGTATAGTTCTCCTCCCCTCAAACGTCTGGCAACAGTTTTTCGGGAGATCTGCTTTCCTGAGGCAGCAAGAAACTGATTTTGCCGCCTGCTGAGCTGTGGTGCGCCTGTTCCTTTTTGCTGACAGGACGATATATCTGTCTTCTGCAGGCATCGTACTTCTAACACGACCTCCCCGTGCCGTCTACTGCACATTCCAGTAGTTTTAAATGACTTCACAGCCGTGAAACAACGCTGTGAGCGATGTCGAACTCCCTGGCAACATCTGTTATTTTTCGCCCTTTTTCGATCTTTCAATAATTCGGCCACGCGTAAAATCATCTATGTGATGTCAGGAAGACATGCCAAAAAATTTAAGTTCGTCTATTAAATCTTTCCTGTAAAACTTTGACTTGAAACAACAACTGTCCACACGCGTCAAAACCTTTAAAGCTCTTTTGAACGCTATCACGTGATGAACAGACGTGGAAAAAATTTGCATACTCATACTTCTTCTTACTAATATCCCGCACTTATTCTAATTTTCCACATTTTGCTTCCTTTCATTTTGTGGTTGCTATGGATGATAGTGTTATCCGTCCTTAGCAATTGTCCAGCAGTGTATATATATATATATATATATATATATATATATAACTCTTATTTCAATATATATTTCCATCCTTTGGCAAAACTGCTAATTCTGCATACATCATTCCTCTCATCTAAAGCAATTGATTACATTTCTTCGTAATTTAAGTCGTTATGTATTTACGAAAAAAAAATTTCTCATTCTATTACTCGATCTTTAATTATATTGCGACTTATACATAACTCACATTTGTACGCTTTATAATCAAGTCTTTTTCCTTAAAATCAGCAGATAATGTAGGAATACATTCTAATATTGCTTTTTTTATAAATTCACCTTCTGAAAGATGTTTCTCGTGGCGAGCAATGGGCAACTTGGAAACTAGCAGCTGTAATGTTATTTTTTGGAACCAAAAATTTTAAGGCTGTCTTCGTGTAACGTTAAGGAATAGGGACCAGATTTGGAATATTTTTTTTTCAGATGAAAAAGTATTTCTACACTTATATTATATTCTGGCTTCATTATGTTATAGAGAACAACGCATTTTATCATATGATTGATTTTTATCTGAGTTGACGCATTTTTTCTGATACAAAATGCGTTTTCCAAGTTTTCTCTAATAAGGTAATGCTAAATAAGCTTTCTCTTTACATGATAAAATAAAAAGTTAAATATTTAAGAAATACTGTAAAATTTTAAAAACACTATATTGTAAAGTGATCTATGAACTACAATGTTGCAAATTTTCGTGAAAATTGAGACTTTTTCCTATCTGAAAATGCGCTTCGCGTTTAGCTCAGGCTTTCGTAAGTTTGGCGAAGACAGCCTTAAGATATTCCAGTATTAAGCTTTGAGAAAATTCTCACTTTTCTGTTGTAAAAAATACAAATACGTTTTTCTTTATTCATCTGTTGAAATGCCGAGATTAGATTGCAGACACACAAAATGTCTTTTCACATTATGTGTGTATACGTGAAGTGTCCCTTTTCATTACAAATTACATATATGTAATCATTTTATTCCCTTCAATCACACCCTATTTATCAAACCATTTAGCTTGATATGGCCTGGAACTTGCATGGCTTGTTTTTAATTTTTTAACCACCGACATAGTACAGGCTTACAATTTAAAGTATTTATATTCAGAATACAATAATTTGAGAAGAAATTTTGTATTAACGTACCTAATATACATACACATCAATACACATTACTTTTAAATGTGTTAAAAATGGATGCCACCAAGTTCAACACTGGTACAGGCGTGCCTTAAATTGCGAGCCAAAAATTGCTAGTATCAAGAACAACAGACATGTCCATGGCGCCCATTGGCGCTTCACAAGGTGAAACAGAAAAGGAACGATACAAGTGCAACGGAAGTCTCTTTCTATAAACATAACTGAACATAATCTTACAAAGGGGCATTTTATCCGAAGAAAGTGCTTTAAATATGGTTATTTGCTTTGGTTTGTCGTATATATTTTTTCAACAAACAAAATGGGAGTGAAGTTATACACTTTATTTGATATTTTGTAAATACTTTGGCTTTATTTCAAATGCTACAAACTTCCATAAGCATTTGTTGTCGTTTGCGGAGCTTTGGAATTGTAATGATTAAACTGAAGGTTGCACACACAGACAGCATTTAAATTGATTTTGTGTCAATGCAATGCTTGAAAAATACAAATGGAATGTAAATAACCCACACAAATTAGAAAATCTAAATAAACCCGCGTAAACAAACAAGTAGTTGCCTAGCAATCGTGGGTAAGCAAAAACACTTGTGTGGGTCAGTGTCTGACCCACACGTCAAAGGTTCGCCATCACTGTAATAGTTTATACTGAAATAACACAAACCTTAGCAATGTAAGGGAGAGACATTATTCAATTTAATATGACTCAATACAATATCCATTTAGATTAGCTTGTTATTTCTCAATTGTTTTCTCTTATTTTTAGGGCTCCTTCAGATTTCTTTCATAAAAATTTTTAAATAAAATATGCCATTTATTCAAAACAATGTCCTTAATATTTTTAATTCGCTTGAAAGGTCGACAGATAAATCAAAATGAACAAACTCCAAAAAAAGCCATGTCATAAATTATAGCTTTCTCCGGACGGAGCAATGTATTGAGCTTCGGTACCCAAATGGATATGATCAAGGACTCGTAACAAGTGTTGTTGAGTCACGGTATGAAGTGCTAGAGCCAATGAAGATTATCCGTATAGAG